>OV884003.1:63760514-64360514 GCA_930367185.1 Myathropa florea
AATGGTGGTGTAAGTGGAAGTGCAAGAAGACTTAAAAAACCTTCGTACGAAAATGCGGACAAAGCAGTTTTGGTATCGTTTAAAATTAAAAGGAGGCAGAACTTACCTACAACCGATATATTGTATAATGGTTAAAACCTAAACAAAAAATCCCCTGTTCTTATGCCTACACATCTTGTATATTCTTGATAGGTTAGGTTAGGTAGATGGGTGTCCTTGCGGACATGAAAAACATGCCACAGCTCACTTAGACCACTATGAGTCCATTGTGCCCAAAAAGTTTAAAACCGTGGAAAGCCTAAAAACTTCGATGTATCAACAGCTAAGTTAAAACCACCCAGATATAGATATGTATCTCAGGAGTTTGCTTAGCTCTATTTTCCCTAGTTCATCCAGCTCCGAAAAGAAGTAACTTCCTAGGGTTTCCTTCCTCCTAACGGCTAGTGCAGAGCAATCACACAGTAGGTGACGAATAGATTCTATTTCTTCTTCGTCTCTACAGCTTCTACAAAAGTCGTTATGGGGTATTCCCAGCCGTGCTGCGTGATTTCCTATCGTGCAGTGCCCTGTCACGACCCCAACGGTTGTTCGTATATCCCTTCAACTTAGTTGTATAAAATCGGTAAATCTCCTCTTATCGTAGACTGGCCATAATGATTTAGCTGTAGCGCATGTGTCTAATCGACACCACCGTTTATTAGTTTATTAGTTGCCTCGTTAGACTCAATGTCTATTTCCCTGTGAAAGGTGCTAAGCGGTGTGCTGGGCTCATGTAGGCCCGCTAAGAGCTTAGATGTAACCCAACCCTGGCCAGCTTATCCGATTTTTCATTACCGGAAATTCCGATGTGTTCAGGCACCCAAAAAAGGATCACCTTATTGGTTATTGAAATATCGTCCAGTCTTTTTATGCACATTTCCACGAGCTTGGATCTTATCTATGTTGACTGTAACGCTTTAAAGTCTGCTCAACATAGATACTGATTGTTTGTCCTGAAATATTTTCCTCAAAAATAATATATGCAGCTTGGAAAGCACTACAACCATCCTCAAGTCTGAAGGACCGATTTGTATTTCGAGACTCACAGTAGACCCCAGCACCAGTACCAACATCCATTTTGGATCCGTCGGTATAGATGGCAACTTCTTTTTCATTCTTCCCTGCTGGAAATTCTGATAGAGAATCTCCACTCACAGTTAAAATGATGTATGATATAGTCCGTTTCCGTCCGAAGTCTCGATTTATTCCATCTGTCCAGAATTGAGGCATGACCATAGGGCTTGGATAACCAAAGGCCGGATTCCCTTAGTCTTATTGCAGTTTTAGCTACCAAGGTGCTGCAGTGGATATTAAGCGGAAGATGATTCAATATTGTTCCCAGAGCTACTGTTGGTGTTGATCTCATCGATCCTGTCACCGCCAGACCTTTGAATCTTTGTCATATTTCCTTTGATTTCGCGAAGAAAGTTATACCAACACTTAAACACTGGGAGGGAGCTGGAGATGAGGTACCGGAGAGGCCTAAAGCCAAAATTAACGTACCTAATTTGGGCGCTAAAAAAGAGGAGATTCTCGGTTTCCTAAAATCACAAAACCCAGCGGTCCCCTGGGAGATTGTGGCTATAGAATATAACGAGGATGATACCAAAGATATTGTCTTCGCCATAGAGGATCCTCCTCAGAAATTAAGGAAGGAAAGGCAGATGCGGCTTTTCTTTGGAGCTGGTGAGTTCTCCTTGAGACTCACAAAGAAACCGCAGCCCAGTGAGAAGCCTATCACTGTGAGGAGTACTGTGACACCCGATGATGTAATTCCAACATTACGATTTGCAATTTCAATGTCATTTAATTCATAACGTATTTCGTCAAAGAGGAAGGCTACCCCGTTGTTTACAAGTGCTGTCTTTGCGATTGCACTGCCATCAGATTTTGATACAGTACCTTCAAGACATTAAGATTTTGATGTTACACACAAATTTGAATAACGTCATTCTTTTCGAAATTATTCAAAAACGGTGAGTATGTGTGATATTCCAATTTTGTGATACTGTATTCAAATGGTTTACTTTAATTTAATGATTAAATGATTTACTTTAATTTGTAGCCTAGTTGTCTGAGGCTTGTTGGCATAAACCCACGACTTTAAGTAGCCCCCCATCTTGCTGACCATGTCAAATCTCCAAAACGAGAGATTACGCGACCGGGGGACTTATTTTGTATCACTTTCGGATTCGGAAATCAAATCCGATACTCAAAACTCGTATTCTGTATCACTTTCGGATTGGTTTTGAATGCTGTCAACTTTTTATCAATTATTTCCGAAAATTTAACCGTAAAATCAAAAAATATTCATTCAAATAGAAGTCACTTGCAAATACTCGTAAGTTGAATTCAATTTTATACTTTCACAGTTCTTCTTTTGTTTCTTAAATATGGTTCAGAGCAGGATGATTCTTCATTTCTGGACATTGTTAAGTTGAAATTTTCGATTTCGCCAGTATATTTCAAGGTTTTATCTGGTTGGGTGGGTGATATTCCAAACGATGGTTCATTTGAAGTGCCACTTATTGCTAAAGTGAGATGTAATATCTCGAATATCACTTTTCTTCCAGTGGCATGAGCTGCACGTATTTACTTGGATCTCCCCCAGACTTTTATATTCGGAGAAATCCTTTGGCAAGACGAGCATATTTGGACAATAACTGTAACATTATTATTAATATTATTATTTTATTATTATTTAAATCAAATGTACTCATCTATTGTAAACTTAATATATACTCATCTAAAGCATTTTTAATATGTAAGCCCATCTAAAGTATATTTGTAAAATGAAAAGTGTAAATTGATCATCAACCGCGAACAAAACATGGTGTCAGAAGTGGGAGTATAAAGTTTGTAGTTCAAATGTATGGCATCGCAATTAAATTCGAGACTTCCAAAGGAATTGGACTGCTCAAATTTGTCTGGGGATTGGCCAAAATGGAAACAAAATTTCGTGTGCCAATAACCGAATGGCTGATAGTGAGGAAGGAAAAATAGCAACCTTTCTTTGGTTGATTGGTGAACGCGGAATTGAAATATACATTTCCTTGTTTCCAAATAACGGAAATGTGGCTGAAATGCTTGGAGCCATCGTTAACGATGAAGCGACGCGGTCTCTGGATGATGTCATTTATGCATTTGAAAAGTATTGTGTGCCACGCAAGAATTTGGCAAGGGAATCTTACAAATTCAACACAATTCATCAGAAGGAGAGGCAATTATTCGGAGAATTTGAAACAGAATTGCGTACTCAACTTTGAAGTTGAAATGCATGTTTTAGAAAGTTCATCGCCAAAGCCAGTTGCGGAAGAAGCAGCAAAACGCTTGCTGCAACTGCTCCAGAAAGGGTCATTTTGCAAAAATGTGCCGAAAGAAGAAGACGACGTTTGCGCATAATACGTAGACGGTTATTATATATTATATATATTCGAAGAACCCCGGTAGACGGGGACCAGAAGCAAAATCGGCTGGATGTGTGAACTGGAGTGATATAGGTAACGATTATTCTGTAAGCTTAAATGTAGTAAATGGAATTGCTAATTTAAATAATTGTAGAATAAATTCGAATTCAGGAGGGTGGTTTAAAACATTTATCATTCAGGACTGTCCTGTCAAATTTAAAATAGACACGGGTGCAGATGTGAGTTGCATTCCAATTGGAATTGTGAATAAATTGAATACAAAAAATATTCTTCCAACGAATGATGTGTTAACTGATTATTCCAAAAATAAATTACGCCTTTACGGAAAAATTGAGTTGAGTTGTTGTGATTATAAAAACAATGTAAAATACTCTGCTCCATTCCATATAGTTGATAACACTCATGGGCCTTTACTTGGCTTACATGCATTTCGTTCGATCTTGTAAAGCGACTTTGGTTTGTGCAACACTTGCCTAGTACCAAAGAGGCATTTGTCTCAAAACATGCTGATGTTTTCAATGGTCTGGGCAAATTGCCAGGAACGTGTACAATTAGTCTGAAAGACAATTCCGTCCCGTCGTTAAAGTATAGAAAGCGTATTCCATTGAGTTTATTCGTTCCACTGAAACAACAGATTGACAACATGGTTGAAAACAAAATCATAAGCCCAGTAGATTATCCAACCCATTGGGTGAATAATATACAAATTGTTGAAAAGTCGAACGGTTGTCTACGTATTTGTCTGGATCCAAAACCTCTCAATGATTTCATTTGGCGGGAACATTTTCTAATACCGACCTCAGAAGATATTATAATCCAACTGTCTGGTCACTGCGTATTTTCAGTGCTAGACTTAAGCAATGGATTTTGGCAGATGGAATTGGATGAGAAAAGTTCAGATTTAACAATATTTATGACTCCATTTGGGCGATATCGTTTGAATCGTGTACCTTTTGGTCTTAACTGTGCACCTCAAAAGAAATTGGTGCAGATTTTTGGTGATATACCAGGTGTTGAAATATATTTTGATGACTTATTTATTAGTGGCTCAGATGAAGCAGCTCATGACAAAACTTTGTCAATCGAATTGGATCGAGCGCGTAAGAATAATGTTAAATTTAATCAGTCTAAAATTCAATATAAGCAACGTGAGGTCAAGTTTATGGGTCACATAATATCGGATGGTTATATCAGACCAGATACCAAATATATAAAAGCAATTACTGATATGCAAAAACCTAATTGTAAGTCCGATGTTCATTCGTTGTTCATGTAAATTCGTCCAAAATCTGTCGCAAAAATCAGCCAATTTACGCGAATTAACACAAAAGGATTCTCAATGGTATTTGTCAGATAAACATGGGATTGAATTCGTAAATTTACTTAAATTAGTAAGTGAAGATCCAGTTCTTGTAATTTTTGATCCCAAGATTCCAATAGTTATTCAAACTGAGAGTTCAAAAGATGGTATTGGTAGTGTATTATTGCAAAATGCACACCCTGTCGCCTACGCATTACGTAGTCTTACAAAAACTGAACAAAGGTGGGCGCAGATCGAAAAAGAACTGCTAGTTATAGTGTTTTGTTGCGAACGTTTCCATCATTACTTATATGGAAGAGATTTCATTGTTCAATCTGAGCATAAACCTCTAGAGACTCTATTTAAACGAGATATTGACGGTGTCACAACGCGTTTGCAGCATATGTTCATGCGGTTATTAAAATATCCAGGACTTTCCATAGTATACACACCTGGCAAAAATATGAGCATTGCTGATTGCTTATCACGAGCTCCATTAGCGGATACTGATCAAGAAAATAGTGAATTATCACACATGGTCCATGCATTGACCCGAAAAGCTTGTCTGTCAGAAGAAAATTATAACACATATGTAGAGGCTCTGGCTAACGATAAACAGTTCGGCCGAATTGTAAAGTATGTAACAGAAGGTTGGCCGCCGTTGCACCGGTTAGATGATTTTAGTCAATTATTTCATAAATTCAAGAATGAACTGCACTATGAGAATCAATTACTATTCAAAAACCATAAATTGATCATTCCAACAACCCTGCAATTAAAAATTTGTAAATGGCTTCATCAATCGCATTTGGGCATTGAAAAAACGTTTGCTCGTGCTCGTGCTCAATTTTATTGGCCTAATATGTCAAGAGTTATTGGTATTGGTGCGTAATCAAAAAAAAAACGTAACCATCAAAAAGAGCCACTGAACCAAAGTAATTTTCTGGAATATCCATGGCAAAGCGTTTCAATTGACTTATTTGAATATGCCAGAAAAGACTTCATTGCCATAATTGATTCGTATTCAGGATTTCTATGCTCAGAAAGATTGGAAAATAAAACTGCCCTGCATATAATACACATATTGCATGATATTTTTAGGTGATATGGCTACCCAACAGAGATTCGATCTGATAACAGTCCATTAAATTCACGCGAGTTTTTCATTCGTCACTGAGCATGCCAAGCGAATACAAGCAATGAATCAAAAATCAAAAATATAGAAAAAAAATGAAAAACTTCAAAAATCAAAAATTTGAAAGGAAAAAATAAACATTTTTGAGATAACAATAATATACTAAGAATACTAAGCATTGAATAGTAATGGAGGCGGAGCTGTCGCTGATTCCGAGTGACAACTCGGAGAATGGAAGCGACGGAAATCTAAATAAAAAAAAGGCGAAGAATTCTGAAGCCACAGCCGAAAAGGCAGCAGCAGAGACGAGCAATGCTGCCGGACAATTCCGGCAAAACAAATGCTGAAGAAGAAGCCTCGTACAGCGGCAACGGAAATTTGTACATAGAACTGGCTTCTTCCGAGGCGGCAGATCAGGCCGAAGACGAGAGGGAATTGGCCATGAAATTAAAAGAGAAGGACGAGCTGGAGGAATTTATAAAAGCTCTCCAGCTCAAGCTAGAAAAAAGAAAAAAGGAAGAAAAGAAAGTCCAAAATCAAATGGGGAACAAAAAGTTGCCACAAGCGCAAAATCAAGAACAACAGCAGCAGCAGCAGCAACCCAAGGAGCAGCAGCAGCAACCCAAGAAACAGCAGCAACAACAACAACAGCAGCAGCAACAAAAGAAGGAGAAGAAGGTTAAATTGCCTCCAATAAACATTACGGGAATGGACGCCGAAGACACCATCCAGGTATGTAAGTTGGCCATAAGGGACAACTTTTTTATTAAAAATAAAGGCTTTCGCAGGCAGGCCATCCACTGCTCATCAGTGGATGGCTTCAAGCTTGTGAAAGAGAAGATGGCGTCAGCTGGGGCCGATTTTTTTTCATATACTCCCAAGGGAGAAAAGGCTCAGACCGTTCTCCTCAAGGGATTGAGAGTCTCTGCTGAGCCGGAGGACGTGTTGAAATCGTTGCGACAAGCGAGCGTCGCCAACGTAGAATTTTTGGGAGTCAAGCGCTTCTCCACTGTCCGTTCCAGGATGGAACCGGTGCGTTTGCTTCCCCTTTTCTTGGTCCAGGTGACACCAGAGAGCAGGCTTGAGAGTCTGAAGAGCATTAAGTTCCTCGGCTTTCAGGCCGTCTCTTGGGAGAAGTTGAGGAGTAAGCAGCTGCTTCTCTGTGCAAGATGCCAGAGATTCGGGCATGCTGCAGGAAACTGCAACAAGTGCGTATCCAATATAATGGATACGCCGGCAGCTGGAGTGAATTCGCATTCACCGCCAGGATCGAAAGAAGGTTGACTTTACTCAACCTGTTGGAGACTCATAAGCCTGACGTGTTGATGGTTAGCGAAACTAAGCTAAACCGGAAGCACATACTCAGGTACAAAGATTATACTGTTATTCGAAGGGACCGCCCACACTCCACACAAGGGGGTGGGGTCGCTCTCTTCATTAAAAAAGGGATACGCCACAAAATCGTGTATTGCGGTGAATTGCGAACTTTCGGTGTTCTGGAAGCGTGTATTGCGTGCACTTCTCTCCAAGGTGGAAGGAAATTGTTCGTGATCGCGGTCTATGCGCCAGACGCACCTCGGGCCACAGGTTTCATATCGGAGCTCGAGACGCTCTTTAGAAAACTTCGACTTTGCTTGGACGAAAACTATTTTATCATAGCCGGCGATTTGAACGCGAAGCAATAGGAATGGGGCAATTCTGTGCTAAATCAAAGGGGAAACTCCCTCCTTGATTGGTGGACACAGCACTCTATTGAGTTCAAGCTGAATTTGCTTGCAACCGATAGACCATCGTTTCCCAGAAGTGGGTCTTATTTGGATCTAATGCTGATTGACAGACGACTGACGTTACGCGATGTGGACAATGACACAAGGAACTGCTTAACAATGGTGGAGTACGACAGTGATCACTGTGGACTTGCCGCGGTTATTCAGTTCCCGAATGAGCTGGTTGAACTGGAGCAATCCGTGGAGACGTACCCTTACAATTATCGTAAGGCTCGTTGGCCGCGTTTCTTCAGGGCCTTATCCAGAGAACTACGTTCGAGTGACATTACTCCACCCGCAAACAGAAACCTGACGAACGAAGAGGTTGACAGGTACATCATACAAGTCCACAATACATTAAAACTTACCATGGACAAGACGCTTCCGAAAGTAGCACCGATCACATATGGCGACGTCATTTGGAACGCTTCTATCGACGCACTGCACCTGAACAAAAGCAGACTGCTGTTGCGATTTAAGATACTTTACAGACGCTTTACGGACAGAGACGAACAGGAACTAAGGTCGCTCAAGTCGCAGATCAAAAACCTACAGAAGTTAATTCGGATGAACTACCGAATTGCAGTCAATTCGTATTGGGGAGACAGGATTCGGTCTGTTCGTTCCAACGGTCCTGGTATGTTTCCCCAAATCAACCGAATTTTCCGAAGGAGGAATCACAATGACTTGGAGGCTATTCGACTTGACAGAACGACTGACAAAGCGAACCTACTGACGTCAGTTGGCATAGATCCAGATGGGGCCGTGCTAGACAATGACTTCTTGATTGTTGAGGATCCTCAGGAGAAGGTTGAAGCAATAGGAGCAGTTTTTCAGGAAGTGTACACGGTCAACGAATCTCGTTGTCCTAACCACGACTTGGAGAACAGAGCCTTGCTTAACCATTTCTATCTTCGAAATGAAGTACAAAAATGGCGTTCTGAGAATCCTGGTTTCACCTGGTTCAATGACGAAAATATGGCAAATAATGCCGTCGCCTATGGTGGATCCGATTCTATCCTTATTTCGAGGGAGAATCTCAAGGGCATCTTCAACAGTCTTAAGAACAAAAAGTCGATCGGAATAGATGGCATACCGAATATTGTGCTGCGTCATCTCCCCGAAAAACCCAGTGCACCGGGGCCTGCCTCGTTGACTTGGAAAAGGCATTCGACACCGTGTGGTTAGAAGGTCTCTTCCTTAAGTTGACGAGGATGGGTATAAGCAAATCGCTGCTTTACACGATTTATAACATGGTAACAGGTAGAAGTTTTGTTGTTAATAGTGGCAACATGACTTCTAACAAAGTTTTCCACATAAAAAATGGGCTCCAGCAGGGTGCAGTTAACTCACCAATCCTCTTCACTATTTTCACCAGTGAACTGATTGGCTCCATGCAGAACTTGATTGCATACGCCGATGACTTGGTGGCGTACAGGACAGCGCAGAAGGTTGAGACTATCAACATCCTCCTGCAACGTGACTTCGACAAAATTCAGCGATTTTGTGACGACTGGAAGTTGAAAATCAAGTACCAGAAGTGTGAAACCATCCTTTTCCGAACTCCGTTATACAAGGCCTCAACTTACTTACTTACTTAAGGTGGCGCTACAGTCCGGGGTGGACCTGGGCCTCAACCAACAAGCATCTCCAGCCAGCTCGATCTTTAGCTAGCTGCCTCCAGTTTCGCACGCACAGTTGGTTGAGGTCCCTTTCCACTTGCGTGCGCCACCTGAGTCGCGGTCTTCCTCCACTGCGCCGTCCCTCGGGGGTGGATTCAAAAACTTTCCGAAACCAATTCAATTCGCTCTATATGACCTAGCCATCTCAATCGTTGTATCTTCATCCTTCTGGCTAAGTCAATGTCGCTGAACAGCTCGTACAGTTCGTTGTTGTATCTTCTCCTCCACTCACCCTCTATGCAGACGGGACCGAAAATCACCCAAAGAATTTTCCTCTCGAAGCAACCAAGAGCAACCTCATCCGCTTTTGACAAAGTCCATGCTTCTGCGCCATATAGCAGGACTGGGACGATTAGGGTCTTGACAGGGTTACTTTGGTTGTTCGAGAGAGGGCTTTGTTTATCAATTGCTTTCTTAGCCCAAAGAAGCAGCGATTAGCAAGAGTTATTCTTCGTTTGATTTCAGCGCTGGTGTCGTTGTCTGAGTTAATAGCGGTACCTAGGTAGACAAAGTCCTTGACTACCTCAAAGTTATAGCTGTCTGCTGTGACGTTCTCATTTACCGTTAAACCCATCTTCGCGGCCTCCGTCGCATACTCACAAAAGTGCCATTGACATCACGCTGTGTTCTTCCGATTATGTCAATATCGTCGGCATATGCGAGTAATTGGACGGACTTCTGAAAGATTGTGCCTCTGGTGTTGGCGTGCGAGTTTTGCACAATTCTTTCAAGTATGATGTTGAAGAAGTCGCATGACAGCGCGTCGCCTTGTATGAATCTTTTTTTGACATCAAAGGTCTCGGTTAGGTCTTTACCGACCTTGATGGAGCAGCGTGCATTCTCCATCGTCATCCTACACAAACGGACGAGTTTGGTAGGGATGCCAAAACTAGACATTACTCTGTATAGCTCGTCTCTATAGATGCTGTCATACGCGGCCTTAAAATCGATGAAAAGGTGGTGGGTATCGATTTGTTGTTCCTGGGTTTTTTCCTAGATCTGCCGCAGCGTGAATATTTGATCGATGGTGGATTTTCCAGGCCTAAAGCCACACTGGTATGGACCGACCAGGTTGTTGACGAATGGCTTTAGGCGTTCACACAACACGGCAGATAGGATCTTATAAGCGATGTTTAGAAGACTGATGCCTCTATAGTTGGCGCATTTTAGAGGGTCTCCTTTTTTGTGGATCGGGCAAACAATGCTGAGGTGCCATTCATCGGGCATGCTTTCTTCCGACCATATTTTACAGATGAGTTGGTGCATGCTCCTTACCAAGTCATCGTCTGCTGCTTTGAAAAGCTCAGCCGCTAGGCCGTCAGCTCCAGCAGCTTTGTTGGACTAGAGTTTAGATATGGCTATCTTCACTTCGTCCAGATCGGGGGGACGGAATTGTTGATCTACGTCGTCCCTTTCATTCGGGTTGAATGGTTCAATCTGCCTGACAGCGGAATTCGGTTCTTCATCGCCGTTATACAGTCTGCAGAAGTGATTCTTCCATATCCTCAGCATCGACTGTGATTCTACTACGATGTTCCCTTGATCGTCCTTGCAAGCTTCGGTTCGGGCTTTATAACCCTGACAGGTTGACTTTACCCTTGTGTAAAACTTCCTTACCTCATTCCTGCAGTAATAACTCTCTATTCTACCGATCGCGCGCTTCTCATGCTTCTTCTTTTTCCTCCTGAGAAGCCGGTGTTCGTCTCTCCTTTTCTGCTCGTAGAGCTCGCGAGCAGCTCTTGTCCTTCTTTGCAGTGCCGCTTTGTAGGCCTCTTGCTTAGCTGCATTCGCCTGCCGACACTCGTCGTCAAACCAGGGGTTTCGTTGTGGTGGCCGAGTGAAACCCAGCACATCAAAGGCGGCATCTCTGATAGCTTTTTGGCAATGTTGCCACTGGTCTTCAATACTTGGTGTCGGCGGCAAAGAACTTCTTCTGAGATAAAGGGAGAATCGATCGGAAAAGGATTTGGCGATCTCTTGCGATTGTAGCCTTCCGACGTCGAACTTCCTCACAGTATTTTCTTGTCTTGGCGGTGTTCGGGATATCCGCAGCCTTACCTTGGCTACAACAAGGTAGTGGTCCGAGTCGATGTTGGCTTCTCGAAACGTTCGGACATCCATAATACTGGAGGAGTGCCTTGCGTCGATCGCAATGTGATCAATCTGGTTGACGGTTGATTGATCAGGAGATCTCCATGTTCCTTTGTGAATATTGAGGTGTGGGAACCGTGTACTGGCTACTACAACATTTCGCCCCGCAGCAAAGTCGATCAGCCTAAATCCGTTATCGGAGGTGGTGTCGTGTAGGCTGTGCTTCCCGACCGTACTACCAAAGACACTCTCTCTTCCCAGCTTTGCATTAAAATCGCCTATGACAATTTTAATGTCATAGCTAGGGCACTGCTCGTATGTCTTGTCCAAGAGCTCATAGAAACTGTCTTTGGTGTCGTCGTCTTTCTCCTCTGTGGGGGCATGTGCGCATATTAGGCTTATATTGGCGAATTTAGCCTTGATGCGAATTGTCGTAAGGCGTTCGTTCACACATCTGAACGATAAGACTTCTTGCCTATGTCTGCCCCTAACGACGAATCCACATCCAAACAAGCGCTGCTTTTGCTGCCTGTAGCAGTCACCGTAGTAAATGTCACAGTTTGTCATCCTCTTTTTGCCCGGCCCATCCCATCGCACTTCTTGGATGGCGGTGATGTCTGCTTTGTAGCAGTCCAGGGCTTCCGCTAATTGTTCGGCTGCACGTGGCCTATAAAGGGACCTTACATTCCACGTGCAGATCCGAAGATCGTTGTCCTTAATTCGTTTGCGGGGTTCGTCATCAGTAATTCCGTCCGTTTCCGAGGCTTGTTGTTGCTTCGTAACTTTGATTTTTTAGTGTGGCCGCGCAGTTACCCCGACGGCACAACCCCCAACCTGGAGGACCAGTTCCTTTTTATTTTTACCCCTAGGACAAGAGGTCGCACTTATAAGTTTAGCAGGTTGAGTTCGGGTGAACTACAACCAGTACCCGATGGCCACCACTTGGAGGTAAAATAAGCACAATTGATGTATAGGAAAAGTTACAACACTGGGCATCGCCAGGTTGACGCCAATCAGTGCCTACCCGATTCCTACAACATCCAGCCATCTACAAGGCCTCAAGGGACACGAAAAAAAACTGGCGCAAGTTCGGCATAGTTAACCCGCAGGGGGAGCCGTTAGCAGTGAAAAGTGTAGTTAGGTACCTGTGCATTTGGCTGGATCAGTATCTATATTTCGACAGATATATAGCTACTGCTCTGACGAAAGCCAGAAAAGCCTTTGCTGTGGCAAGAGGGTTGTTTTATAGCAGCCAACTTGATACCAGGGTGAAGGTAATCTGCTACATGGCTCTCATCCGGCCTGTCATGGCGTACGGTTGTCCAGTGTGTCCATCCTGTAGTGTTCTAGTTGAACCATTAAAGTAAAAAACGTGTTGTTCCTTTTATAGCTTTAAACCAACTGTGACGAATATATTTGAAAATCTTGCTGGTATAAAAACATGAATGGTATAAGTATAAATGATGCCAAATTGCTTAAACATTACATTCCTCCACTGTTTATTATAATAAGTAAACATAAAACAAAATTGTTTAATAAAATTATTCCAGAACGTAATCATTAAAACGCTGCGGCTTCTGATTCCTTGTAGCTCGTTTGTGGTCTTGGTGTAAAGGCTGTGGTGAATTTGGTGGTGTGGTAAAAGTTTCATCCTCAGTAGTATCTCTGTTATTGACTGAGATCTGATTGTCAATGTCAGCTGTTGTTTTAGAATTAATTCGAATTTGTTGTCCAGCTTCAATAATTGGTGATGAATACAGTATTTTGTATTTGTTTTCAGGTGTTCTTGAAATGTTTGTGTTATTATTTTGTTCACTCCTGGAAAAATGTTTAAACAAAGAAGAATTTCTTACAAATATTTTACCTCCTTCTCTTCTGCTAGCCCAGATTTGAGACCCAATGATTCTGATGATTTTCATCGGCACAGGATTAAACGGTGGGGTTAATTTATTAATTTTCTTTTGTTTACAAAGAACTTCGTCTCCAATTTTAAAAACGGATTGTCCTGTGTGTCTTCGTTTATCAGCATATTGTTTGTATTTGAGTTTATTTTTTTGTTCGTTTTTGTTAAAGATTTTCTTATTTTTTTTGTTTAATGATGGAAGGAAATTATTCATCTTCCTGTTGAACATTAACTCAAACGGTGAGACTTCTGTTGTTGCCTGTGGTGTTGACCTGTAGTCCATCAGAAACATGTCCAATTGAGCAAGACAATTAGAATTCTCCAACTCAGATGACACAAGTGATTTTTTTATTGTTTTGACCATCCGCTCTGCTGCACCGTTCGCCTCAGGCCAGTACGGAGTTGTCTTGTGATGACAAATGTTATGTTGCACCATGAATTCCTTGAAATCATAGCTGCTAAAAGGTGGTCCGTTGTCGGACTTTAAATTCAATGGGATGCCGAACACTGTAAAAATCTTCAAAAGTGTCTTCTTCACATCAGTGAATTTTGTTGAGTTGATTACTTCGACAAATGGGTATTTCGAATATTCGTCGACAAAAATAAGTAAGTACTTTCCATTTTGAAGTGGTCCAGCGAAATCCATTGAATGGGGTTGATGCTGGTTCAACTATTTCAAGTGGCTCGCGGTTGTTTTGGTTTGTAACCACTTGGCATATGTGACATTGCGAAATTATTTGCTCTACTCGCTTGTCCAAATCCGGGAACCAAATTTTTGATCTCAAGAGCTGTTTCGTTTTCACTATACCCATGTGAGACTTATGTGCGAGGGCGATAGCGGCGTTGACAAGCCTCTCGGGTAGTAACAGTTGCGTTCCTTTTAAAATACATCCTTCTGTTATGGACAGTTCTTGACGCACTCCTTTGTATAGCACAATATCTTTACAGTTCCACATGTTTTTGTTGTTTATTAAGATTGCCCTGATGAGATATTGTAAAACTGGATCCTGTTCGGTTTCTTGTTGAATTGATTTTAATGAAATTGCGTTTGGTATAGCATTTTGGAATACGAAGTTAATATAATTTTCTACTTCGTTATTTTTGATTGTGTTTCTATAGTTTGTTGGATGTCGGGAAAAGTAATCTGCAGGATTTGAACTACCTTGTTGATGTTGAATATTGAAATAAAATGCTTGTGTTTTGAGTAGTAAACGTTCTATTCTGCCTGTTGGTTTTGATAATGAGTTTTGAAAAATGCTTATTAACGGCATGTGATCTGTTTTTTTTTATTTGGCTATATCGTTTTTCGACCTGACTCAGTGCATGACTTGCATATGCCACGATCTCGTAGGTGTTTTTGTGATGTTGAGACAATAATCCAGAAAGACCCTCAGGACCTGCATCGACATTTAGATGTGTTGGTTTGTTCATATTGTAATAGGATAATTTAGAAGCATCTCCCATTAGTTGCTTAAGGAATGTTAGTGCTTCCTCGTGTTTTTTTTCCCATATGAACTCCTTGTTTTTTTTAATGAGTTCTCTCAATGGTTGGGTATGTGTTGCTAGTTGTGGAAGAAAAGGTAAAGCAAAGTTTAACATACCAAGCATGCTGCGAACTTCGGACACATTGTTGGGTTTTTCAAGTTTCTTGAAGACTGCTACCTTCTCCGGACCTGGTTGAATGCCGTCTTTGGAAAACACGAAACCAAAGAACTTCAGCTCGGGTTGGCTGAAAACGCATTTGCTCTCGTTGACGGTAAGATTGTGCGCATGAAGTCGTTGAAATACTTCTTCCAGTGCCGCATCATGTTCAGCTTGTGTTTTTCCAAATATGAAGATGTCATCGCTCACATTCAGGACGTTTTTGATGTTGTTCAGTCCTTTGGTAGTGCCGGATTCTTACCGGCTAAAACCACCCCCAGTCAATCTTCCCGTTTATTTGCTCCCTCGCGGAACTACCGCTAGGTATTACTTCACGAGGGACGGGTTCGAGCTATTTGCTTCGTCACTAGGTGTTTAGCGAATTCGCGTTCCGCTGTCGTTCTGCGTTCCTAAGATCGCACATTATTCGTACTGCTGCATCGTTTACTGCAGCCCAATAATCTTCGCATTTTAACATATACTGAACTATGTTCTCTGGTGTCGGCTGTTCACCAAATTTTTCATGTAAAATATCTCTTTCGTTATCATAACGGGGGCATTCAAAGAAAACATGCTCCACATTTTCTTCCGCGTGTAGGCATCGAGGACAGGAAGGACTTGAATCACGGTTCCGCTTGAATAGGTATTCACGGAAGCCACCGTGACCAGTCATAAACTGTGTAAGATAATAATTAACCTCGCCGTGTTTTCGATTTACCCAATTTTCAATCCTTGGGATTAGTCGGTACGTCCATCTCCCTTTTTGGGACACGTTCCATCGTTGTTGCCACATTTCTATGCTGCGACTTCTTTCTATTTTCTTCGCGTGGTTCACAGTGGGCCTGATTTGCACGCGTTGGTCATAAAGTCTTCTAGCTTCTAGAGCTAGGATATCGATGGGTACCATGGAGGATAGTACCAATATCGCGTCGTGGGATACCGTCCGAAATGCACTGCAAACTCTCAGTGCACATAATCTGTAGACAGATTTTGCGTCTTTCATGTGCGATTTTTTATTCGCGACGTCAGACCATATTTGTGCCCCGTACAGCTGTATGGATGTTACAACTCTCGCCAGCATTAACCGTTTACTTTGCCTCGGTCCGCCGACATTTGACATGAGTCTCGAAAGAGCGCTTATCGCTTTCGACGATTTCTCACAAGCGTACGCGAGATGATGCTTATAATTAAGGCGAGCATCAATCATCACTCCCAGGTATTTAATAACGGGGCTGGAAATAATGTTGTGCTCTCCGACTTTTATCGTTATCGTCTCCCGTACCTTTCTACTCGTGATTAGCACGGATTCCGTTTTATGATCCACAAGGTCTAAACTCATGTGGCAAAGCCAGTTTTTTATCAAAGCTATTGCTTCGTTGCAATATAACTCGATTTCTTCTAGTCGTTTCGCTACTACAACCACCGCAATATCGTCCGCGAAGCCTATGATAGAGGCTTCTCTTGGAACCGGGAGTCGTAGAATGTCGTCATACATCACATACATAGTAGAGGACCTAGCACTGAACCTTGAGGCACGCCCCCTGTAATTTTATGCAACTTCGTTCCGTCGTCAGAATCATAGAGAAGCAACCTATCAGTAAAATAGCTCCTAATTAATCTTAATATGTACTTCGGTACATTTAATCGTTCGAGACGTTGTAAAATACGTATCCAGTTCGCCGAATTAAACGCATTTTTCATGTCAAGTGTTACTACGGCGCAGTAATTTTTACTGCCTCCTCTCCATCGTCTACCTTCTATGGCTGTCCGGGCTTTGTCCGTTACAATTTTGATTGCGTCAATTGTCGATCGGCCCTTTCTAAAGCCATACTGGTATTCCGCGAGTCCATCATTGGCTTCGATGATGGGCTGTAGTCTATTACAAATTATTCTCTCTAGTATTTTGCCCATAGTATCGAGCATACAAAGTGGTCGGTAAGATGAGGGCTCTTCCGGTGGTTTATTTCCTTTCGGTAATAATACCAGCCGTTGGTATTTCCATTGCTGCGGAAAAATTCCCTCATTCAAGCATGCATTATACATGCTGACGAATATGTCTGGGCGGGCATTTATAGCTACTTTTAATGCCCGATTGGGTATACCGTCGGGACCGGGAGCTTTTCGATCTTTTATTCTATTAATTGCAGTTGAGAGCTCGTCGTTTGTTACCGCAGGAATAGATTCGCTTTGTTCACGGATTTCGTTTAGTGCGACCCCGTCATTTTGGAAAGGGAACAGAGTTTCAACGATTCTACGGAACAATAATGGGCAGGTTGGCGATGACCTCTGAGGCGTCTTGAGTTTCGCGGTTATAATTTTGTACGCGTTACTCCATACATTCTCATTTAATTGGTCACAAAGATCCTTGAAACACTGTCTTTTGCTAGACTTAATGGCAGATTTAAGTGCCGCACGTGCCTCTTTGTACCCTGTTCGCAATAAGAGGTGTCTTTCCGGGTCGCATTGTCTATATCTCTGATATTTCCTTCGCGCCTTGTGGCACGCCGATCGGAGTTCCTTGATCTCCTCGTTCCACCAATACGTTGGCCGGCGGCGATTCTGACTTCCGGTTCTAGCCATCGATGTATCGCAGGCAACATGTACTTGTCGCGTTACTTGGCTAACAATCTCGTTTGCTGTTCTTCCTTCGACTATAGCTTCGGCGATTGTATACTCTAAGAGCTCCTCGTCTAAGGTGTTCACGTTCCATTTCGTTTTACTAGGTTGACGCGGAATGTTTCTAAAATGTAGAGGACTATATACATCTATTAAAATCGCGTTATGATCACTGTGAGTGTAGTGGTTGCTGACTCGCCAGGTCGTATGCCTAGATAAGCTACTACTAACGAAAGTGATATCTACTATCGAACCTGCACCCGCTCTACTAAACGTATTCGTATTTCCCACATTAGCTAAGACGACGTCCAAACTAGAAAAGGCTTCGAGTAGAATGGTTCCTCTTCTATTTGTTAATACGCTTCCCCATTCTACTGCCCATGCGTTAAAGTCACCGGCTATAATTGTTGGGGTATGATCCTTAGCATCACAAACTATGCTTTCAATGACACGCTCGAACTGATCAATGGTAAGGCTTGGAGGGATATAACAGCTGTATATGTACACGTCGTTTATCTTCGCCCGTACAAAGTAGTTTTCCGCGCCGAGAGGTGGTATCTGGAACTTGGCATTTCCATATACCCATATAGCGGCTTTTTTCGTTGCATCGTGCACCCAGTTACCCGAGTTCAAATTACAGTACTGTTCGGACAGTATTGCAATGTCGACCTTCTGCTCGCGGACCGTCTGTTGCAATAGATCCTGAGCTACCTCGCAATGATTAAGATTTAGTTGCAAAATTTTCATGTTTTCGCGTGTAAGCTCTCTAGGGCTTTTTTATACTCTGGGCATCTAACACTACCGGTTATATGTCCAGAGTCTAATCCATTTGCAGTGCAGTGCAAGCATTTTGGCTTCACCTTGCAATCCTTCAATTTGTGTCCGTTTTCTCCGCATCCTAGGCATGCATTCGATCGGTCGGTAGGGCTTTTACACGTTCTAGCCATATGGCCAAACCCAAGGCACCTAAAGCATTTCTTTGGCGAAATCTTTTCTCGTATTCGGCAATAGATCCAACCAACGCGTACTTTTCCGGCTGTAAGTAATCTATTACCAATGTCTTCAGGCAATCGTAGGGTGGCTGCCTGAGTGCCACCAAAAGTTCTTCTCATGATCTTTATTGCGGACGATTTGACTTCGTAGTCTTGCAGATATTCGGTAATGGCCGCGCAAACTACTTCCTTCGATGTGACCTCGTCTATATCTTTGCATTCTAGCAATATCTCCTGCGTTATAGAACGTACGCTAGCATTTTCGCCTAGTGAGTCTCCAATTTTCTCTTTTAGACTCGCGGTAGGTATCTCAGGCGATTTTTTTAAAGCTAACAAGAGGTCTCCGCCTGCTGTTTTCCGAATTCGGCTTACATTTTCACCAACTTCTTTCAGATTCGAATCCGATTTTAATTTTTTCGGCAAATCAGCGTATGTAAGTTCGCCCGTTCTTCTTATTACTATGGCGTCGGCACGTTTGGTCTTTGGTGCGTGCGTTTTTTTGACACCTCTTCCGACTTTAGTCCACTCGTTCGATTTTGCCGTTTTGACATTTGTTTCCCTGTTGGTGGTCGTTTTCAGATTTGTCGACTTAACGTTTTCATTTTTTCGAGTGGTTTTTTCTGCTCTTCCATCGTTTGGCGGCGTTACTCGCTTTTTCTTAGGAGATGGAGTCTTAATTTGCCGTTCCGTAGCATTACTGACATTGTCTCCTTCCCGTACCCTCTTTGCCGAATGATTCCTGTAAAATTGAGGACTTGGCGTTTGGTGGACTCTACGTGTTGGGTTGCTATCCGACTGAGGCACCGTTAATATGCAGCCTTCCTCAAGTCGGAGCTTGAGCAATTGTACTTCGTGTTCGATCTGAGAAACTTTGGAGCGTAGGCCAGATGCCTCGACTTCGGCTTCTCGAAATGCGGACTTGATTAGGCTTCCAAGTTTTTTAATCTCTCCGTGCACATTGTGCTTGTCTTTATAGAAGGCAAGCAGCTCATCAATTTTCGTACCCAGCGGTATCATTTTATTTCCCGTCAGTGGTGGCGTCTCAGTAGTAGTGGACTCCGATCTACGGCGGTACTTTCTAATGAAGTGATTCTCTGGTTTACCACGTGTTCCTTCGAGACAGTAGTTTTTGGCGGCGACCGTGTGACCCTCATGCTTCTTTTGAAAGGGTCTGTCACGACGTCTGTCTCGGAGGGGTTGCTTGTAACATTACTGCCTACGGGGGCCAAGGTAACCACCGCCGTAGGAGGTATAAAAGACTTTTCTTTATTTATTTTTTTTTATTTTTATTTTTTATTTATGCCTTATGATGTCCTGGAACTCTGGGCGCCGTGGCCGTGTGGGTTCGTGCGTCGACCCATGCGCATTAGACTTTCGCAGTCTAGGTTCGATTCCAAGTTCAGACAAACAATTTTTCAAAAAAGAAATTGTTCACGGCCCCACCTCTTTCGAGTCACTGACAATGCTCAAAGAGTATAACTGTCTAGAAAAAAGCTTCTCAATCTCGCCGTTCGGAGTCGGCATTAAACTGTAGGTCCCTTCCACTCGTGAGAGAACAATAGCGCGCACAACACGAGTGGTTGCTGAGAAGCTAGGCCCAGTTCCACTTCGGACTGTAGCGCCGCCATTATTATTATATTATGTCCTGGAACTCTTCTGCTGCTGTATTGACACCAAAGTTCAATCTTTTATATCTGTAGACTCCACAGTGTGTGTTAAATGTTTTTATGTACCGTGACTCTTCGTCCAACTCGATTTGATGGTAACCTTCGTTCAGATCGATTTTGCTGTAGACTGTTGCGCCGTTAAGAGATGTAATGATGTCTTGCAGTGTTGGTGTTACCTTTCTTACTCTTTGAATGGCTTTGTTGGCGGCTCGCATATCTATGCACATCCGAATAGCAGTTGGGTTATGAGGTTTTGGTACAATTACCACTGGTGATACCCATGGTGTTGGGCCCGTTGCTTTTTCTATGATATCGGCCTTCACGAGTCGGTTAATTTCGTCTTCAACAGCAGGTCGCAGGTGGAAGGGAATCCGACGGAAACACTGTGCCACTGGTGGTACGTCCTTGTTAATAAAAAGATGAACTTTTTGTTTGTTGTGCTTTCCTATTCCTCTGAATACCTCAGGATATTTATGTTTGATGTTAAGATTAATATTGTTTGTTAGATGTTGGATAATGTTTAATTGTTTCGATGCGTTATAACTGAGTAAAGATGTTGCTTGGCTGGCTATTACGAATATGGTCTCGTCCATTTAGTGTTGTTTAAATTTTAAATTTGCATTAAATTTTCCAATTATGGGCAGTGATGTGTTTGAATTGTACGGAATGATTTTTCCTGTGTGTTTTGTTAGTGTTGGTCTATTTTCGAGTTTGTTAAATATGGTGTTTCCAATTATTGTTGCTGTGGATCCTGTGTCTTTTGTGAAATTTGTTGGCATGTTGTTAAGTGAAATTATTATTGTTGGCAAGATGTTGTTTGTGTTACTTATGTTAAATGCTGTTTTCAGTGTTTCATTTTCTGTTTGTTGCATTTGTTGAATTTTTTTGTTTTAGACAGACTTTAGCAAAATGTCCTTTCTTTTTGCAAGAGTTGCAAAAAACATTCCGTGCTGGGCACTGTTGTAGTCCGTTATTATGCCAATCATTTCCACAGTTCATACAGTTGGGTTTTTTGTTTATGAGTTTTTTTGTTCTGTATGCATCTTTGTTGTTTGTACTTATGCGCTTTGAGTGTTGATGTTGTCTCGCTCTCGCATAGTTGCACTGTTCGGGTTGTTGTTGCTGCTGTTGTGCTTCGATTTTAATTGTATGCTCTTCAGACATTTCATATGTTCTTGCCTCTTCTAACAACTTCTGAAGAGTTGGCTTTGTTTGAAATGCAAAATCTCTAAGTCTATGCGATGTTGTTGTGCATATAAATTGAGATTTTATTTCTTTGTCATTGTCTGCGAAATCACAGCTGGAACTCAATTTTAAAAGCCTGGCATAAAACTGACTCACTGTTTCGTTTGGATTTTGCTTTGTCTACCGAAAGGAGTATATCTCGAATTCAACGTTTGTTTTGGGCGAAAAATATTTCAATAGCATTTGTTTCGCTATCTCAAAACTGTTTATACTTTCTGTTGTTGGAGTACCCTTTTCGTCGATTATTACCTTTGTTGTTTCGGCTGTTGTCGGCTGTGGCAAATTGTGGAAAATCTCAAATACATCTTCACCTTTGTCTTTCGATGTTACTGATGTCGCTCGCAATTAAGAAGTTTTCAAACCGAGCGATCCACTTCTTCCAGCGATCACCAGCGTTGGTGGCATCCTCATTATAATTAAAAAATGGAATTCTACCTCCTTCCATATTGAATTATGATTCTTTTTGATGTTGTGTTTAAATTGTATTTATTTGTTATAAAGTCGTATCTATGTACTTTTTAATCCTCGTCGCCAAATGTAGTGTTCTAGTTGAACCATTAAAGTAAAAAACGTGTTGTTCCTTTTATAGCTTTAAACCAACTGTGACGAATATATTTGAAAATCTTGCTGGTATAAAAACATGAATGGTATAAGTATAAATGATGCCAAATTGCTTAAAAATTACACTTCCCAGATGGAAAAGATGAGGATGTTCGAGAGGCAGTGTCTCCGGGCTTGTCTCAAGAAGTACAGAACCCCAGAATCTGAGTACAAGAAATTCTATCCCAACGAATTCTTGTATAACGAAGCAAACGTGAACAGGGTGAATAATTTTATTATTAAGCTGGTTCGAAGGCACGTTGCACGAGCTATGACCTCGGAAAATGAGCTGATATTTGGAGTCCACTACCCCAACGAAGCATATCATGAGAACGCTAGCCGAAGTGGATTCATTCCACCGGAAGCGTTTTTGTTTTTTGACCGGATTGGCTTAATCCAGGATGCAGAGGGATGTACATTGATCTACCATGTGGTGCGAAGGACGGTGGATAGGCGACTCCTCTACGAGAGCGATGTCGCAAGCGTTAGTCCGGATGATCTCCGGTTCAGCAGATCTATCTCTATTCGCGACAGTGCGGAGTGTGACAAAGTTCTTGGATTCTACTGGTGGTTGCAGCCCCATCAAACGTCCTAGCTGTCGCCAGCTTAATCAGCTAACTGTTGGCCTTACGGCCAACTTACATTTAAGTTAGGGAATTAGACTATGGTAAATTTAAGAAAAGAAAAATAAAAAATTAAAAATCAAAAAAAAAAATACAAAAAATCCAAAAAAATAATAAAATAAAAAAAAATATGTTAGATAGTTTAGTTTAAGTTAGTTAGGTAGGCTTATTTTATGTTAGATTAAGAATATAAATTTAAAAAATGTTAGATTACTAAGTTTTTATTTAAGATTTTCTTAGTATAAGTATTTTTGTTTTAGTATTATTAAAAAATATATAAAAAAAAAACACAAAAGAAGCCGAAAGACAAAACTAATTAAAAATTCCTAGATTAACTTAGAGTGCCCGCATAGGGCCAGTAAGATAGTATAAGAAACCATTTATTATATCTAGTTTAAGTATTTTTTCCTAGAACATAAGATTATTAAAGATAAAAATAAAAAAATGCATTTAAACTAAAAAAAAAACTAAACTAACTCACGCGAGTTTGAAAAGTTTGCTAATGACACAAACATTGTATTTACATATTCTAGTCCTCGAAATCCTCAAAGCAATGGCTTAGCTGAAAAAGGTGTGGCCATTGCTAAAAACATTTTGAAACGTTGCTACGAGGAAGGTGCTGAAAAAGAATCCCTTTATCGCATTTTGGAATACAATGTTACCCCCATTGCTAGTATGAAGATCTCATCAGCACAGCTCTTTTTTGGTCGTCAAATTAAAACAAAGCTACCTATTATCGATAGATTGTTGCATCGTGCAAATTTTTCTGAGTCTGAGATTCAGAACAGAATTGAACGAAAAAGGGAACGACAAAAAAGGTATTCGCCCATGTTCTGTATTCCACTTTTTATGAATTCGAGCTGTTAAAGTGAAAATGGGTTCTGCAATCCGATCGAAATGGTGGTGGTGAATTTGAATTTCGAAAATGAAAATCGGTGTTCTGCAATTCGATTTACTCGTGTTTTTACTCGAATTGAATTCACTGGTAAGCTCCGCTATGAATTTGCAGTGAAATTGGATTAAATACGTGAACTATTCAGATTTTTCATTTTCTTTTTACTGATTTTATTTTTCATTTTAGCGGAAAACACAAAAATTCAAGGGGTGGCATTTCTGTGAAATTTATGGAGGCAAATCCCGATTTGTTAAGAACTCTTCATTCGGCCATTCTTATATGAAACTATTGAATAAAATTACTTTCTTGGAAAAATATAAAAACTGCAAAAGAAGGTTAATTTTGGATGCCAAACCCTTGTTTAGAAATGAAAAAGATGATCCAAATGATCTATAGGAATATTCCCTGAGGATTATGCTTTTCATTTTACTTCGAAACACGAAAAAGTATTCAAAACAACAACCAAATGTCTGTCGAAACAACGAAAACTAAGCCAAAACAAAAAACCATTTGCTTGCAGAAGCCAAGGCAACAACGTTTGTTTTTTCCGAAAGTGAATTCGAAAAATTCGAAATCAATCGAAATGCAGAACATGGAAATTCACTTCGGGTGAAATGGAAATTCGATTTCAAACTCGTTTCACTCGAAATGCAGAACATGGGCGATTATGATCGCGGATCAAAATTATTGCCAGTCCTGAATGAGAATGATCAGATAATGTTTAAGTAATTTAATAGTAAGCAATGGCACTATGGAAGAATTGTACGCAATATTAATAGCCGATCATATACTGTTGTCGATAACTGTAATAATTTCTATCGTCGAAACCGGCGATTTATTTTTAAAACAAACAATAATCATTTAAGTGCAAGCGATATATTGTATGAAAACCACCTGCACAAAAATGTTGTATTAGGAAAAAGGCATATTTCTAATAAACCTAATAATGTAAATTATGATAACTGTAATGGTCAACCTTTAAAACAAAATAATCAACCTATAAATAATGAAACTCAACCACCTGTATATGAAAGTCCAGAAAATTGTAATGAAACACTATTCGAAAATTCACAAACTTGTACTAGCCCCTATAGAACTCGCTCAGGCCGATTGTCTCGACCACCAGACCGATATGAAAAAAAAAAAAAAAAGAGCGTGTAACATTATTATTATTATTATTATTATTTTTATTATTATTATTATTATTATTATTATTATTATTTTATTATTATTTAAATCAAATGTACTCATCTATTGTAAACTTAATATATACTCATCTAAAGCATTTTTAATATGTAAGCCCATTTAAAGTATATTTGTAAAATGAAACATGTGAATTTTAAAAGAGAAATAAAGCCGTCAGTTGATCATCAACCGCGAACAAAACAATAACTACTCAAATGTATTATTAATCTATTAATTTGCTTCTATTTTGCGTGATAAAATTAAATAAATTCATCGAAACAACGGATTGTGTGTATTTGCTATAGAGGTCCAAACTACCAATCTCCGATTTTCGAATAGATTTCCGATAATATAGCAATACAAAATAATAGTACGTTTACACCGCACCCAAATTAAACATTTCAGGAAAAATATTTCGAAATCCAATTTTGCGTTCCCACTAGAGTTGTGCTAAATAGTTCCAGTGGTGGAGCGAACATGGAGCGGTTGTTTTTTTGATCGGGACTAGTTCCTCAGATACGTATCCTATATAGTTCCACTGACATTTTTGGTTTGAAGGAAAATGTAGTTTGTATGTGTTCTCAACTATGTAGAATATATTAAACTCCCCTCGTGTCAATATTGCAAATATAGAAAAACTTAAATATTCTCAACCAGATAAAGGCAATTATTCTTTAAATGATAGCGCGGACGATATCCAAGAAACGAAATGTCCCATGCCTATTCTAATTGGTTTGTTAGTTCCTGTTCAACTCTCAATTTTTCTCAGTAAAAAAAATACTACAACCACATTGAACTGTATCTCCCATGTGTGTCAAACTCCCATCGATATTCGTATCGTTGTCGAAAAGTATTTCTCTACCATCATCCATGTTCGAACATGTTCGGATTTTATTTTCTCTCCGCCATGTCCATAAATACACATGTTCGTTTCCATTCATACACATCTCTGCGAACTATTTAGATGAAATGAACATGTTTAAGTGAAGTATGCGGAACGATTGGAACTAGTTCCGATATCGGACATAGTTCCAGGAATTATACAGGTCCGGAACGACCCAACACTATCTAGTTCCCACTGCAACTTCAGCATTTCAAATGACAGTCTCAGTGGCTGTTTACAAACGACTAGGAAATCCGACTGGGCAGGCAAGATTTTCTGCGAGTGGAACACGCGAATCGGTTCACTTACATCATGTTTTCACCAGAAATCAGCTACATAGAGATACTCAACTCTTTCCCTTCTACCCTCATGACGTCATCTGACAGCGTTTTTTATAACATTTTTTCGTACAGTATCCGTGAATACGTGTGATTTGTTTTGAACAGCTGATTGACTTCCCCTCCAAACAAATTCATGCAAAACATGCATTCCTTATCTACATACATATGGGAAGAAATCTATCAGGGGGTTGGCCATACCCCCACTCTCCTTTTTTTCCAAACGCTATCACAAATCCTTTGCAATACGTTCACCACGAAAAGAAGGGGAAGTTAAACGAAAATGTTAGTGTTCAGTAGGAGCACTCATTTTACATGAATAATTGCGACTGGAAGGACTATTGGAAGCTATTAATTATTGGTTATCAATGATTTACGATATTTTTAAATTAAACTTTAAATTATTATTTTATGAAATATATGGAACATAGGTTTGATATATTTTTTACTTATTTCAATTTCATTGGAAATAATGAAACAATCAGAGTGATAAGAGAAAATGTATAAGAGTACTTATTGACGTTGAGCCTAAGAATCAAATACTCGTAAAATAGTCAATGAAATTTAAATTCATCATTGAAATACTGAAATGACCGAAGTTTCTCCTTGTTCTTCAAATTTAAGTAAAAAACTGTTTTGTTTTTTCAAAATTTTCCTTTGTTAAACGTTAATATTGAAGTTCAGAACAGTTTTTTTTTAGTTTTTGAACTCCATTGATTTTTGTATTTAATTTAATTTTATTATTTGTTCTTTCATACCATCCTTAAAAAATATTGTATTTCCAACATTTGCACATTTTCCTTTGTTTAGGAATTCAAAGGCAATATTCACAAAAAACTAAGGATGAAATTAAATATGTATGAATCTATTTAAGTGTATGTAGTTGTGTATACAACTTGTATTTTTACTGTATTTTACTTTTGCAACCGTGTTTCTTTGATTTTAAGAATTAATTTTGTCATTTATATACAACATTGCAGTGTAAATTTGAATAAATACGGAGTGATAATTATGAGATATCATCTTATACAATTGAATAGTATCCCAATATACAACATATACAATTTTTAGTACCAATATATTGGTACAAAATTTTTACAATATCCAACGTTTTTTTAATATTTGAAAAATGTTCGGCCTCATGAACACAACCAGTGCATTATTCCAGTAGTGGGCAAATTCGACAAAAAACATGTGGGAAACGGAACGAAAAGGGTTGAAAGCAGAAATCAGCTACATAGAGATACTTAACTCTTTCCCTTCTACCCTCATGACGTCATCTGACAGCGTTTTTTATAACATTTTTTCGTACAGTATCCGTGAATACGTGTGATTTGTTTTGAACAGCTGATTGACTTCCCCTCCAAACAAATCATGCAAGACATACATTCCTTATCTACATACATATGGGAAGAAATCTATCAACGGGTTGGCCATACCCCCACTCCACTTTTTTTCTAAACGCTATCACAAATCGTTTGCAATACGTTCACCACGAAAAGGAGCGGAAGTTAAACGAAATGTAAGTGTTCAGTAAGAGCATTCATTTTACATAAATAATTACGACTGGAAGGACTATTGGAAACTATTAATTATCGGTTATTTTTAAATTGAAGTTTAAATTATTATATTATGAAATATATGGAACATATGTTTGATATATTTTCTAATTTCATTGGAAATAATGAAACAATCAGAGAGATAAGTGATAAATGTACTTATTGACGTTGAACCTGAGGAAATCAAATAAAATAGTTAACAAAATTTAAATTCATCCTTAAGTATTGAAATGACCGAAGTATCTTCTTGTGGTCTTCAGATTTAAGAAAAAAACTGGTTTGTTTTTTCAAAGTGTTCCTTTATTAAACGTTAATATTGAAATTCAGAAAATTTTTTTGTTTTTGAATTCCATGGATTTATGCATTTATTTTAATTTATTCGTGATAATGTATTAATCTTTCAAAACATCCTTAACAAAGACAATTTTATTTCCAACATTTTTATTTATGATATTTTTTCCTGGTTGGAAATCAGAAGTGGTTGAACCATTTAGCGTGTTATATTAATTTAAAGATGAATTTCGGTGCTAATTCATGTGCTCAACAAAAAATTCCTCGTCTGTGTCGTTCCACTTCCTTCTTCCATGCTTGTAAATTTTTCGTCCTTTCATTCTTCTTGCAATGATCACTTGAAATGATTTATTGTTTTGTTGACAGCTGTTTTTTTGTTGATGTCAGCGGGCGGATATGTCATTGTATGACGTGCTAGATTAAAGAGGATTGTTCGATTTAACGAACTTAACAATGCAGCGACGAAATTCAATATTCCGCTGGAATCCAACATTCCAGAATGCAGGAAAATGTATGGCGAAATGCAATGTATTTGAGCTGAAATGCAGAAACTAGCCGAAATATAAGGCCCCTGAATTTCGTATCTACATACATACATACTTAACTAAGATGTTTTAGAAAAATTTGTTTCTTAACGATTCGATCGAAATGTGGCATATATGATCATCCAAACCATTTGAAATTTATGTATCGAATTCGATCATACATACTTGGAGGAAATGAAGGAAGTTTGTAACTGAATGGTATATTTTATATTTTTAAGTAACCGTATATTATTCCACTCCTAAGAGAAAAATAGCACGCACAATACGAGTGGTTGCTGAGAAGCTACATAGGCCGAAGTTCACCTGACGGCACGCGAATACAAACAAATTATATGTGCAAATAATTTTACCAATCGGCATTTTCATGCATACATTTTACAAGGATTTTCATGTGTTTTTTATTTGTAATTATCTTCAGGATATATTCAAATTTCTTTGGAATTGTATTTAAAATAAAGCAATTTGAATAAAATTGCATTTCGATCCCAGGGAAGTGTTTATTTTTGCAGTTTTCTGACGCGTCGCAACAGTCGATCAGGAAATTCTTCACGACGAAATTCGCTCGGGAAATCGACAAGAGTCGATCAAAATCGACAATCGCAATACAAAACCTAATCGACTATCGACCATTGTCGATCATTGATCGACAATCGACAACCGCAATAGGGGCCTATAATAAAATAAGATAATGCGGCAGATTTAGAAGGTACGGGTTTTTTTAGTAGCACCCTACTGAAAACACAAAATCCCAAGTTTTTAACAACTGAAGAGCCGAAATATTAGTTAGAGGCTCTCACAATACGATGGACTGAAGCATTTAGGAGGTTACATTTGCCATAGGATCAAATATCCGGATTTAGCTGTTCAAAATACACAGCAAGCTGACGGAGAGTTATCTTCAAAAACCTACAGGGGAAATATGATGATTGGAAAGATAGGGACAATTTTTTAGATGTTTAATAAAGATGAAATAAATTGCAGGCACATGCAGCAAAGCAAGAAGCCTACCAGGCAACGCTGCATCGAACTACGAGAGCTGTTCGTGAGCTCTACGAACAGAGAAGAAGGGAAGAGAACCGGCTTCTCAGGAAGAAAAAGAAAGAGCACGAGAAGCGCGCGATCGAGGAGATGGAGAGGTGTTATGGCAAGAATGATGTCCGAAAGTTTTACCAAAGGGTAAGACTCTTATCGAATGGATATAAAGTTCGGACAGAAGCTTGCCGGGACGAGAATGGACAGCTAATAGTAGATTCGCAGTCGATACTGAGAATTTGGAAAAATCATTTCTGCAGACTGTTGAACGGCGATGAGGACACAAATACCGCTGTAAGGCAGAATGTTCCACTCAACTCAACGGACGATGATAGAAGAGAATACCGTCCCCCCGACCTATACGAAGTCAAGATAGCGATTTCGAGACTGAAGTCTAATAAAGCTGCTGGTGCAGATAGTCTGCCCGCCGAAATGTTTAAAGCAGCTGGAGGTGATCTGGTAGGGCGCATGCACCAGCTCATCTGTAAGATATGGTCGGAGGAAAGCATGCCCGATGAGTGGAATCTCAGTATCGTTTGCCCGATCCACAATAAAGGCGACCCCTTTGACTGCGCCAACTATCGAGGGATAAGTCTCCTTAAAATCGCCTATAAAATCTTCTCTGCCGTTTTGTGTGAACGCCCGAAACCATTCGTGAACAAACTGATAGGTCCCTATCAGTGTGGTTTCAGGCCCGGGAAGTCCACCATCGATCAAATCTTCACACTGCGGCAGATCCTGGAGAAGACCCAAGAAATGCAGATCGACACACACCATCTATTTGTCGATTTCAGGGCCGCATATGACAGCGTGTATAGAGACGAGCTATACAGCGCCATGTCTAGTTTTGACATTCTTGCCAAACTCGTCAGACTGAGCAGGATGACGATGGAGAACTCTCGCTGCTCCAACAAGGTCGGTAACGAACTCACCGAGACCTTCAATGTCAAAAAAGGTTTTAGACAAGGCGACGCGCTGTCATGTGATTTCTTTAACATCATTCTTGAGAAGATCGTGCAAAACTCACTGGCCAACACAAGAGGCACGATCTTCCAAAAGTCCATTCAACTGCTAGCTTAGGCGGATGACATTGACGTGATTGGGCGAACACAGCGAGCCGTCAATGATGCGTTTGCTGGCATTGAAACGGAAGCGGCTAAAATGGGTCTGGCGGTAAACGAGGGTAAAACCAAGTATATGCTGTCGTCGAGAAAGGACGCACAACATCGACGACTTGGCCAGAACGTCGCAATAGGCAGCTATAACTTTGAGGTAGTGAAGGACTTCGTCTACCTCGGGTCCGCGGTAAACAGTACAAACAATATCAGTACCGAGATCAAACGCAGAATAACTCTTGCCAACCGCTGTTTTCATGGGCTCAAAAGGCAATTGAGTAGTAGAGCCCTCTCTCGGAAGACCAAGTTGACTTTGTATAAGACCTTGATCGTCCCAGTCTTGCTTTACGGCGCAGAGGCATGGACAATATCCCAAGCGGATGAACAGTGTCTTGGTCTTTTCGAGAGAAAAGTTCTGCGCGCGATCTTTGGTCCTGTTTGCGTTGATGGCATTTGGAAGAGAAGATTTAACCACGAACTGTATGGGCTGTACAGCGACATGAGTCTAGACAGGCGTCTACGGATCCAACGCCTAAGATGGCTAGGCCATGTAGAGCGTATGGACAACTTAGCTCCGGCCCGAAGAGTCTTCGACTCTGAGCCTGTGGGACAACGCAACAGAAGAAGTCCACGTACAAGGTGGCGCACACAAGTCGAGGGGGACCTCGGCCGGCTTGGTGTGCGAACCTGGAGACAGCTGGCGAAAGATCGTGCTGGCTGGAGAGGCATGTTGAGTGAGGCCCAGGTCCACCTCGGACTGTAGCGCCCTAGGAAGAAGAAGAAGAAGTTTACTGCCGTAACTACTTGAAACAATTACTAAATTTATCAAAAGAAACACCATCTGAAAGAAAAGTCAAAGAAATTGTCTTTTGGTAAAGTATGTACAGTAGAATTAAACAACTTAATAATGCACTAAAAGACAACTCAACAAAAAGCTAAAAAAAATGACTAAAACAATTTTATAAAATAGTACTTACGCTAGAATTATTTATTTTGAATTCGTAATATTTTCTTTGTAAACATGGAATAATTTCGAAATAAACTTGTGTTCTAATAAATTATTTACTTATATGTTCAAGAAATGGAAGTCGTCTTTTTGACTTATAATTTCTCATACTCATATTAAATCTGTTTCTCCGTCTGCAAGTCACAAACGATAGTGGTTTTCGAATCTCCTTTAAAAATATTTATAATTACAAATAAAGAAAAATATCCATAAAAAAATCAAATTTAGGAAACTATTAACGTAGTAAACGAAAATTGATGTCACATCGGTCAGCCATCTGGGAGTTTTTCATTGTTTACTTATGTCATCACCACTTCCCACCCTATCCATGTTGCATCCCATCCCTCATATTCCAATAGCATATATCTTTTCCTCATTTAGTCCTATTGCTATCTCTCTCGCTCAAGAAAACGGTAATTGTCGACACATTGTGGTGTCACGTACACTTTAAATCACTTTTGATCAACCAGCGTATGTGGGAGGACGCATAATAATAAAGAAGTGTATTTTTGATAATTTGAGATCGTTGTGTTTGTTTTAAATCGGCCGTGTGACACTTATCGTACTTCGGACGGCATGTAGTGCGATAACTACAGAAGGAAGAAGTACTCTCAGCCGCTTCTTTGCATGCACACTTTACCTGACAATTTATATGAAATTCAAATATTGCGTGAGTTTTGGTACATACTTTTCTTTGCGTAGTTAAATTATATTTTGGGAATTTTTGGTTTTGGTAAACAGATACCGGAATATTACACTTATTTGGACAACAATTATTTTTATTTGTTTGTACTATATTTAAAAAAATTTATTTTATTAACATTTACAAAGTACATTAATGTCATAAATATATACGTTTACAAGATACTTTTCTGAATTAATAGTAGATTATTTTAAAAGAAAAATAATTACCATTTAGAAATAACCATTAAATTAAAAAAACGAACTGTGTAAAAATAACCTATGTTTTTATACTATTTAACATAACTTAATCGTTTAATTAATAACGCATTTCCCTTAAATAACGAAGTTTACAAGAAAAAATAAAAGCTGGAATCAATACGTGTATGGCTTAAAAGCAAAGAGAATTTACACATTTACATTTGCATACTTAATGAACATTACAAACGCGATTTTAAACATATAATTTAACATCAACCTTTATCATATCGTATATTACATACGTAATTTATTTCCATTCAGTAAGTTAAAGAAATGCTTAATTTAAGTACCTTCTGCATTTTTTCGAACCACAAGAGCAGGGAATTTTAACATCTTCAAAGGGAAATTTGTAATCATACGTCAATTCCTCGCCTTGTACGATTCGCCTTAATGAAAATATAATAATGTGCTTATGTCCAAGTATATCCACCACTCTTGAATAGCAGTTTGGCTAGGAAAATATCAGTAATAAGTAATGCACAATATTCAACTTAATATGAATACTAACCTCACATGAGTGGTTAATGAAACGAGCCGCATTTCCCCGCATAGTTGCATCGACGACAAAATTCTCATCAATTTTAAACATATAGCATCCGATTCCTTTAGTATCATAGATCCGTTCTCTTTTATCTGTCAGTGTTGATCTTATGAGCTCTCCGGCATACTCAATAACCATTTCACCTTCAAAAATATTCAAAAACAAATTTAATACAAAATATACCTTAATGCAAAAAATTTTATTTATTTATTTATTGAGTAACTACAATATAATTTGAATTATATTATATATATATTATATATATAGCTTAGTAGCCAGAGCACCAAGAGCCTTAGGCTATATAAAAATATTAACATATGTAGTGATTATATAACATTGTATAATATTAACATTATTATGATTGGTATTAGAAAGGAGTTCATTTATTGGGGAGGGAGGTTTATGGTTTTGGAACGGTGGACATTGGAAAAGTATATGGCGGATGCTAATGGGTGATTGATTGCAATATGTACAGATGGATGACTTGTTTTTATTAATGTAATGTTCGTGGGAAAGCCTGGTGTGACCGAGTCTGAGTCTAGTGATTTTGGTAATATCTTGGCGTGAAAATTTGGAAGGTTCTAAATGCCTGGCATAGTTTTTGATGGATAGTTTGTTATTGTTGGCTATTTTGTACCAATCCGAAGTTTTCTCCCAGAGGAGATTGGAAGAAACAGGATTTTTTCTTATAAAGTTGTTAATGTCAATGGTGTTGAAGTTAGGGGAGATGATTGACGGTGTTTTGAGTACCTCTTTGGCTGCTTTGTCGGCGAATTCATTTCCTGCGATTTGGACATGGCCTGGGACCCATATTAACTTAGTATTAGGGGATTGAAGATTGAGTAGGTAACGGATTAAGGAAGGGTAATAGGTTTGGTTATTGGGGTTAAGGATTGCATCAATAGACGACAGAGAATCAGTGCAAATTTTTTATTACATTTTTTAGTGTATTGTAAAGCATAAAGGATAGCAATTGTTTCGGATGAAAATGTTGAGGAATATGGGGGTAGTAAAAAGGAGCAAATGGTCTCTCTATCAGTAGTGACACTGAAGCCTATGCTGTCGGCTATTCTGGAGCCATCTGTGTAAATGAAGCAGTGATTGCTTAATTTGCTTTTAAGCCTAGCGAAATGAGTCCTGAATACCTCAGTATGGGCCTTTTTATAAAATCTTAATGAGGATAGGATAGGAGGGGGATTGAAATAGCCATGGAGTAGGAGTAGAAGGGTAGAAACGAATGGGCTGATTAGGGATATAGAACTCATTGCAGAGGTCTGTGGAGCGTTCTAGACAGGATTTAATTTTGTTAATTTTTTTTTCTTTTTTAATAGTTCACAAAGTGGGGAATCATTGCAGAAAAGAGTGGATTTATACAGTTTTAATGTCGATTGATTTCTAAGATCTTCAATTGGTTGCATATTTGCTTCGAATAGGAGATGGTTAATGGGGGTTGTTCGATATGCGTTAAGTGCTTTTCTTATTGCTGCATTATATATTGGTTTTAGTTTTGTTAAGTTTCGCTTTAGAAGAGTATCCGTAAAGGAAAAGGCCGTATTCAATTTTGCTTATCAGTATGGATTGTATAATAGAGGTTAGGGAGAATGGATTGCAGTTAAATTTTTTAAAAGAGAGGGATTTGATTACGTTTAGTTTTTTGCCCAAAGCGGGAAGGATATAATTAATATGAGCGTTCCATCTGTAATTTTTTTTTGGAAAACGATGTCTAAAACTTTCAGTCTGTCAACAATTTCTAAATTTATGATGTTCGATAACATTTTACAAGTGCATTTATGTTTTCTGCAGATGTGGAGGTGTTTACTCTTCGCTAAGGATAATTTGGCTCCAGAATATTCGCACCAGGATAATATATTTTTGAAAACTCAGTTAAGGTTTTTTGATGATTGTGAAGTCATCAGCGTAGACACAGAACTTAATTTCTTTATGGAGGGATAGGGTACTGGATAGTTTGTTGAAGGCTATAAGGAAGAGAAGGACAGATAAGGGAGAGCCTTGGGGATACCGTTGGAGATGGGTAAAAATGAGGATAAGGCGCATCCAACGCGAACCGAAATTTGTCTATTGCTCATAAAGTTGAATAAATATCTGATGATATTTGGACCTACTTTCCATGTTTTAAGCTGGACTATGATTGAGTGAATACCGACTCTGTCGAAAGCTTTTGCGAAGTCTAGAGAGATAAGGGAAAGGTGGCTTTTCTTGGAGAGAGAGTCTGTAATGTGGTGGTCTAGATATAAGAGAGAGTCTGTTACTGATTTGCCTTTCTTGAAGCCCATTTGTTGACTGCTGAGTAGTTTGTCGTGAGAGACAAACCATCAGAGTCTATTGGCGATTATCTTGTCGAGGACTTTGGCACAGCAAGGGTTAAGAGAAATGGGTCTATTGGATTCCAGAGATTTGCCGGTCTTTGGTTTAAGGATCGGTATGACTGTGCTATTTTTGTATAATTGGGGGATAATGTTTTGGAAAATAGAGTTATAAAATTTGAGAAGTCTGGATTTCATGGGAGGAGAGAAATTTTTGATCATGGGAAATTCTATCGTTTGCTGGGGTTTTGCTTTTTAATTTATTAATTAATTATTAATACCCTTTTTATAAACGACATAGCGAAATGCATCAAAACATGCGAGTACCACATCTATGCAGATGAGGTACCTACAACTTTTAAAATCTTTTCAGAAATTTGAAGTATTATTTACAATTAATGATTTGAATCGAGACATCAACATTATTCATACCTGGTCTGAACAAAACTGTCTGGACTTGAACGCATCTAAGACTAAGGTTCTGTCTTTCAATAGAACACCAAATAATTGATTGAATGAAATGTAGCCTATAACAACTGGGCCAGATATAAAGGGCGGTCCAACGAAAACGCACGACGATAATTGTAAACAAAACAACAAGTTTTCAGAGAATTATCTTAATATTTTTTATTATGATAGAAGAATCTATGACAATTATGTGTGAAACAAAATATCGGCCAAATGCTCGCCACGGCTTCGGTGGCATACCTCTATCCTGTTTAAAAATACGAACTATTCTCGCATTATTTAAGATAATTAAAACCAAGACACTCTGTTATCTTTGTTTAAAAATAAGCAATTAATCAGAGAAGCGTGATCGGGGCTTTAACATCGTTAACATTTTTAAGGTTCCGTCTACAAAAACGGAACCTTTATAATTTCGGTGTGTCCGTCCGTCAGTCCGTCCGTCGTGTCTGTCACACTTTTTTATTTCCGAAGTTAATAAAGATATCGGCATGAAATTTTGGAATTAGGTACTTCAGGCCTGGATGTCATTGCCTATGCACCCAAATTTAAAAATTGGGGCCAATAGTGGGTGGCTCCAGTACAGGTGAAGTTGACATTAATTTTGAAAAATTATCGCACCCCATCGAAATATATATCAATCGACAGATCTTTCGAAATGAGGTGGAGGTTTCTTTCAACACTTTTTTATCCAAAATACCGTTTGGAAAATCTGGAGCTCCAAAGTTTTTTTTAATGCATTTCCCCCTGTCATTTCTAAACTTTCATTTAAAACAATTTTGAGCATTCTGGCCTTAATGGTTTTGGAGATATTGGCCAAAAACGAGCAATCAACGACACGCGAATTTTGAAGATCTGAAAACGCAGTTTTGAAGACCTCAGCATTAGCATTAAGAAATGATAAATTTCAAAATATCGATTTATGTTGAAATTTTGAGATATATAAGATTTAAAATGATCACAATTTTCATTTTCACATATAATTTCATGCTGTGTTCCGCCACTCTATTCGTTGATGAGTGTTATCTTTTCGATCTCACCCCTAAATGCCCAACAGAAATGAACACACACACACCGCAGGCATGAGCAGTGATTAGGTATGTGTATGATGGAAGGGATTTTTTGTGTTGGATAAACTTCGATAGAGGTATAGGTATATGTATGATAAATAATTGTTCGGATGAATGAATGAATAGTTGATTTGGGTTGAAGTTAGAAGAAAATTCAACTGAAATAGTTTGGAAACATCGTTCGATATTCAGAAATCATTCATCAATATTATGCGACGGAACCTTACCCGTGCGAGTACAACTCGCACTTGCCCAGTTTATTTTTGCATATACTAGGCTGAATCTGGTACGACAGATCAATGAATTCGATAGTTTAACAGATTTCAGCACTTACGGAAACAAGGCTTGAAGAAAATCGTGCAATCCTCATGTTATTGAAAGAACATAAAACTCGTAGCTCCCAGAGGGAGCTTCAACAACGCTTGGCTCAACTGGAAGAACTCTGGCAGGAATTTGACAAAACCGACAGTACCACAAGAAAAACCTGTGCGGTAGACTTGAATCAACCATATTTCCAGAAAGATTACTACACAGAAGTTTGAAAGGTTGTAGAAGATCTCCGAAGAGATATAGCCAATTGCCTTCGCCTAGAACCTCCATGGAGAGGCGGTGAGGAGGAAGCCAGTTCCAAGTCCAGGATACCAGAAGATGGCATGGTCAGGAGGGCTATCGTACCGATCAAAACGGGTGAAAATAGGACAACAAAGACAACAATAGAGGAGAAACCACAGCCAGAGAAGCACCACAACGAATCTGGTGGAGTTCCCACCCAAGGGCCCACAGGACACTGGAACGAACCTACAAACAACCAGAAGCAACATTAAAGGTGGGTAAAGGATTCAGCAATATCCTTTTTACGCAATAGCACAGGAGGAACAGGTAGATCGCAGCAATTCTACGGTAACCAAATACGTTATGTGGAACATAATTAGGAAGATCCCCGACAAACCATATAAGAATGTGTACTGACATTACAGGGGTCGAAGATAGATACAAGCACCTGGGACCCAATCCTGCTTCATCTTTTCCTCAAAAAAATGGATAAAAATACCCATACACTGTACGAACAATCACTGGACCATCCACGAAAACTTCCATCATTTAAGAAGTTTTTGGAGTTTTTAGAAAATCGTTTCCAATCCTTAGAAGCATTGGGAGCTAAAGACAGGTTGGAAGATAATAGAACAACCAAACCAGTCTTCAAGACTTTATCAACAGTAACATCCCATCAGATGATTTGTACGTCATGCAAGGGCAACCACCCGCTTTATAAGTGTCAGAAGTTTTTTGATATTCCACCTACCCAACAATTGAATCTGGTCAAGTAGTTCAACCTTTGTATCAATTGCCTTAAATCTGGACATTTTGCAATGAACTGCAAGTCTCGCAATTGTTCAAAATGCCAGAGGAGTCATAATACGCTTCTACATTTAGATACCGACAGCACTCGCACACAAAGGTATCCAACCGTAGTCAAGGTCGGGGCATCTGCAACCACCCTACCACCTCATGAGACCCAGATGTTGGAAAATGCATTATTGGAAAATGCATTATTGGAAAATAATCACCATACCTTTGTTTGACTTGGAACTGCAAGAGTTAAAATAATAGGACTAATAATAGGTAAACTTGAGCAACATACAGTCACCTCACTATTTCCTTCCTCATCATGGCGTTCTTAAGCCCGACAGTACTACGACTAAATTAAGAGTTGTATTTGATACATCCATGAAAACCTCGGCGAATATTTCATTAAACGACTTACTACTGGCAGGCCCGACGACTCTGGATGATATTTTCTCACTATTACTGCGCTTTCGAACACTGCGTTTTGTGTTCACTGCCGATATCGAAGAAATGTATCGGCAAATAATTGCGAGGGAAGAAGATCGAAGATACCAGATGATCTTCTGGCGGAAAGATAGGGATCAAGTTCTGAAGTGTTACCAGTTAAACACGGTAACGTATGGCACCACATCCGCTTCCCACTTAGCAACACGCTGCCTCAAACAACTAGCTAATGAAAATGCACAGGGCGCCAATCGCTTTGGGACGCATTGTGAGCCTAAACAATATGCAATTTATCGATATACTGACTTTCATAAAATTTTAGTTCGTCCAAGCTACCTTTGCCTTTCTAAACGCTTTCTGAACGCAATTATTTCCAAATAATACAAACTACATAATTTCACCTGTTCACACAATATGCTATTCACACGCAAAACTGTGCAAGATAATTTCTTGCACAAGCACTCAAATATGTATATCCTTCGGAAAAATTCTCAAAATAATAAACTCAATCCTCAGACTTATGAAAAATATGCACGTATGGCACTTACTCAATACAATTTACATAATTTCTCGTCTCTCTCTCTTCTCTTCATTCTTCACACAAAAGCCCAATCACACACAGGACTGTGCAAGATAGTTTCTTGCACAAGCACTCAAAATAATAAACTCAGTTCCTATGGAGGAGAGAAAATGTGCAGATTTTATTTCTGCACGTTTGAAAGAGATTTACTTATTATACATATTTGTTTGAAAGGAGAATGAGTACAGTAGGTATATATACACTACCTCATACAATGAAGCATACACCCAAAACAAAAAATATTTTTTGGTTTTTTCTTCTTGAAAAATGTAATGTAATGTATCAGAAAATTCAATTACACATGTTTCATTTCTGGGGGATTTATGTACACTACATCAAAAAATTGCACATACACCGCATAAAAATGAGTGCAGTTTTTAATATTTTATAAGTTGGAACAAATAGGTCATACCTGCCTTTTGTTTGGTAATTTTTTTCCGATTATTACTATCATGTAGAAGATATACAACAAACCATAAAACACTTTTACACAGAAAAAATATTTTTATTTTATTTAAATGGATCCCTATCCACACCAAAAAAATTGCACATACACCAAAAAATTGCACATACAGGGCATGGAATGGTATGACAACAGTAAATTATCAGTACAAAACGGTAAAATTTTGTTGTGTGGTTTTACTATCAGGATATTCAAATCCTTCAGTTCAGTTCGCAGCAGCAGTACCGTTACTCTATCATCTTTGGCAAGTTCCGCAGCTATTTTTGGAGCACTGGTTTTGGGGTTGTTCTGAACTATTCTTTAAATTTTTCGTTCTAAGTAGGTAGGTAGGTAGGTATGAGGGTAGACGGGCTTAAGCCACGTCTCACTTAGGTCCTTAGGGACCCATTGTGATGCCCAATTGGAGGATAGTGTTCCCTTTTTTAACCCTTGTCGCACTCATGGTCCTTCGTTGCGCCGGAGCCATCCCGATTTCCTTATAAACCTGTAAAGAGATCTAAGAGGTATACTTGAGATTTCATGTAAGTCTTGGAAGAAGAATTCTTCCAGTGTTCTATGACGCAACTGACAAAGACTAGGGCAGTGACAGAGGTAGTCAGGAGTATCCTCACGTTCCTCCTCGTCACCACAACCTCTACAAATGTTGTCGTTGGAGAGTCCTATTTTCATGGTATGGTTTCTAAGATGATTATGGCCAGTGAGAGCTCCAACCACCATCGTTAGCAACTCTTTGTCGCACTGAAGGATCTTGTCGGTTTTTGCTCGGTCGTATCTGGGCCATAATGCTTTAGTAGTCGCACATGTAGACAGACCGCGCCATCTACTGTTTGCCATTTCAATGATCATAGTATCCACCTTATTCCTCAGCCCTGAGAGTGGCGGTTTAATACCCTGAATTGCTCGTGACGCGTCGGTCACTGACCCTGTTCTGGCAAGTTCATCAGCTATCTCATTGCCGGCTATGTCCCTATGTCCTGGGACCCAGCACAGATTGATCGAGTGCTGTGAGCCAAGAGCCTTTAGATCTTCGCGACACCTTGCGACTAGCTTGGACTTGACTTCTATTGCGGATATAGCTTTCATGGCCGCCTGACTGTCAATGAAAATGGTAATATCAGCCGGTGGTATCGCCATCGATATCGTTTTGGCCGCTTTTTTGACCGCCAGGACCTCCGCTTGAAACACACTGTCATAATCAGGTAGTCTGATTGAGCAGTGCAAGTTTAGCTCGTTGGAGAAAATGCCCGCGCCTGTGCCTGCTTCCATCTTTGACCCATCGGTATATACCATTATGGTCGTATTGTTGATGGGTTCATTGGACGCCCACTCCTCTCTGGTGGGGTATTGGCATTTGAAGGGTCTCTCGAAGTCGAGGAATGGGAGCCTGTAGTCGCTCTCGACTTCTGATACTGCAAGTTTGTTAAGAATACTTGCATGTCCAGTGGTACCTGAGCGCCAGTTGCAAGATTGACTGATTCTCAGAGCACTTTTAGTGGCGATTGCCTGCATTCGAAGGTCAAGCGGTAGCATGTATAGGATCGTTTCCAGTCCAGCTGTTGGGGTAGAGCTGATTGCGCCAGTAACTCCCATACGCGCAAGCCTCTGTATTTTCGTCAATGCCTTAAGATTAATGGCTTTCAATGCTGCCTGCCACCAGACTACGCTGCCATACGTAAAGATGGGTCTGACAATGGCGGTATACATCCATAGGATGGTCAGATATAAAAAGCGCATGTTGCCTTTTTGACCCTTTCAGAGACATTAAGTTTCCAATTCAGTTTTCTGTCAAGAATGATACCTAGGTATCTAGCACTGTCGGATAGCGTCAGTGTGGATCTCTCAATAGCTGGCAGCCTGAATTGCGGTATGACTCTTTTATTGGAGAAGAGAACCAATTCGGTCTTACCTGGATTAACACCCAGTCCGCAGTTTTTTGCCCATCTAGCTAGTGTGCTTATAGCGCTCTCAAGTACTTCACTTATGGTTGGGAGGAATTTGCCTCTAGCTATCAACACTACGTCGTCTGCATAAGCAACTACCGTCACCCCCGAGTATTTGAGCTTCTCTAAGACTTCGTTGATGACAAGAACCCAGAGCAGGGGTGAAATTACCCCTCCCTGCGGTGTGCCTCTAGAGGCAATGGCTTTCACGAGCCTGTCACCCATGTTCGCGTAGATTGTTCTTTTACTGAGCAGGCTAACAACGGTTGATGTTATTGACTGCTCAATATTGGCCCTCTCGAGGGCTGACTTAATCACTTTCTTTTCAACCTTATTGAAAGCGCCTTCAATATACAGAAAGGCTGCGAGTGCGTATTCTTTGGCTTTGAGAGTGCTTTCAATCGCATTAACCACGCTGTGAAGTGCGGTCTCCACACCTCTGCCTTTAATGTAGGCATGTTGTGCTGTGGAGATTGTGTTAGTAGAAAGCTTACTGCGAATATAAGCATTGATTACCTTCTCAAAGGTTTTGAGAACAAAGGAAGTCAAGCTTATAGGTCGGAAATCTTTTGCAGCTGTGTGGCTAGCTTTACCGGCTTTAAGGATGAAGACAACCTTTACTTCTCTCCAAGTCGACGGTATGTAGCCGTTTATTAAGCTGCATCTATATATCCTAAGTAACTGTCGAACACTTTTTTACAACCTCTTCCCAGTGCGATATCGAAGTTCATATTTTTTTTCGTAATTTTTTATAAGGCTTTGTATGGTTGCACTCGGTCTATTCACAATCTCTGATATTTCAGTATAACTTTTTCCTTCACCTTTAAGCTTTACGATCATTTTTTTATGTCTACTGAAACCTTTTTGTGTGATACAGAAACTTTACCATAAACTAACCGAATTTAAGAAACACTGATCTTTTTACACATCAAAGGACTGCTGCGAACTGAACTGAAGGGTTTGAATATCCTGATAGTAAGACCAGACAACAAAATTTTTCCGTTTTGTACTGATAATTTACGGTTGTCATACCATTCCATGCCCTGTATGTGCAATTTTTTGGTGTATGTGCAATTTTTTTTGTGTGGATAGGGATCCATTTAAATAAAATAAAAATATTTTTTCTGTGTAAAAGTGTTTTATGGTTTGTTGTATATCTTCTACATGATAGTAATAATCGGAAAAAATTACCAAACAAAAGGCAACTATGACCTATTTGTTCCAACTTATAAAATATTAAAAACTGCACTTATTTTTATGTGGTGTATGTGCAATTTTTTGATGTAGTGTACATATTGCCTAGCAAATTCTATTCTCAATAATTTTGTTTGTAATTCATTTGCAATGAACTAAAATTCCCAAGCCTTGTCAAGCACAGATACAGGATGTTTTTCGATCAAGTTTTGACAAGAGGGACAACAATAGACTCACCTCGATCGAAACTGAAACAAAATATTAGAGAGCTGTTTTGCAAACACTAATTAGTTTAGAACTTTTCGAGGAACTTCTGAAGTGTTGTTTGAGCTTAATAATGGTAACATTTTCCAGCTTGTTGAGGAAGTAGCCTTATTTGATTTAGTTATGGGTGAGCACTTGAGGAGAATAACGAATCAAGAAGCCTAAAATAAATATTTGAGCAAAAATATACAAAATTAAATAACAAGTATCTTTTCTAATACTGTTACTAATCAAGTTGTATCCTTGAAAGGAGAAGACAAGACCGGAGAGGAGCTTACAAAGTTAATTTTAGATAAACTCGAATTTCATGGAATTTCATTAAGCAACGGTCGAGGTCACAGTTACGATAATGGTTTAAATATGAAGTGAAAAGAAACTGGTATTCAGAACAGAATTCGGCCAAGAGCATTTTTCGTCCCATGCAGATCGTATTGATTAAATTTAGTAGTCAATGATTCAGCTCGGTGCTCATTAGATTCTGTTAAGTTTTTTTGACACAATTGAAGGCATACTCAATTTTTTTTTTCAAGTAAAAAAAAAACGTCCAAACCTTACTTTGAAACCTCTTCCAGAAACAAGGGGAAGCAGACTTGATGCATTAAAATGATTAGCTGAGAAATATGTAATATAAATGAGTTCAGATGAAAAATTTGATGACTATGTTCAATAACAGAGCGTATTGTCTTGCTAAAAACGCAGGTCTTGCACAGGGCGCTTATCTAGCTAGGACCGGACCTTAATGAAAATACACATAATCCATTCGGAGCTCAAGTTTTGGCAAACGGCTCAAACAGTTTGTCGTAAGCCCTGGAAATGCAAAGGCAACTAACTCATATTTTACAATCAGCTTAATTCAATCTTAGGAAATGGTGTAGTAATACACCGCATTTGCTAAGGGATATTCCAATGAGCGGCCAAGCCTTGCAATCCGATCTACAAGATAAGGATGCACGATCACTAAAAACGTTAGGTCTCATCTGGAATCCACAGACAGATGAGCTACGGATCAACTCATCACTACAAGTGAATAAACGAATCACAAAAAGAACTGCGTTATCGGAAATTGCACATATCTTCGACCCATTAGGCATCGTCAATCCCGTAACAATCACAGAAAAACTAATTATTCCAAGGCTATGAAAATTAAAAATTTACTGGGATGCCGCACTACCAATGGAGTTCCACACAACTTGCAACAATTTCCGAAAGGATTTGGAGAAGGTTAGGGAATTAAAGATTCCCAGATATCTAATCTCCACAAAAATCCGAAGAATTCAGATGCATGCGTTTGCCGATGCGTCAGGAAAGGCTTTTGGAACTGTCATCTACATTAGATCAACTCACAGCGACAATTCAGTAACGGTTCAGTTACTTTGCTCAAAGTCTAGAGTAGCGCACATTAAAAACGGGACAAATAAGGAGGTTATCACCGCGACCACTATACCACGGCTAGAACTATGTGCAGCCAAATTGGCGACAGAGTTGACTCATCGGGTAAAGGGAGATCTGAAATTAGGAAATTTGAAACATACTTCTGGACCGACTCGGAAATCGTGTTGGCTTGGATAAATGCCGAAGCATCCAACTATCATCGTTTCATAGCAAATTGAGTAAGAGCAATCAGAAGCATGACCTCCCCTCAGCAACGGCGGCATGTGCCTATCAAACAGAATCCGGCGGACATAGTTTCAAGAGGGTTATCAGCTTCGAAGCTAAAGGATTGCAGCATGTGGTTTTGTGGGCCTTTGTATCTATACGGACCAGAGAAGACTTGGCCAGGCAAACCAGAAGAGATCAACACAGATATAGAAAAAAAACAGGTCCAAGGTTACACTAACAGCAAGGCTCGAAACTTCGTCAGGTATAATAAACAGGATAAAACATCATAATTCATTCACGTTTACAACGGGTCATTGCCTATATCAAACGATTCATAAGTAACTGCAAGAAAAATAATCAAGATCAACGAGTCACCGACCATCTTACCATTTACGAACTTGACGATGCCACGTCAAGTAATAAAGGAAGTGCAACATCCATTGAGGTGGAGCTGGAGCACCTATCTAGGGGAAAATACGTCAATACTCAAAGTCCATTGAGTAGTTTATCTCCATTTTTGGATGGGGAAGGAATTCTTCGCGTAGGAGAACGCCTCGAAGAAGCCAATCTTGATTACGACGCCAAGCACCCAATCATTAAAAAAAAAAACATTGATGCGAGAAATCCATCTAAGGTATTTGCACATTGGACCTCAAGGATTACTGGCACCTGTACGCCAGAAATACTGGCCCATCAAAGGAAAAACTATTGCACGTTCGGTTGTTCAAAAATGTATTCGTTGTGCCAGAGCAAAACTAAATTAATGACACAAATCATGGGAAACTTACCGGCGGCTCGTGTCCAGCCCGCCAGACCCTTCGTGAACTCCGGAGTAGACTTTTTTGGACCAGTGTGGATTCACTTTAAAGTCGGAGGAAAGCATCCTCGAAAGGCATGTGGCCGTATTCTGCTGCTTCGCAACTAAGGCAACACACTTCGAGGTTGTGGGAGATCTAACCAGAGAAGCATTCTTAGGTGCCGTTAAGCCTTTCATAGGAAGAAGAAGACAATTACCGCAATCAAAACACAATTTTGGCACCGATGGTCACATGAATACCTTAATGAGTTCCAGCACCGTTACAAATGGAAACAACAGCAGACCATCATTATTCCTGGTATGCGTGTAATCTTAAAGGACGACCATTTACCACCGATGCAGTGGCACCCTGGATTGTTAAGTGCATCAGAGGGAGTGACGATATGGTACGAGTAGTAGAAGTAAAAACTGCCAGCGGTTTACTCAAGAGACTGATACACAAAATGGCACCATTACCAGTACACCATAATCCACCTCTACCACGGCATCTAGCAACCCAGGAACCAATTGAATCACGATTGGACAAGGTCGAAGTACCAAGAAAAAGAGTAAAGCGATCATTAAATTCCACTATTGCAACAATCCTTTTGACTCTGAATACGCTTCCCTTGGATAAGGGAGTAATTGTCGGACTTGTGCCATTCAATTCATAACATATTGTCTAGTGAATGAAATATTATTACTTACTGTGATATGAAACTTTACGCGAAGGAACTTCAGCTTTTAACAAATACAACTGATTCATTAAGACCACCTATGTAATCTTGTAAAACCCAAGGACATTTGCAATAAAATAACACAACATTCGTTACCATTCGAGGATCAGGTATTGCAAGGCTGTAGCGTTAACATACGTGTACGTGTAATTTTTTGGTGTACGTGCAATTGTCCGAGTTTAAAGAAATCCTGTTTGCAAAAAAAATATTATTTCAGTACAAAATTGCTAAATTTTTTATGAACCTCTTATAGGTGGTAGTATTAATAGAAATTAATAAAAAAAAATAAACTGGGCAAGTGCAAGTTGTACTCGCACGGGTAAGGTTCCGTCGCATAATATTGATGGATGATTTCTGAATATCAAACGACGTTTCAAAACTATTTTAGTTGAATTTTCTTCTAACTTCAACCCAAATCAACTATTCATTCATACATTTATACATCCGAACAAATATTTATCCATACATATACCTATACCTCTATCGAAGTTTAACCACCACAGAAAATCCCTTCCGTCATACACATACCCAATCACTGCTCATGCCTGCGGTGTGTGTGTGTTCATTTCTGTTGGGCATTTAGGGGTGAGATCGAAAAGATAACGCTCATCAACGAATAAAGTGGCCGAACACAGCATGAAATTATGTGTGAAAATCAAAATCGTTCTCATTTTAAATCTTAGATATCTCAAAATTTAAACATAAATCGATATTTTGAAATGTATCATTTCTTAATGCTTACATTGATGTCTTCAAAACTGCGTTTTCAGATCTTCCAAATTCGCATGTCGATGATTGACCGTTTTTGGCCAATATCTCCAAAACCATTAAGGCCAGAATGCTCGCAATAGTTTTAAATGAAAGTACTCAATGAAGCCAAGTTTTTGTGATTTTTTTAGATTTTTAAACACTTTGGTTTAGAAATGGCAGGGGGGGGGGAAATCTTTGGAGCTCCATATTTTCCAAACGGTACTTTTGATAAAAAAGTCTTGAAAGAAACCTCCACCTCATTTCGAAAGATCTGTCGATTGATATATACAATTGATATATACAATGCGACAATTTTTCAAAATTAGTGTCAACTTCACCTGTACTGGAGCAACCCCCAAATGGCCCCACTTTTTAAAATCGCTGCATAGGAAATGACATCTAGGTCTGAAGTACCTAATTCCAAAATTTCATGCCGATATCTTCATAAACTTCGGAGATAAAAAAGTGTGACAGACACGACGGACGGACGGACGGACACACCGAAATTATAAAGGTTCCGTTTTTGTAGACGGAACCTTAAAAAACAGCGAAAAAGTAAGAGCTATTTATCACAATTAACAAAACATTGAAAACATCATCCAATTTTAATTGTTTTGTTTTATGGAGTGTATGTTCGGATGATTTTCGGAAACGTTTTACTTTTACACTACCCGCGCAGACGAAGCTAACACCATCACCAAAAAATTATTTCTTCAACAATTTGGCAACCAAAAACAACCGAACAGTATTCAGATAAATCTGAGGCGATTTAACAACAGAACAGATAAATCACATTACTACATAGAAATAAGAAATAGAACAAAACTGTAAAATAGCTCCTCGAATTTTTATAAGTAAAATCCGAGAGCAGAAATCCACAAACATAGAGGAGGTTGTGCAGATTTTGTCGGAAACAGGATATTTATATATATTCTAGAGGTGGTTTTAGGGAAGTTAGACCCAGTAGCTCCAATTAAAGGCTACATATCAACAGAAGTAATCAACAACAAAATAACGATAGATCTTAGAACTCAGGCGACGGGGACGAAAATAACGGCCAAAGTAATCAGACAAAGATTCAGAAACAAAGTTGAACCAATTCAATTCAATTTTTTTCAATCCAATTCAATTTTATTCAAAGCTATTAATATTACAATGTCATGATGTGTTACCTGCAAAGCAAAGGCTTATCTGCAGGTGGTTAATAACATATAATTCATTAACAATTCTGAAAGTATATATTCTGATTGTGCGTATAATAAGTAAACTTTAATAATAATAATAATGGCGGCGCTACAGTCCGAGGTGGACCTGGGCCTAGCTTCTCACCAACCAACTCGTGTTGTGCGTGCTATTGTTCTCTCACGAGTGGAGGGGACCTACAGTTTAATGCCGACTCTGAACGGCGATTTGAGAAGCTTTTCCTAGACAGTTATACTCTTTGAGCATTGTCAGTGACTCGAAAGAGGTGGAGCCGCGAACAATTTTTTTTTTTTGAAAAATTGTTTGTCTGAACTTGGTTTCGAACCTAGACTGTGAAAGTCTAATGCGCATGGGTCGACGCACGAACCCACACGGCCACGGCGCCCACGAGTAAACTTTACATTACGTTTTAAAAGTTTTGTCTGTATTAACAAAAAGTTATTAATCTATGTGACAAAAGATATAGCTACAGTACATATCGGTTATAAGAAAGTCGTATATAAGAAAAAATCGCTTATAAGAAATACGAGCAAATACACCGTACACGCCTTCATACAACTTCATACAAAAAATAACGTTTAAAAGAAAAACGCTTATAAGAAAAATACGGATAAAATAAACTTTTTCCTAACACCGACTTTGATAGATATATTGAAATAAGAACGTTTATAAGAAATTTTTGAGCATGAGTGTACGCAAGAAGATTTTGAACTCCCCCGTGCAAATAACAGTAACAATCAATGTCAAGTTGACGTTTTTTTTTTTGAATAAAATTTTCTTATAACAAACTTTTTTTAGTTTTCCTATAAGAACATTTCTTTCTTATATCAGTTCTTTGGATATAAGCATTCATTTTTTTTATATCCGTTTATTGCATAAAAGAAAAAACGGATATAAGAAAGAAATTTTTGGGATTTTTGGACTTTCTTATATCCGAACTATACTGTACAAAGTTTGCTGTGATTTCTTTTTTATGTTTTTTCGGATTATATAAACATTTTAACTCAACTGGCAGAGAATTTAATATTGATGGCATAATGTAATTCGGCTGTTTTCTTCCATATTCATAAAAAATCGCTGGAACTTCTAGTTGTTGAGCCCTTCTTCTCGTGTTTTGGGTATGACGTATTGGTTGTCGAAAACGGCTGTCATCATAATCATTATATTTTAGCATTGCTGTCATCTTGAATATAGCGCTGACGTTTAGTACATTAAAATTTTGTCTTCTGTCTTTTACTGTCCGGACTAAGCGTTTCTGGAGGTTCAGGATCTTATCAAGATATCTTACTCGAGATTCAGCCAGCGAGTAATAAACTTGTTTTTGGACATCTGTAGTCGTACATCTACTTAGATATAGCATCGCAAAAAGAGTACTCTTTAACTGAAGTCGAAGATGACAAATGTGTTCATTCCAAATAAAGTGATCATCTATTAGGATTCCAAGGGATTTTATCTTTCTTCTTCAATGGCTTCACATTTGTTTGAGGTGGGACAGTCTTCAATATAGCGGTAAATTTTTATATCAGTGTATGGTTTATTCGGCGTTCGTATGTGTATTACTTTTACTGGAGTTGATTATCAAACCATTGTCATGACACCATCGATATATTTTGTTAAATTTTTCTTGCAGTAATGAGATCGCAGTATTCAGACACATGTTTGACAATGATTGCTAAATCATCTGCATATGCAAAAACAGTATTTTCTTCAAACTCCGGTAAAAGTTCATTAGTAAATAGGATAAATTATATTGGACCAAATTTTGATCCTTGAGGTACTCCACATGTACTTGGTTTTGATTTACTAAATGTATTAGATACTTTTACTTTTATAGTTCTTCCTGTTAAGTAGTCTCTAATTCATTCAGCGACATTTCCTCTTATACCTATTCTATATAGGTTGTCGATGAGCTTTTCATGTGAAAGAATATCAAATGCCTTTCGAAAATTTATGAAGAGTGTTAGTATGTGATGGCTCTTATTAAGACCAATAGTTACTTCATTTGACATCTGTCCTAATAAGCTTCCAGTACTTTTCCCCTTTTGAAACACAAATTGATTTGGATGAAGAACTTTGTGTTTTACTATAGAATTTGTTAGGCGCCTTCCACAATAGGTAAAATAGATATTGGCCTATAGTTCTCTATCTGCTTCTTAATTCCACCATTGTTTATTGGTCGTATAACCGATGTTTTTAGTATGCTGGGTATATGGCATGTAGCGAAACTTCTATTAATTATTGTTTTCACAACTGGTGTAAGTGTAACAGCGTTACGTTTTAGATCAATTGCCCTTATGTTGCCTATTCCTGGGCTTTGATTTGTTTTTAAATGACAGTATTGTGTAGACTTCTGCATAGCTAGTTCCTTCTAAATACATAGATTGCTCGAGATGCATATCTGCATGTTACTTGGTTGCAACTGTGCATCAATTTAAATGCCTGCTCTGCGAAAAGTTCAGCAAATTACTCAATATCTTCTTTTAGCTCCTCGTTACTGCAAAAGTTTGAAATAATAACATTATCTACACATTGTTTTTTCCTTCCCAATAACTCATTCAGTATATTCCACGTCTTTTTAGGATTATTTTTAACGTTAGCAAATTTTATTTTGTAATAGTTAGCCTTCGTTATCTGGATTATTTTATTACGAAGATACGAAAGTGTTTATATTCATTCTCATAGGTTTTATTCATTGGATTGTTTCTCCATCTTCTGTAAAGTTTATCTCTGTTTTTGCACATTGTTATCACTTCAGGTGTTATCCAGGGTTTGTTTTTCCGTACATTCTTGCATATTAATGTCTTCTTAGATTGTTTGTAAATATCTGACATTGTTGCTATATCTAAAATTGTTGTATAACACTTCATAATTATTTTCGTTACACAAAGATTGCCAATTGACCTCTCCAATCAACTGATTTACTTTGTGTTGTTGAATTTTAATAACGTTTTTAGCAGAGACATTGGCGATCTCTATTGGTTTTGTTGCGTACATCGTTGCATAATGGTCGGATATATTGCTCTGAATTGCGGCGGAAAGAATGTCTTTATTTGTAATAGTGACAAATAAATGATCTATGAGCGTAGATGTATTTGCACAGATGTCTATTCGGGTACTTTTTTTTTATCACGTTCATTAATCCTTTTGAAGCCATAATTTCTTTATAAGAAATCACCTGCGCATCGTATAAATTGTGTATATTAATATTCATATCTCCTAAAACTATGACATCTTTTTTGTCCAATTATGCAATAAAACCAGTAATACTTAGTTTTGGAGGTCTGTAAATTTCATGAATATATTTCTTTTCGCCCTTTCCTTCAATTTTTATGTTAATACTCTCATAATAAGCAGTATCAGCGTTTTTCCTTACATATGAGATATTATTTTTAATAAACAATGCAAGACCTCCACCCTTCCTCGTTTTTCTATTAATAAATTCAGTATTAAATTCATCAATGTGGTACATATTGATTTCTTCATGTTTTATATTGATTTCATTAAGAACGATCACATCAATGAAATATAACACACTACTAATTTCCGCCATAAAAATGTCCCAATTTTTCCTTATTGATCTGATTTTTGAACATACACAACAGAAATTTATTTTTTCTAAAACATTTTTTCCTATACTCGTAAAACCATGCATCACTCTAAAATCTATGTCAGTTTCATCATACGTGTTTTCGAACATTGTTGTCATTTTATTTTATGTTTCTTATTCGTATGCGACTTAAGAGACTTTTTATATATTGCCATAGCAAGTGTTTATTTGTTGGAGTTAAGTGATTGTTGTACTATTTGCTGACCTATTTTGACGTTATTTTCTCTGAGTTATTTTATTTCCTCAGACAGTTGCTTAAAAAGATCGTTGTTTGTAGTCATGTGTGTATTTATTTGCTCATATTTGAATGCAACAAATTCACAGCTGAACTTAATGTGAATTTTTTTTCGATTTCTTTTCGTAGAGTTTTTATTTCTTCGATCATAGATGTGCTGTAGTTGTTGCTATCATTACCGTTTGTCAGTGCTTAGGTGGGACTAGTGTTTCTTGTTCTTTTTAGTATTTTTTTTTTGGTTCTTATATTCTAGACAAAAATACTTAAAACTAGCTTAACTAACTGAACTATTATTCTTAAATCTAACTTACTGACCCCAGACTCTAAGCTAATTCTATACCTAATCCATTATACAATTGCCTTTCGGCTTATCCGTCTTTTAATTATTTATTTTAAATATTTACTTTTTTTTTTGCCCAAGAAAATTTTCAAACAAACTTCGTCGTCATTGTTTTTCCTTTTTTTCCCTGTTCTAGCTTCACCTAAACTAAATTAATATATAATAATAATAGTGGCGCTACAGTCCGAGGTGGACCTGGGCCTAGCTTCTCAGCAAACTGAATTAAACCTAAGCTAAAAACTTAAAACTACTTAAGACTACTTAAAGTACTTAAAACTACTTAAGCTATGTCCGTAACACAATACGGACGCGTGCACCAGGGCGCACACGACATTTATATGCTTGACATATATTTTTCATGCGCCGTGATGCACCTTTTTTTTCTCTATATATTTTTCTTATTCTAATTAAAACTACCTTAAAAACTATGTAAGCTGGCCACTAGGGTCACCCAACGAGTCAATCGTTTTGAGACATGAGCGGCGGCGCACAGTGGGGCAAAAGTAGTGGTTTTGTGCGATAAATTATTTTGAAAGGTCTAAAGTGACAATTTGTGTTTTAAAGCCTTGCATAAGAGTGAAAACAAATTCAAACTTAACTTTTACTAAAAAAAGATAAATTTGGAGGGTTGTTGCAATATAAGCTTATGTGAAACTTACAGAAAAAAATCTTTGTTTTTCATTTTGGTGCTTATCATCTAGGATAATGTAGCTTTTTCAAAGTCAAATGTGTTGTTAACAATAAGTATACGATAAATTTAATAAAAATTAAAACTATGAGTACTGTTTTCGGTTTTTGAATCTTATAATTTATAAATAATACATTTAATATTTAACACAATTTAGTTTATTCATTTTCAAAACAAATGTTTTCCACATCATACAAATTTATAGTATCTGAACAAAAAAACTTTTTTACTAACAAAAATGTTTTGACTCCTAAGACTTGACAACAAAGGATCTGACGAAATCATTATTCTATTGAAAATATCAGTTAAATTAAATTGGTCCCTAAAAATAAAATTGCTCCTTAAAAATTTTGAAATCTTTGTTTCTTGATTCCAAGGCTTCTTCACTTAACTAACCGATCGGCAAAAGACAAGAAGAAGCAATTAAAGGGCCATGAATTAAAATGTTGTGCACTGTTGTACTCATATAGTACCAGGGATACAGTGATACGAAATATCGTGTGGTATCTTCACAGTAACTTTTAAATTTTTCGTTGTTGAGCTTGAAACCACTTGAAAGGCATTGCAAAATTGTATACAATTTTTGAATCAAAAGCACATCAATTCCAGTGATGGTAGCGGATAAACTACTTTTTTCAAAAAATCTCCTCGCAACATTACCGGTGTTGGTATTTCCATATCCCAGCTTAGGATGATCTACAATTAAGCCAAGTTTGAATTCGCTTTTTGCTTTTATTGACTGCAACTTCTGTTGTGTGGCTTGTTCTCCACTCCTGGACTGGAAGCTTATATACAACATGCAAAAGACATTCAAAGAGTCTAATCCATGCATGTAAAACAGAAAGACCAAAAGACAGATATTGTTCCGATACAGGCAATTGAATCATTTTGTGTACGTTGTTGAACTCTTTGTGGGCGCCGTGGCGTAGTGGGTAGGTGCGTCGACTCCTACGCTCGAGGTCGTCAGTTCGAATCTCGAAAAAAACATCAACCATTTTTTCACGGCTCCACCTCTTTCGAGTCACTGACAATGCTCAAAGAGTATAACTGTCTAGAAAAAAGCTTCTCAATCTCGCCGTTCGGAGTCGGCATTAAACTGTAGGTCCCCTCCGCTCGTGAGAGAACAATAGCACGCACAACATGAGTGGTTGCTGAGAAGCTAGGCCCAGGTCCACCTCGGACTGTAGCGCCGCCATTATTATTATTATTATTATTATTATGTTGAACTCTTTGCATTTTGCATTGCATAAGTAACATCTCATGCAAGATTTTGCGTCGGATAAACTGTTGCAAAGCTTTCCAACAATCATTGAAAATATCGTTTCATGTTTCACAACAAACTGTCGATGGTTATATTTGACCCATGAAGATTTTGGATTTGTGTATCAGTAATATATTTATCGATCCTTACAAGTTCATCACTCTCTTTTGAAAATCAATTTTTAATGGACGACAATAGCGCGGATATGAAGGACAGGGATTTTTCCACAGAATTTTGTGGTTGAATGAAAGTTGTAGCGGGACAAGACACTTCATAAAAATAAACTTATCATCGCTCTCATGGCTTTCTAAATATTTTTGATGGTATTGGCTATGACCAGAACTGTCATCAAAATCCCACTTCGATACAAACTTCAATTCGTTTTCTGTATATGATTGTACTTCTGAGGATAGTACAAAAAAAAAACAGCTCTCTTGAAAAATTGCTAACACTATTTTTCAAAAATTTCGGATTTCGAAGCGTTAATACGCGAACCATGCAGACACAAGAGTCTGCACCTAGCCTCTATTAACGAACTCCTACTCTCACCTCCCCGTGGTGAAATCCGGGAGCCGAGTACCCTCGACAGAAGATGGGGTAACCAACCCTCGTGGGACGTCTGGGCGGCTGCAAACGAGAGAGGGGGGAGTGTGAGTCTACCAGGGCTCATCACTCTTTTTAGGATGGCGGCGGAGGAGCTGGTCAACTGATTGGCCAACGGCGGCATCCACAACTCCAGTCAGCAGGAGCTACCTGGTTTCCATGGTAAGGTCGGGACCTTGGAATAGAGATGGCGGCGGATGAGCCCTTTTAGGGCCAACGGCGGCGCTCACAGCCTGCAAGAGGCTACCGACACCGGATCCCTCCGGACCCCTTTGTCCGGGGGCTAAACAAATGGACCTGTCCTCCCAGTTGGAGGTTGTGCGTGGGGTTAACTTCCTCACCACGTAAAAAAGTAAGGAGTTGAGAAGCAACAATATGCCTCGGATACGGACGGATTTACTGTTGACGACCCCAGCAAACGGAATAAGGACAATGACTTTCGGTTCTGCACGTGGAATGTGAGGTCCCTGAACAGACCACGTGCAGCCGATGAACTCGCGGAGGCCCTAGACTGCTATAAAGCAGACGTTACCGCAATCCAGGAAGTGCGATGGGATGGGCCGGGCAAAAAGAGGATGAAAAACTGCGATATCTACTACGGCGACTGTTACAGAGAGCGAAGGCAGCGATTATTTGGATGTGGATTTGTTGTTCGAGGCAGACTTAGGCAAAAAGTCTTAAGCTTTAAGTACATAAGCGAGCGCCTCATAACAATCCGCATCAAGGCTAAATTCGGCAACATCAGCCTAATCTGCGCCCACGCCCCAACGGAGGACAAAGATGACGATAGCAAGGATGACTTCTATGATCTCCTAGAAAGAACGTACGATCAATGCCCCAGCTACGACACCAAGATCGTTCTAGGAGATTTTAACGCTAAGCTGGGTAAAGAGGACATCTTTGCTAGAGTCATCGGTAAACACAGCCTGCACGACACCACGTCCGAAAACGGACTCAGGCTGGTGGACTTTGTTACGGGGCGAAACCTCTCTGTAGCTAGCACGCGGTTCCCACACCTCAACATCCATAAAGGGACCTGGCGGTCCCCTGATCATTCAACCGTCAACCAGATTGATCACGTTGCGATCAACGTCAGACACTCCTCCAGTATTCTTGATGTCCGAACTTTCCGAGGCGCCAACATCGACTCGGACCATTTCCTTGTTGTAGCCAAGGTAAGGACACGGATATCGAGAGAACAACGGAGTCGAGGAAGACAACCACGGTTTGATGTCGACAAGCTACAATCGCAACAGACTGCCAGGAACTTTGCCGATCGAGTCTCCCTGAAACTCTCCGCAAGTTCGACGCCGCCTGCACTAACAATAGACGAAGAATGGAAACGTTGTCAAAGAGCCATCAGAGAAGCCGCTACTGATGTGCTGGGTTTTAAAACCCCAACAAGGAAAAACCCCTGGTTTGACAACGAGTGCAGGCAGGCACATGCAGCAAAGCAAGAAGCCTACCGGGCAACGCTGCATCGAACTACGAGAGCTGTTCGTGAGCTCTACGAACAGAGAAGAAGGGAAGAGAACCGGCTTCTCAGGAAGAAAAAGAAAGAGCACGAGAAGCGCGCGATCGAGGAGATGGAGAGGTGTTATGGCAGGAATGATGTCCGAAAGTTTTACCAAAGGGTAAAACTTTTATCGAATGGATATAAAGTTCGGACAGAAGCTTGCCGGGACGAAAATGGACAGCTAGTAGTAGATTCGCAGTCGATACTGAGAATTTGGAAAAATCATTTCTGCAGACTGTTGAACGGCGATGAGGACACAAATACCGCTGTCAGGCAGAATGTTCCACTCAACACAACGGACGATGATAGAAGAGAATACCGTCCCCCCGACCTAGACGAAGTCAAGATAGCGATATCGAGACTGAAGCCTAATAAAGCTGCTGGTGCAGATAGTCTGCCCGCCGAAATGTTTAAAGCAGCTGGAGGTGATCTGGTAGGGCGCATGCACCAGCTCATCTGTAAGATATGGTCGGAGGAAAGCATGCCCGATGAGTGGAATCTCAGTATCGTTTGCCCGATCCACAAGAAAGGAGACCCCTTTGACTGCGCCAACTATCGAGGGATAAGTCTCCTTAACATCGCCTACAAAATCTTCTCTGCCGTTTTGTGTGAACGCCTGAAACCATTCGTGAACAAACTGATAGGTCCTTATCAGTGTGGTTTCAGGCCCGGGAAGTCCACCATCGATCAAATCTTCACACTGCGGCAGATCCTGGAGAAGACCCAAGAAATGCAAATTGACACACACCATCTATTTGTCGATTTCAAGGCCGCATATGACAGCGTGTATAGAGACGAGCTATACAGCGCCATGTCTAGTTTTGACATTCCTGCTAAACTCGTCAGACTGAGCAGGATGACGATGGAGAACTCTCGCTGCTCCATCAAGGTCGGTAACGAACTCACCGAGACCTTCAATGTCAAAAAAGGTTTTAGACAAGGCGACGCGCTGTCATGTGATTTCTTTAACATCATTCTTGAGAAGATCGTGCAAAACTCACTGGCCAACACAAGAGGCACGATCTTCCAAAAGTCCGTTCAACTGCTAGCTTATGCGGATGACATTGACGTGATTGGGAGAACACAGCGAGCCGTCAATGATGCGTTTGCTGGCATTGAAACGGAAGCGGCTAAAATGGGTCTGGCGGTAAACGAGGGCAAAACAAAGTATATGCTGTCATCGAGAAAGGACGCACAACATCGACGACTTGGCCAGAACGTCACCATAGGCAGCTATAACTTTGAGGTAGTAAAGGACTTCGTCTACCTTGGCTCCGCGGTTAACAGTACAAACAACATCAGTACCGAGATCAAACGCAGAATTACTCTTGCCAACCGCTGTTTTTATGGGCTCAAAAGGCAATTGAGTAGTAGAGCCCTCTCTCGGAAGACCAAGTTGACTTTGTATAAGACCTTGATCATCCCAGTCCTGCTTTACGGTGAAGAGGCATGGACAATATCCCAAGCGGATGAACAGTCTCTTGGTCTTTTCGAGAGAAAAGTTCTGCGCGCGATCTTTGGTCCTGTTTGCGTTGATGGCATTTGGAGGAGAAGATTCAACCACGAACTGTATGGGCTGTACAGCGACATGAGTCTAGCCAGGCGTCTACGGATCCAACGCCTAAGATGGCTAGGCCATGTAGAGCGTATGGACAACTTAGCTCCGGCCCGAAGAGTCTTCGACTCTGAGCCTGTGGGACAACGCAACAGAGGACGTCCACGAACAAGGTGGCGCACACAAGTCGAGGGGGACCTCTGCCGGCTTGGTGTGCGAAACTGGAGACAGCTGGCGAAAGATCGTGCTGGCTGGAGAGGCATGTTGAGTGAGGCCCAGGTCCACCTCGGACTGTAGCGCCCTAAGAAGAAGAAGATTTTTCAAAAATAAAAAAAAAAGTATTTAGGGCACAAGTTTAGCACTTCTGCTTTATATTAAAGACATATGCTATAATTATGGTCAATTAATAGATATGTTAGATATTATGCAAAAATGAAAACAAAGTAAAAAAAAACACTTTCACTTCAAACCCCTTAACTAATTAACATTTTTTTCTTTTCATTTTTGAAGTAAACAAATAAAATCTACACATTTTTACCTTCTTCGGACATATTTTATATTTTTAATCGAACGCTTAATAACAAAGATATTAAGAAAACAAAATTAACAACTTTTTTTACTTTTTCCCAATTGCAATTTTCACAACAAACTTGACAACTTTGATCGCTTAACTAACTAAGTGAAAAACTTAAAAACAAAAAAAAATTTATTTTTCGTATCACAAATACCGTATAGTTTGTGAAACGTAACAGTTTTTTCTTGTTTACCTAACATTTAAAAGTGACCTTTTGCGCACTGATCTCTATGCGGCGGGGACTGGTTTTGGTGTAACCACCAGTAAAAGTGACGTTCTTTGGCGGACAGTGCCCTATCTCGGGCGGAGATTGCCCTACTGAACCGAAGAAGAACCTCGTGGCTGCGAGCGACGTCCGGCTTATATTGGAGTCGCCTGTCCACTGTTCGGCGTACGACATGAAAAATGATAGGACATCCTTCCGTATCCTGTATCAGGGCTTTCGTATCAAAATAGAGGAAAACCGGTGCCGGGTAATACGTATTACTCAGCGCATTGTTACACAGGACTGTGTATACGTCCACCGCCTCAGAGGGAAGATGGCACAGAACAATATTTGGTATCCCATCGATTCCCACTGACTTCTTCTTGCTCAGTGAGTTGAAGATACCCTGGAGTTCATCTTTCGAAATAAAGATGGAGTTATTTCCATCATCGGCGACAACATTATTTGCAAGGAAATCTTCACTGAACCTAGTGAAACCAGGATTCTCGGATCGCCATTGACTTATCACAGCACAAATTGCTTTCGGATTCTTCTGGGGATCCTCAACTACGAAGAAGTCGTTGTCAAGCACTTCTCCATCTGGATCGATGCCTACTGACGTCGGTAGGTTCGCGTTGTTTGTCGCTCTGTCAAGTCGTACGGTCTGAATGTCGTTTTGATCTTTCCTCCGGAAGATTTTATTTACTTGCGGGAACATACCCGGGTTGTTGGATCTTACAGCCCGAATCTTATTGTCCCAGTGCAAAGTTACAACTATGCTGTTCTGTTGGCGAATTATCTGTTGGAGAATTTTGATCTCCGACTTCAGTGACCGTACCTCAGCGTTTTGCGGATCTGTAAACCGTCTGTACAAAAGTTTGAGTGTTGACAGCAGTCTACTCTTTTGCACGTGAAGTGCATCGATGGTAGCATTCCGATAGACGTCGCCATCATCGGTTTGTGCTACCTTCGGTATAGTTTTGTCCATTGTACGTTTTATTACGTTGTCCATTTGTACGAGGTACCTGTCAACCTCTTCGTTCGTCAGGTTTCTATTCGTAGGTGCATTGATCGCACTCGAACGTAATTCCCTGGATAAGGCTCTAGAAAAACGTGGCTAGCGTGCCTTATTATAATCATAAGGATACGACTGGACATATTCTTCCATTTCCTCCAGCTCGTTCGGAAGTTGAATAATCGCGGCGAGACCACAGTGGTCGATGTCGTACTCGACCGTTGTTAAGCAGTTCCTTGTGCGTCCTTCCCTGTTAAGTATCGTTAGTCGTCTGTCAGTTAGCATCACATCCAGATACGACCCGCTTTTGGGAAACGATGGTCTATCGGTTGCAAATCAAATCAAGCCTGAACTCAATAATGTTCTGTTTCATCCACCCTAAGAGTACGTTACCCCTCTCGTTCGGAACATTGTTACCCCAATCGCCGTGCTTTGCGTTCAAATCACCGGCTAGGATATAATAGTTTTCTTCCGAGTTTAAACGAAGGCTGGTGAAAAGAGCCTCGAGCTCCGAAATGAAGTTAGGGTTTTGAGCGTTTCGTGCGTAGACGGCAATCACGAACAATCGCTTCCCATCTTGGAGAGCGATGCGCGCGATACATGCTTCCAGCACACCGAACCCTCGCACCTCATTGCTATATTTCACCTTATGGCTAATATTCCTTTTTATTAAGAGAGCGACCACACCCCCTCGAGTGGATTGGGGTCGATCTCTTATAATTATGTCGTAGTTTTTGTACCTGGTTTTGCTTAGTTTCGTTAGCCATCAGCACATCAGGATTATGGGTTTGCAACAATTGAGACAGAGTTAGTTTTTGCTCGATCCTAATCAGCGAATTAACATTCACTGCTAGGATCTTAAGGGTTCTTGCTGCGCGTGAGCCCATTACATCTGCGCTCTAGGCTCGCCAAACAGCTCCGAATAGATGAAGTCTACTCGGGCCGTCTGCTGGAGGAAGTTGGTCTGTAATTGAACCTGAAATGTAACTGAACTGAAATCTGTTTTTGCAAAGCGATCATCTGCGCTTGCATCGACTGGATGGTTGTCGTTACATCCTTCAATGAGGGTTCTACCTCAGGTTACCTGGCCACTGGCAACCTTCGGCGCTGTCTGTTGTGCCGGCTCTCTGCCTGACGCCATTTGGGCGTAGTAGATGGTCAACGCAACAGTGGTAGCTGCAGCACGGGCCACTGACTTGGCTTGTACCTTTTTTTCCTTCCTTTTGGCCTTTATTCTATCTCTCAGTACTTTGACTCTCGGACAACTCCTGTATGTTGCAGGATGTCCGTTTTGCCCACAGAGAACACAACTGAGCAGAGCCCTGTCATGTATCTCATCCGTCCCTAAAGAACATTCTCCTTTGTTGTGAGGTTTTATGCCCCTTGCGCAGCGGAACTCCATATTGCAGTTCGCTTCGACGTGCTCCATCATCCAACACTTCGCACATTGAAGTACGTGGTCGGATTTTTTTAATGTTTCCCACTTTACAGCAAGAGAGCCTTAAGATCGTATCTTCTTTGAGCTCTTTACTTTGCTGCCGTGGGTGACCTGGACTAATAAAACTAAAAAAACCAACTTACATGTTTTCTCCACATCCTTGGTCACCAGTCCGAAAATGTTGACGGGAGGGCACCTTTCTACTTTTGCTGCTGTTGGTTGTTGCTTCTGCTGTTGTCGCTGAGGTTGTGGTTGTTGCTGCTGCTGATGTTGTTGTTGTTGTTGTAGCTGTTGCAACAGTTGTGCTGCCTTCGATATAGCAGGCCGATCGTTAAGGGGCAGAGGTTGCTTAAAATGCAGCTGCTGCCGCGGTTGTTGTTCTTGTTGTTGCTTCTGCTTTTGTTGGTGCTGTTGTTGTTGCTGCTGCTTCTGTTGTTGTTGTTGTTCCTGCTGCTGCTGTTGTTGTAGTTCTTCAGTTTTTTTGGCCGCCCTGCTTGCGGCAAGCTTCTTCTTGAGATATTCGATATGGGCGCTAATCTCGTCCCTCTCCTTCTCCTTTTCCTCCAGCTCTTTGACGTCCTCCGCAAAGTCTTGCACCACGGAGGTTGCGAGGAGTTGTTGCTTCCCGTATACAAGTAGCGCCCTTCGTTTCCCTCCGATTGGTATTCGAGGTCATTTAAATTGATGTCGAATACTTCCTCGGACGATTTTGTTGCAGCTACTGCTTCTGCTCCTGCTGTAGTTGTTGTTATTTTTTCCCGAGACCTATGGCAGGGGCCAATCGCTTCATCATCTGTCGATGTTGTTGTTGTTGCTGTGGTGGTGCGACGCTTCACCAGGCTTGGCTGTGGCTGCAACTTCTTCCTCTTCTACTTCCCCTCCTTGAATTGGTGGCCTGATATATCAGCCATCGACTCACTGTTAGACCGATAGCCTGATGTCCCAGCCACCGGACAATCCGAAACTCAACACTGGAGACTGGAAAGTCAGCAGGCTGGAGGAGCCCAAGGGGGATACTCGTTCGGTGGTCATCGTCATCAACGAGGAACACTTGGCTCAACTTGCTGCAGACGAGTACAGGATCTATTACAGTTTCAGCAGGGTCCCCATAAAAATGTTTAAGGACTCGGAAAGGGTATCTGCCCCTGAAGCAGATATTAACCCGGTCGTAATAGCTGAACCTGGCACGTCATCTGTTTCTACCACTGTACCTTCCCCCATATTAGTAGATACTTGTCCTACTGAGACAAGTACTACTCCCACTGACACTTTGAGCGGTTCTTTAACGCCAACCTCTATCGTCCTCCCCGGGAGAAAGAAGACATCATGTCTTCCGACTCGGACGAGGCTAACGACACTGTGATAGAGGTATCTGTCATCAGTCGCAATGCTGCGGGTGATACAGATTAACCTTCATTACCCCAAGGCGGCCTCCGACAACCTCCTCATCCGACTAGCCAGACATGGGGAGGATCTTGTCCTGATCCAGGAGCCCTGGACCGCTGGACGCCGGGCTACAAGTTGCTCTATACCAAGATCTTGCATTATGGTTAAAAGCTCCATTAACACATTCCTTATTTCTAACCTTAGCGACCCTGACACCACTGTGGTAAGCTTGGGGCTGAGTCAACTTACTTGTTGGATGACTTCAGCATACCTCGCCTACGACACTCACAAGGATAGTCGCTATGGCGGAATCAGACAACACTTTCCTCATAATTGTGTAGTTGTGATGCTAATGCACACCACCAATTATGGGGAAGCTCCAATGACAACGAAAGAGGTGAGTCTCTGTTAGACTTTATTCTTAGAAGGAATCTAGTTGTATGTAATACAGGAAATGTACCCACCTTCGTTACCAAGAATAGACAGGAGGTACTTGACATTACCCTTGTCTCTAACAACTTCTCCAACTACATAAGTAATTGAAAGGTTTCTGATATCCATTCCTTTTCGGACCATAGATATCTCCAATTTGACCTGGACGGTCTTCCCCCAGTTAGGAACTATAGGAATACTAACCGGCCATTGCCATTCATTCACCATTGCCCTTAACAAAGCAATGTACATTGCCTGTCCTCTCAAAACACGGAAGATCAACTCCAAGCCACACTGGTAGAATAGGGAACTTGAACATCGTCGTAAAGTTAGTAGGCGCAAGTTCAACAAAGCTAAATCCCTTAAGTTAAGGAATCCCTTAAGTTATTCAAATCCAAAATAAAAATCCTCTCCACTTGTCCCGCCATACCAAGCTGCTATATGAAGCAAGATGGCACATGGATTACGTCTAGTAAAGAATCACTTGAGATTCTGCTTGATACCCACTTCCCCTGTGGGTTGGATGACCAACCCATTTCCTCCACGGTTTCTGGTTATCCAATTAGTAGTCTCGTGAAGCTCACCAATAAGCGTAGAATAGCATGAGCTATTCGCAGCTTCAAACCATATAAATCCCCTGGTCCGGGTGGTGTTATACCAGCGGAACTCCAATTGAACTTGGACCTAATTCTTCCATGGTTGGAAATTATCCTTAAAGGATGCCTGAGCCTGTCCCATATCCCTATAAGATGGAGACAGGTGAGGGTTTTCTTCCTACCTAAAGCAGGCCGCAGTTCTCAAGTAAACCCCAAGGACTTAAGACCTATCCTTTCCCACTAACAACTTTGGAAAGACTCATAGATATCCATCTTCGCTGCAATATAGACTCATCTAGATTGTCAGCCTCCCAACACGAATACACTAAAGGCAAATCAGTAGATACTGCCCTACACTCGCTTGAATGCTCCATTGAAAAATCCCTTCACCATAAGAAATTCACTATGGTAACCTTTCTGGACAATGTCTACCCATCCTCTATCATCAGTGCACTAGTGAATCTTGGCATGGACAAGGGACTGTGTAGATTGATTTACCAACTGCTTGTCAGTAGAGTAATCATACCGAAGCTGGGTTACACCACCGCCTCCAGACTTGCCAGCAGACGAACACCACAAGGGGGAGGTCTATCTCCCCTTCTATGGAACATCGTAGTCAATGAACTACTTTTGTTGCTAGATAAGGCAGGGTGCAATGTGATAGCCTATGCGGATGATATTGCTGTAGCTATCTCGGGAAAATATCCATCAGTGCTAAGGGATTGGGTATTAACGTTTCAAAAACGGAAATTGTCCTCTTCACACGAGATACAGAATCCCCTCGCTCGACCCCCCTAGTATTGATGGCACCAGTTGCAATTTCTCAGAGTCTGCTAAATATCTAGGGCTCATCCTAGATAAGAGACTAAACTGGAAGCCGAACATAATGGAGGGTACACGCAAGGCGACGCTGGCTCTCTACATAGGGAAGAAATGCGGTCTCTAACCTCATATGATCCATTGGATCTATATAGCCGTCGTTAGACCCATTCTGTTGTATGGAGTGCCTGTCTGGTGGCCAATACTAGACAAAGCCATACACTACAACTTCATTAGGAAAGTACAACGTCAAGCTTGCATCTGCATAGGTGGTGCTCTGAGAACCACACCCTCAGATGCGCTGGACGTGATCATGAACCTATCCCCACTTGACATTTTTCGCAGACTACTAGCAAAAAACCCTGCTATTCGTCTTATGGCCTCCGCCCAATGGACCAATAATCCCTTTGGCTTTGATTAGGACAACAAATGTAGGACAACGCCATTCTCTTTTTTTGCAGTCGTTATCTTTCTGTATAACCTTTCTGATAAAGTCGTACATCCAAAGTGCATTTTATTATTACACTTGTGACATGACACAAAGTCTCCTTCGGCGGGAAGGTTTTGCGAACATTCACTCCAAACATACATTGCTCAGATTTTAGGGATTTACTCAGGGAAAATTTGTTAAATGACAAATGTAAAGACGATTGAGTGTAAAATCATCATCATTGCACTGATTATTTTTACTCGATAATAATAAAATTGATGTTACCGATTATCTAGTAAATCCAAGGAAATGAGAATAACACAAATCAAATAAACACTTTTATTGTTTTATTTCGTTAAAGTTTTGTAAAATTAAACTTTATACTATACATTCAAGGAGCTATCGCTAACACAACCGAAACTTCTCTGAATTATAAATTGTGCGGTGGCTCGCTTTGTAAACTTATGAACGAAAAAAACATTATGTTATAAAAAAAAACCCGAAACTTACTTTCACTCACTCAATTGACGCTTTATCCGCAACATCCCGATAATATTATAATCTAGAAAATTATTCGGATTTTAAACGGGGGAAAAATTAGGTCGATTACCTTTAACCTAAAATCAGCCCAGGTCTATTCTGCTAATTATTTTTTGAAATAGTGTTGAAAAACATTATTTAAATTTAGAGTTTTTTTTCGATTCAGTATTCCATTTAGTTCCATCTTTTCCAAAATATTTTTCAGCTTCAATGTTCACATCATCATTCTCATCATCAAGTTCTATTTCGGTAGCATCTTCCTCACTATCACCACTATCCAAATAATCAAAGCCACTTTCTCAACTTACTTCAAAATCATCACTGTCCGAGTCAGCTTCAATTGCCCTTCTTATATCTACTGAATTCTGGGATAACTCTAAATAAAGTTTCCCGTTAGAAACCATGACAATTCAAAGCCAATAGGATGAACGAATATACTTTGCAGTCAGGGTATGCTTAATACTGGTGACTGTGAGACACCATCTGGGTGGATTAGGTTGGTAAATAATAATAGTGGTATATTTTTGTAACAGTAACACAATCTTTATTGTTCTTTTTTATTCCTACGTAGTGTTTCCTTAGAGAAACAAATGATTCCATTTGGTTTTCAATAATTTCTGAAAATTACTCTCGATACTAAAACGGTGACCCAAAGTGACCGGGTGAACGGATTAGGGTTAAGTTGTTATATAACTTCTTTTGAGTGATTCTTACGAGTTTGGTTGTGCTTAATATCGGCTCTTAATTCTTCATTTTTTACCTTTATTTATCCTAAAGCTCTTAATACGACTTGTTTTGCTTTATAACCAGTTTCTTTTTTTTTTTCACGGTTTGATGTATTATGCGAGTTATAAAGTACTTTGAACTTTCAGATACCAATAAAAATCAATATACCTAGTATATTAACATTTTTAAATTAATATAAACATTGCGCTTTCTTTTGCTGAGTGGAGTGGTGTCTGCTGAGTGTTTTTTTATCTCCATCTTAATTCATCACGTTCAATCCATAGCTATCTGACTCATCTTTCCCAGTGAGTTAAAATATTAGTGGATGTTCTGCCTTTGAATCGTCAGCATACCCACACTGATTTTTTGTATGGTTTTCTTTTCATGTTGGAGTTCCATTGTCTTCTACATCTGAGTGAAAAGTGATCCCATCATCATTAATCAGTCGGAGTATTGTTGGTGTTCCTTCTTCTTTCCGCCGTGTGAGTACAACTTTGAGTGTATGATCTGCCGTTTAGCGTTGATATTCACCACATCCTATTTCTTATATTCTGTACGAACATCACCGTTTTCAGCAACCACATAATATAAATGGTAGATAATTTATAAAATGGATATCGGCTGCAAAGTAAGCGCCCACGACATTTATATTTCATATGATGGCTCCAAAAATAATTCCACACTAAATGTGTGAGGATGTCACCCAGAACCGGCGATGATTTTAGGAGTTCCACCCCAATGGTCTGCAATGGTTCTGTGCACACTGCCATACATATTTTACTTCAACCTTGGCCCTCATACCCACCTCCTTGGCTATTAAAATCCTCCTCCTCCTCCTAATTTTCCTATCCTCCTATAATTCGCAAGCTTTTACATCTACAATTTCCGAATACGAAATTAATATGACACTGTTGCTAAATGTCACACTTTTTGGTTTTCAAGTGTATAAAATCCTACAAAAATGTATTTAAATATATAAAAGGGTATAAAAGTGTATAAAATTGTATAAAAGTGTATAACAGTGTATAAAAGTGTAAAAAAGTTTATACAATTTACAAATACCTATAATAATAAGTGCCTATTCTCTATGAATTTCCTTGACTTTTATACATATTTTCAGTTTTATACCTATATCTTGCTTCTATACACTTTTATAGACCAGCAATATTTTCCAGATGTATAATACACACTTATACACGTAAAAAAGGGTGTATAATACGTCAACTATTATACGTCCAAAACCCTGGTGTCAGGTCATGTTCAAATAGCAGGCAATCAATTTGTTGAGAAAACCGGCAAAGAAACTACACGTCAATCACTAATCTGGTGCAATGGCAGTTTTTAACACTTGTAGTCAACAAGTTTTTTCTCAGAACATATTAGCATTTTTTTCACAAATTTGTGGATTACATATTTGAATTTTGTGAAATAAAAAATAAAGTTTTAAAATTTTTAATTGTGAATCGTAAGTACAAATTAGGGGTTGTAATATGTAGTTTGGTGAAACAGGTGTAAGCCCCACCGCTGACTGCGAAGACGTAGAATTCTGCAAGCAAATGGACAAATGCATTAAATTAACAAAAAAGAAGAATGGGACGTTAATAACAGAAGACCTAAATGCAAAAGTGGGAAAAGGAAGCATTGAAGACGTAGTCGTGGCATTACCCAAGAGGGCAAAAACCACCGGAGGATATACCAATACCCATAGACTCTATAGGCCATTTAGCGAGGTAGTCAAAGACAGCCTTATTTACGCCGTTTTGGATAGAAGTGATGTCGATGGCAGCATTTCGTCCTCTAATTGGATGAAAATAGAGCGAAGTTTAGACAACTTTTACCTTAGCCTTCTCTGGAGTGATTACACACCTTGCAGCAGTTCTGAAGCTTAAGTAGGATTAGTGATACCAGTAAGCTATGGCGACGGACATGCGGTAAAGCATATCCTTCAGGGTCACCCATGTCTCAAAGGTCCTGAATCTGAAAACCAAGATGTAATCAAACACTATCCCATTCCCTCCTGTCCTCTTTTTCGTTCTTACCCCACTCCTCTGGGCTGGATCAAAGTGTCATGCGACCCGTGCTGATGATCAACCAGGCTGAGGGCCCAGACAAATAGCTCAGTCGCGAGCATCCAGATACCTGGCGACCTCTGGATTGGCTAGCCTTACCTACGTATACGGAGCCCTGCGTAGGCGGACCACCCTTTCTCCGATACTCGTGGGAATCAAAATCAAAATGCATTCTATTCGAAAAAATTCTAAAAACTCAAACACAAAAAATATAAATAACATACCAAGAGAGGAAGATTCAATTCGTGAACCGGCGAGGGAGAAGATCAGCAAACCCACCCCGCCCCTCCCGAATCCCAGCCCTTCATCTGGATCGGTGAGGTTAACTTCCCCCCACTTCTCCAACACGGACTCCGCAACACCACTGCCAGCCTGCTCGCCATTAGCTCAAGCACGGGACAAACCCTGCACAAGCAAACAAGCGCGTGCTGCTGCTAGGCCAACAGAGACCTTAACGGACCTTAGTCGGAAGGACGTACCTGTTAAAAGACCCAAAGCCAGCAACCTGTCCACTAAGACAGGTTCCGGTAAGGCCCTAACAAAGCAGGTCTAACCGTCTGCCCTTAACGGATGCGAATACCAGCAACTTCAGGGGGAGGCGCGCAGCTACCCGAATCTTGGACAGCTGGAATACCAAACAAAAAGAGTCTTATGAGTGGGCCATCAATAGACTCTCTTGTGCCAAAGGCACCTCTGAACCTCACGCGATCAAACGCGATAGGTCTATGGAGGAGCAAAGGGTGCAGGCCCCGGCCCCCAAAAGAATTAATAACAACACCAGTACTGCCACACAAGACAAGCAGTTCAGCGATGTCCTTAAGAGCCATACCCTCGTTGACGTGGTCGACAAGGCAGATCCGGACGGGAGCATCTCTGCGGAAAAGTGGAGGAAGGTAGAGGTCAAGTTGGCCCCCGCCCTTCTCTCTTTCTTAAGGGAGCAACCAGGACCTGCTCCAACCTGTGAAGACGGGGGGATGGTTCCAGGGGCACGTTAAACTGCTTGCCTGTGCAGACCAAAGGTCGATCGAACTCCTTATCCAGGCCATAGGCATGGTGGGTGAGGTGTGGCCAGTGGCTCGCCTGGAGGTCTTGTCGATAGACAAGATCCCAGGGCACGCATTCATCTTCCCGCTGAACCTTCGGACCCTGCGTCCATCTTGGATCTAATCAAGATGGGCCATCCGAAACTAAATACCAGAGACTGGAAAGTCGGCAGGCTGGAGGAGCCCAAGGGGGATACTCGTTCGGTGGTCATCGTCATCAACGAGGACTCCTTGGCTCAACTTGCTGCAGACGAGTACAAGACCTACTGCAGTTTCAGCAGGGTCCCCATCAAAATCTATAATAAGGACTCGGAAAGGGTATCTGCCCCTAAGGCAGATATCTCCCCGGTCGACACAGTGGTACCTGGCACGTCATCTGCCCCACTTACGGAAATCTCCCCCTTACCGGTAGACACTTGTCCCACTGAAACAAGTGCTACTCCTACTGACACCGGACCATCGGACGCATCAGCGGAAGTCCTCTCGACAACGCTCAATACTCTGGGTATTGATGATGATTCACTATCGTCAGATTCGGAGTTTGAGCGGTTCTTCGCCGCCAACTTATATCGTCCACCCCAGGAGAAAGAAGACTTCATGTCTTCCGACTCGGACGAGGCCAACGACACTGTGGTGGAGGCATCTGTCATCAGTCGCAATGCTGCGGGTGATACAGATTAACCTTCACCACTCCAAGGCGCCCTCCGCCAACCTCCTCATCCGACTAGCCAGACATGGGGAGGATCTTGTCCTGATCCAGGAGCCCTGGACCGCTAAAGGTCTGGTGCTGGGACTCAGGACGCCGGGCTACAAGCTGCTCTACACCAAAAATGCAGGTAAACCTAGATCTTGCATTATGGTTAAAAGCTCCATTAACACATTCCTTATTTCTAACCTTAGCGACCCTGACACCACTGTGGTAAGCTTGGGGCTTACGTGTTGGATGACTTCAGCATACCTCGCCTACGACAGACACATCCCACGACACTCACAAGGATAGTCGCTATGGCGGAATCAAACAACACTTTCCTCATAATTGTGTAGTTGTGATGCTAATGCACACCACCAATTATGGGGAAGCTCCAATGACAACGAAAGAGGTGAGTCTCTGTTAGACTTTATTCTTAGTAGGAATCTAGTTGTATGTAATACAGGAAATGTACCCACCTTCGTTATCAAAAACAGACAGGAGGTAATTGATATTACCCTTGTCTCAAATAACTTCTGCAACTACATTAGTAATTGGAGGGTTTCTGATATCCATTCCTTCTCGGACCATAGATATCTCCAAATCGACCTTAACGGTCTTCCCCCGAGCAACCCCCAGTCAGGAAATATAGGAAAACTATATATATATAGGTCTCTGTATAAAGGTATCTTAGGTAAGTCCCTTTCGGGAGCACCTCCCTCTCCTATAGATGTCAATGAGCTGGAATGGCTAGTTAACTCGTTCACCATTGCCCTTAATGAAGCAATGGACACGGCCTGCCCACTCAAAACACGGAAGTTTAACTCCAAGCCACACTGGTGGAATAGTGAAATTGAACATCTTCGTAAAGCCAGCAGGAGTAAGTTCAACAAAGCTAAATCCTCCGGGGATGAGCTCCACTGGGAATCCTATAAAGAATCCCTCAGATTATTCAAATCCAAAATGAAAACGGCAAAAAGGAAATCCTGGAAGCTGTTCTGCGGTAGAATAGAGGATATTTCGGATACCTCGAGACTCAGAAAAATCCTCTCCTCGTGTCCTGCCATACCAAGCTACTATATGAAGCAATATGGCACATGGACTACGTCTAGTAAAAAATCACTTGAGATTCTACTTGATACCCACTTCCCCTGTGGGTTGGATGACCAACCCATTTCCTCCACGGTTTCTGGTTGTCCGTAGAATAGCATGAGCTATTCGCAGCTTCAAACCGTATAAATTCCCTAGTCTGGATGGTATTATACCAGCGGAACTCCAACTGAACTTGGACCTAATTCTTCAATGGTTGGAAATCATCCTTAAAGGATGCCTGAGCCTGTCCCACATCCCCATAAGATGAAGGCTGGTGAAGGTTGTCTTCCTACCTAAAGCAGTCGTAGTTCTCATGTAAACACCAAAGACTAAAGACCTATTAGCTTATCTTCTTTCCTACTTAAAACTTTGGAAAGACTCATAGATATCCATCTTCGCTGCAATATAGACCCATCTAGATTGTCAGCCTCCCAACACGAATACACTAAAGGCAAATCAGTAGATACTGCCCTACACTCGCTTGAATGCTCCATTGAAAAATCCCTTCACCATAAGGAATTCACTATGGTAACCTTTCTGGACAATGTCTACCCATCCTCTATCATCAGTGCACTAGTGAATCTTGGCATGGACAAGGGACTGTGTAGATTGATTTACCAACTGCTTGTCAGTAGAGTAATCATACCGAAGCTGGGTTACACCACCGCCTCCAGACTTGCCAGCAGACGAACACCACAAGGGGGAGGTCTATCTCCCCTTCTATGGAACATCGTAGTCAATGAACTACTTTTGTTGCTAGATAAGGCAGGGTGCAATGTGATAGCCTATGCGGATGATATTGCTGTAGCTATCTCGGGAAAATATCCATCAGTGCTAAGGGATTGGGTATTAACGTTTCAAAAACAGAAATTGTCCTCTTCATACGAAATACAATATCCCTTCGCTCGACCCCCCTAGCATTGATGGCACCAGTTTCAATTTCTTAGAGTCTGCTAAATATCTAGGGCTCATCCTAGATAAGAGACTAAACTGGAAGCCGAACATAATGGAGGGTACCCGCAAGGCGACGCTGGCTCTCTACATAGGGAAGAAATGCGGTCTCTAACCTCATATGATCCATTGGATCTATACAGCCGTCGTTAGACCCATTCTGTTGTATGGAGTGCCTGTCTAGTGGCCAATACTAGACAAAGCCATACACTACAACTTCATTAGGAAAGTACAACGTCAAGCTTGCATCTGCATAGGTGGTGCTCTGAGAACCACACCCTCAGATGCGCTGGACGTGATCATGAACCTACCCCCAATTGACATTTTTGGCAGACTACTAGCAAAGAATACTGCTATTCGTCTTACGGCCTCCGCCCAGAGGCCCAATAATCCCTTTGGCCACTCCTCCATACTAAGTTCTTTAAACTTCCCCACGAGAATTCTGGACCATACCACACCCCTATACTTCCCTGACAGACACTTTAAAACTGTGAATCCAGATAGAGTCTTCTGGAAAAATAATTCTAAACCTTTTGCAGGTTCCCTGCGATTTTTCACAGATGGGTCAAAAACCCAGGAGGGGGTGGGTAGTGGCGTTTTCTCTGATAAACTAATTATAAGTCTCTCCTTTCGCTTACCCGACTACTGTAGTGTGTTTCAGGCGGAGATAATGGCGATTAGTGAAACTCTGTCCTGGCTCAAATGGAACGTAATATCCGCTCATGATATTTGTATTTTCACGGACAGCCAGGCAGCCATCAGAGCCCTGGAATTAGTCTCTATAAACTCCAAGACTGTTATAGACTGCCGCTCATCTTTAGACAAGATGGCCGACCAGTTGAATATTTGCCTGTGCTGGGTGCCAGGCCATAGAGACATTCCAGGTAACTGCAAAGCGGATGAACTTGCCAAGTTCGCAACTTCACAGCCATTACTTATTAAATACAGTAACTTGGGTATGCCCCTCACAACTTGTAAATTGTTGCTCTCATTAGAGGCAACTCATGAAATAAATAGCAGATGGGCGAGTGGCACTACGTGTCACACCTCCAGAATGATCTGGCCTAAGCTAGATCTCAGAACATCTAAGGATTTAATATTTCTAGATAGATCTAATATAAGTACAATCGTCGGGACACTGCCTCATTGGAAATCATGCCATCAGGCTAGGTGTAACGGCTAATGATTTCTGTAGAAGCTGCTTAGACGAGGAGGAAGTGGAAAGCGTCTCACACCTTCTCTGCTCCTGTCCGGCCCTAGCGTCTATTCGACGCCTACATCTAGGGGCCTACTTTTTTGATAACTTTTGCGAACTCAGTGCGGTTCCCAGTAACAATCTACTACGCTTCATTATAGGCTCCAAATGGTTTCCCTCGGACACTTTATTGGATTGACCTCGGTCAAACCATGTGGCGGCACAATGGATCAACTCTGGTCTAAGTGCACATCTAAGCCACTTCATACCTACCTCAGTCTCTGCCGAACCTTTGTAGCGTTCACATCGTAGTGACTATAGTAGCGGCTAAATTTCAAAGTGCAGTTACTTTAATCAGTACTCCCTGTTGTTTTTATATCCATCCCTCTCACACTAATTACTTAATTAGTTGTTATATCTATTCACTTCAATAAGCGCGCGAAAAAAACTTTTACTTATATAAAGTGTTTTCTATTCTGTGTCCATCCGGCTTTAGGGCCAAAATGAGAGGAAATAGGTTCAACGGGTTGTCTTCTGAGACTCTCGCAGACACCCCACCTCATAAACGCTCAAAACCCATTAGTCTGGAAGATTTTCCAAACCTTCCTGCAACATCAAATTCTAAAGATCCCAAATTTGTGCTCATTTCTTCAAAAAAAAGGAAAAAAAGCCTCTTTCGAGCTTAAGTGTTTTTATTTTAAAGAAGGCAATAGATGGAATCAGCAAAGAATATACAAGCATTACCCCACTTCGAGATGAAAATATTTTGATTCTAACAAAAAATAAAAGAGTTGCGGAAAAAATTATAGGCGTAACTAATTTGGCAAATCAGTGTTCCGTTTCCATAAAATACCAAGCTAACCTTAATTCTTCAAAAGGTATAGTCTACGCGCCATGCCTTATCAATGTACCGGAAGCTGACATTATCTCTGAAATGAGCTCACAAAGCGTGGTAGATATATACAAATTCACTAAAATCATTGAAGGTAAACCCCGCCCATCCGGGGTAATGTTATTTACTTTTGACCTCTATAAGCCCCCAAATACAGTGGAGATATAAATATATAAAAAAATATATATATAAAACAGAAGTTAATCAATACATACCCTATGCGTTGCAAAAATTGTCAGTTACTTGGGCATACTACAAAAAGATGTACCAAGATCCCAACCTGTGAAAAATTTCCCACCACATGCCCCATCCAGCTGCGTACGCACCATGTGCGCCAACTGTATTCCGACCAAAATTGTCCAAAATACAAGCAAAACAAAGAAATCCTTGCAATAAAAAAAAAAAAAAAAAAACAAGAAATAAGTGCATGGCTGATGCGAGACGCACCTATAACCTACAAAATCCTATAGCAATCCAAACAACTAACAATATACAGTACTCAGAAAGAGCCAGATTAGCCATCGATACCAACAATGTAGCATCCAACAATTCTCCACTTTTCAACGAGTCATTACAAAAAGAAAAATCAAACAATACCACAAAAAAACAACAGACATAACTCCTCATTCATCATCTCCTAACAATCCGATATCTATTACCAAAACCAATAATCAAAACAACACACATCTATCTTCTTCCTCACCAATTCAATCGACTACACCTTCTCACTCTCACATAAAAGCAACTAACGAAACCAAATCAACTGACTCGTCCTCCCTTCAGAACAAAAATAGTGCTACATCACCAATATCTAACATAACTCAAAAACTTATCCGTGAAAATATATACTATAGACCATCTAACCAACTGGAACCCACTTCAAATAACAAAATTCATCATACACAAAATAAGAAGCTCCTAACTGGACATACAAAAAATGAACATAATGAATTATCCTAATTTATCAAACATTACCACCGTCAACGACCCCGCTGTCCATCGGCCGACCATCCTGAGCCCAACGCTGGGCATTCACCAGCCCAAGGCGGGACGGCGGGGTCACACCAACCAACACGAACCATCCACCACTCACCACACCCGCATTACAAATCGTACAATGGAATATACGAGTAAAAGGCTACTTGAATAATTATAATGAAATACTTATCTTGATAAAGCAATTTACCCCCAAAATTTAAGCCCCACAAGAAACCCACCTTACCTCCTTAAAAAATATCCCCATCCCAGTAAATTACGACCTTATTTCCCAAAACCAAGCTTAAACTCCCTATGGTGGTATTGCATTTCTAGTACACCATTCGCTGCAGTACCTTGAATTTCGTCTTAAAAATGACTTTGAAGCTATTGGAATAACAATTACATCCAAACGAAAATTTTCCATAATAAATGCCTCCATTCCCCCTCATCAAGCCATAAACATCAATAACCTAAAAAACGTCCTTGATCATCCACATCAACCATCCCTATTCCTTGGCGATTTCAATGGTTGGAATTCAAGTTGGGGTTCTCCTAAAAATAACCATCGTGGCAACACTATTGCCAATTACATAATAAAATCCGATTACCAATTACTCAATGATGGTTCCCCTACCCACTTCAGCACTCATTCCACCTTCACCCATATTGACCTTTCCTTCTGCTCCCCCAGTTTAGCAATTGACTCCAAATGGAATATTTTTAATGACTTATGCGGAAGTGATCACTTCCCCATTATTATTTCTATGTTTCATTCAACTCACTCCTCCTTCATAAAAAAACTTAAATTCAAAATTGACAAAGCCGACTGGGTCCTCTACCAAAAACTTCTAGATGATTTTAACGCTAAGCACGGCTTCAGTGAAAACGTAAATAAAGAAGCCGCCAATATTCATAAAATTATTCTCCAAAGCGCCAATAAATCCATCCCACAAACTTCCTCCCCAAAAGCAATCAAAAATGTCCCTTGGTGGAACAAAGAATTGGAACTATTAAAGAAACAGAAAAATAAACTTTGGCATTCCCTCAAGCGCAACATTTCCTCCGATCCTTAAATATAAGAAAGCCAACGCCCAGTTCAAAAGAAAAGTAAAGATCTCTAAAAGTGACTCTATTCATAAATTTACATCAGAAATTAACCCAACTACACCTACAGGGAAAATCTGGAGCTCGATAAGAAGGTTCTGTGGACTTAATTCTTATTCTTGCATCCATTCCATTAGTTGTACATTCCCCAACAATGTTAACATTACCGACCCCCTAAAAATTGCCAATCACATTGCCGATTACTGGTCCAAGGAGTCTAGTGACTCCAACTTTCCTCCATAAATAAGGCATTATCCTCTCCCTCCATCTAATACTCCCTATCCAATAACGCTCAAATTATCGATAGCAACATCTCAATTACCGAACTTAATTCAGCTTTAAACAAACTTAAAGGAAAAACTCCGGCTAACGACAGAATATCATATCTTATGTTAAAGAACCTTTCTCCATCAATGAAATCTAGACTCCTCAAACATTACAATACCATTTTCCATAGCAACATTACCCAATTATATAAAAATAGCACTATCATTCCTATCCTCAAACCAAATTCTGACAAATCCCTTCCTAAATCCCACAGACCAATATCTCTCAACCCATGTTGTGCCAAAGTTATGGATAAAATAGTAGCCAATAGACTTTGGTGGTTTTGTTTCACGAAACAAACTGCTCAGTAGTCACCAAATGGGTTTTCAAAAAGGGCAAATCTGTAAATGAGTGTTTATTGTATCTTGACCACCAGATAACCGATTCATTCTAAAAAAAAAAGTGACCTCTCTCTCATTTCACTTGATTTTACAAAGGCCTTTGATAGAATTGGTGTTCACTCAATTATAGATCAACTTAAATCCTGGAAAGTAGGACAGCAGATTATTAGATATATATTTAATTTTATGGCAAACAGAAAAATCACTGTACGTGTTGGGAATGCCTCATCCCCCCTACTACCTCTTTTTAATGGTATCCCCCAAGGTTCGCCTTTATCCGTACCCCTCTTCCTCATTGCTTTTAATAAACTTTCCCATATTATATCTCTTCATAATATAATAATATATAATAATAATAATGGCGGCGCTACAGTCCGAAGTGGACCTGGGCCTAGCTTGCGTGTTGTGCGTGCTATTGTTCTCTCACGAGTGGAAGGGACCTACAGTTTAATGCCGACTCCGAACGGCGAGATTGAGAAGCTTTTTTCTAGACAGTTATACTCTTTGAGCATTGTCAGTGACTCGAAAGAGGTGGGGCCGTGAACAATTTTTTTTGAAAAATTGTTTGTCTGAACTTGTAATCGAACCTAGACTGCGAAAGTCTAATACGCATGGGTCGACGCACGAACCCACACGGCCACGGCGCCCACTATATCTCTTCTTAAAGAGATACAATTTTGCGCCTACACTGACGATTTTACATTAGTTAAAAAGTTAAATAAGAATAATTCCACTGCTAACATTGACCTCAATCCCATCTTCCAGGACATACTTTCCTGGTGCGAATACTCCGGAGCAAAATTATCTGTAGAAAAATCAAAACATCTTCACATATGCCGTAAACACAATTGCTCTTCCAATACAGTATCATCTCACATAACAATTGAAAATGTTGATAAACTAAAAATCCTAGGCATTATCTTTCAAAAAAATTACAGTTGGAATGGGCACATCGAGTATATTCTCCTCCCTTTGGAAAAAAAATTAAACATTATCAAATCTCTTTCGTACAACAAATTTAACTGCAACCCATTTACCCTAATTTAAATAACTAAATCCATTATAGTCAGCAAAATAGAACATGGCTTATTTCTTTACGGACACTCTGCTAAATCCACCCTTAATAAAATTAAGACAATATACAACGCTGCTATAAGGAAATCGCTCAATGCATATAGAACTATTCCCATCAACCACCTTCTATTCGAAGCTAAAATGCAGACCATTGAAACCCTACGCCATCAATCCACTCTAAAGTTATTCAAAACCTCATTATTTAGTAAAGATACCCCCCTCTACAAAACCTTCACACTATCAAAAACAACACGAAACAAAAAAATCCAATCCTGCATCCATCGCTCCAAGCTCCTTTGTGATAATATCAACATCCTCCACAAACCTATCCCATTTGACCCCACTCCCCATCCACCATGGCTCTTCCAAACCTCATCTGTTGTCTCATGTCTAAGAACCCATAAAAAAGCTAACACCCCTTCCACAAATTTCCGATCTTACTTCCTTGAACTCAAAAACACCTTAAGTGATTCCATTTTTATTTACACTGACGGCTCTAAAATCGGAGACAACGTCAGCTTCAGTGTCACTTCCCAAAACGTAACAATTTTCTCCTTCCTAGTCCCGCCTTTCACCTCCATATTTACTGCAGAGATCATCGCTAATGAAAGCTAATGAAAGGCTTTCGCATCTTGAAAGCCGTACAATATACAAAATCCTGCAATAACAAATTTGTCATCTGTACCGATTCACTTTCATCTATTGATGCTATCCTTAACACCAACAACCACAGCTATTACCCTTACCTAGTCCGAAACCTCTATATTCAATATCCCAAAGTTAAATTGCTATGGGTCCCAGGTCATAGTAACATCAAAGGCAATGAATTCGCTCCTTCTTCCATCCTAATTATAGCCCTCATGACCTTAACAGCCACATCAAAAACCTAACTATCTCCAATGGATTCCTCCTTTTTGCTGAAACATCCGAATGGTACAAAAATGTTAATAAAAATAAACTTTCGATTGAAAACTACACTAAGGAAATAGAGTCCTCTAAGCTTTCCCGGTATAATATTACAAAAATAATTAGACTTAGACTCGGGCACAGTAGGCTCACACACGAGCATTACCTAAATAAAAATATGCCATCTTACTGCGTATACTGCAACCAATATCAACTGAGCCTCCACCATATCCTATCTGAATGTCCTACCTTGCTTGTCGCTAGACGCAAATTTTTCTCCAATAATAGTCCCCAAGAATTTCTCTCAAATCCCAATTCCAACAACATAAAAATTATCATTGAATTTCTCAAACTAACTCATTTATATAATCTCATCTAAGCACTATCATTAAGCCTAAGGTCTTGATACTCATGGCTTCCCCCTTAATTTATAATTTTTAATTATAAGTTAGGCTTTTTAAATAAATAAATAAATTCATACCTACCTACCTACCTTAGCCTTGTCTAGAATGCTGGATGACACCAAGGAAAAATAAAGTTGCTGTCCTTCGGGTTGGTCCCCGATTTTTTAAGAACAGCCATCCTCAAATTGGGGGAAGTATGGGAGGGGTCAAGGCTTGATGTCGTGACTAAGGATAATATCCCTAGTAGGCCCAGAACTCGTGATTGGTTACCATCCTCAAATTCATCCAGATTTGCAACCCTGATATTCCAACTCACGATTGGAAGATCGCAAAACTGGAGGAGCCTTAGGCTGATACGCGAGCGGCAACTATTGTTATCAATAACAAGTCGCTCGTACCTCTCCTGAAATCTAGGTCTGCCATTTACTATGGCTTCACTAGCGCTAAGCTGAAAATGTATAAGAAGGATGGGCAGGATTCTGCGATGGTGGATCACTCTCCCTCCACATCGTCTGCTAAACCTATCGGTAATACACCGGCCGCAGTCAATGAGGGGGAGTGGGCGGTGAAGCCGTCTCTCTCCACTTCATCTTCCATCACCAAAAAGAAGGTAAGCCCAGAACCTGCTTTTTTTACGAAGAGCTCACTAAATGTCTTACTTCTCTTTAATTATAGCGATCTAGACACATTCGCTAATTGCAGACAAATTCTGGGTAATTTCGGCGTCCATGGCACATGACCATGCGGAATCTCCTTCGACATCTGTACACGTTGCTTAATATGCTATCCAACAGAAGGTTCATCGTTAAAAATAGCGATGTAGTTTCTGCGGGAACGTTTGACATTAAAAATGGTCTGCAACAACGTGCGGTCAATTCGCCGATACTCTTCAATATTTACACAGCGATCTGATAGGATCTCTTCAGCACTCGATAGCGTATACCGACGATTTGATTGCGTACAGATCAGGTCCTAAAATTGAGATCATTGTAACACTCTTGTAAAGTGACTACGAGAAAATTCAGCGATCTTGCGACGACTGGAAGTTGGTTATTAACCTTCAGAAGTCTGAAACCATCTTATTCAGAACGCCGTTGAGAAAGGCCTCGGCGGATAATAAACAGAATTGGCGAAAGTTCTGTTGTTGGACAACATGGGCAGCCACTAGCGAATCAGACTGTAGTCAGATACATGGGGATTTGGCTAGATCAATATCTATATTTTAACAAACATATAGATGCTGCTCTGGCCAGAGCTCGAGGGGCTTTCGCTCTTACAAAGAGACTGTTTCGCAACAGCCAACTCGATACGAGAGTGAAGGTAATTTGCTACATGGCCCTTATTCGGCCGATGCTTGCTTATGGCTGTCCTATGTGGTTCAATGTGGAAGCAAGCTTGATGAAAAAGATTCGGGTGTTTCAGAGGGCTTGCCTTCACCTTTACAGAACACCAGAGTCCCAGTACAAAAAATTCTATCCTAATGAGATCCTATACAACAGGCCGAACCTGATAAAAGTAGACAACTTTTTAATCAAGATGACTCGTAGGCACATTGCAAGAGCAATTATCTCGACGAACAACCTGATTTCAGGGGCTTACTACCCCAATTACGAGTACCATGAGAGGGTGCGCCTTAATGGCTTCGTCCCCCCAGAAGTATTCCTTTATTTCGACCAGGCAGGTCTGATCCAGGACAAAGATGCAGTTCCGTTAATCTTCCACATTGCTCGGATAACTGTGGATGGGCGACTCAACTACAGCCGAGACGTCGCACAGAGCACTGAGAAGCTTCTCCGCTTTAGTAGATCGGTGTCCAGCCGAGATGTTAAAGATGTGAGCAAGCAACACAAGCAGTTATGGTGGTTAAAAGAGCGAGCTCCCTCGTCGATCCCTTTCGATCCGGGGTAGGTCTAGTACTCGAAGTCGGCTGACACATATCCTTTTTTTGTCTTGGCCGGCTTACATAGTTCCTAAGTGTTTAGTTTAAGGTAGATTAAGAATACACATAAAAAAAAAATAAAAATATATATAAAAACAAAAAAAAAAACGGGAATGCATATACGAGTATGTAGAGATTGTTTACATATAATAAAATATATATAGATTGAATACTACATGTATGCATTCCCATTAGTGGTAAGTTAGTTTAGCTAGGTTAAGATTTATTGTAAGGTAGGTTTAAGTTTTATGTAGAATGTAATAAAACAAAAAAAAATGTTCTTTCACTAAGTTTTTTTTAAAAACAGATTTTCTTAGTATTTATTGTTCTTTGTCTTAGGAATAATTGTAGGATGAGTCGAAAGACATAATTAAGTTTTACGTTTAGCTTAGAGTGCCCGCCGAGGGCTAGTAAGATAGGTCATAACAAGTTAGTTAAGCTAGTTTTAGTCATTTTTGTCTAGCAAGTAAGGTTAAATGAAAGCTTAATAAAAATGAAATAAAAAAAAAAAAAAAAAAATTTGGTTTGGAGTGTAAAACAACTTCCCCCAGAATTAAATTACGACCCCATAAAACCCTGTCAGGCAATCAAAAAGACGGGATTGACTTAAACACGGGAAGATAAACCGTGCAAGAGCAAACATGCGCGCAGTGTACGCCCTACTGGAAGGTCCAAAGCTGGCATCCTGACCACTAAAACAGTTTCCGGTAAAGACCATGAGAACCAAGGAACGTCCATCCATCTGCTCACCATGGTTGCACAATCCAGCAAATTTAATGAAAGAATGTGTGGATAAAAAATACATTAGTCTTCTGAAACAGGCAATCGGTAAGGTGGGAGAGGTGAGGTCAGAGGCGCGCTTTGAGGTTTTGTCCTTAAACCAGGCCAAGACATGTATCCGACCACCTGCTGAGCCTTCAGACCCGGCGTCCATTCTGGAGTTGATCAGTATGGGCAATCCGAAGGTGAACACTAGGGACTGGAATATCGGCAGGCTGGAGGAGCCTAAGTGAGACACGAGATCAGTGGTGATCGTTATCAATGAAAAATCACTGGCCCCACTAGCTACTGACGATTAGAAGATCTACTACAGCTTCGGATCCCTATACAAATCCCCTACCACGGAGAAATCCTCTACATCAGCTACTACTTGTCCTATTCCAGAGACAAGTAGTACTTCACATGTAAACCACCCGGAAATAGAAGCAAACACCCTCACAACTTTGATAACAACTCTGAACATTCACGATACTCTGTCGTCAGACTCAGAGTTTGAGCGATTCTACACGGCCAACGTGTTCCGTCACGTCATCCCACTCAGACACGGCTAACAGCATCGTCGCAATGCTGCAAGTGATTCAGATCAACTCTCAACACTCCAAGACCTCCTCATTCAGGAGCCATGAATCGCAAATAGTCGAGTGCTGGGACTCAGGACACCACAAGCTGCTTTATTACAAGATTGCAGGTAAACCAAGGACTTATGGCCAAAAGCTCTCTCAATACATTTCTCTTCTCTCATACCGACCCAGGCACCTCTGTCGTAAGCCTGGAGCTGAACCAGACTGGAGCTGAACCAGATTTACTGGATTACTTTAGCCGACCTGGCATACGATCAGCGTATAAAATAAGTGGCTCTCAAAAGAACAGTCGCTACAGCAGAATACTGCAACGCACTCATCCTAATTGGCCCTAAACAGGGCCATGGATACAGTCCTCCCAAAATCCGCAAAAACACCTCTAAGCCACACTGGTGGAATAGCAAATTGGAACTTCTTCGCAAAACATGGAGACGTAAGTTTAATAAAGCTAAATCCTCCAGAAACGAGCTCCATTGGAATTTCTATGATTATTCTGCTGGTCAGTAGGGTAATCATCACAGAGCTGGGTTCCACCACCAGTAACAGACTCGCAAGCAGGGACACCACAAGGTGGAGTTCCATCTCCTGTGCTATGGAACATCGTGGTCAATGAACTACTCTTGTTGTTGGAACAAGCTGGATGCAAAGAGAAAGCTTATGTGGATGACATTGCTGTAGCAATCTCGGGCAAATATCCTTCATTGCTAAGGAAACTTATGCAGAACGTTCTCTCCAAACTGGCTTTCTGGACTACCGCTTACTCGATCATTGCAGCGTGTTTCAGGCGGAGATAATGGCAATAAGTGAAGCTCTGTCCTAGCTCAAATGGAATGTAATACCTGCGCGTGGTATTTGCATTTTCACGCCAGGTAGCCTTCAGAGCCCTGGAATTGGCCTCTATAAACTCTAAAACTGTAATAGACTGCCGCTCATCTTTAGACAAGATGGCCGAACAGTTCAATATTCGCATGTATTGGGTGCCAGACCACAGAGACATTCCGGACAACTGTAAAGCAGATGCCAGAATCGCAACAATCATGCCCTTATTATCGAAGCATAGCAAAACGGGTATGGCTCTTACAACTTGTAAATTGTTGCACCTAGCACTACGTGCCACACCTCCAGAATGATTTGGCCCAAGCTAGACCTCAAAAGATCCAAAGAATTAATCTCCCTCCATAGATCCAATATTAGTAATATCGCCAGTGTTATCATAGCACACTGCCTTATAGGAGATCACGACAGAAGACTAGGTATTTGGTGTATAATTTCTGCAGAAACTACTTAGATGAGGAAGAAGTGGAGTTTGTTCTGCACCTGACCGGCCCTGGCGTTCCTTCAGCGCTAATATTTGGAGGCCTACTTACACGATAGCATTAGTGAGGTTCCGATAAGTAATCTATTGCGCTACATCAATAGCTCCACATGGTTCCCCACATCAGAACAATTGACCACAGTCAATCCATGTGGCGGCACACCCAAATGGCTGAACACATTTTAAATTTGCGTACATACTAGGTATTAGCTAATAGGTATGAAGTAGCTAAGGTGTGCACTTAGACCAGACTTGATCCATTATGCAACCACATGGTTGACTGTAATGTAATGAAGCGTAGTAGATTATTAATGGGAACCACATTGAATTCGCATACATATATCCTCAGACTTCAGCGAATATTAAAAAAAACAATTAGCCGAATTGGTCGTTCACGAGTTTAGTGATTCAGAGTTTAGTGATTCATTTTTATTAAGTAGATAAATCATAATAATAATAATTACGAGTATCAATGACAGACTGACTGACAGACTATAGTCAAAAATGTAAATTGTCTCAAATTACGTGGCATTATACAAGGTGACGCAAAAAAAAATCATCAATGGCGTCGTACGTCAATCATATTTGACATTTGTGAACTAGACAGCTACAGTATACAAACAGATAAACAAGCAAGAGCGTGGAACAATTGTGTCGATTTTTTTACCAATATTCGGTCGGTGGTGTTACCGCAGCGTGAATGTCGACGTCGATTTCCTAATCGCGTCGCGCCAACGCGCTTAACTACTCGGCTCGAACAGACTGGAACCACAGGAGACCATGCAGGGCCTGGCCGACACCAGACTGGTCGTTCGGCCGAGAATATTGCGGCTGTGGCTGCCGGTGTCGCTGAGAACGAAGAAAAATCAGCCAGATGACGAACCACACAATAGGGCATCATCAGACGGATCTTACAGCGCTTTTTTACTGCCGGAATGGGATGAGCGGTTCTTGATGAACATGTGGTTTCAACAAGACACACACAGCATGAGCCACAATGGATATTATGAAGGAAGTGTTTCCTGGTCGCATAATTTCCCGTTTTGACGATGGCAAGATCGCCCGATTTAACCATCCCAGAATTCTTTCTTTGGGACTACTTGAATTCGCCGTTTTATGCTAACAAGCCTCAGACAATCGCAGCCCTTAAAGAGAATATACGACAGGAATGTGTCAAAAGGTCGATATAAAGGTTTTCATCACTCAAAAGCATTTTTTTTTTATTTAGTTAAAAAGTAATTCAAAAACAAAATTGGATGATTAATTTTGCGCCACATTGTATTTGGTTCGAAATATAATTCTAGAAATCATTGAAAATGTTTAACAATAAGCCTTACTGACAAACAGCAATACACATGTCAACTCGGTTATTAAAAGAACAATAGCACACACAACGCGAGTAATTGCTGAGAAGCTATGCCCAGGTCTACCTCGGACTGTAGCGTCGCCATTATTATTATTATATTATTATTTTTATAATCAACTAAAGTATTTACTTACCTGCTTCAATATCTTTGGTGCAAAATAGCCCTCGTCCATGGATAAGAGAACGAAATACACCCACATTTTGCTTGCATGTTTCTTTCAACGTTCTATATTTCATAGCCATCGGTAAGGTTGTGTTACATCTTCTAGATTCAAAATTAAATATTTTATACATAAACCATACATTTGATTTTTTTCTTTAAAATGTTCAAAAAAACAAGAATATATCAAATTACTTTAATTTATAAATTATCAAATATACAAACCTCGCTATTAATTCTGTATCCAATGGCTGAACAAAAATTTGCTTAGGCTGTTTCCTATGTTTGGATGCAAGCCAACTAAAAATATCGTAGTCAGACTTTTTAGTAAACGGCTCGCATCTTACTGCCCCATGAACATTTTCGAACAACTTTTCTTGTTCCTGATGAAATTGTTCGTTTCCCATTCGAACTGAATTGTGTTTATGATATTTTGGGATGTATTTTGTACACCGTTCAATCCCAGGCAATTGTTCTACTAAATATTTTAAGGCATTTGTCTTCAATCCAATCATTTGAATTCCACACATATCCGCAAATGGTCCTATTGGCAATGAAGGAAGTCCATGTGCTCGTCGAGCACTCTGTACGGCTTCGAAAACGGTTTCCCAAACATCGGCTATTGACTCCGATTTATAACTAAAGCCATCTTCACTCTGTATTTCATAAATTAAATGAGGTTCAAATTCGTTTGTCCTGCCTTTTACTTCGAACCCCTTTTTAGGTATAGTTGCAGCCAATTGGTACTGATTATTCTCGCCATCTGTCAATGAAGTACACTTAGTATATTTACTTTTCTCCACGTTTTCCTTGGTATTCCGAATTTCGTTATCAGAAAATGTTCTATCATGGGGTAGGATATGATAGTCCGTGGAAATTACATTGTGTCCTACTACTGAAATTTCATCATTCTCTTTACCTTTAGTTCTATGCAACAGATTGGAATTGTTTACGTCATCGATTTTAGTTTTCCATAAAAAATTATCTTCATTTTTATTTGAATCAACTTGAATATTATCATTTTCAATATTTGCATAAAAACTCGTTTCTCTTGTATTATTTTCAGTCAAACAAGTTGACAATTCAAACTTCTGTTGTATATTAACATTAATGTCCTCACTTTTTTTTTTTTGTTCATCAATTTCTAAAGTTGAGTTGTCAAGAAATTTGTTTAAAATATTTTTTAATATATTTTTTGATTTTAACTCGTCTGTAGATCTTTTATGAATTGATTGCATTGGAAGTACACGATTTGTAGGACGAGCTGTAGTGTTGCTATTTTGTTGTATATTCACTATTGGTGCAACAATATTAGTTGGCACATTATTTAAACTACTACTAAAGGATAACGATGTAGGTGGTAGTTTTAAGGAATTTATCGAATACAATTTTGAAAGTGATTTATTATTTGTAATTTGTGGTATTCTTTTACTATTTTTTTTTTCATCTTGAGCACATTTGGAAGTATTTGTTAAATCTTCAAAGTTTTTTTTTTCTGACTGCAAGTAATGATTGCAGTTATTTACACATTTATTATTTGCATTGACGAGAAGGCATGGCACATCGTTTTCACTTTTTTTATCAGAACTTTCTATTTTGTTGTCGATACCATCCCGAACAGAAACATCTTTCAATTGTGTTGAACTGACACTATTTTTCTGTAAATTGATGTTATCTGGGTTTGAGTTTACTTGATTTAATTTATAAGCTTTACTTCTTTTAATAATTTTATGATTTACTTTCGTAGAAGAATTTACCTTTTTCATAAGATTATCAATCTTTACTGATTCATGCGAAACATTTTGTTTCGATAGATTTATTGCATTTTTTGAAGATAAGTCATTAATTGAAGACGTTAATTTGACTGTAAGCTTTCTAGATGAAGTAATGTGAGAATTTCTTTCGAGATTCACAGCGGATTGAATTTGGCTTATGGGGGTTTCTATAACGCTAGATATATCGGATAAAGTTGACATTATGGGCATAACGTTATTTGACTGAGGTTCCTGTATGAAAGTTTGATGATGTGTACTGCAGATATTTCCAAAATCGTGTGAGTAAGCACTTTGATAGTCTGTACTTGTATTCATAAATCCAGTAAGTACATTCGTCTGAGGTACCACGATCGCAGTTCCATCCGTATTGTTCAGTACAACATAACTACTTTGCGTCTCATTAACTGGCTCGAATTTGCTCGACTGGAATACCTAGACAATAAAAAGAAAACGAATAACTAATGTCTATTATTCTAAAAACTTTAGTAGCTATGGCAATATTTCAAAATTGTAACTATAATTAAGTTTAATTTATTTAATAATAATATTAGCGAAATTATTATTGGATTACTGAAGTAATTGGCAACCCGCTGGACAAAATCAATACAATATCAAGGTGTTTGCAAGATAGGAACAATTCGTTATTACAAACTCAATTAAGCACACAATAGGACCTACGGGCAATATCCCTATAGAGAGTAAATTGCACATGTCTCATCCATATATGTAAGTATAAACCAGAGATACAGAAATAGACCCTGGAAATATTGTAGTTCGACGAAGTAATAGCTATTTGAGTTTTTTCAAATTAAGCTCAAATAGTAACAGTAATAGTAATATATCCGTGGCTACAATACGGAAAAGCTTAAGTAGACTTAAATTGGAATCCAAATACAGTCAAAATCGGTTATAACGACCTTCAAGGGACTGACGAATTTGGTCGTTCTAAGCGATATGTCGTTGAAAACGATTTATAATGTTACTGGATTAGGTAGGTAGGTAGGTTTAGGTGGCTGGAGTATGCACATAGACCAGATTTGATCCAATGTTCAGTCACATGGTTTGACCGAGGTCAATCCAATAAAGTATTTGTGGGAAACCATTTGGAGCCTGAGATGAAGCGTAGTAGATTACTTATGGGAACCACACTGAGTTCGCATAAGTTATCAAAAAAGAAGGCCCCTAGATAATGGCACCGAAGTGACGCCAGGGACAAATAGGAGCAGAGGAGGTGAGAAACGCTTTCCACTTCCTCCTCGTTTAAGCAACTCTGCAGAAATCATTAGCCGGAGCACCTAGTCAACTGGCATCTATGAGGCAGTGTCCTGTGATGACACCGACGATTGTACTAATATTAGATCTATCCATAGATATTAATTCTTTAGATCTTCTGATATCTAGCTTAGGCCAGATCATTTTGGAGGTGGGACACGTAGTGGCACTCGCCCATCTGTTGTTAATTTCATGAGTTGTATCTACTAAAAGCAACAATTTAGAAGTTGTGAGGGGCATACCCAAGTTGCTGTGTTTAGATAGCAATGGCAGTAGTAGTAGCGAACTTGGCAAGCTCATCCGCTTTGCAGTTACCCGGAATGACTCTATAGCCTGCTACCCAACACAGGCGAATATTAAACTGATCGGTCATTTTGTCTAAAGATGAGCGACAGTCAATTACAGCTTTCGAGTTTATAGAGACTAGTTCCAGGGCCCTGAAGGCTGCCTGGCTGGCAAATATCTCGCGCGGATATTACATTCTATTTGAGCCAGGACAGAGCTTCACTAATCGCCATTATCTCCCCTTGAAACACACTACAATGATCGGGTAAGCGAAAGGAGAGACTTATGTTTAATTCATTAGAGAAAGCGTCACTGCCAACCTCATTCTGAGTCTTTGATCCGTCCGTAAAGAAGTGCAGGGAACTTGCAAAAGATTTAGGATTATCATACCAAAAGTCTCTATCTGGAATCAGGGTTTCAAAGTGCCTGTCAGGAAAATATTGGGGTGTGGCGTGGTCTAGATTTCTAGTCGGGAAGTTTAGAGAACTTAGTATAGAGGAGTGGTCAAAGGGGTTATTGGTCCTCTGGGCGGAGGTCATAAGACCAATAGCAGTGTTTTTTTGCTAGTAGTCGGCCAAAAATGTCAAGTGGGGATAGGTTCATAACGTCCAGAGCATCTGACGGTGTGGTTCTCCTATGCAGATACAGGTTTGAAGTTGAACATTCCTGAGGAGATTGTAGTGTATGCCTTTGTCTAGTATAGGCCACCAGACATGCACTCCATATAACAGAATGGGCCTAACCACGGCTATATAAAGATATATAAAGTTTCCTAGATATTTGGCAGACTCTGAGAATCTGCAACTGGTGAGGTCGATCGAGGGGATTTTGTATTTCTGTGTGAAGAGGACGATTTCCGTTTTAAGGGCGTTGATGCCCAGGCCGTTAGCCTTGGTCCACGCCGATAGTTTAGAGAGCATTTTGCATAAGATCCCTTAGCACTGCTGGATATTTTCCCGAGATTGCAACAGCAATGTTATCCGCACCTTGCCTGCTTTATCCCTTACAATTATCGTACAGCTCGTTGGCCGAGTTTCTCCAGGGCCTTATCCAAAGAACTACGTTCGAGTGACATCACTCCACCAGCAAACAGAAACCTGACGAACGAAGAGGTTGACAGGTACATCATACAAGTCCACAATACATTAAAACTTACCATGGACAAGACGCTTCCGAAAGTAGCACCGACCACAGATGGCGACGTCATTTGGAACGCTTCTATCGACGCACTGCACCTGAACAAAAGCAGACTGCTGTTGCGATTTAAGATACTTTACAGACGCTTTACGGACAGAGACGAACAGGAACTAAGGTCGCTCAAGTCGCAGATCAAAAACCTACAGAAGTTAATTCGGATGAACTACCGAATTGCAGTCAATTCGTATTGGGGAGACAGAATTCGGGCTGTTCGTTCCAACAGTCCGGGTATGATTCCCCAAGTCAACCGAATTTTCCGAAGGAGGGATCACAACAACTTGGAGGTTATTCGACTTAACAGAACGACTGACAACGAGAACCTACTGACGTCAGTTGGCATAGATCCGAATGGGGCCGTGCTAGAAAATGACTTCTTGATTGTTGAAGATCCTCAGGAGAAGGTTGAAGCAATAGGTGGAGTTTTTCAGGAAGTGTACACAGTGTGGGCGCCATGGCCGTGTGGGTTCGTGCGTCGACCCATGCACATTAGACTTTCACAGTCTAGGTTCGAATCCAAATTCAGACAAACAATTTAAAAAAAAAAAAAATTGTTCGCGGCTCCACCTCTTTCGAGTCATTGACAATGCTCAAAGAGTATAACTGTCTAGAAAAAGTTTCCTTATCTCGCCGTTCGGAGTCGGCATTTAACTGTAGGTCCCCTCCACTTGTGAGAAAACAAGAGCACACACAACACGAATGGTTGCTGAGAAGCTAGGCCCAAGTCTGCGTCGGATGTTTGAGACACTATTGTTATTATTATTATTAATATATATTTTTGATATTACGAAATTCGATATCTTATGTTATAATACCAGTACCAGTGTAACGCTTGATTCGATTAGAAACTGATTTGCTCCTTACCACTGTTGGGGGACGCAATATCACGTCGGGGTCACCAAAATGACTAGATTTCTTTTGATCTAATTGAAACGCTGACTTGAACAGATTTGAAACAAGAGACTTTATTTGCAAATTTTGTGAGTTTAAATACTTTTTCAAATACATAAATCATGTGGGACCTAAAACGATGAGTTGTAATATCATCGCCAGACGAAATGCGACGCTTTACCTGCGATTGGGCAGGAGTCCGATGCACTTTTTTCTTACAACAGATTAGAGTGAATGACGGATTGACCCAACACGTAAACTCCACGACAGGCCCTTTTTTCAATATTGTATCGCTAGCATTTGTAAGTTCTATTCGATTAGTTAACATTATTAGAAAGCCAAGTTTCAGGAATAACGCGATATCAATGTTGTGTTTACATAAAAATGTAAAAAACTCTGTTTATTTCGAATGCCTCTTAAATTCCAGGTATATAATACCAATAATAATGCTAATAATAGTACTAATAATAATACTAATACTAATAATAGATGAAATGTAACTTACCTGGGTGGTTGTTGCTGAAAAACTTGCATTTTGACTTAATACTCCTTGCATCGCAGTTGAAACAAACTGTTGGGACGACATAACCGTATTTTGAACAATAGTTTCTAAGCCATAATATACAGGTGATGTGGTCAGAAGAACTTGGTTAGAATTCGGTAGAAGATCCATTGTAGCTGTGCCTCCAATAAACATTTGGTTTTGCCCAAGGTGTAATGGTTGAAGTTGGTTGAAAGTTCCAATCAACTGAGGCGAAGATTGTGCAGATAGTTGTAATGGGGGCATTGATAACATTTGCAATCCTGATGATATTAATATGTTACCGCTTGCATCCGTTTGAAAAATAGATCCTTGCATCAATGGGTTGGTTGATGGTTGCACTGACGTATACTGCACTGAGTTATTTGAAAGAACAACGGGGAATATATTTTGCGGAATTGTTTGTGCATTTGAGACTTGATGAATAAATAATGGTTGATTGTTACTTTGTTGGATAACAAAAAACTGTTGCTGCTGAGTTTGTTCTTCCTTCTGCGCAAATTGATTGTTTAGAACTAGATGCTGGTTTAAGAACTGTAGGTGATTATGTTTTTCTGACGATGTATACTCCGTTTTATTAACACCAAGAGGTTCCGGAATAACAGTAGATTCTGCTTTAACACTTGAGTAGTCTTTGAATTGTTCATTTTTTATTTTATTATTTATGTTTGCAAAATTAAAATTGCAATTTACTTTTTTGCTTTTATTAAGTACACCTAATTCGACGCTACTACCATGTTCCCATCTATTTTCATCACATGGTTCACCAATATTGTTACTATTATAAAGTTTAAGAGCATCACCAGCTGTCGTGTTTGAATTTACTAATAGCCCTTCATGATAATCTAAAGAAATAACATCATCGTTTTGGGACATTACCGGTTTCGATATTAAACTTGATTTAGTAACTACTGTTAAGTCTGTGGTGTCTTGATTACCTTTGATATGATTTTGAATAGGAATACTATTTTTAATTAAGTTTCCTAGAGTAGATGAGTTTATATCAATAGGTGATTTTGAAAAACTTTCGGTTTCACTTTCACTTGTGGACATTTGCTCGCAGTTTAATAAATGTCGTTGGAATGAATCGAATGTCCTATAAGTGCAATGGCAACGATCACAACTAACCGGTTTATTTTTTGTATTTTCACATCGACTGGGTGGGTGGCTTAATAAAATGTCATCTGTTCCGTCTAGCTGTATTAATTTCAATTTCTGCTTTTTGAGATTCCCTCTACAATTATCAGAATTACTATCAAAACTTTTTATTTTAGCATTACATGACTGTATTTCATTAAGACCACTTTCGGAAAATCTTTTCGGTAAATACCCTCTTACATTGTCAAATTTACAATTTACTGAATGACTAGGTGAACGTTGCTGATTTCGGTAACCTTCAACATTTCTTAAAAAACCGTCGGGATTGCTGGATTGAAATTCACATTTAGGGTACATACTTTGTATGTTTATTGTGTTAATATCTTCTATATGGTTTGAAAAGGTCGGTTCTTGTTTATTTAAAAAATTAAATGTCACACTTGGCCCCGTTGATTGGATCCCGGAGTTATCACATGTTTCATTTGAATTCTCCGCTTTTGCGTCTACTGTTAGAATGTCTTCATATATCATAAGTTTTGGAAATATATCCAACATCGAAATTCCATCCAAAATGTCATGAGGTAAATCTTCAAATATGGCATCTTTAATTTCAGGTGGCAATAAGTCAGAATTATTTTGTGGTTCTTCTTCTACACACTCATCTGAATTTGTTTCATTGAAATTGTCATCATCTGCAGAAAGACGCAAATTTCCAAATTGTCTAAAATCACGATGTAATGTACAATCCAAATTTTCTTCTCGAGTAAGTGCATTTTGCCAACTTGATATCTGAGATAGCTGTTTTTCTACAAGATTGCCGTTCTGTGAATGGTCAACTGTGAAATGTTTTCCAATATCATTATCGATTGACAAAGACAAATGTTGAATTGATGTTCGCACCTTATATTTTACTATTTTCCAAGGTTCCTTACTGGACCAATATAAACGAGTGCAAATAAAATTAATTGGGACAATTGCCTCAGATGTGTCTGAAAATTTGGGACAAATGCTACCGAGCTGTACAACAGCTAATGAACCCAGCATGAATTGAACTTTACATGGTTCAACGTATTTCCTGATAGAATTATCGAAATCCACATATAAAGGCCTATAGACATTGAACACATCCTTATTCTCAACTATGTTCATATCGTTATATTTAGTGTTATGATTAGAGCAGCGAACTGATTTATCAGATGTAAATAAACATTTTGATTTTATTGCGCATGAAAAGTGAAAGAAATTACAACATTTATTGAAAGAGCATCCAATTGTAGCCCCTAATAAATTACAATATCCACATTTTGTCAACCGCCCACTCGTTATTGCATGATTAACATTTTGTATTGTTCCATCAAACTCCTCATAAACGTCGTTAGACCATATTATACAGTTCGCATGCACCCATGTATTAAAGCCGCAATATAATAATCGAGATTCGTGTAAATAACCACCATCACCTTGTTTTTTGCAAAGAATACAAGGTCTGTTATCTTTTTTTTCGTTTAAACAATCTAGAACTTGTCTTGCAGATTCTGGTAATTTTAATGTAGCATTTAAATCTTCTGTTACTACATCATCGACTTGAAAGAAATAGTTAGATTCAAACATATCTTCCTCAAGTGCATCTGTACAAGTTTTTGTTTCATTTTGAAACCATGAAAATTTTTCGCTGAGTATTTCTTTATAAGTTAATATAAGTTCATCATTTTTCACTGATAATATTACATCATTCATATCTGCATTGAAATCAAATAATGTTATATATTTTTTATCCATAACTTTCTTCCGGATATCATAAAGACTTAGAGATTTTTCTGCATTAGAACGGTAAAATTTACTATTTGAGTGCAAATAGTTAGTATATCCATTAAAAATATTAAAAACATTGTCTTGTCCGTTTTCAATAATTTCATTTTCATCATTGTCTATTGAATAATTTTTACAACACTTTCTCGCGTTTTCAAAATCACATTTATATTTATTTTTACTTTTCTTTAATAGATTGGCTTGTCGACTACGACTAAGTAACTTTAGAATATCTAACAGACCGTATTTAAGCTCTTCAACCACAGCTTCTCTCCAGTTGTTTGCAAGATTCTTGGCGTAGTCACTTTCAAGGGAACATTTTTTACATGCAAATTTTATATTTTCGGGAAGGTTGCTTTGTAAATTTGACTGTACTTCTGTTAACCCCTCACATTTTCCATGAATAAATTTTTTACATACACCACATTTAAGAATTGTTATATCTAATATATCATCAAAAGTGTTATTACAGAGAGGGCAACGGCTTTCAGATTTACTCATCTTAAAACACTGCATACAAATTGGCTGACTACCAACATACTTTGAAACTTTTGATGTGAAGCAAGTCTGACATTTGAGGCAACTTCTACATATCAGGGGACGGTCAGCTCCTGGTAAACCTTTGGATGTACCCATGCATGTAGAATGATAATTCTTCTTGCACTTTTGGCATTTAATCTTTGATCCAGATGACATGTTGCATGTGTAACAAACCGTGCATCGTGGGCAAACCCAATTCAATTTATTTAACAGATTTTCGGTTTTCTCTGCATCAATGTACTTATTTTTATCTCGAAAAGTATCTTCTTGAATGCAGTAGCTGTGGTACGGTTCACAGCATGATGCACAAAAACGTAAGTTTTCTAAGTCCATACTACCACAAAGGAAACAAAGAGCGAAAATTGGGAAAGTTTCAGTTAATATTATACCAAATCCAGTTTCATTTACTTCCGCTGGAATATAGTTATCCCAAAACTCAATTGAAATTAATTTTGATTTCTTTTCAAAACCTCGTACCTTTGTCATTCGCATTAAGTTTCGTTTTGCTAATGAACCTAGACCGTGACGAGTAAGCATGAATGCTTTTCTATTTCCATTTGTCTTTTCTGTCGATTTTTGGAACTGATAATCATTGTTATTATTTTCAACATTTTTTGAATCAACTGAATGTTCTGCTTCAAGTAAAGAATCAGTAGAAGCAGAGAGGCTTTTAGATTGTGGCGTGGAGTTACGAATATTAAGTGGTTGCAAATCATTTTTATCAACCTCAAGTCGTTTTCGTAATTCAGCTATATTTCCACTTACATTTTTAGAAAAATTATAAATATTTCCAAATAACGATTTTTTTAATGAACTGCTTCCAGTATCAGAATTTGTCTTTGATAAGTTAGACCTATTTTCATCTTCATTAGAGAATCTTGCAATTTGCTGTCCTAATGCAATCGAAGCACTTCTACAAACATGTTTGACTCTCGGACCTTTAAAATCAATTTTTTGACGTTTTGGATAATCAGACAAGGCATTTAGGTTTGCGGACATTAGTTCTGAACTAGGATAGATAATTGTTTGTGTTTTTTTACTCATAATCGAATTCGAGCTATTCATTCCTACTACGCTATCCCCACTAAGAACCTTAGCGTGGTACGATTTCGGCTGTAACCAAATATCCATAGTTAAATCTGTATTTTTACCATTTAATAAATCTGGTGAATGCGACGATTTAATAGTCCAACTAAGTTCAGTTGTTTTGGAATTTGATTGGTTGCACTCTATTGCACTTATTTCGTTCTTGTAATTACTTATTGATGGCGATACTGAAAGCAACGATTTACTTTTCGTCTCAGTTTTTATTTTATGTGTTTCCGATAAAATTGCATTAAGTCGCAGCTTATGCCCTGAAGAAAAATGGAAGGTATTCACACACTTCTTAAGCCAGCATGCTGAACATCTTTCATCATTTATTTTTTTAAAACTCTTCACAGTATTCTTCGGAGGACAAGATATTGCGCATTCCCCTAGGTATAAGGAATACAATACAGAAGTTGAATGACAATTGTACATTATATAAATATAATAACATAAAATACAGTAATTAAAATATTTTAAGACATACGCATTTAAAAAATCACATACCGTCTCTTTTATTACATTGTATTTTATATGCTGTCAAGGGACTTGTTGGAGAGGAAATGGTTTTTTTTGTTATCTTAGATATAAATTTTCGACAGGCATCACATGCTATAATCCCATATTTTCGATTTTGGGGAGTTTTGTTACTTATTGTAGAGTTGCAAACCCCACAGGCTGAATATATGCCTAAAAGATATAACATTTGATTGTACATATTTTCTAAATATCTCTTATTTATAAATCATCTCGTAATATATCAAAACTTACATGAAAGAGGACTTAACAAAATTCTGTCACTGGTAGTTGGTGCATCATGTTTCCCTTTTAATGCCATGTCATTCTGCGGCTCAAAGTAAAGACGGGGTTGTCTTAGGACAATTTTATTAGCCGCGATTCCATCTTTTTTTTTCGCACATTTTCTGTTGACTTCGTTTCCTATTAATTCAAAAATTAAGAATGAGTCGTTTTAATTAAACCTAAGTCACAAAATGTTAACTTTAGCAACGATAATGTGTACTTTGATGTGTGTTTAAATCACTAATTCTCTTATTAATTATCGAATGGCATTCTTTTTTTTTTTTAAATATTACAACTTCTAAACAAATCCAACCACGCTATTTGTTTTCATATCCTGAAATCACTCCACTACAAAACTTAACACGGCGTTCCTTTGCCGGTACCAAACGTATCTAAAAATTAGTTAAGTTGTATTCGCACGGCGAATGTTCCGTCGCATAAATATTTTTTGATGGAAGCATATCTGAATATCAGGAGACGAATTCAAACTGTTTCAGTTAAAATTTCTTCTTCTTCTTCTTAGACAAACAAACAAACTTCCGTAAATACGAGTACATACTCGTATACGAATATCTATATCCCATATATGGAAAATTCTTTCCATCATACATATCCAATTACTGCTCAGGTCTGCTGTATGTACATTGTTGTTGGGTATTCAGAGGTTGAAATGGACTGCGAGAGATAATACTTATCATCGTATCGAGTCGTCAATCACACCATGTGTGAAAGTGATAATATTTGAAATTTTAAATCTTTGATATGTCGGTATTTTGATACTTATCATTTCTTAATGTATTAATCAGACCTACAAAACTGCGTTTTCAGATCTTCAAAGTTCGCATATCAATGATTTACCGTTTTTTGGCCAATATGTATCTCCAAAACTATTAGGGCCAGAATGCTCGGAGGACTTTTAAATGAAAGTACTCAATGAAGCCAAGTTTTTGTGCTTTTTTTCAGATTTTTAAACACTTTGATTTAGAAATGGCAGGGAGGAACGGAATAAAACCAATATTTTCAAACAGTACTTTGATTCAAAAAGTTTTGTAGTAATCTTCAACCTCATTTCAAAATATCTGTCGATTGTTAGTTATATCACTCGATTGACTGCGTCAAAATCCATGTCAATTTCACCTTTACTAAAGCCAAATGGATCAACTTTTTTCTAGGCCTAAAATACCTAATTCCAAAATTTCACGCCGATATCGGAGGAGATAAAGAGACAGACAGACGGGCGGACAGACAGACACACCGAAATTATAAAGAATAAAGAATAAAAAAATAAAAGAAAAAAAAAACAAAGAATAAAAAATTAATTATTGACGAATAAAATTAAAAAGCAATTTTGAATACAAATATCATTTGTGATTTGTGCTCAATTCATCGCCGCACGTGGTGCAAACCGAAACCCATCGAGTGAGGGAATTGTGAGTTTTTTATCATTTTGTGTTTTTGAATACTGTTAATATTGTTAATAATCAGATTGTTTTTTACCTCAGCATTGAAAAGACAACACATTCAAAAAAATTATTTGGCTACATTTGGAATTGTTCAAGGTCAATTCAAAATTGAGTGTGTTGTGTTTACCGATTCTCTTGTGCATTGAAATGTTTACAAGAATGTTGTTTCCTTTTGTTACTGTTAAGGGTAAGAAACGATAGATAGATATCAGTTATTTTATATAAGAATTATCTTAATAGCTGACAAAACGCCCGCTGGACAATACGCCAGAAGATACAATGTACCACCTATAGACGATGTAGCTGTGGAATTCATTGAAGAAGAATTTAGTGCAGACGATATCGTCCTTCATCGTAGAAATGATTAAAGCTAAATCCTCCAGAGACGAGCTCCATTGGGACTCTTATAAGGAATTTCTCAGAATCTTTAAATCTAAAACACTACGTGCTCCCGAACCGTGAAGGGTCTCTGCCTGAGACACGGCAGCCTTCCATGCCCTGCGGTCCCGGGCAAGCTGCTTCCAGTTGTCCAGACCAAGCGCTCCGGCATCCGCGATAGCTTTGTCCTAAAAACGGAGGTTCGGTCTTCCTTTTCTTCTCGAATTTGTGGGCTATGATTCGAAGATCCTCTTTCCTGGAGCGATATTGTTCATTCGCTTGATGTGGCCGAGCCAGTGTAGTCGTCGTTTTTTTGCTTTTTGGACTACATCCACATGTTTGTACAGCTCGCAGAGTTCGCGGTTGTATCTTTTCCTCCATTCGCCCTCATCGTATACGGAACCGAAAATTCGACGGAGAATTTTTCTCTCAAAAGTACCCAAAATGTGTTTTGCGGCTCGGCTCCATATAGTAGAACTGGCAGGATTAACCTTTTGTAGAGGATACATTTTGTCTTTCGAGTTAGGAGTTTTGAACCCATTTGTTTCGCCAAACCGAAGTAGCAGCGGTTTCCTAGGGTAAGTCTTCGTCGAATCTGCACTAGGATGTCATTCGTGGGGTTGATATTTACACCGAGGCATGTAAACTCCATAACCAACTCGAAGTTATTGCTGCCAACAGTGACGATGGTGGCGATGGACCGATAATACTTTGTTTGTTGACAGCAAATACTTGGTTTTGTCCTCATTTACTTCAAGACCAACTCGTTTCGCCTCTTCTTCAATGGCCGTGAAAACTTCTATAACGGTTCGCTGGGTGCGACCTATGAGGTCAATGTCGTCTGCGTAGCCTAGCAACTGTACGGATTTGTTGAAAATAGTGCCTCCTGTACACTGGTACGTGCCGATTATTGTGTTGCAGAAAGGTTTCAGACGTTCACACAGTGCGTTGGATCTTGTATATATGTAGTTCTTGCAAGACATAGGATCGCCTTTCTTGAAGAAGGGACATACAGAGCTGATAGTCGAGTCATCGGGCATGGCTTCATCCACCCATACTTGGTGGATGCACCCTACCAAAACATCACCACCATGTTTGAAAAGTTCCGCTGGGAGACCATCAGAGCCGGCGGCTTTGTTGTTCCGGGCTGCCCTCTTCAAAACTGGCTGGGGGATGGCTTCTTCATTGACTGGGGGTGGGTTCTCTTCTTGCCCTATCACTCTCTTTACGTGATGCCCATTAAGAAGCTGCTGGAAATGCTCCTCAAATACATATACTATTCCCTGCGCTTCGGTGACTAGATTCCCTTCACTATTTCGAAGAGCCTGCGTTCCGAGTCTAAAGCCAGCTGACAGCTGACCAGTTGACCCTTGACCCTTGAATTTATTTTTGGGGCGGCTCGAAGCTTCTTCTCTTTGGAAAGCCGGGCTCTGAATTCGGCTGCAACAAGAAAGTGGTCAGAGTCGACATTTGCCCCTCTGAATGTTTGCACATTCAGGATGCTGGATGCGTGTCTCGCATCTATTAGCACGTGGTCAATTTGGTTGGCGGTTCGACCATTGTAATTTTGGAAATCTAGTGGTACTTATCCACCTATTACGCGCTGGTGCAAAATCGATTAGCCGGTAGCCGTTGTCTGTTGTCGTATCGTGGAGGCTGTGCTTACCGACTAATCCGCCAAAGACGTTTTCCTTACCGATTTTAGCATTGAAATCTCCGAACAGGCTACGCAGGCTCCGTCCAGGAGGTCATCAAATTTCTCCTCGCTAGAGTCATCAGCTTCGTGTGCACATATTATGCTGATGTTTTGGAATGTTGCCTTGATGCGGATTACAGCCAGACGATCGCTGATCGGCTTGAAGTCGATTATCATTGACCGTAGTCGATTTCCAACGACGAAACCGCATCCTAACATCTGCACCCTTTTGTGGCAGCTGTAATAAATTTCACAATCTTTCCTTTTTTGCATACCCGATCCTATCCATCGTATCTCCTGGACCATGGTAATATCTGTCTTGTACCGCGTGAGGACAGACTCAAGCGTAGGTACGTTCCAAGTGCATAATCGCAATTCATATTCCGTAAACGTTCCGGGTTGTCGTCTTAAAAAGGGGGGCTGTTATGTTATGAGGCTTGTGTCTCTCTCATAACTAAGTTTTTTTTTTATGTGGTAGGGAAGTTACCTGACGTATTCTTGGAAATCTGTACTGGCCTGAGCTGAGTGAGAGTCCGAGTAAAGTGGTGCTTTCATTTGAAGCTGTTACGTTACCGTTGGCACCATCTAGATCAGATCTTCGGCGGTCGTCTTTATAGTGTTGCTATTTTCCCTTAATCAACACAAAATCAAAACAGCAAAAAGGAAATCCTGGAAACTGTTTTGTGGTAAAATTGAAGATGTTCTAAGTCCCCTAGACTTAGGAAAATCCTAGCTACTATATGAAGCAAGATGGCACGTGTAATTCCTGTAAGGAATTTCTCGAGATTCCCCCTTCGCTCACGGACAGTGTTACTCCAATCAGCAGCCTCCTGAATCTCACCACTAAGCGCAGAATAGCATGGGCAATTCGTAACTTCAAACCTTATAAACCTCCCGGTCCCGATGGCATCATACCAGCGGAACTCCAAATGAACCTAGACCTGAATCTTCCTTGGTTGGAAATCATGGATGGAGACTGGTGAAGGTAATTTTCCTACCGAAATCAGGCCGTAGTTCTCAGGTTCATCGCGGAAAGTGGAAACTGACTAACACACACTCGTATGCTCTATTGAGAAGTCCCTTCACCATAAAGAATACACCATGGTAGTCTTTCTGGATATCGAGGGAGCCTTCAAATATCTCTACTCATGTTCTGTGAGCAATGCACTGGTGAATCTTGGCGTGGACCCACGTCCGACTCGGCAGACTGATATACCACCTGCTTGTCAGTAGGGTAATCTTCACAGAGCTGGGTTCCACTACCACTACCAAGCTCGCTAGCAGAGAAGCACCACAAGGTGTTCTATCTCCACTGCTATTGATCATCGTGGTCAATGAACTATTTTTGTTGTTAGGAAAGGCAGGGTGCAAGGTGATAGCTTATGCAGATGACATTGCTGTAGCAATCTCGGGTAAATATCCATCAGTGCTAAGGGATTTTATGCAGAACGCTCTCTCCAGACTAAAAAACTGCCTTGGAGTCAACGCTCATAAAACGGAAATTGTCCTTTTCACAAGGATATATAAAGTTCCCATTTACGCCGCCAGTTGTAGATTCTCCAAATATCTAGGGCTTATCCTAGATAGGAGACTCAACTGGAAGCAAAATGAAATGAAGCGTGCCTGTAAGGCTATGCTTGCTTCTAACGTAAGCAAAAAAGAGCCATAGGAAAAAAATGGGGTCTCCAACCTTACATGATCCATTGGATCTAGGTTGGCGTCATTAGACCCATACTGTCGTATGTAGTGCATGTCTTGTGGCCTATCCTAGACATAGTCATACACTAAAATATCCTAAAGAAAGTTTAAGTCAAGCCTGTATCAGCGTATGTGGTGAGAATCACCCCGTCTGATGCATTGCACGTTATCCTCGACTTTACCGCACTTGACATTTTTGGTCGAAAACTAGTAACTAGCACCGCTATACGTCTCCTAGCTTATCCCAGTGGAACAACACTCCCTATGGTCACTCCTCATTACTAAGTTCTTTAAACTTCCTGACTAGGAATTTAGATCAAGCCACACCCCAATATTTTCCTGATAGGAACTTTGAAACGCTAATTCCGGGCAGAGACTTTTGGAATGATAATCCTAAACCATTTGCAGAATGGGGTTGGTAGTTGTGTTTTCTCCAATGAATTATACATCAGTCTCTCCTTTCGCTTACCCGACCACTGCAGCGTGTTTCAGGGGGAGGTAATGGCAATAAGTGAAGCCCTGTCCTGGCTCAAATGGAATGTAATATCCGCACGCGATAATTGCATTTTCACGGATCATCTCCTCTGCTCCTGCCCGGCCCTGGCGTCTCTTCGACGCCAACATCTGGGGGCCTACTTCTTAGAGAGCTTATGCGAACTTGGTGAGGTACCGATAAGCAATTTACTACGCTAGATCCTAAGCTCCAAATGGTTTCCCGCATTTGAGCTATGGCATTGACCTCAGTCAACCCGTGTGGCAATGGATCTATACTGGTCTAAGTGCACATTTCATCCACTTCTAAACCTAACCTTTCGCTACAACAAACTACGAGAGCTGTTCATGAGCGCTAAGAACATAAAAGAAGGAAAGGGCTTCTCAGTAAGAAAAAGAAAGAGATGTTATGGCAGGAATAATGTCCGAAAGTTTTAACATAGTGTAAAACTTTTATCGAATGGGTATGAAGTTCGGACAGAAGCCTGCCGGGACGAGAATGGACAACTAGTAGTAGATTCGCAGTCGGTACTGAGAATTTGGGAAAATCATTTCTGCAGACTGTTAAACGGCGATGAGGACACAAATACCACTGTCAGGCTAAATATTTCACGAGACAATAGAAGAGAATTACGTTCCATCGATCTAAACTGAAACGCGAAACTGTTTAAAGCAGCTGGAGATGATCTGGTCCGGACGAAAATCCAGAACTTTGTTAAGCAATTCCACCGGTCTCGACAATGCATAAGCGAAACATGCTAACACAATATTTGTTTCTCATGGAAACAATATTACGTTGTCAGAAATTTCACTTGGTGCAGGCGAGATCGATTGCAGCAAATCGGATTAATACAAGGAGTCGTTTCCGAACAGTGAACTAATAAACATCTTGACTACATCCACTGTTGTTTTAATAAATATAAATAGCGCGGTCGACGGAATCATAATGAAAAAAAAACATCTTACGCAGAAAAACATAATATTTCCACCAACTTGTATACTATTGTTTCACATCAAAATATACGTAGTATGAGAGCAAACTTTAATTTGTTTTTAGCACACTTAAATGCTTGTATCTTTCAGCCAGAAGTAATTGTTCTAACTGAGGATTGGTTATTTGACTATGAATTATCCAATTATAACATATCTGGCTATGATCAATATGTTAACTGCAAAAGTTCTTATAGATCTGGCGGTAATTTAGTGTATATAAAAAAAAAAAAAAAAAACAGCCCGTTAAAGAATATTGTTGGAAATTTAACGAACAAGCTGTAATGACAACGAATCATTAAGTAGTAAGGAAACAAGAGATTCATCCTGTAACAAAAAATTTTTAAAACTCGTGTTGATGATGACGGTAATATTCATGAGAGTTTTTGAGACTGTTTTGAAGAGGTTACGGAAGGCAATAGTCAGGTTGAGCTTTCTGCCAAAAGTGATACCGCCAACGAAGTTGACTTATACAGTTAGGCTGGAATGGACCCTTTGGCTTGGTGATCAGTAAATGGAAGACAGTACCCGATTACTTATCTTCCAAATTACTTATCTTTCATCTCCATGTAGCAGTGTATATACTGAGAGACTCTTTTCTGAAGCAGGCATCGTATACGAAAACAATATAATAAATTATTACCCCTGAATGCAGAAAAACTAATTTTCATTCACCATAATTTGGCTTTTGTAAACTTCCAATATTAAATTGCTAAATAAACCACCTATTTATTATATATTAAATAAAAACAATCAGATCACAAAACTTAATATTTTGTTTTTTTTACTGAAAAAATTACTATCCGGTATTCGGTCGGATATAAAAAGATTATTTGGCTCCGGCCAGATATTTTAAATAGGATAGGCCGGATAGGCCGAATACCGAATATTTACCGGATATCCTATCCTATCCCTATTAAAAACCCTATAAGAAATAAGTTCTTTCTTACAAAAACACATTCGACATTGAACGATACTGTCCATGTTGACGTGTATGTAAATAGTAAACATTCGTTTTATAAAAATATTTTTATTTATAAATTTTTAAAATTTGCCATAACCCTTTTTTTGGAAGATAGAAATCATTAAAATTGTTTTGGAACAAGAACTAGAAGAACTAGAAGAAAGAACCCAAATTTAGAAAACTTAAACTACAGGATGCACATGCAAGTAACATTAAACGCATTTTTAAATTTTCAGACCAAAACCGTTCTCATATGAATTTTATAACATCCCCATCACTCAAACAACTCTCACGATTGAAAAATTACAGCAGAAATTGGTTATGCAGAGATAAATATATGTGAAGTAGAAATAGTGAACAAATTTTACTACAGACATTCTCAATTTAATAGATATTTTAGGGAAACATATTGAAATTCGACCTATAGCAAGGAAAAGTTTTTCAGGAACTGAATTGTATTCAATGAGGAATAAGGTTTTAACTCTACTACTTCAAAGATCAAGAAGAGGTTTGATTAATGTAGTAGGCGAAGGATTAAGCTGAGTTTTTCGTACGTTAGATGAGGATGATAAACACAAGATCGAAATCCAATTAAAGAAGAGATACAAATAGTGAATTAAAAAATAAATAATAACTTTAATGAGTCAATTACTTTATTAAAAAATGTCTTACAATCGGACAGAAATAAAATTTTAGAATTTTTAGAGCAAGAGATGAAAATAAATATTTTGAAAGTGAAAATGAATGTAGGTAATACAAGAAAATAATTTTAGCAAGATTAGGATTAATACTTCCAAGTATTTTAAGCAACAATGAAAAAATAAAATATAAAATTGATATAGGAAAACTCGGTAGTATAAATGTTGGAATCGCGAAATTTGAAAATGAAAAAGAAATATATAATTATATTATATTATTATTATTATTATAATTTATTAGGATATAATTTAAATTATATACTAATATCTATAAAGCACTAGCTGCCGAGGCTTTCGGCTCTTAAGAATGAATTAAATATTTATATTAAGCTTTTTTATATAATTGAAAATCGTGGTAATGTTTTCTTGGGTTGGGGATTTAAGAAGTAGATGGACTGATGGGTTTGTGCAGTTTGGATTGTTGTGTGCGCGCCCCAGTATGTGGTTGACATCATACCATCCGAGGCAGGTGTTGCATGTAGGTGGAGGGGTGCCTTTGAGTAGATGCTGGTGTGTGTATGCTGTGTGCCCTAATCGTAGTCTCGTGAAGGTGGTGTTTAGCATTTTTGCAGTGGTGGTGGGGTACGATGGACTGTTCCGATCTGGGTTATAGAAAGTGTAGTGATGGTGGTAGTTTTGCCAGTTCGACAAAAAATTGGGTGTTGAGTCGGCACTTCAATAACCTTAAGGTATCCAGTTTGGTGGTCGCATCCAATTGGTACATAGGGGCGCGGTGGGCCAGCCCAGCTTCAAAGTCTGCAAGTTCGTTCCCACATTATTTTTGTTTTATTGGGGGACTTAGCGATGCAGTTACGGATATCTGTGATGATTGCTGTGTCTTATTTGGGGTTTCTTATTGCATTGATCGTGGACAAACTGTCCGAGTAGATCACATATTTTCCTCCCTGTTTAGCAGTTATTTGTATGGCTTTATATATGGCTTGGGCTTCCGCTGTGAACACAGAAGCATAAGTAGGTAGAAGACCTCCGATAATTAAAGAGCCATTCTCCTTGGTGACGGCAAAAGAAGTACTGTTGTTGTTTTTGGAGCCGTCGTTAAAGATGAATTGCCAGCCTTTTGCTTTAAGCGATGAGGAGATGCGATTGAATGATGTACGGTAAATCTCTTTAGGCGTGTTGTTTTTGTCCTGTAGGGTTAGGTCCAGAATTAGTGAGCCTGGCTTAAAGGCCCATGGAGGCAGCGTAGGAGATCGTTGAACGAACAATTTCTTCGGGAGGTCTAAATTTTTGGCAATTGACAGAGCTTTCGCTATTGATGACTGCACTCTTTTTGCATATTTCATGTTTTTTGCTTTAGCAAAGTCTCTACTAATCATTGAGCTTTTGGATTGTAGGAGCTTAATGTACAGTTTTGCTTGAGCGAATTCAATTCGTTCTTCAACCGTGGGTAGTCCAGCTTCAACAAGCACATTCTTGATAGGGCTGGTTCGAAAGGCGTTAATGCAACGGCGGGCGGCTTGATGATAGTGGGCTTTGATGGTGTTGAGGGTTGATTGCGGTGAATTTCCGTATATGCACAAACCATAGTCAATCTTGCTGAGCACTAGTGATTTTGTGATTTTACATAATGTATTAATGTGGGTATTACATTTTTTGCTAGCTACATAGGTAGTTAATTACATTTGCTCTGGCGGCTAGGCTTTTCTTAAGACTGATACAGTTAGAATTCCAACTATCCTTATTGTTAACAACTAGGCCAAGAATACTTAAATTATTTATGTATATCTGTAACTCTGATTGACAAAATATTTCTGTTGCAATTCTTTTTCCGACAAATGTGCAAGGTTTTGCATTTGTTGAGAGAAAGGCTTGCACCAGAGGAATTAAACCATCGTAAGATGTCTACAACTAGTTCTGAAAATTTACAGTTTGTTGTACCCAGATCATTGTGTTTGCTCAGGACGAATACATCGTCGGCGTAAATACAATGATCAAGATGTTTGTGTTTGCTGATTATCTTTGAAAGGTCGTCGAAGGCAATGATGAATAGGACTACCGACAAAGGGGAGCCTTGGGGTATGCCATTAAAAAGGGGGTGAGTTGAAGAGTAGCTGTTGTTGACTCTCACACAAATTTTCCGGTGGGTTAAAAAGGAACGAATGTAGTTATAGATTCTTGGTCCAATACCCCAGTCTTTGAGTTTTGTTAAGACCAAGTGAATGCCTATTCTGTCGAAAGCCTTTTCAAAATCAAGGGAGAGAACATGGTTTCGGGCAGAGAGTGCCTTAGATATGTACGAATCCAAATGAATGAGTACATCGGCACATCCCTTATTGGCTCTGAATGCTACTTGATTATGGCTAAGAAGGTTTTTTGATTCAATGAACCACATTAGGCGTTGAGCTATAACTTTTTCTAGAACCTTTGACATACAAGGCACGAGGGAGATGGGGCGGTACCCTTCCATTAGACTTATGTCTTTGTTTTGTTTAGGAAGAGGTAGTACTGTTGCAGACTTCCAATATTGGGAAATTGTGCCTGTTTGCAAAATTTCGTTATATAATGAAATTAGCCTGGATTTTGCTTCAAGTGGGAGTTTTTAACCATGTGGTACGATACACGGTCCCTGCTAGGTGTTTTACCTTTCAGTTTGGCTAGACAACATTCGAGTTCGATAGGGGTTATATCTAATTCAATGCATCTAGCAGAGTCTGCTATTGTGTGGGTGTTGGGCACAGTTGAAGTCGATAAGGCTAATTGCTTTTTGGCTCTGAAGTTGAGTGGGAAATATTCGTCTTTAGAATAATTCGACCACTTGAGGGCGAAACAGTTACTTATTTCCTGTGGTGAAGTTTTACTGCCCTTAGGTGTTGTTATTGCACTTATTGAATGAGCAACAGCATTACCAGTAAGGCTACGAATGCTATGCCAAATTTTTTCTGGTGTCGAATTGGGGTTAATGGCAGATGTGAAATCATGCAGACATCTTGCTTTGCTCAACTTGACTTCACGACGAAACTTTGCATTTGTCTTTTTAAAGTTTATTAGATTTGTTGTGCTGGGATGTCTTTTAAAAAGTTTCCATGCTGTTTGCTTTTCATTTCGAAGAGTAGCCAAGTGAGAGCTCTACCATGGCACTGTTCGTTTGTGGGGGTATGGAGAGCTTTGTGGGATGGACATATTTGCGGCTGTTCTAATAGCTTTGTGGAGCGTAGCGGCCTCTTTGTTAATATTGCCCGAAATAGTATTACGTGACAGAAAATCTAAGATGTGCTTGTTGTAACAAGCCCAGTTAGCCTTGTCAGTTTTAAATTTCGGGGTAAAAGGAAGTTTGCAATTAATCGAGCCAAGAACAATAGAGGAAATAATTGGGAAATGGTCGCTATTATAGAGATCATCCAATATTTCCCAAGAGACTGTTGTGTAGAGTTCAGGAGAACAGCAAATGGTATCTATGTTTGTTAGTGAGCCATGAGTGGAGAGGTGTGTCGGAGAGCCATCGTTTAAGGTTATGAGATTGGTGTTACTAATAAATGTTTCAACAACACTAGCTCTAGTGTTAGTGATATTTGAACCCCACAAAACACTCCAGGCGTTAACATCGCCCACAAGTATGATTGGGGATTGTATCTGAAGCACAATATTTTGCAAATCGTTTATTGAGAAGATTTGGTCAGGCGGGATGTATATTGACAGAATTGTGAATTTAAATGAGAGTTCGAATTCGAAAGCGAGAGTCAGTAGGCTTGAGTTAATTGGGATTCTTTTATGAGGTACGTTGTTTTTAATTAAAACAGCAATACCTTGTTTTGATGAGGTGTTGTGTGGATAGTTGTTGAAGTATCCTGTGAAGCCACGAGGTATCTGCGGTGAAAAGTTGTAGGAGCAGTGAGTCTCTTGTAGAGACACAACAGATGGTCTTTGTTCTTTTATTAAGAGGTTAAGTTCGTCGTAGTTGTTGCGGAGACCTTTTATGTTCCATTGAAGGATTTTGAAAGTGTTGTTGGTTTGTGGTGGTTGAATTAAGGTTTGGCGAGATAAGGGTTGCAGTCCAGACCAGAGGTGCGGACAGGGGCGTCTGATATCAAACGGATCCGTCCGCATCCCAATCGGTATGGGCTGCGACCCAAGAGAAGGAGTATTGTGTGTAGGGTTATTGTTTATCATCTGTATCAGAGGGGCTAATAAAGTAGGAGTTACTGTTAGTTAAATTTTTTGTGATAGAAGTGAGAGGAGAGTCGAAAGATGAATGATTGGTGGATTTTGAAATAGGTGGAGACGGAGGAGGGCGGTTTTGCAGTATAGTGCTATTGAACTTAGATACTGATGGAAGAGAGGGTTGAGAGTTTGATAAATTTGTTGCTGTTATTGAGGGGTTGGAGCCGGTGAATACTGTATTGTTGTTGGCTATTGGGTGGCGGAGGGATGGCGGAGAGATAAGGAGTGCTGGAAGAGGCAGGTTTAGATGGACGGTTTAGGCCTGCTACTATTTTGTCCGCTTTCCTCGTTTTCTCAGCGTATGTCTGGTTGGAGAGATTCCCGATTGATTGTAAGTTCGTTTGGCTTCGGCCATACTACATTTATTTCTTGTTTTAATTTTCAAAATTTCTTTATTTTGTAAATATTTTGGACAAGATGTGGATGAGGATGGATGTGCTTCCGCACAATTAGCGCACATTGTACGAGAACATTCTTCCGGCTCATGGCGGGCAGACTACAGTTTGCACAGACCTTGGTCTTGGAGCACCTTTTTGTCGTGTGACCGAGTAACTGACAGTTACGGCACCTCATCGAGTTGGGGATGTATTCCTGCACTTTGGTTTTGTACCAACCAATATCAACCGTATAAGGAGGCTGATAGTGATCGAACGTCAAAAGAACTAGCCCTGTAGGGCGTTGTTTGCCATCAATCATTTTCGTGAATTTGTATACATCGATCACGCCTTGTGATTTCATTTCCGATATAATTTCACTCTCTTCGATATTAATTAAGCAAGGGGCGTATACAATTCCCTTAGAAGAGTTCAAATTAGCGTGTAGTTTGGTGATAACAGGGCATTGGTTTGCGATATTAGTGATACGCAAGAATTTGTCCGCTACTCTTTGTGATTTGGCAAGAATGAGGAGGTTGCCATCTCTCAGTTGGGAAATGCTATCATATTCTGTACTTACAGCGTCTATGGCTTTGTTTAAAACAAAGATGCTTACTGAAGACAGTGGTTGTTTTTCGTCTTTAGCCGATATAATTACGAATCGGGGATTTTTTACGTTTGTATACGATGGGAGGGTAGGGAAATCTTCCACCGTTGTGGTTTTATTTTTCTTTGAACGGGGTTTAAACGAAAGCGTGTCGGCATTAGCCAACTCGCTAAATCTGTTCCCGGGTTTTGTTTTATTAAGCCCCGGGGCCATGATGGGGGTGGACGAAATTACCGTACGCGTGGGAAGTATGAACACGCGGTTTGCAAAAGAAAAAAGAAAGTATGAGCAAGCAGCTGGGGAGTGAGCGAGAAGGAAGACTACTCGATTTGAGCGCACTGAAAAAGAAAACGAACTGTCAAATAGTCACCACGATGTTTACTCTACGAGAGCTAGACGGAGACTGAATCATATTATAATTTATTTATATATTTAATAATTTATTATTCAGGTCGATTGCAGTAAATCGGATTAATACGGGGAGTCGTTTCCGAATAGTGAACTAATAATCATCTTAACTGCACCCACTGTTGTTTTAATAAATATATCATATGCGCCAGCACCTCTGTAATATATGTTCAGAGGAAAGCATGCCCGATGCGTGGAATTTCAGTGTCATTTGCCCGATCCACAAGAAAGGAGACACCTTTTACTGAATCACCGAAGTATCAGTGTCCTTAACATCGCATATAACATCTTTTCTGCCGTTTTGTGTAAACGCCTGAAACCATTTGTGAACAACCTGATAGGTCCTTATCAGTGTTGTTTCAGGCCAGGGAGATCCGCAATGGACCAAATTTTCTCACTGCGGTAAATCCTGGAAAAGACCCAAGAAATTCAATTCGACACCCATTACCTATTCGTCGATTTCAAGGCCACATATCGACTTGGCCACAGCGTCACAATAGGCACCTATAACTTCGAGGTAATGAAGGACTTCGCCTACCTCAGTACCCAAGTAAACAATACAAACATCAGTACCGAGATCAAACGCAGAATAACTCTTGCCACCCATTGTTTTTTTGGGTTCAAGAGGCAACTGACTAATTGAGCCCTCTCTCGAAGGACTTTGTATAAGACATTGAACATCTCAATCTTGCTTTACGGCACATTGGCATGAATAATGTCGAAAGCGGATGAAGAAGCTTTTGGTCTTTTCGAGAGAATAGTCCTGCGCGCGATCCTGTTTGTGTTGATGGTATTTGGAGAAGAAGATTCAACCACGAACTGTATGTGCAGCAACATGGGTATAGGCAGTCGTATACGGATCTAACGCCTGAGACAGCTTGACCATATAGAGCGCATGGACAACTTAGCTCCAGCCCGAAGTCTTCGACAGAAACAGTGGAACGACGCAACAGAAGCCTTTAGTGACGCACCCAAGTGAAGAGGCACCTCAAGCAACTTGACGTGCACTATTGGCAACAGCTGGCAAAAGATCGTACTAGATGGCGAGGTTTGTTGTTTGAGATCTAGGTCCACCCCGAACTGTAGCGCCGCAAGAAGAAGTCTATTGCAGATTCACTGTAGTTTCAGTAGTTCAACATCGAGTGTCTTTTCGTCTTCGCTAATCGATTCAATATTAGAAGCACTCTCACGTTCGGAAACTTAATTGCTAACACTTAAGTCCTTACTTGTCGATTGAAACTCCTTCATAAGTACGAGCAAGTCTTCATTCGAATATTCCATATTCGACCCTGATTTTTAATTCAACTTGACTGCCGGTTGTTTGATACTTTAAGAGTGTAAGTAAGTTTTTGAGTCCGGAACTGTAGCAAACTCAAAAGAAAATTCCCTCACGCACCACGTGAAATACATTTTCTGACTAAAAACGCGATTTTGGCATTTGCAGAACATTATTTGATACACCTATTGTAACCCAACTTCTGAGAATTTTATGAGTTAAAGTACCGACAAAGGTATAAAACAACAGTGTATGCACGACGAACAATTTCTTTTATTTCAATTCAATTGAATTCAATTTATTAAAGTATATCAAGGGTACTTTAATAAATCTATCCCGCGGATAGACACCTTGCCGTGTTGCGGGGGCTTAACCCGACCCGCCTGCTGAAGGAACGACTCTGCCTGGCACTTGTGCAACGCAACTGCTTCGGACAGGGGTGCTCCAATCAGAAGGATAGGGTGATTGGCGAACTAAGTCCATCATCCCCATCATAATACAGGGTGTCATGCGACCCGTGCCCACTGGATGGTTCGAAGCCAGGGGGTAATACCGGCTGTGTTCTAACGGAGCCTTTCTGATACCGGGCCACCTTGGAGAGTAACTCTGGCCTTACCGCATTACTGCGAGGCTCTGATGCAGCTAACCACCTTTTCCTCTGCTACTCGTGGGATCAAAATAGATTCGAAAATTAAAAAAAAAAAAAAAAAAGTATAAAAGGGGTGCTGAATAGGCTGCGGGGGGTTACCGTAGCTGATGCAGTAAGCCGGGTTGAGCATGGGCTCAAAGTTGAAAGAAGTGCAAAGCCTGTTGCGAGCTGCGGGGTTAGCGGAAGGTCGGTGCAACCCAACACTAGCCTGAAAGCGAAAATCCCAAGGCAGCCGATAGGCGTGAGCACAAGGACTGCCAAAAGGCCAAGCTCTAGTTTCTCGACCTCCAACTGAGGTGGTGGGGGAAAAGGGGAAGTGGAGCCTCAAGACTCTGTGACCCCCGAACCCTCTTCGACCAAGGCGACGAGGAATAGGCGCAGGTGTCCACAGATGCACAGAGGCAAGTTGCTGTTTCAAAGAGCAGAAGCTATGTAACTGTTGCAAAAGCAGCGGGAGCTGGCAGAAAGCTCACAGGGACAGCGATAGCCGAGAGGGCAGCAGTTCTCCCTTGCAATTATCCAAGGGAGATGCTGTGTGTTGAAGACCAGAAAGGCCTAGAAGATGCCCTTGTATCTAAAATGACCCTGGGATGGGAGCACAAGCTCGAATTTCAGGGCATTCATTTCAGGCATGGGATGCTACTAGTTGACTGCGAAACTCCGCAGACGGCTGAATGGCTGAAACTGGTAGCACCCAAACTTGGTAATTGGAAGAGAGTGGGCCTGACCACAAAAAGTGGGAAGAAGATACCACGTATCCATTCCATTACCATTTATTTCCCCAAAAACGCTGGACAGAAGCACAAAACAACACTAGCTCTCCTCGAAGCGCAAAACGAGGGAATAAATGTAAAACTGTGGAGGGTGCTGTAGGGTCAAAACGAGGGAACCGGGCAGGTACTGGGCCTCGGAGTAGACGAACAGTCCTTCGACGTTATAAGACGTCAGAATAATTCCCTGAGTTACAGGTTCGACAGAGTTGCAGTGTCTGGACTCAAAAGGTCGGAGGAGGAGATTAGTCAGTTGACCACTCCAAACCCAACTTCGGAGAGGACAGAACCTGCAGAGGAGAAATCAGATCCTCAGCCGGTTGTAACACTCGCTCCTTCTGCTGAGCAAGTAACTGAGGGAGGAGGGGAATACATGTCTCTGTCGGAAGACTCGTTCTCCAGGAGGAGAGCGGGGCATTAGCCCCCAACGAGCAATAAGCTCGATGCTCTCCTCCCACAAACTTAAGGCTGCCCAGGTGAACATCCATCATGCTATAGCGGCATCTGCCGTAATAGCAAGGATGTTCACAATGGAAGATCTGGGCTGCGTACTTATCCAGGAGCCTTACATCCTGAGAGGTACAGTCAAGGGACTGACATGCAGGAATGCAGACGTAATTTGGGACACTCAGGTGCCCAACCCAAGAACTTGCATTCTTATTAATAAAAATATTAATTATGTTCTTCTTACAGAATACGCTACAAGAGACCTGGTGCCCATTAGGGTAACACTGACCATGGCAGGAGGTGGGCAACGAACCGTCGTCCTGGCATCGGGGTACTGTGCTGGGGATGGGCCGGCAGTACCAGCAGTAGTACAAAAACTGGTCGAGTACTGCAACAGGCAGCAAATGCCACTCCTGATTGGGTGTGATGCCAACGCCCACAACACCATCTGGGGGATCACCAACACAAATGACAGAGGTAAGTGCTTATTACAATTTATCTTAAATTCTTCACTCTCCATCTTTAATGTTGGGAATGTTCCCACGTTTGTCACGAGAGCCAGACAAGAGGTATTAGATATTACCAAAGGTAGCCATAGGCATAGGACTTGTTAGGGACTGGAAAGTGTCCAGCGAACCATCTATGTCGGATCATAGAATTATACGGTTCGATCTGGACGATACGGGCATAGCAAGAAAGACTGTAAGAAATCCAAAGAAAACTGACTGGGATCTCTTTGAATCGTTGCTAGGAAGTAATCTGGATCACCTTGACATCAGAAGAGCTCCATCTCATTTTCTAGAGCTAGAACATGTTGTAGAGAGCACAACAAAAGCTATCACAACAGCATTCGAAGCAACCTGCCCAATAAGCGGGAATTTTAAGGGGAAGAGAGTGACATGGTGAAGCAATAAGCTATCCAGCCTCCGGTTCAAAGTACACAAGCTGTACAATGCAGCCAAGCGTACAGGAGACTGGCGAAGCTACAAACAGGCACTCACCACCTACAACAAAGAAATAAGAAGCACAAAAAGCGAAAGCTTTAGGAAATTCTTCGAGACAATCACCCATACCCCTGCTGCGGCCAGGCTCCACAAAGCGCTAGCAAAAACGGGGGAGATACAGATGTCTCTAAGAAAACCTGACGGCAGATACACCGAAAGTGAAGAACAGAGGATAAGACTTATATTGGAAACCCACTTTCCAGGCAGTCGTCAACACACAGAAAGGTGTGAAAACAATCTACCAATACCAAGGGATGAAGATTGGAGAGTCGGAAGAGAGATCTTCTCCAAAGGGCGACTGAATTGGGCAATTAACTCGTTTCAGCCCTTCAAATCCCCAGGTGTGGATGGAATCACGCCAGTCCTACTTCGAAAAAGGCTAGTCAAACTAATACCATTTCTATCAATAATATTAAGAAAATTCTATCAAAATTAATTATTTCTATCAATATATTAATATTTCATTCCGAAAATGGGGAAGAAAGACCCAAATCTACCAAAGTCCTACAAACCGATCAGCTTAACATCGTTTCCCCTCAAAGCAATGGAAAAAGCTGTAGACAACAAGGAACACAAGGAAGTGCTACAGGTATCACCTCTTCACTACTGTCAGCATGCATATAGGTCAGGCAGAAACTACAGAAAGCGCCCTTGATGTGAAAGAAATTGTTATATATGCTTTCTTGGGTATTGAACGAGCATTTGACAACACATCGCATGATGCAATTGTTCGAGCTCTGTACAAAAAGGAAGTAAACCACACAGTATCAAAAATGGATGTATAAACTCCTGAGCACAAGATCAGCGGAGACACACACACCAGGAGGCACAATAAAAGTCGACACAACAAGAGGATGCCCACAAGGAGGAGTTCTATCTCCTCTAATGTGGAGCCTAGTTGTAGACGAGCTTCTAGAGACACTAACTAACCATGGCATCAGATGTCAGGCGTGTGTCATCGGCACATAGTAATCATAGCCAGAGGAAAAATGGAGGAGACCCTATGCGATATTATCAAATGGGGGCTAACTTTAACTAAGGAACGGTGCTTGTCGGCTGGGCTAAGCCTAAATCTGGCAAAAACCACCATAGTACCTTTCACAAGAAAACATAAAAATTAAAACCAATAAGTCTGTCGGGTACAACACTGACTCCGGTAAAAGAAGTTAAATATCTGGGAATAATCTTAGACAGCAAGCGCATCTGGAAACAACATACAGAAGAGATAACCAGGAAAGTGACGCGTGCTCTGATGATTTGTCGAAGCTTGACGGGCAAATACTGGGGATGCAGTCCAAGTATTCTAAGATGGATGTATATCTCTATTGTTCGACCTACAATAACCTATGGTGCAATAGCATGGACCAAGAGAACCACTCTGATCAGCGCGAGGGAGACACTCAGCAAATTTCAAAGGTTGGCATGCCTCTGTATTACTTGCCCAACTGCGGCCATGGAGGTGCTACTGGAGCTGACTCCTTTGCATCTAGAGGTAGCAGAGTGTGCAAACAAAACAATCATGAGAATGGCAAAAGAAGGGATAGGTAAAGACAGGTGCATTACATCGAGGCAATTCGACGAACACGTCAAAAAGCTACCACTCCTGGCCATTCCGAAGGATGACGTGATTAGGAAATTCAATTTCCAAAAGAAATTTACCAGCAAGCTTAGCACCAAAAGGGACTGGAGCAATGAATCCATGTTCCACAGACCGACCAGCAACACGATAAAATGGTATACAGACGGATCATGGATGAAGGAACTGGAGCAGGAGTTTTTGGACCCAAGACAAAATACCTCGAATCCATGGGCAAATGTATCAGCATCTTTCAAGCGAAAATTTATGCCATAGACAGATAAGTTCAGATAAATCTTGAAAGGATTTATACCAACTGCGACATAGCAATAATGTCGGACAGTCGAGCTGCTATTATGGCACTGGACTCTTACACCATCAAATCCAAACTTGTATGGGAATACTTGCAAAAGCTCAAAGATTTGAGTAGGAAAAACCGAGTAAAACTCTGCTGGATACCTGGCCATACGGGGATAGAAGGCAATGAAATGGCCGACTCCCTGGCAAGGAAAGGAGCATCAGAACCCTTCATAGGCCCTGAACCATTCTGCGCTGTAGGAGACCATCTCCTCAGAGAAGAATTCAGGGAACTGGAAAGAAGGAATCGGATAGAAACCTGGAATAATGCTCGTGGAATGAAGCGGGCCAAGAAACTCCCAGGGCAATATAACCGGAAGAGATTCGAGGCATGCATCAAAATGAACAAGAATAACGTCCGTATCCTAACAGGCTTCCTAACAGGGCACCATAGACTCAGGGAACATCTAAGGAAACTGAGGGTATCGGAAGAAGGTCTCTGCAGATTTTGTGGAGAATTTAATAACATGTCAGAACATATACTGGGATTTTGTGAGGCACTAGCCCACAAAAGAAAAAAGAAGTCTGGGCAAGTACCTACTATCAGAAGAAGAAATGCAATTACTAGAACCATCTCTCATTCTCAGATTCCTGAAGGAAACTGGCTTAGAGAGAATACTCTAGAACAAATTTCTTCACCTATGCGCAATAGGAGTCCATTACCCTCAATACAACTCTGAAAAGAACTGTATTTGAGGGGAACTCGTAATTGTGCTAAGGCATTGAAAGGGGGCACAATAGATCTTAAAGGTCGCGCTGCAATATACCCTCAACCATAATAATAATAATAATAATAATAATAATAATAATAATAATAATAATAATAATAATAATAATAATAATAATAATAATAATAAGGGTACATTAAGATAAATATCTTTTATAGTACGAAGATTTAGCCGATTAGAAGAATAATTAACAAAAGCTTAAATTAGATGTATATAATAATAAAGATACAAGAAGAAAGATAAAGAAAAAGAGTTAAAAATAATACAATATTTCAAGATTTAAGGTAATTGTGAAAAATATTCAAAAATTGCATTTTTAAATCGAGTGGCATTAGGAATAGTTCTGATTGTTATTGGACTGTGCAGTATACAACCTCAAAATATGTAATTAGGGGTAAAATTAGAGTAGTAACGAGCTTTCGTCTGGTATCGACGGGAGTGAAGTTTGCAGTTATCCAGAATTTACGTAGACACCCATATATTCTTCAGATCACGTAGCTTATGTGGTCATATCCTGATAGGTTTGAATTAATGACAAAGCCCATACTAGTCACCGTTTGTACCACATTGAGTTTATTACAGGAAATAACGATTTCAGGTAAGTTGTGGAGGCTTGGGCTTTTATTGAAGATGGGAATAACCTGCGATTTATTAGGATTTAAAATCAATCCGTAAGACGTAGCCCAAGAATAAATGCTACTAAGATCCTCATTTAAATTATAGACAAGTTCATCAATGTTTATCAATGACGTTCCCAAGTACTGTACATCATCAGCATAGAGATGAATGGATGTGTGTTTACAGACGGTTTGTAGGTCATTAATAAACATAGACAACAAAATGGGAACAAGGATCGATCCTTGCGGCACACCCTGCTTCACCGGTAGTAAAGCCGACGATGAATTGAAGGTTACCACTTTTTGAAAACTATCAAAAAGAAAGCTTTCAAGAAGCATCATGGCAAAGTCACCAAAACCAAAAAGATGTTTTAGTTTTCAGCAAAGGATTTTGTAGTTCACCTTGTCAAAAGCCTTTGAGAAGTCTAACAGACATAGTAGCGTTATGTGTCCTTTATCAAATTGCTGTCTTTTATCTTCCAAAATTTTTACCATAGCAGTGGAGCAGCTGTGGTGAGATCTGAAACCAGATTGTCCAGTATACAGTAAATTGTATTTAGACAGGTGTTGGAGAATCTGCTTAGTAATAAGTTTCTCAAAGACTTTAGACAAGTAAGGCAAGATACTTATTGATCTAAAATCAGCTGGAGATATAGGAGTAGTTTTTTTTTTACAACGGGTATAATCCGAGCAATTTTCCATCATTTGGGGAAAGTAGATGTTGTAATGCAGTGGTTAATGATATGGGTCAAGTGACACACAATGTGAGACAGAATCAGTTTGACTGAAACTCAAAAACTCTTTCTTGCATGAGAGTCTGATAGGAGCTTACAGGAAAGTTACAACTTAACTCCTCTGTATTTTCGAGAAAGCTGTTATTTAGAGTGTCAGGATCAAGTTCACAATTTGAAATACCCTCAGACCTACAAACACTAATTTGTCGTAGATTGCTCCAAAGCTTTTTTTTGGGAGGCGACGTGCTCAGGCGTAGTAATTCCTTTTGGAGTTTCGGGTAACAACATTTGAATGATTTCGCATCGCTTTGTATGCAATCCAGTTGGAATTACACGGACTGCGTTTCCATTTACTGTAGAGTTTGTTACGAGCTTTGATGGTGTTTACGATTTCGGTTTTGGCACCAAGGACAGCTGTTATTACGGACCCTGACTGTTTAATTGGCACGTACTGATTATAAAGCACTGTAACCAAATCCCAGGGAGCTGAAGAGGCAACGAATTGAAGGCTGTCTTTATTTAGTGATCGAAAATCCTTAAATGTAAATGTAAGTGGAACAGCTGTACAGCTGTGGTAAAAAATAGGAGATCATGATCAAAGACACAATAAAGTGATAGCTGTTCGAAGAGAATAACAGATCGAGGAGGCTAGGAATGCAGCCTTTCGCAAAACGTGTAGGATATTTTACGTTAAATATTATTAGCCCAACAGAAGAAACAAAGTCCTTTATCTGTGAGGCTCGAGAATCATTTTTGAACAAGTTAGCATTGAAGTCCCCACAAACAAAAATGTGTTCATAGAGAGGTGAAAACTGTGAAAGAGCGGAGAAGAAGAGATCAGGAGAACAACTCCGGTCTGGAATATAAGCATAAGCAACCAGGCATTTTGTGCTACCGTCGTGTATTTCAGCAAGTAAGAATTCACTCTCTAGGTTATCCGATTTGCCAATAATCTTGCAATTGAGAGAGGTTTTGCAATTTAACACTATTCCACCACCTCATGTATCCGTGATTCTATCATTTCTAAAAATTACATAGTTTGGTATATTATACCAATGCATCGGATATATCATGTCTAAACCAAGTCTCACTGATACAAATTACATCAACATCAGAATTCGAGAACGTGTATTTCAAATAATCTAATTTCCAAACATTAAGACTACGTGCATTTAAATGGCAAACCTTAAAACCATCGACAATTGGAGAGAACATTAATCATTGTATGCGTAGATTCTTTCGCACTTTCAGAACGTAGGCTAAGCATATTTTAACTAATGACCAAAACAGAACAGACTAGAAATAATGCCACAAAATTTAAGAGCACAAGAAGAAAAAAAATAAAAAAAAAAAGAAAGACAAGCAAGAGAAAAATAAAAATAAATATAGAGAAACGCATGAGAGAAAAATAAAAGAGTTGAATTTAATGACCAGTTGCAGAAGCGCCAGCAGCAACAGCAGCAATGGAGTGTAGATCATCTGGGCTTTCGATCAAAAAGCTATTTGCATTAGCTGTCTTAGCACAAGCATTCCCACTTTTAGAGTACACAGAGAAAAGTTGTTTTTTTCTTTAAGCCGAAGTGTACTTTGTAAAAGAAAACGTGAGTGCTTGGTTAAGCTCTCATTCAAGTAGCAACAGCCGGTGGATGGAAAGCCGACATCGCTTAGAGTAAGTGCTTTGTTTTTTTTCTTGCGGTAATTCGCAGCAGCACCAAGAACAGCATTTCGTTCATGTGAAGAGCGGAATTTCAAGATGATCGTTGGTGGAGGTGTTGAAGGGGAAGTATTGTTGGCAATGTTTCTCCTCCTCGCACGAAAAGCTTTAATTAGTTGAGGTGGATTACACTTTATACTCTCACACAGCTTTTCAAAGATTTGAGAGAGATCTTCATCAGCTTGAACAGGAACCCCAAAGAGCACAGCATCAGTAGCGACTTCATTCCTCTCCAAGGTATTAATTTGCTTACAATGAGCTTGGATCTTAGCACTATGCAAGTGAGTCGTAAAGGAAGAATTTTCTTCAAGTCTCTCCACACGGGCAGCTATACTAGAAATTGCATTGTTGATGTTCTCGAAACGTTGAGCCCAACTTGTTTTTAGGTCTTCAATTTTCAAAGCAAAATCTGATCTCATTTTCTCAATTTCTTCCGCGAAGCAACGTTGCATGTTTAGCTAATTGTTCTTCCACAATTTTAATGGTGATCACTGCTTTATCATTGCCTGACGGTTTAGTTGGACGTGGTGAAGAGTCAGTACGAAAAGAGAGAGCATCTCTTTGTGTTTTGTTTCGTGTTGAAACTTCTGCTGCAGATGACATTATTTAAAAATAGAAACTTCTTTACCCAGGGAGAAAACACAGTCATACAATTGTAGCGAATTAAGTTATGCACCGAACTATTATATATTTGGATAAACGTTAGAGTTAAATTTCTGATAAACTAAACTTAATCTTTTCAATTATATGCTGATATTAGCTGACTTTAGCTGGACCGATCAAATAACACGTCTACTCGCTTATTACACATTACGTTACATTAAATATTTGCGTACACTTTACTGAATTTTCAATTTCAATATCTGCGAAGTACTTTGTTTTCTTTTTTTTCATATTAATAAATATTGAATTTTGTATAAAGAAGAGATGGCTCTAGTGAATTTCATGGTACTCTACATGGGGGCTCAACCGGGATGTTACCGTAATTGATTTGAAAGCGAATAGTGGACAACTATAAAGTGGACGGTTAGAAAGTGGAAAGTAGAAGCAAATATCGGACATCTAGTTTGGAGTTTTCTATTGCGCGGTTGTCGGCTACGTGGTTGTTGGTTGCGTTTAGTGCAAACAAAAAATAGGGAGTCGTAGGAAAAGGAATAGTTTTGGGGAATCTGGTCATAAATATAACTCAAACGCGTCGTGTTTGAATCAAATAGACGACAATTTAAGTGCGGCATTGCTTGAGTCGACGATAAGGCCTCTTAGCAGAGATAACCGATTGCAAATAAAAAAGTGGATTAGTGACTTTGAAGAACAGGCGGAGATTTTAGGCTGGGATGAGGAGGAAAAATACTTGTGGTGCAAAAGATCGTTATGTGGTTTCGCCAAACTGTATGTTAATTGCGAACTTAAACCAAATTCGTATGTACAGCTGAAGAATGGTCTGATTTCGGAATTCGCCGAAGCCGTTAGCTCAGCAGATATTCACAAAGATTTGCGGGAGCGTAAAAAATTACCGAACAAAAGTTGCCGCGAATATTTGCACAGTTTACTCGAGATTGCTAGTCAAGGAGATGTCGAAGATTCCGCGATTATTGATTACACGATTGAGGGCATTAACGATAGCGAATCGAAGAAACTAATTTTGTATGAAGCTAGGAATTTAAAAAAAAGTTAAGAATTTATGAAAAAATGAAGAACAGGCAAAAGGACAAAGTACGCGAAATAAGAGCGAACGTATCGATAATAAAGAAAGCGTTTCGAAAAGTAGGAATGGTAGATGCTGCTTTAATTGTGGCAGCAAGGATAATGAATTTCATAACTGCCCGGATAAAGCGCGTGGTCCCAAATGTTTTAAATGTGACACTTTCGGTCATCGAAGTTTCGAGTGCGGGATGAACAATAAAGGCAATGGTAATTCGGAGTCAAATGTGCTTTTGGTCAGTAACAATAAGATGTGAAAATCGGTCGAACTGTGCGGTACGCGGGTTGAAGCGTTAATCGATACGAGTAGTGATCTTACACTTGTTAAAGAAGATCTTGCGGCAACGGTAAACGGACAAAAAATTAGCTCCCAACAAATTGCTATAGCTGGTCTGGGAAGTAAGTTAAATACGAAAGGTTTTATTTAATTGTTACATAATTGATAATAGTTGCATGAAATACCAAATAATTGTCGGTAGAGATATTTTTGATGCTGTAGATCACTTTATAGACAAAGATTGTGTTTATTTTAAGGAGGGGGAAAATGGAGAAGTCGGCTGTTTTTTGTCGAATATCGAAATCGATAAAGATGTTTATCTAGACCTGGGCCATATTGTAAATCCGAGCGCCAGAGTTAGTCGAAGGTTATTGTCCAAAGCAGGTATTGCGTAGTCCCATAACAATGAAGATTGTCGTATCGGACGAGGTACCAGTGTGGCAACATCCACGACGTCTTGCTCCACTCGAGAAGCAGTTTGTGGCCAAGTAGATTGCAGAATGGCTGAGTGTTGGCATTATCAGACCAAGTGTTTCAGACTACGCAAGCCCAAAGGTTCTGGCAAAGAAAAAGGATTTTTCGTTTCAACTGTGCGTGGACTATAAAGGAATAAATAAAAAAAATTGTCGCGATCGATACCCTTTACCGCTCATTGAAGACCAGCTGGATCAATTAGCCGACGCCATATTATTCACTACACTGGATTTAGCTAATGGATTTTTTCACGTAGATGTAGAGGATGACTCCCGTAAGTATACTGCTTTCGTCACACCGAGTGGGTATTATGAATTCACGAAGGTGCCATTTGGTTTATGCAACTCTGGTACATCCAGTTTTCTACATGAGCCGAAAGACGCTGCCTGCAGAACAAAAGTATTCCAGTTATGAGCTGGAAGCCCTGGCTGTTGTGGAAGCCGTCAATAAATTTCGAGTTTACCTTTTGGGACAGCCATTTAAACTCATAAAAGATTGTAAGGCATTCGAACTAACTTTAAAGAAAAATAATTTCCAACCGAGAGTGACCCGTTGGGCGATGCTACTAGAAGAATATCAGTACAAGTTACGGCATGTAGATGCATTAAGTCGATACCCTGTCTTCTTAGTAGATCAGCTGCAGGAAGATAGTTCGTTTTTGTCCAAATCTTAACACTTTAAGCGAAAGCATAAACGAGGGCCTAGAAACAGTTATGTGGTAGAGGGGGTATTTTGTACAAAGTTGAAAACGGTGATAAGCAATTTGTGGTACCATGCAACCAGAAATCATTAGAAGGGCACATGAAAGAGGTAATTTTGCGGCAAGGAAGGTCAAAGAATTGCTGTCAAAGAGGTATACTTTAGGAATATGAATTCGAAAATTGAGAAATTTGTGGAGTGTTGCGTTCCGTATATCCTGGCGGAAATGAAAAGAGGGAAGAAAGAGGGATTTTTGCATCCGATACCGAAGGGAGAGAAACCTTTAGACACTTTCCACATGGATCACTTGGGGCCAATGGCAACAACCGGTAAGGGTTACCGGTATCTTCTTTCGATCGTAGATGGCTTCACAAAGTTTGTGTGAACTTTGTTCTGTTCTGTTCGCAAAATAAGTGTTTAAAAAACTGCAAGTGGTATGGGAAACATTTGGAAACCCGAGACGTCTAATTGTAGACAAAGGGGGTGCGTTTGTAGCCAAGGAGTTCATCAGGTATTGCGAACAAGAAAATATCGAGCTATTGCATATCACGGTGGGGGTTTCTAGAGGAAACGGGCAGATGGAACGTATCCATCGAATTGTTATTCCAGCCTTAACAAAATTGTCACTTAAAAGAACGGATGAATGGTACAAGGAGGTTAAGTACGATCGACACATCACCTATGAAGCTGTTGACAGGTACTTATATGAATCTTCGCGAAGATGCAAACTTCAGAGAGGTAATTGAAGCGGAGCTACCAATCATACATTAGGATGAAAGAGAGACACGGAAAACGAGAGGTTATTTAACAAAAAACTAAAAGTTGCTTCTAATTACAAAGTTGGAGACTTAGTAGCCACCGAAAGGACTCAATTTGGGGTCGGCCTTAAAATCCGTCCAAAGTTCCTAGGCCCTTACAAAATAGTTAATATAATTTATCCTCATCGTTTACATGTAGAAAAATTGGCGAACATGAGTGTCCGAGGCAAATATCAACTAGTATCGATAAAATTAAGGCATGGTCCAGCTATCAGCACGATGATGACATAGGTGAAGAGGCGAGCAACTGTCAAGACGGCCGAGTGTGGGATGCTAGCACGCCTGTGTCTGTGCAGCTAACCGTACACACAAGTTGACTAAAATCAAGTCAGGACAGTCCGTCAGAAAGACTCAACATGCATTACTCAACGCTTCACATTTTTTTACTTTGCATGTTCCTTAACCATATCAGTGATTCTTGCATGTTGTAATTATATTTTTCTGCAAATTGTATCATTTTAATTCAGTTCATTCTTCTTTCAATTTCAATATCTACGAAGTACTTTGTTTTTTTTTTCATATTAATAAATATTGAATATTGAATTTCATATTAATAAAATATTGACCCTATTGCATAGAATGCAGATCCACAGTCTGTTGATAAAAAGTGGTTCTGCATAATTTTGTATGCTTCTACAACATGGTTAAATTACAACCCTACACCAGAATTAATCCAAATGCATAACAATCCCTAAATGTATACCAATCAAGAAAATAATTGCAAATAAATCCAAGTGCAAAATCCTCAAAATACAAAATCCACACCTTTTAAAAACTACCCGATTTTATAATCCCCAAGTACAAAAACCCAAACAATGTATTCAATGTTTTTTTTTTATATTCGTGATTCGCATGAGTTTAAAGAAACTAAGTATAATCAATCTCGCACTTACTCCAAATTGCACATTAGGCCAAGTAGGGGGGTTGCAGGGGAGGGTAGCATGCCCCCCCTTACGTACCTTTTATAGGCACCAAACATTATTTCTTCGATACACACGAAATATTGGGGAACGTTGTTTGGGGATTTTGGACTTGGGGATTTTGGATTTTAGTTTAGGGATTTAAATTTTTGGGATATCGTACCCAATCCGTATATATATTGCAATACTAACTACTTACCTACCTAGTAATAAAATAGTTATTATAATTATAAATATATAAATATCAAATTTCATGCATACCGAGTACAGATGTTTTGAGCACCTTCCATTTATCTAATGATTTGCAATTGTTTATCTCTAGTAACTTCTCCACTTTTTGGAAGTTTTGCTTTTGAGATTCTGATGCACAAATGGGTCTTTTATCGATCAGGCATTCTTTGCCAGAACTTGTTTCCTTTGAAAGCTTGTGAGTGGTGGCTTCTAGCTTTTGCTTTTTTAAAGCATTTGATATTTGGACTGTTCTAAAGCTAAGTGAATTTGTCTTGTCAATGTTTTCACTATTTTTCAATATTTCCGTAAGTCGTGATGGACGAACAATGCTGTCACCGCGTAACACATATCTTTGTGAAGATGTACATTCCTTTTTCATTATTGAAATTAAAGGTCCTTTATTAAGTGGATTGTGTATTCTTGATTTTTTTGACGTATCATCACTGGTTTCGAGAACGTTTTTGAATGTTACAGTTTTCTTTTTTATTAACTTCTCCAAATCCGTAGATGAGCAGTTTAAGTCTAAGCCAGAGCAGTCCCTTGGACGTGATTGGCTGCCAAGAGCTAAATAAACACCAAGAAAGGTTTATTTGTTGTACGTCAAGTAAATATCAACTGGAATTACCTGCATAGGTTATTTTTCTTTCTTCGTCCTCATAATCATTGTTCGTACAACTCTAAAATACATTCAATAAAAAACAGGTCATTGTTAGAATTAATTACGGTTCAATTAATGAATTCCAATTTGTAAAAGAAGGATTACATTTTATTGATTGTTTAGTTTCAAACAAATAAATAAAAACATAAATGTGACGTCAACAAACAATATATTGTATTTATAATATAATAATATAGATAAATAAATAAAACTATAATCCATAGTTCATTAGTAACAAAAGCAAAATAAACAAAAATAATTCAATGGGTCCCGTGGTTTAGTGGGTAAGTCATCGATTCAAGCGCTCAAAGTCTGGGTTTGATACCAAAAAAAAAAAAACTTTTATTTTTTTCACGGCTCCACCTATTTCTTCGAGTCAGTCACTGACAATGCTCAAAGAGAGAAAGAACAAAAGCACACGCACAAGTGGTTGCTAACACGCTAGGCGTAATTTCACCCCGGTCGCGCGACCATTATTATTATTATTTTTATTATTATTATTATTATTTTTATTATTTTTATTATTTTTATTATTTTTATTATTTTTATTACTTTTATTATTTTTATTATTTTTATTATTTTTATTATTTTTATTATTTTTATTATTTTTATTATTTTTATTAATTTTATTATTTTTATTAATTTTATTAATTTTATTGATTTTATTATTTTTATTATTTTTATTATTTTTATTATTATTATTATTATTATTATTATTATTATTATTATTATTATTATTATTATTATTATTATTATTACTATAATTCAATGCCAAAAAACAAAAATAAGTTAAAATACAGTCGACTCCCTCTAAGTCGAATTTCCCTCTAACTCGAATTTTTTCGCCATATTTATTTTGGCATTACCCTCATTTTCCATACAAAAACCATCCTCTAAGTCGAACTCTCTCTAACTCGAACTAATTTTGAGATCCCGTGAAAATTCGACTTAGAGGGAGTCGACTGTAATTCATAGTACGTAAGAAAAATACATTACACAATTATTGGACAATTAGAATTTTGGTTTTCTTTTTACTGTCAATATTTGGTGGGATAAACTTTCAAATTAATTGGACTTTCGAGTCGTCTCATTTTTTCCCATTTTTCTAGTAGAATTTGTTTTATATTATTTCTGGATGCTCCCATAAATGCTGAACGGGGTTCAAGTTTGAACTCTGGAGTGGGATTTAAATAACTTTTGGGTATTTGTATAGCAACCATACTTGAATGGATAAACTGAGTGTCCAAGAGAATTCAAAAGGCTAAATGGAGCTGCCGAGAAGAGACTCGTTTATATTCTGAAAAAAGGAATTGGTGTTGAGCAAGCCAAAGTAGGAGTACCATGCCAACCTTCGTCATGTGCACTTTCTTTTTTTTCGTGCGAACACTCGCAGAAAAATAAAAAAAAAAATTACGCCGCGTGAGTGCATAGTGCACAGAAAAAAAATAGCAACAACTGGTGCAGTGGAGTGAAGTGTTTCGGTCTTGAGTACACTCTGTCCCTTCCTTCACCAGCCACTGTTATTTGACGTAGCGGATTTGGAAGTGCGAATGTTTTTGGTGGACCAACTCAAATTGATATATGGGCTAACACCTACATCGATTTGTTATTGCGAAGCCAACTCTAAATTTGCACTTCACAACTCCGCTTACCAAATGCAACGTCGGAGTTAGGTATTTGGTGTTTGTGTCTATGGGAAATTTTAGGGTTGACGTGAGCAACGTTCGTGGGCTTAAAACGAACTTCTTTGCTGTGTACGTTCACCTCTCCCGTTATAAACCAGCTGTCTTGGCACTGAGTGAAACACAGGTAGGTGAGAATTCAGATTTATCGGATTTGAATCTGAATATAATTTGGTGTCCCTTTTCTTCTTTTACCGCGGTCTCGCCCTATATATACGTAGTGATGTAGCTTACCAACTTCAACTACAATACGGCATCTGTTCCAATCCGGAATTTAATTTTCTGTGGTTAAAAATCCATGTCCGTAAGCATTTAATACACTACTGTTTCATTTATAAAAGTCCAAACCTGGATAGCAATTCAACTTTCAATCACTTTGATATACTATCGAATTCCATCACGAGAATTGTATCCGTGTATTCTCACACTTAAATTGCTAATTGGATTCGACATTCAGGCCAGACAACACCCGAAGGACGGTAAGTAGAGATCTTCGCTGAACATACCGTTCTGAACATTGCAGATCATTCCTCCAACCCGCTCGACATGTTTCTCACCTCTCATCCTGATAAATATCCTATTGACATATTGTCGCCTCTATGCTCGTTTGAACACTGTGTCGTATCAGCTAATTTCTCGTTTTCGCTCCAGATAGAGAACAATTCTAAAAAAAACAGTATGGCTATACGAGAGAGCCAATTGGAGTGGCCTTAACCGCTTCTTTAGGAATTTTAACTGGCCACTAGTTTAGTTTGACTTTTATTTTCAACAAATATTTTACAATCTTAAGATTAACTTAAGTCATTAATGGTTTGGCCTATGACCGTCTACCAGTTTAACAAAATATAAACTTGAGTTTTGCATTAAAAATCTCCTTCTATGATACGCTTTCTATAACAAAGTGCTGAGCAACCATACAATATATCCCATCCTTTTCACCATTTAAGATGCTCATTGCTTCATCTTCGTCTAACACATGTTTTCCGAACCTTGATATTCGAAATTCTTTGAAAATCGGACAAATACCAAGAAAATGTAATATATCTTCTCTCTTCATGTTACAGAGGTCACAAAGTATTGGTAAATCTGGTCAATGGGGTATAAAGTTTAACTGAACGAGTTCACCTCTTATTTTGAAAATAGTATTAATTTTGTAGACTGCGTGACTGTCAAGTCAAAAACGTCTACAAAAACCGAACCTTTATAATTTCGGTGAGTCCGTCCGTCCGTCCGTCGTGTCTGTCACACTTTTTTATCTCCGAAGTTTATGAAGATATCGGCATGAAATTTTGGAATTAGGTACATCAGGTCTAGATGTCATTGCCCATGCAATCTAATTAAAAAATGGGGCCATTTGGGGGTGGCTCCAGTACAGGTGAAGTTGCCATTAATTTTGGAACATTGTCGCACCCCATCGAGTTATATATCAATCGACAGGTCTTTTGAAATGAGGTAGAGGTTTGCCACAACACTTTTTGATCCAAAGTTTTTTTGATGCGTCCCCCTGCCATTTTTAAACCAAAGTGTTTAAAAATCTGAAAAAATCACAAAAACTTAGCCTCATTGAGTACTTTCTTTGAAAATAATTTCAAGCAATCTTAATAGTTTTCGAGATATTGGACAAAAACGGTCAACCATCGACATGCGAATTTTGAAGATCTGAAAACGCAATTTTGAAGACATCAATGTAAGCATTAAGAAATGATAGATTTCAAAATATCAATTTATGTTGAAATTTTGAGATATCTAAGATTTAAAATGATAACAATTTTCATTTTCACACATAAATTTCATGCTGTGTTCGACCACTCTATTCGTTGATGAGTGTTATCTTTTCGATTTCACGCCTAAATGCCCAACAGAAATGAACACACACACCGCAGGCATGAGCAGTGATTGGGTATGTGTAGAATGGAAGGGATTTTCTGTGTTGGATAAACTTGGATAGAGATATAGGAATATGTAGGGATGAATGTTTGTTTGTTTGCATGTATGAATGTATGAATGAATGGTTGATTTGGGTTTAAGTTAGAAGAAAATTCAACTGAAATAGTTTGGAAACGTCGTTTGATATTCAGAAATTATCCATCAATTTATGCGACGGAACCTTCCCCGTGCGAGTTCAACTCGCACTTGCCCAGTTTATTTCATTTAAAAAATGATTTAGTTTGCTGTAGTAGTTCCTAAACTGTGACGATTCAGCTTCTCCAACATAATAATCATATCTACCAAAATTCTTCAAAATCCAAAATTTTTCTTTTAAAAGATAAGGTTGCTCCGTTCACCTGAATAAACAAGTTTAAACCGCATTCAGAAGCTGTTTTCTTCCATTCCACACAAATGGTTCCGTTTGTTCTAATTAAACTGTTTAAAACTACGTTTGGTATTCTGCTTTCACTCATCTCTACTACTTTCAAGACATACTTGCATTTTGAGCGTGTACAAACGCAAAGGTGTTCCCGTTTCAAGATATAACACATATAATTCGGGGTGTTTTTTGGTAACCGAAATATCTTCTTCAAAAAACAGCGAAGAAATTTTTTCCACAGCATCGTAGCCTTTTATAACCACATACCTGAGCTCCGTAGAGCATTATCGACGCAGCAGTTGAGTGGAACATCTATATCGTTGATGTGATATATATATATATGTATATATGTATATATCTATATATATCGCACTTTGTGATATATATATATATATGTATATATATATATATATATATATGTATATATATATATATATATATATATATATGTATATATATATATATATATCGCACTTTGTGATATACATATATTTATTTTTGAAGCAACGAAATTTAAAGAAGACGATATTAGGATACCGAAGTATCTGTATCTGGATACTACCTCAATTTCTTTACCGTCTCACTTCCACTTTTCCAAATGTGAGCAGCGGTCTCTTGCATTTCTGAATACTATCATTTTTGATTTATCAATATTTACAGTGAGATTCGAGCATTTACAAAAAACATTAAGGCTGTGTATCATTAACTGTAATCATTAACACTTAGTATACAGCCTAAACCTAAAAATTGAGGGTTTGAACTTTTCAGAAATTAAGTCTCCATCCCATGCATATGCAATATTATTCTCATACAAGGCTCTCAAGATTCGCACGGAACGGAATACTTTAAGAATGTTGTGTTCTTGTACCCATTCATGCAATCTTTTGTAAATTAATAAAACAAGCAGTTTGGCTGAAGTATTTAAAAATGTGATTCCTCTGTAGTTCTTTGTGTCCTTGTAATCGCCTTTTATGTGTAGTGGCAAAATGATTGCTTTCCTGAATACATCGGAGATTTTAGCAGAATCTAATAATCGATTAAATTCAACTGTGAGAGAATTCATAAACTCATATGTGCAATTTTTATGGAACGGAATCCGATCAATACCAGGTGCTTTATTCGATTTCGAATTGCTTGTCTAATTTTTCGTTTAAGATCAGAGGGGCTGCATACTAAAATAACGTCGAGGTTACTGGGGCATTGAGAAGTTTATCGAAATTAGTCCTTAGTTGCGGGGCTTTAAGAGATATAGAGATGTTTGACGTGTATCCGCTTAGGTATTTGATAGCTTTCCAGAACTGAGCTGAAGATTATGAGGTGATTATGAATGCAATGTTTTGTTGTTCAAAGGCTACTTTTTTTATGTGAAAAATGTGCCTACATTCCATGTTGGCTCTTGATAGTGTTTTAAAGATATTGGAGTTATATGATCTTAAAAGTTTCAAAAATATAAAGGATTTGGTTCTGGCTTTCAGGCAAACTTAATTAAACCATTTTTGCTTATGCATTTTATAAGTTTTTAAAACTTTCTGTTACGGAATGGATTTCTTTACAATTTCCGTTAGAACTTAAAAATTGGTTGTATAACCCTGTGTGCGTACAGCTGCGGTCAAAATAATAGCAGTACGACACAAAGAACAAAGCAACTGAATAACATAAATATATATCATCCATAAATCGTTTTAAAATATTTATATTTATTGATTAAATTTAATAATATTGAAATTGTGGACGAAGAAAACTAAATTTAAGCTAAAGAGATTTATTTCAATTAACAAAAATAAAAAAGAAAGATAATGATATTTTCAATGTACTGAAAAAGGGCGGTCAAAAAAATAGCAGTATTCATATTTTTTAAATAATATTACAAAATGGACGAATATTTTTAGGAAATGTGTACTAAAATTAGTTAGTATTTTGTTGTAGACCCTTTATTCTTTAGAACTGCTTCACATCGCCGTTTCATTGAAGCCACCAAAACCTGACATCTCTCCAAGGGTATGTTTTGCAATGCTCCCTTTACTGTGATCCAAAGTTCATTACTATTCCGGGGCTTTGAAGCTGCAACCACTTTTTTTACATTCGCCCAAAGATTCTCTATTGGATTGAGATCAGGTGATTGGGAAGGCCAGTCCATAACGTTAATGTTGTTGATCCAAAACCATTCCTTAGCTTTTTTGCTGGTATGCTTGGGGTCGTTGTCTTGTTGAAAGACCCATTTCAGTGGCATTTCCTCCTCTGCGTAAAGCACCATAGTTCCCTGCAGTATATTCACGTAAGTATGCTGATCCATCACACTATTTATGCGAAATATGGGACCTACACCATAGTAGGAGAAGCAACCCCATACCATGCTGGATCCACCACGCTAAGAATGCATTGAGTGACATTTCGAAATAAACCGTTATATGAGGGAACATTTTTTTTCTTGGAAACCTTGGACATAACCTTCCCTACCAAAAATAATTTTAAAATGGTAAAGATTTGAAATTAATGGAATTAATGAGTAATAGATTACTCAAATTATACTAAAAAATATGCTTCGGAAAGCAGCACTGCTATTATTTTGACCGTAACTGTAGTTCCATAAGGTTCACATTCATGTTTCGCTGATTCGATTCTAGTATTCAGTCATCCCAGCCAAATTTCAGCAGAAGGCTTAATAGTTTCGTGCAAGGATAACTGCCGCTAGCAGTATAATTAAGTGTTACTTCCAGGGGCATGTGACACGAAAAGATCTCAGTTCCTAATTGAAAACTGACTAGAAGCTTGCCAATTTTCCGTAACAAAGCAGTAATCGATTATTGAGCATAAGGTTCCTCTGATAAAGGTCAGTTCGCCTTCTGGATCTCCTTTGTACCTACCATTCAGCATACACATCTCATACTCATCAGCAAGTTCAAGTATTTTTCCTCGTTGTTATCACAAATTGAGTCCTTAGATTTTTGACACGGTTTCAGAAGAACGCTGTTGTATCCGGATGCGAAATTATTTTGTGTGAGTCCTACACGATCATTAAAATCGCCAATAAGACTCCGTACCGTCCAAGGAGTGCAGTGAGTCACAGAGCTTATCGAAATCACGTTGCCAATGATCTGCAGTTTAAGTAGATAGGTAGCAACACGACAACAAATGTATTCAGTTTTAAGTTAATAACATCCATTTCGCCAGCTTTAGTAAATTTACTCGTATACATTCCCTCCCCTAGAGTGATTACACACCTTGCAGCGGTTCTGAGGCTTAAGAAGGATTAATGATACTAGTGAGTTTTGGCGGCGGTCATGCGGTATAGAATATTTATCAGAGTCACCCTTGCCGCAAAGTTCCTGGTTCAATTCTGAAAACTAAGAGGTAATCAACTCTATCCTATCCCCTCCTCTCCCTTTCTCCTCATCACTCCATTCCCCTGGACTGGATCAAAGTGTCATGCGACCCGTGCTGACGATCAACCAGGCTGAGGGCCCAGCCAAATAGCTCAGTCGCGAACGGAGTATCCAGATACCTGGCGACCTCTGGATTAGCTTGCCTTACCTACTTATACGGAGCCCTGCGTAGGCGGACTACCTTTTCTCCAATACTAGTGGGAATCACATGCACAACTCTACAAATAAAAACAATAAAAATTCAAATAATCTACCAAGAGAGGAAGAAGGTTCTATCCAAGAACCGGCGAGGGAACAGGACAACAAACCTACCCCGCCCTCCCGAATCACAGCCCTTCATCTCGATCGGTGAGGTCAACTTCCCCCAACATGTACAGCACGGACTCTCCTACACCCCTGCCAGCCACCTCGCCGTTAGCTTTAGCACGGATAAACCTTGCACAAGCAAACAAGCGCATGCCAATACTAGGCATACAGGGACCTACACGGACCACAGTCGGAAGGCCGCACCTGCTAAAAGATCTAAAGCTGGCAACCCGTCCACTAAGACAGGTTTCGGCAGGACCTTAAAAAAGCAGGTAAGGTCTAACCATCTGCCCTCCATGGATGAGAATACCTGCAACTTCTGGGAGAGGCGCGCAACTACCCCAATTCTGGATAAACTAGCACCATTCCCCAAAGACAGCTGGAACACCAAACAAAAGGAGTCGTATGAGTGGGCCATTAAAAGATTCTCTTGTGCCAAGGGCACCTCGGAACCTCGGTGCAGGCCCCTGGACCCCAAAAGGGCCAAAACAGCACAGTTACTGCCAGACAAGACAAGCTGTACATAAGCTTCATTAACACCTTCCTCATTTCTAAATTTAGCGACTCTGACACCACGGTAGTAAGCATGGAACTGAGTCAGCTTACGTGTTGGTTGACTTCAGCCTACCTTGCTTATGACAAGCCCATTCCATCTACGGCACTTACAAGGACAGTCGCTACAGCAGAATCAAGCAACGCTTTCCTCTTAATTGTTTGTGATGCTAACGCTCATCACCAATTATGGTGTAGCTCCGACAACAACGACAGAGGTGAGTCACTTTTAGATTTCATTCTTAGTAGGAATCTAGTTATTTGCCATACAGGAAGTGTACCCACCTTCGTTACCAGGTATAGACAGGAGCTACTTGACATTACTCTTGTCTCCCACTGTTCAGTTGAATCACCGATGACGTAACACAAACAAGTCAAATCCATTGAAACATTAACCCTCTGCACTGACGCAGCGAATATGAATACTACAAATATCGGATGCATTATTTCGCAGTGGGTCAAGCCAACGATCTATTATGCTGACCGTGCATTGCCGGCATTCTCAACAGTGAATTATTATTATATTAAGAAATAATTGTATTTTGCAGTGAAAGCTAAATTTAAGTATGTAAGATGTAAACAATTATGAATAAAATGTCAGTCAGTTAATCGAACTCGCTGGACTCTTTTTTTCTACCTTCCATCTTTCTTACAGCAATCTGCTCCAAGTTTAAGTGCTTGGTGCATGATCAATAACCACACCAAGTTTAAGTGCTTGGTGTCTTAAATTTACTACCTGCTCAAAGTTTATGTGCTTGGTGCAATACTTCAGGAAAACATTTTGGTGACCCCGACGTGATCCTGCCCAAGGATCTCACTCAATCATCTTCAACTCACACACACGAAGTGGCATCAGATCCAGACTATCAAAGACATCCACATCATTCAACCGAGCAGAAGAAATCATAATGACATCCTTTGAAGCACTGATTGTGGCACAGTTGGCAACTGGCCAAGAAATTCAAAGGATTATCACAAATTATAAGAAGGACCCGGCAGACAGGAAAAGTAACAAGACCTATTTCGAAGAGCGGCTTCATCGCCTGCAAGAGCACTGGAGTGCATTTGAGGAGACCGATCGAAAAATAAGGTCATTAACGAATGCTTCGGTCGAACACGACTACTTCGTTAATGATTATTTTAACAAAATCGCAGTCCTATGGCAAGAATATAAATGCCGATTTGAAGATGAAATGAATTCAATATTGAATGCAGAGGAGAAGGCAAGCACATTAAACGTAAACCCAACCAAGGCCACAGTGGGAGCTGTGGAAGAAACCCCATCAAAAATTGTTGGTGCAATAAGACGACAAGCAGCAATCATGGGTTCACTGCGCAGACTAATCGAAGGCTTATCTCTGAAGGAAGATCAACGCCCACAGTATTACGAATTGAACTACCGTACAATTGAACAATTCTGGCAGCAAATAGAAACCTTAGATCACACCATTTGGGAATTGAATGACAACACTACAGATATGGGATACAATTACACGGAATTCACTACAATGGAAAAATTAGCACAAGAGAACCTTATTACATTATCAATAAGGCTACAACCACAAGTCAACGAAATTGTGGAAGGTGTCTCATCAAATCAGCATCCAAATATCAATCAAACATCATTAAACCTCCCAAAGGTAACTATCCCAAAACAGTGGAGACAATTTTTTGATCTTTTCTCCCAAATGGTGGACAAGCAACCAATACCGAACATACAAAAAATGTGGAATTTAAAAACACATTTAACGGGAGAAGCGGAGCATCTCATTCGCCATTTGTCACTCACTGAGGACAACTATAAAACGGCATGGACGATGCTTCAAGATCGCTACAACAACATCAGGCTACTCATGTCAACTTTACTACAAAAGATAACAGGACAACCTACCCAAACACAGCCTCAACCCTCTGCATGGTTCATCAAGGCTCTCCATGATACCACTCAAGAATGCTTAATGGCATTAAATAACATCGGTATTGATACCAAAACCTGGGACCCTCTACTCCTTCATTTACTAGTACCCAAACCAAATCAAAATACAAGGGCCCAATACGAACAATCGCTCAAGAAACCGAGGGAAGTACAGACCATAATGGAATTCCTAACGTTTCTTGAGAACCAATTTCAGGCATTAGAAGCAATCGGACGAAGGAAAGGGGATACCTCATCTCGTGCTTGTGCATCATTGACGTCCAGTAACAACAGCAATCGGAATTGCAAGGATTGTGGATCACGGATGCACCCAATATTCGCCTGCAACGTGTTTAAACAACTTCAGCCAATAGAACGAGAACAGGTAGCACAAAAACACAAGCTTTGCCTTAATTGTCTAAGACCCGGCCATGGAGCAAACAATTGCCCTTCAAGAAGTTGTTTACGATGCGGTCAGAGGCACAATACGATGCTACATCGTGAAAGCAACATTAAGGGTCCCTACAATAACAACCACTCAAATAGTGGCAGCAATTATCAGAATACAACAAAACAATCAGTAATACTAGCAGCATCTAAGAGCTCAGAAGGGAATCACTACGTACTTCTCAGTACCGCCGTCGTAGAACTGGTTGCCACCAATGGACTGAAAACGAAATGCAGGGCCATTCTAGATTCAGGTTTCCAATAAACCTGATAACAGAACGCCTAGTAAAAAGACTAGGACTAAGTAAGATAACTACTTCAATGAGTATTCAAGGGATTGCCGATGGTAGAAAGGAAACACATAAACGCGTGAACATGAAATTGCAATCTATAACTACTGGTTTCAATACTCATCTTGAAGCATTTGTTCTGCCGCGGATCATACCACCACAACCCTCTAAATACATCAACATTTCATAATGGCCGATACCAAAAAATATTCCGCTAGCAGATCCGAAGTTCAATCATCCCGACAATATAGATGTTCTCCTGGGTGCAGAATTCTACCACCAACTACTCTCCGTTGGACAGATACGGTTGGCTCACAATTTACCCACATTACAAGATACGGTCCTCGGGTGGATTCTGGCTGGAAAAGTAGGTGAAACAGGACAAAAAACAGCTACGTGTGGCATCTCAACTTTTGATGACAATAATCTCCATTACATGATTGGGAGACTATGGAGCCTAGAAGAAGTTGAACCGGCGCGTAGCAAGTTGTCAAAATCAGAAGAGATGTGTAAAACTCACTTTGTACAACACACGCAGAGAACTAGTAATAGGCGTTTCATTGTCAAACTGCCATTCCATGAGAGCCCATCCACCCTTGGCAGTTCCAATGAAATAGCAATCAACAGATTTTTGGCTCTTGAGCGACGATTAGAAAAAAACAAAGAAGTGAAGAGTCAATATATACAATTTATGAAGGAATATGAAGATCTAGGTCATATGACCTAGATATATGGATTTCGAAGCGTTAATACGCGAACCATGCAGACACAAGCGTCTGCACCTAGCCTCTATTAACGAACTCCTACTCTCAACTCCCCGTGGTGAAATCCGGGAGCCGAGTACCCTCGACAGAAGATGGGGTAACCAACCCCCGTGGGACGTCTGGGCGGCTGCAAACGAGAGAGGGGGGGAGTGTGAGTCTACCAGGGCTCATCACTCTTTTTAGGATGGCGGCGGAGGAGCTGGTCAGCTGATTGGCCAACGGCGGCATCCACAACTCCAGTCAGCAGGAGCTACCTGGTTTCCATGGTAAGGTCGGGACCCTGGAATAGAGATGGCGGCGGATGAGCCCTTCTTTTAGGGCCAACGGCGGCGCTCACAGCCTGCAAGAGGCTACCGACACCGGATCCTTCCGGACCCCTTTGTCCGGGGGCTAAACATGGACCTGTCCTCCCAGTTGGAGGTTGTGCGTGGGGTTAACTTCCTCACCACGTAAAAAACAATCGAGTTCAGCAAACACAAACTGCCTCGGATATGGACGGATTTATTGTTGACGACCCCAGCAAACGAAAAAAGGACAATGATTTTCGGTTCTGCACGTGGAATGTGAGGTCCCTGAACAGACCACGTGCAGCCGATGAACTCGCGGAGAACCTAGACTGCTATAAAGCAGACGTTACCGCAATCCAGGAAGTGCGATGGGATGGGCCGGGCAAAAAGAGGATGAAAAACTGCGATATCTATTACGGCGATTGTTACAGAGAGCGAAGGCAGCGATTATTTGGATGTGGATTTGTTGTTCGAGGCAGACTTAGGCAAAAAGTCTTAAGCTTTAAGTACATAAGCGAGCGCCTCATAACAATCCGCATCAAGGCTAAATTCGGCAACATCAGCCTAATCTGCGCTCAAGCCCCAACGGAGGACAAAGATGACGATAGCAAGGATGACTTCTATCATCTCCTAGAAAGAACGTACGATCAATGCCCCAGCTAACACCAAGATCGTTCTAGGAGATTTCAACGCTAAGCTGGGTAAAGAGGACATCTTTGCTAAAGTCATCGGTAAACACAGCCTGCACGACACCACGTCCGAAAACGGACTCAGGCTGGTGGACTTTGTTACGGGGCGAAACCTCTCTGTAGCTAGCACGCGGTTCCCACACCTCAACATCCATAAAGGGACCTGGCGGTCCCCTGATCATTCAACCGTCAACCAGATTGATCACGTTGCGATCGACGTCAGACACTCCTCCAGTATTCTTGATGTCCAAACTTTCCGAGGCGCCAACATCGACGAAGAATGGAAACGTACTAACAATAGACGAAGAATGGAAACGTTGTCAAAGAGCCATCAGAGAAGCCGCTACTGATGTGCTGGGTTTTAAAACCCCAACAAGGAAAAACCCCTGGTTTGACAACGAGTGCAGGCAGGCACATGCAGCAAAGCAAGAAGCCTACCGGGCAACGCTGCATCGAACTACGAGAGCTGTTCGTGAGCTCTACGAACAGAGAAGAAGGGAAGAGAACCGGCTTCTCAGGAAGAAAAAGAAAGAGCACGAGAAGCGCGCGATCGAGAAGATGGAGAGGTGTTATGGCAGGAATGATGTCCGAAAGGATGACCAAAGGGTAAAACTTTTGTCAAACGGGTATAAAGTTCGGACAGAAGCCTGCCAGGACGAAAATGGACAACTAGTAGTAGATTCGCAGTCGATATTGAGAATTTGGAAAAATCATTTCTGCAGACTGTTAAACGGCGATGAGGACACAAATACCGCTGTCAGGCAGAATGTTCCACTCAACTCAACGGACGATGATAGAAGAGAATACCGTCCCCCCGACCTAGACGAAGTCAAGATAGTGATATCGAGACTGAAGTCTAATAAAGCTGCTGGTGCAGATAGTCTGCCCGCTGAAATGTTTAAGGCAGCTGGAGGTGATCTGGTAGGGCGCATGCACCAGCTCATCTGTAAGATATGGTCGGAGGAAAGCATGCCCGATGAGTGAAATCTCAGTATCGTTTGCCCGATCCACAAGAAAGGAGACCCCTTTGACTGCGCCAACTATCGGGGGATAAGTCTCCTTAACATCGCCTATAAGGTCTTCTCTGCCGTTTTGTGTGAACGCCTGAAACCATTCGTGAACAAACTGATAGGTCCCTATCAGTGTGGTTTCAGGCCCGGGAAGTCCACCATCGATCAAATTTTCACACTGCGGCAGATCCTAGAGAAGACCCAGGAAATGCAGATCGACACACACCATCTATTTATCGATTTCAAGGCCGCATATGACAGCGTGTATAGAGACGAGCTATACAGCGCCATGTCTAGTTTTGACATTCCTGCAAAACTCGTCAGACTGAGCAGGATGACGATGGAGAACTCCCGCTGCTCCATCAAGGTCGGTAACGAATTCACCGAGACCTTCAATGTCAAAAAAGGTTTTAGACAAGGCGACGCGCTGTCATGTGATTTCTTTAACATCGTTCTTGAGAAGATCGTGCAAAACTCACTGGCCAACACAAGAGGCACGATCTTCCAAAAGTCCGTTCAACTGCTAGCTTACGCGGATGACATTGACGTGATTGGGCAAACACAGCGAGCCGTCAATGATGCGTTTGCTGGCATTGAAACGGAAGCGGCTAAAATGGGTCTGGCGGTAAACGAAGGCAAAACAAAGTATATGCTGTCATCGAGAAAGGACGCACAACAGCGACGACTTGGCCAGAACGTCACCATAGGCAGCTATAACTTTGAGGTAGTTAAGGACTTCGTCTACCTTGGCTCCGCGGTAAACAGTACAAACAACATCAGTAGCGAGATCAAACGCAGAATAACAACCGCTGTTTTTATGGGCTCAAAAGGCAATTGAGTAGTAGAGCCCTCTCTCGGAAGACCAGGTTGACTTTGTATAAGACCTTGATCGTCCCTGTCCTGCTTTACGGCGCAAGGGCATGGACAATATACCAAGCGGATGAACAGTGTCTTGGTCTTTTCGAGAGAAAAGTTCTGCGCGCGATCTTTGGTCCTGTTTGCGTTGATGGCTTTTGGAGGAGAAGGTTCAACCACGAACTGTATGGGTTGTACAGCGACATGAGTCTAGCCAGGCGTCTACGGATCCAACGCCTAAGATGGCTAGGCCATGTAGAGCGTATGGACAACTTAGCTCCGGCCCGAAGAGTCTTCGACTCTGAGCCTGTGGGACAACGCAACAGAGGACGTCCACGTACAAGGTGGCGCACACAAGTCGAGGGGGACCTCGGCCGGCTTGGTGTGCGAAACTGGAGACAGCTGGCGAAAGATCGTGCTGGCTGGAGAGGCATGTTGAGTGAGGCCCAGGTCCACCTCGGACTGTAGCGCCTTAAGAAGAAGAAGAAGAGGTCATATCGACTTCAATGACATGATCACACCAAACTACGTTATTCCCCACCATTGTGTCTTCAAGGCGGACAGCAGTACTACCAAACTTCGAGTAGTTTTTGACGCCTCATCAAAAACATCAACTGGAATATCGTTAAACGATATTATGTACACCGGACCAGTAGTACAAAGCGAATTGTTCGCACTATTGCTTCGATTCCGTTTACCTCGTTACGTATTTTGTACAGATATCCAAAAGATGTATCGGCAAATAATGATGCATCCAGAAGACCGAAGATATCAACTCATCGTATGGAGAAACGAAAGTGAGCCATTACGATATTATCAACTAAACACGGTAACATATGGTACAAGATCAGCACCATATTTAGCCACAAAATGCTTACAACAACTAGCAAGGGAGAACAACACAACACTTGCGTTAGGTGCAAAGGCGTTACATAACGATTTCTACGTTGATGACTGCCTCACTAGAGATAATAATCTATCTACCGTCATAGAAATGCAAAGGCGACTCATACAAATACTACAAAGTGCAGGGTTCAAACTCCGAAAATGGAATGAAGATAAGGAAATAGACCTTGACTTTAACAATGAGAGTAATGAGGCAATTAAAACACTGGGTCTAACATGGCAACCAAAGAACGACACATTTTGTGTTAAAACAAATATTATATTGGCAAGTAGATCGGGCGCCGGGGCGTAGTGGGTAGGTGCGTCGACTCCTACGCTCGAGGTCGTCTGTTCGAATCTCGAAAAAACATCAAACATTTTTTCACGGCTCCACCTCTTTCTAGTCACTGACAATGCTCAAAGAGTATAACTGTCTAGAAAAAGCTTCTCAATCTCGCCGTTCGGAGTCGGCATTAAACTGTAGGTCCCCTCCACTCGTGAGAGAACAATAGCACGCACAACACGAGTGGTTGCTGAGAAGCTAGGCCCAGGTCCACCTCGGACTGTAGCGCCGCCATTATTATTATTATTATTATTATTATTATAAGTAGAATTACAAAACGGAGTGTAACCTCAGACCTTGCCAAATTATTCGATCCACTAGGAATGATGGCGCCAGTAGTGGTCACAGCAAAAATATTTGTTCAGGAGCTTTGGACATTGCAACTTTTACGGGATGAAGCATTACCCGCAGTGCTACATACAAGGTGGATAGCATTTCGGAATAGCCTCGGTAAAATAAACAATTTTCAATTTCTACGCCACATGTTCAAGAATGGTGTACCCACAACCCTTCAAATTCACAGCTTTTCTGATGCATCTGAAAAGGCATATGGTACAGTGGTGTACCTCAGAGCAATAATGAAGGATGGAAGAACAATTGTAAGACTCTTGTGTTCCAAATCTCGAGTGGCGCCACTGAAGAAACAAACCTTGCCTCGACTGGAACTATGCGCTGCACTCCTGGGCGCACAATTGACAGCACGGATTAAGAAAGATTTAAGCCTCATAGATACACCCACATTCTTATGGACAGACTCTGAAATTGTGCTCGCCTGGACAAATTCTTCATCATCTTCATTTCAAACATTTGCTGCTAATCGACTATACTAATCCACTATACAGGGACTAACGATTCCCGACCAATGGCGACATGTGCCATCAAAACACAACCCAGCTGATGTACTTTCGAGAGGCCTTCACCCAGAGAAATTGCCAGCATGTACATTGTGGTTTCATGGTCCTCTCTTCCTATCAGGACATGAAGATATGTGGCCGGCAAAATATATCAAGGAGCTGTCAATACCGGACGACACAGAGAGACAACGAAACTCACCAATTGTAGCAACAACAACGTATAAGTGCGATCAGGAAATGATTCATAAAATCAACCATCGCAATTCATTCAAGACACTGCAGAGAATAATTGGGTACATGTTACGGTTTTACAAACATACTAGATGCACAAAAAATAAGCGACAAAATGAAATACCACTAACTACTAAGGAACTTCAGGATTCACTGATTACAATAGTTTCGATTTCAACCAGGAAATCAGTGATCTACAAAAATGTAAGCAGTTAAAGCAAAAGTCACCTCTCCAGTCTCGCTCCATTCTTAGATGAAAACGGAATTCTTCGAGTGGGAGGCCGATTAGAAACTGCAACGCTTCCTTTTGATGCCAAACATCCAATGCTATTACTATATAACAATCCTTTGGTAAAACTTTTGATGCAAGAAACACACGAGAAAAATAGCCATTGTGGTGCTTAGACATTGTTAGCGCATCTTCGACAACGATTTTGGCCCATTAAGGGAAAGATAATGGCACGGTCAATAGTACAACACTGCGTAAAGTGTAATAGAGCCAGACCACAACTGCTACAACAAGTCATGGGAAATTTACCTCCACAACGGATAACCCCAGCACGACCTTTTATAAATACACTGATTGATTACTGATTGATTGACTGATTACTGTGTGCCACTCTGGATTCACTACAAAATTCGCGGCCGTAAAATCAGCAAAGCATCTTCTAAGGAGGAGTGTATCTGCAGCATCGTTAACATACGAAAAGTTGGAAACAGTATTGATTGGCATCGAAGCCATCCCTAATTCAAGACCACTAACACCACTTTCAAATGATCCCACCGATCTAACGGCACTGACACCTGGACACTTTCTCATCGGTGAACCCCTGACTGCACAAGTCGACGCAAACGCACTCTCAATACGACACACTAATCTGACAAGGTGGAACTTGGTCTCGCATCTCAAACATGAATTTTGGAAGCGGTGGTCACAGGAATACTTAAACGAACTCCAGTATCGTCATAAATGGAAGGAATCTTCTAAGAATATCAACGTGGGAGACATGGTGATCATAAAGGAAGACAACATTCCAATCCTTAAGTGGCCGCTCGGCAGAATTACCAGGACGTACCAGGGCAACGATGGCGGTGTACGAGTGGTTGATGTTCGAACAGCATCAGGGATCTGGAAACGTCCAATTCACAGACTTGCATCATTGCCAGTGGAACACGAAACAGATTATGAAATAACATCCAGAAGTGAGGTCCACCAGTCAACACGTAACACTCAATCAGCAGACTCAGCACCCACAATACCGACCAAAAAACGAAGAACATCGAGTGCCGGGGGAATTGCTTCATTGTTAACAATCCTTATCATTCTACCAACAGTATTTAGCAAAAATATCGAAGTTAACAAATTTGAATCAAATGTTGGTATTTATTTTGAATCTATTGGCTCAACGAAAATAGCAACAAGCGAATGGAACTTCATCATCCATTACAACCTCAGTCCGCTAATAGAAGAGTATAAAACATTAACGAACGGTACTTTGACCCTCACACATTTATGTCGAGAAATTCAAAAGAGGAGTTTTTGCATAAATACTTTAAACCAAATTCAGCATATCCTAACCGAACTTCAATCAGAAAACATCCTCCTACCAAACAAAAGAGTCAAAAGAGGAACACTCAACATTATTGGAAACCTTGCTAACTCCTTATTTGGGGTCCTGGATACCGAGTATGCTGAAAAAATGGCAAGCACAATAGATCAGGTAAACATGAATGAAAATCATTTATTAAACTTACTGAGAAATCAAACCTCAGTTGTTGATTCAACAATCAACATTGTGAAGCAAGACCGGAGTACAATAAATACAAATAGATTTGATCAGATCAACAGTCAACTAGCTGAGATAAGATCAAGAATTCGTGACAATGGTAAAGAAGGCCATCAGTTCAAACGAGCAATATTTATCAATATACAAGCAAAAAATAGCGAGGGAGCAGAGATATGTTCCTGCGAAATGGGCCTTTTCAACAATGAAACGAAAGCTACTTGCACCTTGAGAAGGTCTGAAGAGAATTCAGTATGGGTTCAGCTAGAACATAAAAACAAATGGATGTATTCCATAATCAACCCATCGACTTGCTGCGATCTGTGGAAACCAGCACACCCAGTTGCTCTTAGAAGGATCCTGATTAGTTACGTTGCAGCTAGGATGTATTTTAAGACACAAATCGATTACCATTCAAGGTCATAATACATTCACAACTAACTTGCAAGCTTCCTACGCCAGCTTTGGAAGCATACCAGAAATATCAACACCAGAGCCAGAACCAGAACATACTTCATTGTTCCATAAAGTCAATATTACACATTAATTAATTACACAATATTATATTAAGAAATAATTGTATTTTGTAGTGAAAGCTAAATTTAAGTATGTAAGATGTAAACAATTATGAATAAAATGTCAGTCAGTTAATCGAACTCGCTGGACTCTTTTTTTCTACCTTCCATCTTTCTTACAGCAATTTGCTCCAAGTTTAAGTGCTTGGTGCATGATCAATAACCACACCAAGTTTAAATGCTTGGTGTCTTAAATTTACTACCTGCTCCAAGTTTATGTGCTTCGTGCAAAACTTCAGGAAAACGCTCCTGAACACCTACAACTTCTCCAAATACATAAGTAATTGGAAAGTTTCTGATATCCATTCGTTTCCGGACCATAGTTTCCCCCCGAGCAACCCCCAGTTAGGAACTATAAGAATACTAATTGGTCTCTCTACAAAAACATTTTAGGTAAGTCAAGGTCACCTCCTTCTCCCACGGATGCCACTGAGTTGCACCGGTTAGTAAATTTGTTCACCATTGCCCATAACAAGGCAATGGATACTACCCGTCCTCTCAAAATCTGCAAGAAAAACTGTAAGCTACACTGCTGAAATAGGGAACTTGAACATCTTCATAAAGTTAGTAGGCGCAAGTTCAACAAAGCTAAATACCCCAGACAATATTCCCTCAGAATATTCAAATCTAAAATGAAAACGGCAAAAAGGAAATTCTGGAAGCTGTTTTGCGGTAGAATAGCGAATATTTCTGAAACCTCAAGACTCAGGAAAATCCTCTCCACTTGTCCTGCCACACCAAACTACTATTTGAAGCAAGATGACATATGGACTACGTCCAGTAAAGAATCACTTGAGATTCTACTCGATACCCACTTCCCCAGCTCCTCGGATAACCAACCCCTCTCCTCCACGGATTCTGGTTATCCAATTAGTAGCCTCCTGAAGCTCACCACCAGCCCGTGCGTTGAAGAACGGCACGGGCTATTGGCAACTTCAAACCATATAAATCCCCCGGTCCCGATGGTATTATACCAGCGGAACTCCAATTGAACTTGCACCTGACTCTCCCATGGTTGGAAATTATCCTTAAGGGATGCCTGAGCCTGTCTCACATAGAGACTTTTGAAATGTAATCCTAAATCTTTTGCAAGTTCCCTGCACTTCTTTACGGACAGATCAAAGAATCAGAATGGGGTTGGCAGTGACGTATTCTCTAATGAATTAAACATAAGTCTCTCCTTTCGCTTACCCGATTATTGTAGCGTGTTTCAAGGGGAGATAATGGCGATTAGTGAAGCTCTGTCCTGGCTCAAATAGAATGTAATATCCGCGCGAGATATTTGCCAGCCAGGCAGCCTTCAGGGCCCTGGAACTAGTCTCTATAAACTCGAAAGCTGTAATTGACTGTCGCTCATCTTTAGACAAAATGACCGATCAGTTTAATATTCGCCTGTGTTGGGTAGCAGGCTATAGAGTCATTCCGGGTAACTGCAAAGCGGATGAGCTTGCCAAGTTCGCTACTACTACTGCCATTGCTATCTAAACACAGCAACTTGGGTATGCCCCTCACAACTTCTAAATTGTTGCTTTTAGTAGATACAACTCATGAAATTAACAACAGATGGGCGAGTGCCACTACGTGTCCCACCTCCAAAATGATCTGGCCTAAGCTAGATATCAGAAGATCTAAAGAATTAAGATCTATGGATAGATCTTACATTAGTACAATCGTCGGTGTCATCACAGGACACTGCCTCATAGGAAATCATGCCAGCAGAGTGCCAATGATTTCTGTAGAAGCTGCTTAGACGAGGAGAAAGTGGAAAGCGTTTCACACCTTCTCTGCTCATGCCCGGCCCTGGCGTCTCTTAGACGCCATTATCTAGGGGCCTATTTCTTTCAAAACTTATGCGAACTCAGCGCGGTTCCCATTAGTAATCTACTACACTTTATTACAGGTTTCCCGCTAATATTCAATTGGATTGACCTCAGTCAAACCATGTGGCTGCACAATGGATCAACACTCTAAGTGCACACCATAGTCACTTACTACCTACATACATTCCCAAAAAGTGAAGTTTTTACAGCAGGAGACCAGATTAGTTCATAGTTTGAGAAAATATTCTTAGATCTTATATTTAATAACTCTTATTTTATGATAACTATAACAGGCTGGTAGCTGGTGCCGTAATTTAAGATTAATCATGTAATTTATTACTGATTAATAAAGTCATAATAATAATAATAATAATAGTAATAATAATAATATTCTTAGATCTAATTTCTTCATTATCTAAAAGATGTGTTTCAAATAATACGAAAATATCAACACTTTTTACATAATTATATAATGTTACAAAATTAATTTGGTTTTTTAAACCTGACACATTGTAGCTTAAAAATTTTATTTTCTTAATAACTAAATTTTTTCCAGCAATATTCTGATAGATAGGGGCACATCATGCGTCTCGTACCACCGTCTTAAAGCTTGTGGATGGACCCAAAGACTTTTCGCATATTAGTATTTTGTTGAATTTGGCATCACTCAAGTTAAGTTTTAAAAGAAGTGCTTTCTTTCGTAGCTGTTTTATTTGCAAAAAGATTTTTATTTATTTATTTATTTAAAAAAGCCTAACTTATAATTATAAATTAAGGGGGAAGCCATGAGTAGCAAGACCTTAGGCTTAATAAAGATTTTTATTCATCGAAATGTCTCCAAAAATAGATTGAATTATGCCACCTTTGTCACCACACCTCAATCCAAGCACGGAGTACCAAGTAAAGATTTTCTTGGCAATGTGGAGCTTCTCATCCCGTACAGAAATCTTTATTGATGCGTCTTTTTGACGAAGCTTCTTGAAGGGAATCATTCTTGCCCGACGTTGTCTAACGTTAAAAAGTAAGTCCTTTCGGATGCTTATTTTAGTAGCTTAGAGGATAAAGCTTACTCGAATTTCTATTGCTTGAGATAATGCCTCTCTTAATTTATGGAGTGAATGGGTTTCTTCTATTAACTTTCATTTAGAACACTTTTATTTTTATCTTTTTAATCCGGAGATAATTTTTTTGCTTACACTTTGACAGTTGACTTTGTTTGAGAACAAACTGGTCACTATGTTTCCTCGATAGTGACTGCTGATACGATCACGAACATCATTCTGCTGGATACCAGATCATCAATTCCTCACAGAGTGAAGAATATCAAACACAAAGCAAATGCATGGTACGACTCGAGCAGTAAAGAGGCTGTCAGGGTGAGGGAGTTAAATTTCCGGACTTTCAAAGCCAACCCTACTAAGGAACACCGGAAAAAGTTTAAACGGGCCAGAAATGACTGCAATGCATTAATTAGACGTTTGAAGTTCTTATACCAGACCAAAAGTTGAGGCAAAAAGTGCAACAATGTCCCATGGGTAGCAAAAACTTTTTGTGATTTGTTAAAAACATAAAGAATTCCGCTTCGTCTTCAATTTTCACGCTCATTTGCAATGACATTCCAGCCGTCAGCTCTTAGGACAAGGCCAATCTGCTTGATGCGTATTTCGCCGCCAGCTCAAAGCTGCCAGATTACACTTTGTCTCCTCCTGTACTTGATAACGTCGATTACACCATGGGACAAATACATTTTCGCACTCGTACATTTGCAAGAGTTCTTAAAGATTTCAAAGTGCATAAATCCGCTGGCCCGGATGGTATCCCCAAGATACTTCTGATGAGGTGTTCTTATGCGCTGCCAAAACCACTGGGTACGCTTTTTCCTCTGTTATATTCTTTCGATCGATGAGTCTCATCTTCTATGGATTAGAAATAGCCTTTCAAACCGTTCAATTCAAATCTGATACTAGTCTGATATTTACCAAATTAATGCTGGTGTTCCCCAAGGCTCTGTTTTGTCTCCGACTTTCTTGCTCATTTTTATAAATGATCTCCTGTCTGCTACTTCTAATCCAATCCACTCCTTCGCTGATGACTTTCAGCTTTTCATATTCGTTCCAAAACTCACGTCCCTATCCTTCGGCAGTAATATGTTAAGCACATTAAATTCCGACCTTGATAGCATATTTAATTGGGGTAAAAACAATAGAGTGGAAATCCATGCTTCCAAAACTTAATGCCGTCTACTGTCACTAAAGCGAACCCAAAATAATCAGCCATTATCTATGAATGGCGCTTGTGTCGATGAAACCGAAAAACTTTTCATCCTGTGTATCAACTCAACACTTAGTTGGAACGATCACATATTCGAGGTCGCCAAAAATGTTGCGAAATGTCTAGGCTTCCTAAAACGATGCAAGAAATACTTCACCCTTCTGATTTGGCCTCAATTTTTAAGGCCTTAATTAGCACCAAGCTTCCTTCGCGTGGTTGTACACCTTGACGCGGTGCGAAGGCTTAGTAAAGGTTAAAGACTCTTGAGAATTTATTCTCTATGATGAGACCCGAAGCTAAGATGCAACCAGTCCCAATTCCTCCCTCTCCCTTCCTTCCTCCTTTTCTCTCTCCCTTTCCGGTGGGCCGGATCAAGGTGTCAACCGTTCCGTGCCGAGGATCAGCCTGGCTGGGGGCCCACCCTAAACTAAAGCCCAGTCGCTAACGGAGTATCCGAAATACCTGGCGACCTTTCGGATCAATCAGCCTTAGCTGTGTATTGCGGATCTCTGGGCAGCCGGACCTCCCTTTCTCCGCTACTCGTGGGAACTAATGTCCTCAAAAAAACCCCTTTAAAAAAAAATAAATCACTCACCAGCTGGGACCTCAACTCCCAGCGCCTCTAAAGCCCCTTTAGCTCCTGAAGTGCTGGCGACCAAGCCAATTTCGGCTAGACTCGCCAATAGCCGCGTGGAGCCCTCCAGATCCATCTCGGATCCAAACAACGCCCGCAGTACCGCTGCCTCCTCAAAGGCCATTGGCCTTTCTACAAGGAAACACAGGGAGCGGAATACTGCAGCCCGGATTTTGGAGCGCTTTAGTGGTGTTCCTCCGGAGTCGCTTTCTGAGCAAAAGAAACGCTCGCTAGCTTGGGCAACCAAGGTAGCTAAAAGCATTGAAAGCGATAGCGCGAATGCCCCCGAGCCATCGACAGCTAAGCGTGCCAGATCAGCCGACTCTTCAACCTCCGAGCCCAAAAGTTCAAAAACTGCCGGAGGATCCTCTAATGCCAATAGGCTCAATAGGCCGTATAGTGAGGTAGTTAAAGACAACCTCACTTACGCCGTGATCGATAAAAGCGACGTCGATGGTAGCCTTTCGCCCTCCAATTGGAGGAAAATTGAACGAGGTTTGAACAACTTCTACCACAGCCTTGTACAGGAAAGCGGAGGCCTGGCACCTGTCGGGCTCGATGCTGGATGGTACCAAGGTAGAATTAAGTTGTTGTCCTTCGGGGACCTACGATCGGCGGATCTTTTCAGATCAGCCGTCCTTAAATTGGGGGAAGTATGGGAGGGGGCACGGCTTGATGTCGTGACTAAGGATAATATCCCTAGTAGGCCCAGGACTCGTGCCTGGTTACCGCTCATCCCCTCCGATGCTCCCACCATTCTCAAATTCATCCAGGTTTGCAACCCGGATCTCCCAACTCACGACTGGAAGATCGCGAAACTGGAGGAGCCCAAAGGTGACACGCGAGCGGCTACTATTGTCATCAATAAGGAGTCGCTCACCCCCCTCACGAAATCTAGTGGAGTCATTCATTATGGCTTCACTAGTGTAACTTTGAGGGTTTATAAAAAGGATGGGGAGGACTCTGCGATGGTTAATCACTCTCCCTCCACCTCATCGTCTGCTAAACCTGCCGGTAATACACCGGCCGCAGTCATTGAGGAGGAGGGGGGATGCTCGGCCGCGGTGGAGCCGTCTCCCTCCACCTCATCTTCCATCGCCAAAACGGGAGCTATCCCGTCAACCTCTTTGGCTCCCATGGAGGATGAGGGGGAGAGAGAGGGCACTCCAGAGCCCTCACCAGATCCAGAGGCTCGAGATGAGGATGTTGATTGTATCAACTTCTCTGATCTCGAACTCACGAGTACCCCGCCTAATAGCCAAGACTCCCTTTTTGGGATCGACCTTGGCGATGATCTAAACACCACCTTGGTGGAAGGAGGACTACCCGATGGCGCTGCTTCGGATAGTCCAAATTAATCTCCACCATTCCATTTCGGCTTCGGCCGCTCTACTTCTCCGTCTCAACACCTACGGAGAAGATATTGTCCTAGTCCAAGAACCCTGGGTCGTCAATGATCTAGTGTGTGGACTCAGGACTCCTAACTACATTCTCTTCTTCATGAGAGATGGAGGTAAGCCCAGAACCTGCATTCTTGTGAAGGGCTCACTAAATGCCTTTCTTCTCTCCAATTATAGCGATCGAGATTCAGTCGCCGTTTGCCTAGAACTAGGCACAGAAAAAGTCTGGGTAATGTCGGCGTACATGGCACATGACCATGTTGAACCTCCCCCCTCTACTACAATCAAGAGGACGATCGCTGATGCGGAGAGAGCCAAGACCGCGCTCATTCTGGGATGTGATGCAAACGCGCATCACACAATCTGGGGGAGCACGGACATCAACGATAGAGGTGAGTTAATTTCTGACTACATTCTAAACAACAATTTAGTAGTATGCAACTCAGGTTGCGAACCCACCTTTATTACAAAAAACAGACAGGAGGTGCTCGACATCACCCTGACTTCTGACTCTATTGCTGACAGCATCAAAAACTGGAAGGTCTCTCGTGACCACTCCTTCTCTGATCATCGCTATATCACCTTCGATGTAGTAAGATCGCCTCGTTCACAAATATCTTTCAGAAATCACCGAAAGACCAACTGGGATAAATACAGAGAAACTGTATCGGCAATCTTAACTGATACACCTTTCTCCATCCCCAACTGTCCTGCCGACCTCGACACTTCTGTGGAGAGGCTCACAAAAATCCTTAACCACGCACTGTCTATTTCCTGCCCTATCAGCAAGCCTAAGGGCAAGTCGAAACCACCATGGTGGAATCGGGAACTGGACAAGTTGCGCAAGGAAAGCAGGAGATCTTTTAACAAAGCGAAACGCACCCGAGGTTAGTTCCTACAAAACTCCTACTCCTACAAAACTCCTACCTACAAAAGTTCTCTCAACACCTTCAAAATTGAACTAAGAAGAGCCAAGCGTGTGTCTTGGAGACTCTTCTGCGGCAAAATTGAAGAAGTTTCTGAAGCCTCCAGGCTGAGGAAAGTATTAGTATCGCTCCCGAAAGCACCCAGCTTTCTACAAAAATCGGATGGTACCTGGACATCTTCCAGTCTAGACACCCTAAACCTTCTTGTGGACACCAACTTCCCGGGAAGTCTAGCTGCTAGATCAATCTGTCCTGGCAGTACACCAACCAGATGCTCTTGTAGCCCTCTTAAAATAGACAGTGCATCTGTCAAGTGGGCACTAAATAATTTCAAACTATATAAATCAGCTGGCCCTGATTGCATTATACTTGCAGAACTCCAAGCAGTTGCAGATCTCATTCTCCCCTGGCTGACAAGCATCTTCCAAGCTTGTCTAGATTTAGGATATGTCCCCAGGTCTTGGAAGGAGGTTACAGTAATCTTCATTCCCAAGGCCGGCAAATCCTCACATAACAAGCCTAACGACCTTAGACCTATCAGCCTCTCTTCTTTTCTCCTAAAGACACTTGAGAAGCTGATTGATCACCACATCAGAAGCAGTATTGCGTCTGGCAGACTCTCGCATGCTCAACATGCGTACAATAAGGGTAAGTCAGTGGAGACAGCTCTACACACCCTCATAGGTACGATTGAAAAATCACTAAAATACAAGGAATTTACCCTGGTAGCTTTCCTTGACATTGAAGGAGCCTTTAACAATATCACGCCCGAGGCAATTAACTTAGCGCTTAACAATCTCGGTATTGAAAATCCGTTTGTGGCTTTTATTCATCAGCTACTTGTTAGCAGAGTAATAAACTCTAAACTCGGTGAATTCAATGTCCGCAGAACAGTTAATAGAGGAACCCCGCAAGGTGGTGTACTCTCTCCTCTTCTATGGAATTTTGTGGTCAATGAAGTGCTACTGAACTTAGAGGAGGCAGGATGCAGGGTGATTGCCTATGCGGATGATGTTGCTATTGCAGTTTCCGGAAAATTTGTCTCGACACTTAGGGACATCATGCAGCATACCTTCCAAAGACTAACCTGGATGGACCAGTGCATGCGGTCTTGGAGTTAATCCGCAAAAAACGGAACTAGTACTCTGCACGATGAAATATAAAATTCCCCCCTTTGACCCTCCCTCCTTGTGTGGCGTAAAACTTACGCTCACAGATAAGGCCAAATTCCTGCGTCTCATCATAGATCCAAAACTAAGCTGGAAGCCCAACATCATGGAGCGTATAAGGAAAGCTATCACTGCGCTCTATTGCTGCAAAAAAGCAATCGGATGTAAATGGGGCCTTCAGCCTAGAATACCATACTGGCTGTATACAGCCGTAGCCAGACCAATCCTACTTTATGGAGTCTCAGTATGGTGGACAGCTCTTGGCACAGCCGTCAACCGCAACCTTCTTAACCGCGTGTAAAGAACTGCAAGCATATTCATCAGTGGGGTGCTAAGGACGACACCATCCACCACCACTTGACTTGTTTGCCAGACAAGTAGCAGCTTGCACAGCGGTAAGACTCAGAACACTACACCTGTGGAATAACCACCATACAGGTCATTCCACCATTCTAGATAACCTCGAGTTTCTACAACACGACACCGACCTCCTACTGCCTCATCTTGTCTTTGAGAAAAACTTCTCTACCAGCATACCCTCCAGGTCAGACTGGAAGTCTGATACTCAGACGCTGGACGGTCCTCTGCGTATTTTCATAGATGGATCCAAGACGGACGAGGGAGTAGGAATAGGTGTCTACTGCAAGGATCTCAATTTTAGTATATCCCTCCTCCTTCCAGAACATTGTAGCGTATTCCAGGCTGAGACGATGGCAATAAAAGAAGCTCTGTCTTGGCTCAAGAACAACGTGATATCCAAGAAGGACAGCACCATCTGTTCAGACAGCCAGGCAGCAATCAAATCCCTGAACTCGGTCACTTTTCTCTCTAAGACCTCCCTAAATTGCCGTCTATCTCTTAACGAGATGGCTGAGCATTTTAATATTCACATCATGTGGGTGCCGGGACATAGTGACATTCCAGGGAATTGTGAAGCCGATGATCTCGCCAGGAGCGGTACGATCTCCACAAACCTCCCTAGTGGAGATCTTCCGCCTATGCCATTCGCTACAGCTAAACTTCTTTTAAAGAATCATACTATTAAAAACACCAACTCAAGATGGTCAGATGGCACTACGTGCTTCATCACAAAGCAAATCTGGCCTAAACTTGATCTAAAACGTTCACTCTATCTTCTTAGAATGAACAGGTCATTCCTAAGGATTCTCATTGGCGTTATCACAGGACACTGTGCCATTGGCACTCACGCCTCAAGAATGGGACTCCCTCATAATGATTTCTGCAGAAGCTGCAGAGACGAAGAAGAAGAAGAAAGCATAACGCATCTTCTCTGCACTTGTAGCGCTCTCTCCTCTCGCAGGATGAAACACCTTGGAGCCTACTTCTTTAACGACTTGAGCGAATTGCACAACGTCGGCATCAATCAATTAAAGAGCTTCGTTGAAAGCACTAAATGGTTTTTCGGATAAAGGAACACAAGATCCACGTGGTATCACAATGGGCCTAATTTGGCCTAAGTGTGACTGTTTTCTACAGTCAGCCACTTCAACCTAACCTAACCTAGCACCAAGCTTGAGTACAACGCTCATAAATGGTCTGGTGCTCCCAAGACATCTCTGCACCTGCTAGATAGAATACAACAGCGAACAATAAAACTTATAGGAGGCAGTAATATTGCGAATTTGATAGACTCGCTCGAACATCGCCGTAATGGGTCATCCTTGTCATTGTTTCATCGCTATTTTAACAAACGATGCTCAAGTGAGCTAGCCAATTGCATTCCTCCCTTATGAATTCACCCGCAATACTCGTCTCGCCAGAAATGCTTATCAGTTCACCCTTAAGCATGCTTCCGGACGTACAGTTAAGTTAAGAGAGTCATTTTTTAGCCGCACCACACGAATATGGAATGCTCTTCCTAGCCCAATATTTCCCACTCACTACAATCCGCAGACATTTAAAACCAATGTGCACATGTACCTCTTCTCCCTTTCTCCTTCTATACCTTCGGACCGTGCTGTGTCTTGATTCCGGACACTTAAGGGTAGTCGTTACCCCTTTTGTGCGCGCAAACTATTTTTTTTACTAACCTAACAAGATCTATTGTATCGACGGGTTGGAAGACTTACTACTTCCATTGTGAAAGATAATATATCTTTTAGTGGAGTTTTTTAATTCCACTGAAGTGAGTATTTCCGTATGGAGAATACGTTTACTTAACCAGTGTAGTGCGAGACTTTCACATAAAATGTGCTCGGATGTTTCGTCTTCTTCAAGACACAAGTTCATTTTGTTAAAGTGGTAATTCAGGGTCTGAATCGTTTGGATTGCTTAAGACCTGACCCATTGGTCCAATAATCTAGGCGAAGTTTGTTTTCCCATTCGTTTAATCAGCGCTACAGCTGTTGTCCAATTGATGTTGAAACACATTAAACATTAAAATTCATGGTCCAATAATTCTACATCAAATAACCCACTGAAACAATGCTGCCTGACCATAGTGTCTGGCTTTAGCTCTGCCTCTGACTCTAGGAAGGCTACTATTTACCTTTCACCTTGCTTTATTTGATTTGTGTAATTCATCCTTTTTTTGCTTTTATTTCATAATTTACGACACTAAAAGTTTATACATAGTTACCATCTCAATATTCCCTCGAAATGGGTGCCCAGATTATTATTTTTATATATACATACACAAATTTACTCTTGTTATTGTGTTTTTTTTTTATTATTCATTGCACAATCATTTCAATATTCCTTCGAAATGTGTGCCATACTTATTTCATATTTTTATATTAGTTATTTTTTTTTATATAATGTAGTTTTTAGTACTGTTTTAGTTTGCTTTAATATACATTCTATATATGTATTTAACCATTTTATTTTAGTTGTTTATCATTTTAAGTTGTATTTTTACAGTTTAGTTCATTGCTTTTTTCTAAATTTTGTTTAACAATAGATAAATGTATATTTTACATAAGTCGAAATTTATTTCAATATAGTGTCCTGTTTTGGATTACATTATTCTAAAATATTTTTATCAGGTTAAGTTTTGCTTTTATTTCTTATATATTTACTTCATTATTAATATAATATCCATTTTCTTACATTTGTATTTATTTATATAAACATATGTTTGTAAAATGCATATATATATTATACATATATTTATATTTGTGTTAATATAATGTTTAAATTGTTACTTATTTTCATGTATAAATTCTAATATAGGCAACATTAATCTTGATCATAGGAACAATCAGGAAATACGATTTTTTCTGTTTTTGTTTTTTTCTTTTCTTCTCGTTGTTGTTTGCTTATATGTTTTGTTGCTTGTGTTAACTTTTTCTTAATTCTGTGGTATGTTGTTTATTGTAGGGCAAGAGCACGCTATAAACTTTTCTTTTGCAAGGCTTTTCTGCGTAAAACTGCAAACGTTCACAAGAAATCCACAAGTTTTCAGCAATTAAAGTTTTTAATTAATTATAACATATTAATTAGACGTCGGGCGCCGTGCGGTAGTGGGTAGGTGCGTCAGCTCCTACGCTAGATGTTGTCGGTTCGATTCCCGAAAAAACACCAAATATTTTTTCACGGCTCCACCTCTTTCGAGTCACTGACAATGCTCAAGGAGTATAACTGTCTAGAAAAGGCTTCTCAAAATCGCCGTTCGGAGTCGGCATTAAACTGTAGGTCCTCTCCACTCGTGGAAGAACAATAGCACGCACAATACGAGTGGTTGCTGAGAAGCTAGGCCCAGGTCCACCTCGGACTGTAGCACCGCTATTATTATTAATTACACGTCACAAATCGTAAAAAAAAAACAATGTAAAATGTATTTTTTAAATTCAATACTGCACCAGTTTTGCGACATATGACATTTCACCGATTGCGCCAGTTACAAACCGAGACGGAATGGTTATAAATTATACACAAACAAATTAAAAAGCGGGCCATTGTTTGTAATAAATTATGTATTTTGGGTAATAAATAAAAAAACTGGCTGACTGACAGCGTTCATGCACTTGTGCAATATTAGAGCTAATGAAACGATTTTACGTAAACAAATGAAAGGGCTAAAGAAATAGGAAGGGACGCTATTGATACAACACGTAAACAAATAAGGGAATTGGGAGAAGACGCGTAAACGATAACAAGTGCGAAGTTTGTCAGCGGGTAGGGTTACCAACACGTAACTCGCGCAAATTAAAAAAAAACTACAACTTTTACCTATATCAGGGGCTGCAAAACCGACCCCAAAATGACAAAGGTCTGATGAGAAGACTATTGCCGATGCTGCAGCAAAGAAACGGCCAGGGAAAGACGAACCATCCAAAAAATAATCTGATTAAAGGAACCCTGTAACTTCCTACATAGACACCTTTACAGGAATCAGAATGGTCAACCTAACCAAGGACTTTCTCAATACCGTATTAAAACTGTGCAAATGGCTATCACGCAGGAGACAATATTAGACAGGGTGGTCACAAGATCACACGAGCAATCGGTAGTAGAGGTATCGAAGAATCGATCAACAAATGGATTAGGGCTATGCTGAAAAATCGTTCGATTACTTCCTCTTCTAATGTAGTGTCGGTTTCTGCAACCGCAGTCAGAGACTGGCTACAGCGGCCTGAACTACCACCTTAAATAAAATTAACTTGTGTCAGAACAAGGAATGTAGGATTTGTCTTGAAGAAGACGAAACATTCGAGCACAATTTATGTGAATGTCCGGCACTACACTGCTTAAGGAAACGTATTCTAGGGAAATATTAGGGAAGTATTCACTTCAGTGGAATTAAAAAACTCCACTACAAAAGATATACTTTCTTTCAGAAGTACGTCTTTTTGATTAACTCCAACTCTTCGTCTTTTTGATTAACTCCAACCCTTCGATACAATAGATCTCTCTAGGTCGTTGCCTTAACGGCTGGGTTGTATAAGGAAAAAAAAACCTTGAAGTAGTTAATAGACTTAAAGAACCGACCTTCCAAAAAAGCGGAAATGGAAAATGGAAAACAAAAGGAGCAACCGGGGCAGGCTCTGACCTCGGAAAGGGCCAAAAGTACTAAGGATCCACCCAGACAAGGCAAGCAGTACAACGACGTCCTCAGGGATCAAACTCTTGTCACCGTAGTGGATAAGGCGGATACTGATTGGAGTATCTCGACAGATAAGTGGAGGAAGGTGGAGGTCAAGTGGGCCCCTGACCTACTCTCTATTCTGAGGGAACAACCGAGACCTGCCCGACCTGTGAAAACGTAGGCTGGTTCCAGGGGCACGTGAAACTACTTGCATGCGCGGATCAAAGGTCAATTGATCTTCTCAAACAGGCTATTGGGAGGGTAGGAGGTGTGACCAGGGCACGCATCCGACTACCTGCTGAGCCTTCGGACTCGGCGTCCATCCTGGAGTTGATCAGTATGGACAATCCGAAGTTTAATACTAGGAACTGGAAAGGCAGCAGGCTGGAGGAACTTAAGGGTGACACAAGATCAGTAATGATCGTCCCTAATGAGGAATCCTCGGTCACTCTTGCTGCGGAGATAGAGCCCTGGAACGCTGGAGGTCTAGTGCTGGGACTCAGGACGCCTCATTACAAGCTGTTCTACACCAAGAATTCAGGTAAAACAAGAACTCGCATTATATGCAAAAGCTCCCTTAATACTTTTCTACTTTCCTACTTTAACGACACAGACACCTCGGTTGTAAGCCTGGAGCTGAACCAGAGGACTTATTGGATCACATCAGCCTACCTAGCTCATCTGCAAACTCATCTGAAAGAGACGCACAGAAGAGAAAGCGACGCGTTCTCTAATGATCTGTCGGAGCTTGGCGGGCAAATCCTGGGGATGCAGTCAAAGCATCCTAAGATGGATGCATTGTTAGACCTACAATCACCTACGGTGCAATCGCATGGACTAAGAGAACCAATCTGAACAACACGTGGGAAACAATCAACAAAGTTCAAAGGTTGGCATGCCTCTGTTTGAATAATAGCTAAAATTATCCTCTGAGCAAATCAAAGAACACCTCGAAGACACACTCGACGCCGAACAAACATATTTCCGCCTGGATCCTCCTGTGTCGACCACATCAACACCTTGCGGATCATCATCGACCAGAGTATCGATCACCACTTCACCTGCTGTTCATCGATTTGGAAAAGGTGTTTGATAGTGCCAATCGGGAATTTATCGGGCATGCATTGCGCAGGAGAGGCATTCCTGATAAATTAATAGCAATTATTAAGGCCACATATGATGGGTCCACATGTCACGTCTTACACTGAAAATTAACTCGACAAAAACAAAAATTATCAGCCTAAAATCAAACTCATTAACTCATATATGTATTACTGGACAGACGGTTGAGAGAGTTGAGAATTTCCAAAACCTTGGGAGTATTGTCTCAACCGATGCCGAAACCGATCTGGAAATAGCCAATCGCATAGGCAAAGCAAAATCAGCCTTTGGGATGTTATCCACAGTTTGGCGAAGTAATGCAATTAGCTTAAACAACAAGCTACGACTGTTCCCTTCCAAAGGGGTGACAGGTTCATAGCTAACCAAACGATGCAATAGAACACGCTTATTCAGGATGGCAGGCTGAACGGCGGTCCTAGGAGTACGTGGCGCAGAACAGAGCAACGAATCCATAGTTCACAGACTGAGCAGCAACACGGTAAAATGGTATACAGATGGATCAAGAACTGATAAAGGAACTGGGGCAGGGGTCTTTGGACCCGCGACAAAAACATCGAACCCATGGGCAATCGCACCAGCATCTTTCAAGCAGATATTTATGCCATAAACAGATGCGTCCAAATCAGTCTCGACAGGAACTATACCAACAGCGACATAGCAATGTCAGATAGTCAAGCAAGCCGCTATAATGGCACTAGACTCATACTAAAAATCTAAGCTCGTGTGGGAATGCCTACAGAAGCTTAAAGAGTTGAGTAGGAGAAACCGAGTAAAACTCTGCTGGATACCTGGCCTTATGGGGATAGAATGCAATGAAATGGCCGACTCTCTGGCAAGAAATGGATCATCAGAACCCTTCATAGGCCCTGAGCCATTCTGCGCTGTAGGAGACCATGTCCTTAGAGAAGAATTCGGGGAACTATAGAGAAGGGATTGGAAAGTAAACTGGAAAAAAGCTCATGGCATGAAGCAGATCCAAAAATTCCTAGGGTAGTACAATCGAAAGAGATTTGATGCATGCCTTAGAATGAGCAAGAAAAACTTCGAATCCTAACAAGCTTTCTGACAGGACACTGTAAACTCTGGGAGCATCTAAAAAAACTAGGGGTATCAGAAGAAGACCTCTGCAGATTTTGTGGAGAATTTAATGAAATTCCAGAAGATATACTGGGATTTTGTGAGGCACTAGCCCACAAAATCAGCAGAAGAAATGCAATAACTAGAACCATCTCTCATTCTCAGATTCCTACAACAGATTTCTTCACCTGCAATAGGAGTTCATTGCCCTCAATACAACTTTGAAAAGAACTGTATTTGAGAGGAACTCGTAATAGTGCTATGGTATTAAAAAGGGCACAATAGATTTTAAAGGTCATGGTGCAATATACCCTCAACAATAATAATAACAGGGTGTGGGCTCGATGTTCTCGGTTCGATTCCCGAAAAAACACCAAACATTTTTTCACGGCTCCACCTCTTTCGAGTCGCTGACAATGCTCAGAGTATAACTGTTTAGAAAAAGCTTCTCAAAAATCGCCGTTCGGAGTCGGCATTAAACTGCAGGTCCCCTCCACTCATAAGAAAACAATAGCACGCACAACACGAGTGGTTGCTCAGAAGGCCAGGCCCAGGTCCACCTCGGACTGTACCGCCGTCATTATTATTATCATAATACTAACAGGGTTGTATATTGTTCGGAGTTCTTTCAGGAAGAGATTCAGGCTGAGTTCTGGGAAAGACGTTAGTTTCAGGAGTAAACTACACCTGTCCTGAAGAGAGTAAGCGGCCGGTTGCATAAGACTAATTTAGCATACGTGGATAAACATTCGACACTGCTCCCTCGACACTTTTCAAGTATTTAATCGAAGTATTTAATACGAATTATCGAAATTTACGAATTATCGAGAATAAAAATTATCAAGTGTAGAATAAAAAGAGGACTAATTATCGAAATACATATTCAATGTAAAGTCAAATAAAATATATTCATTTTACATATTCAACATACGAGGGGCGTTCAATATATTCTGTATATATAAATTGACTTATTTATCAAGTAATACTATTATTTTAGTGCATTCATGTAAAATTTCATATGAATGTGATTATTAATTCGCGTTTTATCTCTAGTTAAAAAGAATCATAATGGCAACTGAGACGATGATGGTGAAAATTGAGCATCGCGCTGTAATTAAATTTCTCACTAAGCAAGGAAAAAGTCAAAAAACTATTCATGACGAGATGGTGGTTGTTTACCAGGGTTCCGCACCTTCATTATCAACTGTGCAAAAGTGGTCAAGTGAGTTCAAGAGAGGCAGAGAGAGCATTTAAGACGAACCCAGCTCCGGCGCCCCGGCTACTGCTTGTACGGGAGAAAGCATCAAAGAAGTCGAAAAACTTGTTCTTGAGGATGCCCGAATAAAGGTGAAAATGATGGCAGAGATCACCAAGCTTTCAATTGGTACCATTCACATCATTCTTCATGACCATCTTAACCTTTCAAAGGTCAGTGCAAGGTGGGTGCCATGAATGCTCACAGCGCCTCAGAAAGAAGTGAGAATCGCATGCTGTAGAGAGCTTTTGGAGATGTGTAGTGAGAACGCGGACGGTGTTATGGATCGAATTGTTACTGGTGACGAAACATGGGTCCACCACTATGACCCTGAAAGCAAACAAGAGTCCATGCAGTGGCATAAAAAAGGAACAGACCCCCCGAAGAAGTTCAAAGTCACTCCGTCTGCCGGGAAGTTCATGGCCACAGTTTTTTGGGACTCAAAGGGAATCTTGCTTATTGAGTACAAAAAAAAAGATGAAACCATCAACGCCACATCCTACGCTTCCACTTTGCATAATTTGCGGGAGGAAATTAAAAAGAAAAGACGGGGTAAACTCGCAGCGGGTGTGTTGCTTCTTCATGACAACGCTCCTGTTCACACGGCGCGAGTTTCCAAGGCTGCTGCGCGAGATTGTGGTTTCGAAGAAATCCAACACCCACCCTATAGTCCAGACCTTGTCCCTAGTGATTATTTCCTGTTTCCGGATTTGAAAAAATGTCTTCGTGAAAAAAGATTTTCGGAAGTGAAGAACTCAAGTCGGGTATTTTGCAGAGAAAGAGGAAATTTATTTTTTTGAGGGTTTAAAAAAGCTTATTCCAAGATGTAACAAATGCATTGATGTTAGGGGAGATTATATTGAAAAATAAAAACAATTTAAATTGAATTCGCATTTTCCTTCATATCGATACCGAGAATATATTGAACGCCCCTCGTACATATATAGTTACATATATACAGTTATACTACGTACATATTTGTATTTACATGCATACTTGTATTTTCACGTATTATTTTTTTTTGCACAGGGTGGTAATCGCGTATTTTTTCTATTGCCGATTCTATTGTGAATAAAGCTGTAAATACTTAATCGCAAACTACGGTCGAAGCCACGAAATTCCTTAGACGCGATAGACTGGCTCTTGCTTCCTTCAAAGACTTAACTGGCTGAATGGCTTCTTCGGTCTCGTCTTCGTCCTCATCATTTTCGTGGTCATTGGTTCTCGGTTGTTGCAAGAATTTCGTCGTCATTGTAACTTGGACCAACTGCAATATCGTCGTCGAAATGAACAAAATCTAAGAAAGTGACATCATCTCCATTTGTGCTAACTAAACGTTCTAATTCTTCCGTAGGGACAAGCATGTTTCCGTTATCAACTGTAGATTAAACAGCATTTTCTTTAAGGAAACCGCAGGCTTTGAAGAAATGGAAAGTTTAAATTGAATAGAACAGTTGTCCATGAACATTAAAATGTTCCGGATTTGCTTCATTAAGTACAAGTAATCACTCAATGAACAACTCAGCAGTCATCCATGACCAATGGGGCGACAGCCAACACTTCCTTCCTTTTTAATGGATGGAGCGATACCAAAACGCCCAGCAACAGTTTTCTGCTTTTCTGCATTGGCTACGGCTCCAATAATTTATTATATATTATTATAATTGTGACAGGGAAGCACTTGCATTTCTTTGAACTCATCTTGCAAACTGAGAGCGATGACTTAAGTGATAACCGACAACGAAAAAAGACAACAGACAATCTCACAAATACATAGGTAAACTGTAACAAAAGGACGAGAAGGGAGAAATACGAATTATAGAGATACGTGATAAAAGACATACGAATTACAGAGTTCTACTCTTGTTCACCGAGAAAAAATATACGAATTATCAAGGGGACCGAAACGTATGGGTTTTATACGAATTGTCGCGATTTTTTCAAGGTACCGTCTTTGATACGAAATACCACAAGAGACAAATTATCGACATACGAATTATAGCAATTCCACTGTACTTCTTCTTCTTAAGGTTCCTCTCCGCTTCGGAGGTTGGAAATCATCATTTTTAATGTTTGCTTATTTGTTACTCCTCTTAATATTTGCAGTGTTGAGAGATTAAGCCATTCGCTCAGGTTGGCACTCCATGTTGTTTTTTGTCTTCCTCTTGCTCTCGTTCCTTCTATTTTTCCTTGTAAAATATTTTGCAGTAGATGGTATTTGCTATTCCTGAGTATATATCCTAAGTATTCCAGTTTTCGTTTTTTTATTGTAAACATTATCTCTCTTCTTTGGTTCACTCTTCTTAATATTTCTTCATTTGTTACTCTGTCCATCCAAGAGACTCGTAGCATCCTTCTGTAGATCCACATTCATAAAGCTTCTATCTTGTTTGTGGATTTCTTCTTTATTGTACAGGTTTCGGCACCGTATAATAGAATTGGCCATATGTAGCATTTCACCAGCCTTGTTTTAGTTTTCATATTAAGTTCTCTGCTACATAGGAGCTTTTTCATCTTACAGAAGGCGGCTCTGGCTTGTTCTATTCTGCAGAGGATTTCTTTGCAAGGATCGCCGTTGCTGCAAATCACCGATCCTAGATATTTGAAACTGTCGACTCTCTCTACGTTTGTGTTGTTTATCTTCAATTCAATATTCTCTGCGCTCGTATTTTTGGCAATTACCATAAATTTCGTTTTTGATGCGTTGATTCTTAATCCGTACTTTTCACTTGCGAGATTCAGTTTATTCATCATGATGTTCAATTCCTTTAAGTCATTAGATATTATTACTGCATCATTCGCATATCTTAGGTTGTTTATTCTTACGCCATTAATCTTTACTCCATATTCGATGTCTCTTATGCTTTCCTTGAAGATTTCTTCTGAATACATATTGAAAAGAAGTGGGGATAAAATACAACCTTGTCTGCCTCCTCTTTTTATATTTATCTCCTCTGATTCTTCTCCCTCTATGTGTATTTTCGCTCTTTGATTCCAGTAGAGATTTTCGATTATTCTGCACTTATTGCTATCAATGCCCTTGTTCCTAAGAATTTCAATCATTTTTTTTGTGCTGGACTTTGTCAAAGGCTTTTTCATAGTCCACGAAACATGCGTAAACCTTCCGGTTCACTTCCAGGCTTCGTTGGATTATCATATTGATAGCGAATAGTGCTTCTCTAGTACCAAAACCGCTCCTGAATCCGAATTGTGAAGGGCTTACATCCTCCTCAAGCTTACTGAAGATTCTTCTGTGTATAACTTTTAGGAATAACTTCAAGGCGTGGCTCATTAGGCTGATTGTCCTATACTCTTCACAGCGCGTTGCTTTACCTTTCTTTGGTAGCGTTATAAATGTCGATTTTAACCAGTCTTCAGGGATCTTACCATATTTATATATAGCGTTGAACAGGTTGGTGATTATTTGGATATTATCTTCTTCTATTAGTTTGAGGAGCTCGTTTGGTATTTCATCTGGACCTGTAGCTTTCCTTGTTTTAGCTTCGTCTAGTACCTTTTTTATTTCCTCTTTCAGTATAGGTGGTCCTTCATTTCCTCTGTTCGGTTGTAGTACTCTTTCCATCGTTCTAGTTTCTGGTTTGTATTCAGCAATATCTTTCCATTTTTATCCTTTAGTGCGGCGTATTGTTTTTTCCTTTCTAACCCTGAGATTTCCTTTACTTTTTTATGGATATTAAAGTTGTCGTATTGTTCTAATTCTGCACATTGTTGTTGAAGGTAAGTGTCTTTGGCTTCTCTGATTTTGTTCCTGATGAGTCTCTCAATTTCCTTGTATTTAGTGGGATCTAGTTTATTTACTCTTCTCTGCTCCATTAGGGTCAAAATTTCGTTTGTCATCCATTCTTTCTTTGGTGGATTTTCTCTTTTCTGTAGGTGCTTCCTTCCTGCCTCTATTATAATATCTTTTAGCTCTATCCATTTGTTGTCTATGTTATCATCATTAATTAGATCCGTCCTCATTTGTTTTAGCCTATCGTTCATCTCTTCTTTCAGTTGTGTTCGTATGTGATCGTTTTTTAAAAGATCTACTTCAAATTTTTTGCCTTTTGACCTCTTCTGAATCTTCTTCATCTGTATTTGAATTTTGGCTACAATCGGATTATGATTTGATCCTACATCTGCTCCTGGGTAAGTTTTTGCAGATTTCACTGCGTTTCGGAATCTTTTATTGATGATTATGTAGTCTATTTGGTTCCTTATCATTGTCTCTCTGTTATGTCCGGGGGCCGTCCACGTGTATAGTCTTCTTGGAGGGAGCTCGAACCATGTGTTCATGATTACCATTTCGTTCAGTTGGCAATATTCGATTAGTTTTTGACCTCTTTCATTTCTATAGCCTAGGCCGTGGTCACCTACAACTTCTTCGATTCTCCCTTTCCCCACTTTTGCATTAAAGTCTCCCATTATTATTGTAACTTCCTTCTTTTTTGTTAGCTTAACTGCTTGCTCTAGTTCCTGATAGAATTCTTCAATAGTCGATTCGTCGCAGTCAGCTGTCGGCGCATATATTTGAATTATATTCATTAGAGTCTTCTCCGTCTTAAATTGCACAATTCCACTGTACTACTATTATTATTTCATTATTATATTATCGTTGTTATTGTTATTCCACTCCAGGCTGCGTCGAACTTTGAGGGAGTTTCTGGGAGACTCAGTCGTGAAGTTTCCTAGCGATCTATTGCGATTGTAGCTTTTCAACGTCAAAACGTTGTTTTCTTTCTCAAACCCATTGTTCTCTTGATATCCGTGCTCTTACCTTGGCAACAACAACGAAATAATCCAAGTCGATGTTAGCTCCCTGGAAATGATTGATGTTCGGACATCAAGAATACTAGGGGAGTGTCTGACGTCGATCGCAATGTGATCAATCTTGTTGACGATTGATTCATCAGATGGCCGCTAGGTCTTTTTATGGATGTTGAGGTGTGTGTGCTTATTGCCTCTAAATAAGTGCTAACTTCCCTCTCTGTAGCAAACGCCATAGTAGAGCGATGAGCCATGGTATGTTCTTCACTCTTTCCTCTCTCTCGTTTGCAGACACCCAGACGTCCCGTACTTGCCTCCCGGATTTCACCACGGAGAGGTAACAGTAGGATTTCATTAACGCTTGTGTTTTTCTGCATGGTTCCCCTATCAACGCTTTGAAATTATTGTTATTTTTATTATATATTATTGTTATTATTATTATTATATATCGTTATTATTATCACATTATTACTAATATTATCATTGTTATTATCATTTTCATTATCACTATCGTTATTTCCTCTAGCGCGAAATGTTGTTAAAATGGTGCGAACTAAAAGCTATCTTATCTTAAAGGATCTTAGAACACAAAAATATCCAAACAGCTCGGAAAGTATTATGGGTCTACTTGCCAACACAGAACACCCAATTAAAAAAAAATTGTATCTAAAAGCTATTACCAACCACTTTATAAACAAATAAAGCATTTTCTTTTCAGTTTAAGAAAGTCTTTTTTTCCGGTTATTTGACTTAAACACTTTATTTTGTTTCTTTCGGTTACTTTAAAATAATTTTGTTATAGGGAAACAATAAAATAAATGTATAATAATAATAATAATAACGGCGGTGCTACGGTCCGAGGTCGACCTGGGCCTAGCTTCTCAACAACCACTCGTGTTGTGCGTGCTGTTGTTCTCTCGCGAGTGGAGGGGACCTACAGTTTAATGCCGACTCCGAACGGCGAGATTGAGAAGCTTTTCCTAGAAAGTTATACTCTTTGAGCATTGTCAGTGACTCGAAAGAGGTGGAGCCGTGAAAAGACATACTGGGCTCTACTGAACTAGCAGATTTAGAAGCTAGACTTGCTCACCGTTCCTACTGATGTGCACTCTACTCCAATCTGGAAGAACTACCACCGTCACACCTTCTTTAACCCAGATTGTTTCAGTCAATAGTATCCACCACAACTACCTAAAAAAAAAATAAATACGGTCTTTACGGGACTACGGTACACAACCCAGACAATGGCTATTACTTAAAGGCATCTCTCCACCTATATGCAACACTTGCCATAGACGGTATGATGCCAACCACATACTGGGATACTTAAAACACAAACCCACCTGTACACCCACTGCTTAAATCCTCAACCCATCAAAAAATTATTTTAATTTTTAATTACACAAAAAAACTACATACATACGTATAAGTATTTAAGATTTACTTGAGGCACAGGTTTTGGAAGCTAGCGCACTATATACATACGTTGATTTATAATTTTAATTATGTACATACAAACGAATAAATTATTATAAAAAATAATAATAAAAAAAACGTATGTAAAATGATCGCAGAAAAACGAAAATGTTTGTTACTAACCGCTCAAAATTGTATTTTCGTGTTTCTAAGATAATTTTACATAGGATAAGATTTTTAAAATTTTGCGTAGTGGGGTAATAGAAATTCCAATGTTGCATGACACTCTTTGAAAATAACTGAAATAACCCCATTATTCTGGGCGTCTTTAAAACGATATTTAAAAAACACTGTTTTTATCTAGGTGCTGCTAAACTGTCATTTTGCAAAAGCTGTACGCAATTTAAAACCGCTTAATTCTTAACATTTACAAAGTTGTTAATTTATTTTATTGTTTCACCGGCACAAATTAACCGCAAAATACCACGAAAAGAGAATTGGTCACGTTAAAACGCCCAAAATAAGCAATTGGCAATAAAAACTTGTATTGTTTATAAATCGGTTAATAATGGTTTCCGCAATAAATTTTGTTTCTGAGATTTCACATAAGATATATTTTTTTTTATACTTGAATACTGATGTATTGAAAAGCCGTTCCTTAAAATGTAAACAAACTCAAAGAGATTATTATTCAAAAATGAATAGTATTCTACATGCACGTATGTATGAGTTATTAAGGAATGTTTCCAACTGTGGAGATATATATGCATAGAAGTACCTTTTGAATATGTCCCTTTCCACAATCATAACCTTCAGCTATTATTTTGTTTCCATCTTGTAATAATATCCGAGCAGGTTTACTTTCTGAACTTTTTTTCAATAAATTATTAGACCTTTCAGGCAGAACAGGATTTGCTGTGCAACAGTCACTGTAGATACACTTTTTGCTTTTTGTAATTGATTGACGTGGTGAAACGTTTCCAGTTTTTTGATTTTCATTTTTATTTAGAACTCGAACTCGCTCCTTCATAACCGACTTACTCGGCTTTCCTGGGAACTTAGACTTTCCCATTTCTCACATCACATTTTTGTCCAACATTACATTCAACTATATATTTCAAGCTGTATGACCATTTTCAAAGTTCTTACATACATGCATAACAATTCTTCAAAAGTACACTAGTTAGGATTACAAATTACACCATTCTAAACTTAGTGGACAATTTTTATATAATCATTTTAACAATACAAAAACTGTAGATGCAGAATTTATATTTTACTCATATTGAAATCATTCTTTCTACTATGTCAACACTTTTGTCCCTTTGTACCCTTTTAATCCATAAATTTCTGTGTAAAAATGTTGTAGGAAAAGACACACTAAACAAGGTTTGAGCGTTCAAAAATGAAGTTCCAGTCTGTTGTTCCCTACTCGTTCCAGGGAAAATATGTTATTAATCTGTCACTATAAGACGGTTTCACACTCCACGTTTTCCTAATAAAACGAGCACCTGACGAAACGAAACGCATGCGTTTACACTACATACATGTATCCCCAACATCAATTTAAAAACAAAATTTCAAAGGTTCCGAGCAGGAAGCTAAGGTATTAGCGAAAAAATTCGTATAACAGACGAATATAAATATAATCCTGAGACTCAAAATTGACCAGTGCATTGTAACAGCATCTTTATTAATTTAAAAGAGCTTCTTTACTTCAAAATGACAACTGCACCGTTTTTTCTACTCTCATGTCTTCATTAGAGAAGTTCAATTCAATTGAACAATTGTATGATGTGAACATGATGTGAATCAATCGCGTGCTTGTCGAACATGTTTGACGATATCAAAAAGAGTTTCATTTTCCTTGTTCAGCTAATTTTGATAGTGTGAACACGTATCGCCGTTGGCGTCATGGCGTAGTGGGTAGGTGCATCGACTCCTACGCTCGATCTTAAATTATTTAGAACCATCCAGAGTATTGGCGATTGCTACCTACTTCAATCAGACTTGAGTAATATCTCCGAATGGGCAACTCTAACGCCCTAACCCTTTTCTAAGAGAACTTCCTTAATTGACTTCAATTACTCGGTTGATTCCACCCCTCTATCCCGGATTAATGAAGTTAATCATCTGAGTGTTGTGCTTGACACCAAATTTTCTTTCAAAACTCACATAAATCGCGCATTGGCTAAAGCTTATTCAGCGGTGGGTTTCATCAAGAGAAACTGTAGAGGGTTCTCGGATCCGTTCTCCTTTTTTTCCCTAGAGTGATTACACACCTTGCAGCGGTTCTGGGGCTTAAGTAGGATTAATGATACCAGTGAGCTATGGCGACGGACATGCGGCAAAGCATATCCATCAGGGTCACCCATGTCGCAAAGGTCCTGGTTGAAATCTGAAAACCAAGATGTAATCAAGCTCTATCCCACCTCAACCCTTCCTCTTCTCCTCCCCTCTACCCCACTCCCCTGGGCTGGATCAAAGTGTCATGCGACCCGTGCTGACGATCAACCAGGCTGAGGGCCCAGACAAATAGCTCAGTCGCGTACGGAGCATCCAGATACCTGGCGACCTCTGGATTAGCTAGCCTTACCTGCGTACACGGAGCCCTGCGCAGGTGGACCACCCTTTCTCCGATACTCGTGGGAACCAAATTTAATGTCTACCAATAAAAACACAAATAACACACAAAACAATAATAATATAAAACCAAGAGAGGAAGAAGGTTCAAGTCGTGAACCGGTGGGGGAACAGGTTAGCAAACCTACCCCACCCCTCCCGAACCCCAGCCCTTCATCTGGATCGGTGAGGATAACTTCCCCCCACTTGTCCAACTCGGACTCAAATAAACCTCTGCCGGGCGGCTCGCCTGTAGCTCAAGCACGGGACAAACCCTGCACGAGCAAACAAGCGCGTGCTGCTGCTAGGCCAGCAAGGACCCTAACGGACCGTATCAGGAAAACCGCGCCTGTTAAAGGATCCAAAGCCAGCAACCTGCCCACTAAGACAGGTTCTGGTACGGCTCCAATAAAGCAGGCGAGGAGACACCATCTGTCCTCAACGGATGCTAGTACTAGCAACTTTAAGGAACGGCGCGCAGCCACTCGTATCCTCGACAAGCTGGCGCCCTTCCCTAAAGACAGCTGGAACAGCAAACAGAAAGAGTCATATGATTGGGCCATTAATAGACTCTCCTGCGCCAAGAGAACCTCCGTACCTCTTGCGGTCAAACGCGATAGGTCGATGGAGGAGCAAACGGTGCAGGCCCCGGCCCCCAAAAGAACAAAGAATAACACCGATACTGCCAAACAAGACAAGCAGTACAGCGATGTCCTGAAGAGCCATACCCTCGTTGGCGTGGTTGATAAGGCAGATCCAGATGGGAGCATCTCGGCGGACAAGTGGAGGAAGGTAGAGGCAGAGTTGGCCCCTGCCCTCCTCTCGATCCTAAGGGAGCGACCAGGACCTGCTCCAATCTGTGAAGACGGGGGATGGTTCCAGGGGCACGTGAAACTGCTTGCCTGTGCGGACCAAAGGTCGATTGACCTCCTCATCGAGGCCATAGGGATGGCGGGAGAGGTGTGGCCAGGGGCTCGCCTGGAGGTCTTGTCATTAGACAAGATACCCAGCAGGCCCAGGGCTCGCATCCGCCTTCCGGCCAAGCCCTCGGACTCTACGTCCATTATGGACCTCATTAGATTATGCAACCCGAAGCTAAACACTAGGGATTGGAAAGTAGGCAGGCTGGAGGAGCCCAAGGGGGACACCCGTTCGGTGGTAATCATCATCAACGAGGACTCCTTGGCTCAACTTGCTGCAGACGAGTACAAAATCTACTTTGGTTTCGGCAAGGTACCTATTAGGGTATATAAAAAAGACTCGGAAAGGGTGTCTGCCCCTAAGGCAGATATCCCCCCGACTGTAACAGTTGCACCTGGCACGTCATCTGCCCCCAATATGGAGATCTCCCCCTCAACGGTAGTCACTTGTCCAGACGAAACAAGTGCTACCCCCACTGACAACGAACCACCGGACGCATCAGAAGAAGTCCTCACGACTACGCTCAATACTCTGGGCATAGACGACGATACACTTTCGTCAGACTCAGAGTTTGAGCGGTTCTTCACCGCTAACTTATACCGTCCACCCCAAGAGAAGGATGACTTCATGTCCTCCGACTCGGACGAGGCCAATGACACTGTGGTGGAGGCATCTGCAATCAGTCGCAATGCTGCGGGTGATTCAGATTAACCTTCACCACTCCAAGGCGGCCTCCGCCAACCTCCTCATTCGTTTAGCCAAGAATGGGGAAGACATTGTCCTGATCCAGGAGCCCTGGACCGCGAAAGGTCTGGTGCTGGGACTCAGGACAGTGGGCTACAAGCTGCTTTACACCAAAAATGCAGGTAAACCTAGATCTTGCATTATGGTTAAAAGCTCTATTAACTCATTCCTCATTTCCAACCTTAGCGACCCTGATAACACGGTGGTAAGCCTGGAGCTGAGCCAGAGTACGTGCTGGATGACCTCAGCTTATCTCGCATACGACGGACCAATCCCACCCACAACACTCACAAGGACGGTCGCTACGGCGGAATCCAGCAACGCTTTCCTCGTTATTGGTTGTGATGCCAATGCACACAATCAACTATGGGGTAGCTCCAACAACAACGAAAGAGGTGAGTCTCTGTTAGACTTTATTCTAAATAAGAATCTAGTTGTATGTAATACAGGAAATGTACCCACCTTTGTTACCAAAAATAGACAGGAAGTACTGGATATTACCCTTGTCTCAAATAACTTCTCCAACTACATTAGTAATTGGAGGGTTTCTGATATCCACTCCTTTTCGGACCATAGATATCTCCAATTCGACCTTAACGGTCTTCCCCCCGAGCAACCTCCAGTCAGGAACTATAGGAAAACCAACTGGTCTCTCTATAAAAGTATCGTAGGGAAATCCCTTTCGGGAACACCTCCCTCCCCCACTGACGTCAATGAGCTGGAATGGCTAGTCAACTCTTTCACCATTGCCCTTAATGAAGCAATGGATACGGCCTGCCCACTCAAAACACTGAAGTTTAACTCCAAGCCACACTGGTGGAATAGTGAAATTGAACATCTTCGTAAAGCCAGCAGGAGGAAGTTCAATAAAGCTAAGTCCTCCGGGGATGAGCTCCACTGGGAATCCTATAGGGAATCCCTCAGAATATTCAAATCCAAAATGAAAACGGCAAAAAGGAAATCCTGGAAGCTGTTTTGCGGAAGAATAGAAGATATTTCGGAGACATCAAGACTCAGAAAAATCCTCTCCTCGTGTCCTGCCATACCAAGCTACTACATGAAGCAGGACGGCACTTGGACTACGTCTAGTAAAGAATCACTTGAGATTCTACTTGATACTCACTTCCCCAGCTGCTCTGATGACCAACCCTCCTCAGCCATGGGTTCTGGTTACCCCATCAGCAGCCTCGTGAAGCTCACCACTAAGCGCAGAATAGCATGGGCTATTCGTAGCTTCAAACCGTATAAATCCCCTGGTCCGGACGGTATCATACCAGCGGAACTCCAACTGAACTTAGACCTAATTCTTCCATGGTTGGAAACTATCCTCAAAGGTTGCCTAAGCTTGTCCCATATCCCCCTGGGATGGAGACAGGTGAAGGTGGTCTTCCTACCTAAAGCTGGTCGCAGTTCTCATGTTAACCCCAAAGATTTCAGACCTATCAGTTTATCTTCCTTCCTACTCAAAACGTTGGAAAGACTCATAGATATCCACCTTCGCTGCAATATAGACCCATCTAGATTGTCAGCCTCCCAACATGCATACACTAAAGGCAAATCAGTTGATACTGCCCTACATTCGCTTGTATGCTCCATCGAAAAATCCCTTCACCATAAGGAATTCACTATGGTAGCCTTCTTGGACATCGAGGGAGCCTTCAACAATGTCTACCCATCCTCTATCATTAGTGCACTGGCAAATCTTGGCGTGGACATAGGACTCTGTAGATTGATTTACCAACTGCTTGTCAGTAGAGTTATCATATCGAAGCTGGGTTCTACCACAGCAACCAGAGTTGCCAGCAGAGGAACACCACAAGGTGGAGTTCTATCTCCCCTGCTATGGAACATCGTAGTCAACGAACTACTTTTGTTGCTAGATAAGGCAGGGTGCAAGGTGATAGCCTATGCGGATGACATTGCTGTGGCTGTCTCGGGAAAATATCCATCAGTGCTAAGGGATCTCTTGCAGCATGCTCTCTCGAAACTTTCGGCGTGGACCAAAGTCAACGGTTTGGGCATTAATGCTTCAAAAACGGAAATTGTCCTCTTCACACGAAAATATAGTATCCCCTCGATCGACCCCCCTACCATTAACGGCACCAGTTGCAAACTTTCGGAGTCTGCTAAATATCTGGGGCTCATCCTAGATAAGAGACTAAACTGGAAGCCGAACTTAATGGAGCGCACCCGCAAGGCGACGCTGGCTCTCTACATTTGTAAAAGAGCATTAGGAAAGAAATGGGGTCTCCAACCTCATATGATCCACTGGATCTACACAACCGTCGTTAGACCCATTCTGTTGTATGGAGTACATGTCTGGTGGCCAATACTAGACAAAGCCATACACTATAATCTCATTAGGAAAGTTCAACGTCAAGCTTGCATTTGTATAGGAGGTGCGTTGAGAACCACACCCTCAGATGCACTGGACGTTATAATGAACCTATCCCCAATCGACATTTTCGGCAAACAACTAGCAAAGAATACTGCTATCCGTCTTACAGCCTCTTCCCAGTGGACCAACAATCCATTTGGCCACTCCACTATACTAAGTTCCTCTAACTTCCCCACGAGAACTCTGGACCATACCACACCCCTCTACTTCCCTGACAGACTTTTTGAAACCCTCATTCCTGATAGAGACTTCTGGAATGATAATCCCAAACCTTTTGCAGACTCCCTGCACTTTTTCACGGATGGGTCTAAAACCCAGGAAGGGGTGGGTAGTGGTGTTTTCTCTGATAAACTAAATATAAGTCTCTCCCTTCGCTTACCTGATTACTGTAGTGTGTTTCAGGCGGAGATTATGGCGATTAGTGAAGCGCTGTCTTGGCTCAAATGGAATGTAATATCCGCTCGTGATATTTGCATTTTCACTGACAGCCAGGCAGCCATCAGAGCCCTGGAAATGGTCTCTACAAACTCCAAGACTGTAATAAACTGCCGCTCATCTTTAGACAAGATGGCCGACCAGTTCAACATTTGCCTGTGCTGGGTGCCAGGACATAGAGACATTCCAGGCAATTGCAAAGCAGATGAGCTCGCCAAACTCGCTACTTCACAGCCATTACTTCCCAAACACAGCAGCTTAGGTATGCCCCTCACTACTTGCAAATTGTTGCTCTCATTAGAGGCAACTCGCGAAATAGATAACAGATGGGTGAATGGCACTTCGTGTCACACCTCCAGGTTAATTTGGCCTAGGCTAGATTCCAAAAGATCTAAGGATTTATTATCTCTTCACAGATCGAATATAAGCTCTATCGTCGGTGTCATCACAGGACACTGCCTCATAGGAAACCATGCCATCAGACTAGGTGTCCCGGCTAATGATTTCTGTAGAAGCTGCCTTGATGAGGAGGAAGTGGAAAGTGTCCCACACCTCCTATGCTCCTGTCCGGCCCTGGCGTCTATTCGACGTCAATATCTAGGGGCCTACTTTTTTGATGATTTGGGTGAACTTAGTACGGTTCCCATAAATAATCTACTTCGCTTTATTACAGGCTCCAAATGGTTTCCCTCAGACAACTTAGTGGTTTGATCACGATCAAACCTTGTGGCAGCACAATGGATCAACTATGGTCTAGGTGCACACACACTTACACACAGGAAAGCCACATCTCACATACATACATTTTGTCACTGTATTCCTCCCTAGTTAGGCCCCATCTTGAGTATGCTGTTATTATTTGGAATCCCCATTTGATAACTGACTCTGATCGAATTGAGCGTGTTCAAAGGCGTTTCATTAGTTACATTTTTTATAAAATGCGTTGGAACTTTATCCCCAATTATAAAGCTAGATGCTTACTTCTTGGCTAGAAATCTTTAAAAAATCAGACGCACTGTACATGATATAATGTTTGTTAGAGATTTGCTGTGTTACCACATAAGATGCCCTACACTCCTGTCTAATATTGAACTTTATGCCCCTGGAAGACCAATGAGAATACGGCAACTGTTATCGGTTGAATTTCATAGAACCAATTACGGTGTGACCGAATCCCTAACGCGCACCATCACAGTCTTCAACGAAGCCAGTAATCTCTTGGACATCTACTTAGATAGAGTTGAATTTAAAAAATAAGTTTTAAGATTGTACACTTTTTGAATTCTTAAGTATATTCTATGGTTCAATATATCTGTTAGTTCAGAAGAAACTTGTAGATGAATAAATAAATAAATAAATTCTGTAAACCGTTGTTGATGGTTACAGGTACGTAAAATTCATTCACTGTGTTGTCAGCTACCGCCGAGGTATCGCTACCGAAGATGCAACTGAGGAAGTGTGTGGACACTAGAAGATTAAGTGTTGCCTCTGAAGAATGTGTCCTTTTATCGCCATTATCTCTGAGATACCTTGGAGAAAATTTTCCTTAGCCTGGCTGTTTCGGTGGTACTCATCATTTCACTGCAGTAGGTACGCCACTGCTTTTTTGAAGTGTCTTTGACTAGCCCTAAAAGCCTCCCAGTCTTAGGGCGAACTTGACGCCTTGGTCGCACTAAAAAGGGCCCTGGTTCTTTTTCTGATAACCCCAAGGTCTTTGTTCCACCATGGGGGTTTTTTTTATTTCAGAAAGTCCGAAGAGGACATGCTTTGTTAAAGCTTTTTCATAGATGTTCTTAATATCTAAGGCAGTTTGTTCAATATTGTTTGTGGAGACCATTGGTCTGACCATAAGATGCCTAGAGCAACTGCAGACCTCTTTACAAAAACTTCCCAGTTTGTGGTTTTGGGGTTCCTGAACCTGTCCTCCTTTTCCATCTTACTGTTAACCATGAAGTTTATTAGCCTATGGTCTAAGAAGGACGGTGTATCTGACACTCTCCAGTTACTGACCTCCAAGGTAGTGGAGTCGTTATAAAGAGTAATGTCTAAAACAACTTCCCTATTTCCGGTGATAAAGGTAGGTTCATCACCCAAATTGGCTATTCTTAAATTATTTAATATAATGAAATTAAAAAGTTCTTCACCTCTTATGTTGGAGTCCGAGCTTCCCCATAGTGTGTGGTGGGAGTTGGTGTCACACCCCATGACGAGGTCTCAGTTGTTTTTTCTTCCAGGCTCCACTAGGATCATCGTGCTTTCCTCTGGTGGGCCGTGTACCGCGTCATAAGGTATGTAGACGGATGCAATCAAAAGCGTTGGTCTGTCTTGCCTTTCAACCTTCACAACCATCTGATCGCAATCACTATATGTAGATAGAAGGAAAATATTGGAGTTTTTCCTAGCTACAATACAGGATCTTATATTACTTACTCGAAGTTGAGTGATAGGTCACCGACTCTTTATTTATTGTTCAGCCCTAGAATCCTAAATCGGCGTAGCCAAGGTTCCTGCACCAGGGCGATGTCTGCACTCCCTGTTGTAAGGAGGTATGCCAGATTGGCGCTGGCCGCTTTACTGTGGTGAAGGTTTACTTGCACCACTTTCATTACCAGTGGAATCTGTTGTCCTTTTTCTGCCATTGAAAGGAGCCTAAGTTTGCAGCGAGTTGTACCCACACGGACTTTGAACTCCTGTTTGCGCAGCAATGGCAGCGACCTGTGGCTCAAAAGAACATCGAATTCCATACCATATGTCCCAATGTTCCCCCACCTTCACCACCTTCCATTCCCGACTGTGCAGTTCCGGATTGAGGTGTTGAAGATAGTGCTATATCTTTTCCTTCGGGAGGAATGGTCCCTGGATAAGGATGCGGCCTTTAGTCTTGGTGAACTCTAGAATTTCCCTCTTGTCTACAACTTGTAGGTCCGCATTTTCCCATGGGGCTACCGTCCTGGCTACGAAATTCTTCCATGAGCTTGAAGCCCTTGACGGTAGTCAGCTGTCCAAAGAGAGGAATCACTTCATCCTTCTTTAGAATAGCGTCATTCACACCATCAAGAATGCGCAATTCAATGATGTTCGATGAGTCTACGTTCTGGGTTACCAAGGTCAACAATTGCGACCCGTAGACTCTCCTTTACGTTTTCCGAAAATTTGGGACTTTTTGCTACATCTGAGTTGGGGGAGAGCGAAACATCAAGACAACCCCTGGAACAACTGGAAATTCCTTTCTCCCCAGCAATTCGGGATGTGCACTGTTTCGCTTTGGATAAAGGACACATTGAGGGCAATGGCCCTCCTTCTCAGAAACGGTCAAGCTTTTTGCTCCCTCCTGACCATGTTTCGTCTTTAGGCAACTTTCCCGACATGCCGCCTGGGTTCTCGTTATAGTGCGCCCTAACCAGAGAAACCCTTTCCGTATCCGTTAAGGATTTGGAGTTGCGGCGCTTAAGCCTGTTTATAAGGCGCCTGGTATTGGCACGTTGTCTCAACGGGTCCCTCAAATCGGGTGCAGTCACGGTTTTTATGACCGTCCTGAGACTGTCTAACGTTGAGTTTACCTCCCCAGATAACTCACCTAGGAGGGAGGCTTTGCCGGTTTTCGGTGAAGGAGGATGCGACCGGCCGTTACCGTCAAGGGCCTCTGTCTTAGCATCCTCCTTTCCCTCTACAAGCTCAGACCTAACGCTACCAGAGTGCGCATCGGACCATGGTCTAATGTCACACATGGACGTTCCATCTGAGAGGTTGCATTTGTTCCTGACCCTACGTATTGTCTGTCTACAGTTTTTCAGCACACTGCTGATGGGAGCGGCAGACGATATTGACAGTTTGGATGAGCTAGCAACGGAGCAAGTATCATAATCCGAGTTGGATAATGCGATTCCTTTCGTCACCTTAGCCGCCTCAATTCTGACACCGCTGGTGTGCGCATCGGGGCATGGCCCAACGTCACACACCGCTGTGATGGATTGAAGTGCAGCACCTGATATCACATCCATACACCCACTAGCTAATGACCTGTCTCCCCTTGGCCCTGACGGGATATGTCCTGTCACAGGCAGAGGGGGCCGCATCAGTGTTTCAACACCCTTGACCTCCTTTAGAGCATTCCGTATGAGGGTACTAGATGATGGCTGGTACTCCTCCTCCTCAAAGAGGTATCCGTCTTTGAGGAGTTTTGAGATTTTGGATGAGCTTGCAATGGAGCAAGAGTCATCAATTGTAATGAATAACTCAGCCAGATTAACCACCTTCGATACCATCATCACCCGTTGCCTGGATTTAAGAGGCGGTTCTCATCCGTAATATTCCGTTAGAAGACATACTAACGTTACGCCATTCATTCCTAGGCACGGTTATGACACCTAGAATTGCGGGTTTTATCGAGTTGTCCTCTCTAGATCCGCCATATTTAGTAAAAAGCAGGGACACCTCGTACAGGTGGTGGCTTAGTCACGTAAGGACGGTCTTGAGGACTAACTAACCTCCTAATTAGCAGGTAGAAAATCTTGCCCTCTACAATTGCAGTGTGTCTAAAATACTTTTTATGAGAAATGGTTATTTGTAGAGCCCGATATCTGATACTCCCAGTTTACGGAGCAACTGTGAATTCCTGCGGCATTTAATTACTAATTACTATTTAAATTGTAAATACGAATGGTGCTACCTATTCTTATCCTTATTCTTATGTAATAGAAAAGACAGAGTTTATAGAAAAAAAAGTACTCAAAAGTTTGTTATTTATTTTTCAAATGTTGTCATGTAAAATTTTAAAATGAAAAGTATTAGGACCTAAACAATGAAGTTAGTGTTCACCACAAATCAGTCATATCCTCTAGCCCATTCAAAAGTTTGACATTTATGCACGAATATTCCAATAAATTTGACAGTTATTCACGAATTTTAAAGTAAATTTGTCAGTTAATGATGAATGCACAAAATTTCTTCATTTTCACTCACTAATTTGGATTCATCATTACCCCACGAAAATGGCGGCACATTCATGAATGGTTTCCCATGGCAACGTCACAAAGTCATGAATTGTCCACTAATTCGTGAATTTGAAGGATATCGGGAATTATTTTAAGGACTCTGTTCGCAGGCTTCGGTAACTAAAGCTGATTTGTATCATCATTTATATTTTATAAACGTTATTCAAACATTATTTCTTCTGGGAATAACAATTATTATTAGATATTAGTAAATGTTTTAGCCTTTAGATTTTAAATTTTATCAAATAAATTGTCAAGTCGTAATGTCAAATAAAACAATTTTAACTCAAAAGAAACATAATTGTAGAATAGAACACGTCGTCCGAATGGTACTCTTGTTATGATATTTTCGATTGATAATTTCGAAGAGTTATTAAATTATTATGGAAATGAATAGAATTATAAATAAAATAAATAAAAATAATTATAAAAATCTGAAAATAAAACAGCATATAAGCTAGGCCCAGGTCCACCTCGGACTGTAGTCATTATTATTGTTATATAAATATAAATTTACATACAAGGCAATCTTTTTGCGTTTTATAACATTTGGCTATCTTCTTTAATTCAAATTTATGGTAATAAATAAATGTAGTACGAGTAGTACAATATTTCTTTGTACTACAATTCTATATAAGAATAGAAATATTATTAATAATGAAAATATGTCTGCACAGCAGAAACACCTCGTCTTAATTTAAAAGAAAACAATTTTTTGTAAAAATAAAACCATGAAAGTTACGTTTATACCGTTCAGGTGCGGAATCATAAAATGCCATTTAATATGAACGAAACAGAAATTTGAAGTGGAGGCGATAATAAAATGTTGCAAAACATACAAAGATTGCCTTGTATGTAAATTTATATTTTGTCAATTTTAATTATAAAATGTTTTTAAACCATGCACAAAATATTTAACTTTTGTCTAGATTTACAATAATTTTGCGCAAAGAAACAACGGTTAGACTGATTTTCTTTTGCAGCCATACTTAAACGAATATTTCGGTAATCTTTTAAATTTCTGTTTTATTTTGAATTAACATCAAGAAATGGTCTATTCATTTCATAAAAAGAGTACCATTCGGACGACGTATTCTATTCAACAATTATATTTGTTTCCAGTTAAAATTGTTTTATTGGATTATTTGACAATTTATTTGATAAACTTCATTAGAAAATTTTAAAAAATAAATTTCTAAAGGTATAAAACGTTTACTATTGTAGTATATACAAACAAAACTTCTTATTATTTCGATGACAAAATGAAGAAATCATTTTATCTGAATTACATTTATAAAATATAAGTGATGGTATAAATCAGTTTTACTTGCAAAACCCGTGAACAGAATCCTTAAAATATTTCCGGTTAGCTGCCAAATTCATTAATTTGTGACGTTTCTGTGGCAACCATTCATGAGTGTGCCGACATTTTCTTGGAGAAATGATGAAACTAAAGAAGTGTGCGTGAAAATGAGGAAAGTTTTCTGCTTTCAGCATTTACTGTTCAATTTTCGAGTTTGCTAAGGTTTTTTCAGCAGGAAAGTTACTCATCTCTATATGATCGATTTATATTTCAATCTATGTTCCTGAAAATAATGTAGTATGCTGCATGCATGACTTTGGAACAAAATTTGTGAGAAACTGAAATGAAGGCTGAGTTTGTAAACGTCAACAGAGTGCCTACCACGTAAGCATCACATCCTATGTTATCCGACGCAATGATTTTTTGATGTTGCGATACATCACGATGCGTTTCGGAACAGTTTATTATTTTGTGTTTCAATTGTTTCTTTATTTTGTAAAAATGGAAGAAATTGGGGACAATTTTTTAAAATAATTTGGCTAATAATGTTGATAATTACAATGCCAGGCTACTTCAATATATTTTAGACAAGAAAAGGAGGCAATTGAGTCGGAAAGTAGAATAAAAAGGAATCCATCCCATCACAATATGATGCGCTGGTTGCTTTAGTTTGCGCATCATTGCTTTCATGTTGCAATACTGCGCTAATGTTGCGATTACGAACTCACCCGAAATGTGATCGTAGAGCGGTTTTCCACTGGAAAGAGGAACATCTCTTTCTACTTGATTTCTGGTAGATGATTTTCCATTGTAATGTTGCACATCTTTATGTGACTGATTTGTGGACTCAATAGGGTTTATTTGCGTTACGTAGGTCCCCATTTGTATTTAATAATTGTTGACAAACTACTTTTGGTATACATTTTCGCAAAAAGTGATATTTGTTTTTTAATGCGTAAGAAAATTTAATATAATTATGCTGAGTTTTAATATTTTTAGTTATTAAGTAAAAAATAATGTACTTTTGTTTCTAAGGCTTAATATATGGACTAACATGGATGCCGCTTTAGAGGAAACAAAAGATAAATTTATAAAGAAGAAGCGTAACCACATTTTAAAGCGAATAAAAAAACACCTAGGAATTGGTAAGTATATCATTAACCAGTATGTTCAAACTATCACTTGCTTTTGTAAGTTATGTTACACAAAAAATTAATTGTACTTATTAGTGGTACCTAAGGAAAGTCTACAAATGCATAAAATGATAAATATGCTATCAAATCAGAATTGAAAAAATAAATTATTTAAAATTATAATTGAAGGGTTTATTGCAATAACTTGATAAGCCACATTGTCTCAAAAAATGGGATTTTACTTGTATTCCACTCAGAAGTATCGTAACTAGCAATACAATTTGGTAAGTTATCAACACAGCATTTAGTAAAAATAGTTGGTAGTTCAAGTGTTCGCTACCTTCTTTTGTAGACTTATTTAAATCCTTGAAACCCATTTTCTCAAAATTTTTTTTGTAGCTTATGTTATTGCAATAAGGCCTTTAATTGTAAAATTACTTTTCAGTACATCAGGACGAAAAATTAAAAAAAAAAACGTATTTAAAATGGTCGCTAGCAAGTGTAATTAGTACATTACAATTAAACGACTCATATATAATCAAAGCTTATTTTTTATAGAATTAAAAATGCTTATTTTGGGTGTTTAAACGGGTACAAATCATTTCTGATGTTCTTTTTTCTTTTTTTTTTTTTTGATAATTTGATAGTATTATGTGCTTGTGGAAAACATATGAAAAACCTTATCAACATTAAGAAAATCGATTTGAAATAGCTTACAACTTGCAATTCGAAACTTAGTAGCATCTGAATATATGCAATAGTATTTCACATGGATCAAAACTTAAAAAACACAGAGTTATAGCATAATATCACCAATTTTCACAGAAAAAATTTCAATTTTCCAACGATAATAAATAGTGGGGCCTGTTGCATCGTACTGATGTACATAAGTATGTTTATAAACAATCTAATCTCATTTCTTTCTTAACTTCTACAAAGTTTTCCACTCGTGTTTAGAAGTGATAAATACGAACTCCAAAAACGTATACCCAAATCGCAGGGCGTTTGCGCGGTCGGGCTTTGACATTTTCTGTAAAATACACGTAAATCATTAAGCCCAAATCGCAACAGCGCGTTCGGTCGGTCGGACTTTGACAGGGATTGGTACGCGTTTTGTCGAATTTACGAGAATCTTATGTCAAAGCACGAGCACTCAGTTTTCCAAATCGAAATAGAACTCGCGCGTTTGACAAGTAAAATATATTCATCGAAGCTATCCACTTTCTAAAATACATTTTACAAGAAAAAATGCAGTTAGAATAGATAAAAGCCCAACAAAAAATTATTTGCTTACACAAATAATTGCCTTTGCCCGCCAAAATTGAAAACACAAATGAATAAAAAAAATTGTTTTTTTTCTGTCAAAAAGCCCGACTGAGTAGAGAGTAGCTCTAATCCAAACAAGCAATTTTTTTTTTATTCATTTGTGTTTTCACTTTTGGCAGGCAAAGGCAATTATTTGTGTGAGCAAATAATTTTGTGTAGAGATTTTATTTATACCGATTGCATTTTTTCTTTTTTTCTGGTTAGGTTCGAGGAAAATATTCTACTTGTCAAATGCGCGAGTTCTATTTCGATTTGGAAAACTAAGGGGTCGTGCTTTGACGTAAGACTCTTGTAAATTCGCTAAAACGCGTACCAATCACTGTCAAAGTCCGAGCGCCCGAACGCGCTGTTGCGATTCGGGCTTTATACTGCAGGGGAAAAATAGAAGGTAGAAGAACTGTAGGGAGACAAAGGCTGAAATTGCTATGAAACAAGTACAAATTCCTTATGGCTGAAACACAATAGTGCGTCAGCGTCAGCGTTGTCTTTCAACGCACACAATTCAATGGACATGCACGAAATACTGCGTCGACATTTCAGAAATAAAAACAGCTGACGGCATATTATTCATTTTTCCACGTATAGGTTGTTGTTCCATACTGCAGAGTGCGTTCTACTAAGGTTTTTGTTATACGTAGTGCTGTCTCAGTATGAGGTATAAATAAGGTATATGAAAATTCTACAAGCTTTTTTGTAGATGTACTTACTTTAGCGTACTTACTTTAATTTGTCGGCGAAGCGGAGTCGGGAACGAAATAAAAAAACGTGCGGCACACCGCTTGGGCGCGCAATTCAAATATTATACCATTTACTTAAGTGTTATATAATTCCAATATTCGTTTAAATAATTTTTATTTTTATATTTTTTTTTTTTAATCTTTGAGCCTTGAATCAACGGTATATATATATGAGGTATAAATTGTCCACATATACCCCTATGAAGTCTAACTTATACTCTTGTCGACTGAGTTCAACTATGAGCGAGTCAATGTATGCGTTATTCTATTTTCTGCGTGAACAAGGTGTGATTTGTAGCCATCAACATTGACACGAAAGGTCCTCCCTGTCATAAATGTCAAACCTACCTTTAGGAGTTCACTAGGTATACCCCATTGATGCAGCTGTTGGATTAGAGATGTTGCCGTTGCTCGGTCAAAAGCTTTTTCCAAATCTATAGAGAGACGGACGTTATGTCTAGATTATGCAAGATTTTCAGCTATTTTGTTTTCCAAAAGATGGACTAATGTATGGAGCATGTTGTCCCGGGCTTCTTTTATTTTCAATTGCCCAACCTATTCGTCTTGCAATATTTTTATATTAATGCCAATAGCCCATGCTATTCTACACTTAGTGGTGAACTTCACGAGGCTACTAATTGGAAAACCAGAATCCGTGGTGGAGAGGGGTTGGTTATCCGAGGAGCTGGGGAAGTGAGTATCGAGTAGAATCTCAAGTGATTCTTTATTGGACGTAGTCCATGTGCCATCTTGCTTCATATAGTAGCTTGGAATGGCGGGACAAGTGGAGAGGAGTTTCCTGAGTCTCGAGGTCTCTGAAATATCCTCTATTCTACCACAGAACAGCTTCCGAACATCTTCAAATGCATTAACTTCATGCATTTGTTTACGTTCTAAATTTTTCATTCGAGATTTCTCTGAAGACCTCATTGTTTGTATTTAGGTTACTGAAGTCAATTCAACTTTGATCTTTGCTATCAGTTTGAGTTTGTGACAGATGCATTTATCTTTTTATTTTGTATATTTATGCAGTTCAAAAGATAATTGATCTTAAGATTGTTAAGAGTTCTAGACGCATATGAAATGGGATGACCATCTTGGTTAAAGATGGCTCCAGTCACAGCATCGCTTGCATCTGTCACAAACTTACATTTTCTTGAAACATCAGGATATCTCAGAACTGGGTGATTAGTTACTAGATCATTAAGTTTTTTAAAAGCTGCTATGAAAATTGTATCATTGACGTTTGTTCTTCTTTTACAGATATTGTAAGCGTATGTGCAATATTTTTTGATAAATTATATGTAGCAACCTGTTACTCACAGAAACGATTTAATGTGTTTTTGGCACTGTCAGATTTCGACTTTAGCCGGATTTGGTCGTATACCTTCAGTTGTCAATATGTGACCTAAATATTCCATTTCTTTAGTAAGAAAATTGCATCTATCAATCTGTATCTTTAATTAAGTTTTCCGTAATTTATCGAATATTTTTTTGTATTTATAAGAGATGTTCTTGCAGAGAAGTACTGAATACCAAGATGACTTTGAGAATCGTATCCATGTCTCTGAAATTTTGCTGGGACATTCTTTAATGGAAATATCATTCTGCAATGCAAAGTGTCGATAGGGAGTAGATAACGCTGTTTTCAGCTTTCTTGAAAACTTTTCGCCAAGTCTACCGTACTAAAATACTGGGTTTTCACTAATCTATCCAATACACTTTCTTTATTGGGGAGAGGGAATTTATTGCTGACTGTTTTTTGTTTTGCACCAATTACTTTCGGGTTTGTGGATGGATTTCTTTTCTTTGGAAAAGTTATAGCGATTCAAAACAACAAACAACAAATTTCTTCATCTGTAAAATATATTTATTAGACAAAGAAACGATTGCCGATCCACTCGCTTTTCTGCAATCGTACCGACGTCAAACCGTAATGTTCTTTCTAGTCCCCGTTGTTTTCTCGATATTCGTGTCCTTACCTTATAGTAGCCATACATTTCTTGCATTCTGGAATGCAACATTCCAGCGAAATTCTGAATTTCGTGGCTGCATTTGTCGTCAAATCGAACAATCCTCTTTACAAATTCAGCACGTCATACAATAACATTTCAACCCACTGACATAAATAAAAAACAGTTGTTTTCTCAATAGTTGAAAGCTTCGAGTGGACATAATTTTCAACGCGAACTCCATACATCTATATTGAGTCAGCAATATATTTAATATATCTGTAGTAGCACTTAAATCCATCTTTAAATTGATATAACAAGCTAAATGGTTCAACCACTTCCGATTTCCAATCAGGAAAAAATATATATAATAAATTCTGACACTAGCTGTCATTTGAAATGCTGAAGTTGCAGTTGGAACGCAAAATTGGATTTTGAATTTTTTTTCTGAAATGTTGTATTTGGGTGGGGTGTAAACGTACTATTAGCTACAACAAGGAAATTATCCGAGTCAATGTTGGTTCATCAGAACGTTCGAACATCTGACGTCGATCGCAAATGTCAATCTGGTTGACGCAAAGATGTCTTTGCCCAGCTTAGCGTGGAAATCTCCTAGAACGATCATTATGTCATAGCTGGAATATTGATCGTATGTTCTTTCTAGGCGATCATATAAGTAATCCTTGCTATCGTTATCTTTGCTCTCCGTTGAAGCCTGGGTGGAGATAAGGCTGATGTTGCGTAAAACATTTTGCCTAAGTGTAACAATCGCCGTAATAATAATTTTTGCACTTTATGGCCACCTCTGTCACCAGATTTGAACTCAGTAGAAAATCTTTGGAAGGTCTTCAAACAAAAAAAATAAATAGGGGAAATCGTTTCCGTTGTTGGTATGACATCGGTCCTTCACGGTTCCTCACAAAAAAAGTCCGAGGGGGTCAAATCGCACCTCCGAGGCGGCCAATTGATATTGTTAAGACGGCTGATAACACAATTAGGGAATTGGTGTGCAAAAGATCTATTGGGACATGGGCTCTGTGGCATGGCGCGCCATCCTGCATAAACTAGAGGTCGTCCAAATCCATGTCTTCAATTTCAGTACAAAAAAAAGTCGGTTAACATGGCTCTGTAACGCCCACCGTTGACCAATACGTTGTTCCCAACTTCATTTTCGAAGAAAAATGATGCAATGATGCCACCGCTCCACAATCCGCACCAAACTGTCGCTCTCTGTGGATGCATTGGCTTCTCGAAAATTACATGAGGGTTTTCCGAGCCCCAGATGCGGCAATTTTCTTTGTTAACGTAGTCGCAGAGATGAGAATGCGCCTTGTCAGAAAATATGATTTTTCGCGCAAGCTGCTCTTGCTCTTTTATTTCAAGCTGCTCTAAGGTCCAAACTGCGAAGCGATAATGAAGCGGATGGTCGCGCGCCTTTAATTACTGAGTCAATTGGACCTTGTAAGCGAATAATCCGAGATCTTTGTGCAGAATTCGCCTGGTTAGTGCGTGAAATGTTGAGCTGTTAAGATCGATAGTAAGTTGATGTTCATGAATTGAATCTCACACTCTCGGCCACAACAGCCACATTCTCATCTTTGAGCACCGTACGACGACGGGGACCATGAGTGTTGTCCACTAGCATACCAGTCTTACGCACTTTTTGCACAAACTTGCGTACAGCAGTCGCGGTAGGCGCTTCATTTCGGCCAAAACTTATTTTCAAAAACCGCACTGTTTCGACTACACAGCATTCACTTTGAAAATAAGTTTTTAATATTTCCCAACGCTGTTTAAGCGTAAAGCGACTTATTTCGTTCCGCGGAGGTATAATTCTGGTAGGTAGGTAGGTAGAAGTGGCAGTGAACATACGGATCCTGTTTTCGCACCCAATTAGCGCCATGAAAGCGCCGTTTTGATACCACATCCTATGGGATACCTAATCTGTGAGATGGGGGTGAAAAAGAGTTTGTATTCACTTAGATTAGCCTAATTTTGAAACCACTTCGTGGAATTTATGAAGGCTAGCAGACTATGAATGTTTGCTTCTGAGAGATTATTAGAGGTGTTTAAGAAGGCTTTGCCCAGAGTGCGTTGTCTGACTCTAGCTAGAGCCGGACATTTGCACAGAAAGTGCACGGGGGTTTCTGGCTCAGTTTCCACCCGGCAGCTACGGCAGTGCGAGTTAAATGGTATGCCTAGTCTTTCAGCATGCCAGCCAACAGCCCAGTGTCCAGTGCAGACCGCTGTGATTCTGGATATATTTCTTCTACTGTTGTTAAGCAGGTCTTTTGTTTTCTTTTGGTTGTAGTTGGGCCATAAGCTTCTGGATAGGACACATGTTTCCAGCTTGGTCCATCTTTCATTGGCGATCTTGAGGAAGTGATTGTAGATGTTGTTTTTTACGAAGCCTAGTGGAGCCTGGATTTGTTCCACAACGAGACTATCGTGTTTGGATCCCTGTCTGTCTAGCTCGTCTGCTGCTTCGTTTCCTATTATACCCGTGTGCCCGGGAACCCAGATCAAATAGTTCCTTGCAGCAGCAATCCACTAGTTTTGACGTTGTGGTTATGGATGTTAGAGCATTGATAACAGCTTGACTATCTGAAAAAATCCGCTGTGTTGGTTCTGTTTTGTTTTTAATTTCAAGACACGCATCATATATTGCTAGCACTTCTGCTTGGAAAATGCTTGCAAAGCTTGGTAGCTTGAGTGACTTTGATATCTTGAGGGCTTCGGAGAAGATTCCAGCGCCCACACCAGAGTCCATCTTCGAACCGTCTGTGAAGATGGCTATGTCATGGTTTTGGATGACTCTATCGCTTTTCCACTCAGTTCTAGTTGGAAAATATGCCCTATAGTTTTTATTGAAATTTAGCTTTGGGATAAGGTAGTCAGTATGACTCAGTATCACCTGTTGTGGTAGTGAGTTAAGGATATTACCATGTCCATAAGTTCTATTATTCCAGCAGTTTGACTCTCTGAGTCTAAGTGCACTGCATGTGGCCATGAACGTTGCGTGTAGATCTGGAGGTAGAAGGTGCAAAATAACTGTAAGCGCATCTGTGACAGTCGTTCTTAGGGCGCCAGTGGCACCTATACATGCAGTTCTTTGTACCTTGTCTAGTTTTGGCTAAAGCTGGCCACCAGACTAAGGAGCCGTAGGTAAGAATAGGACGTATTACAGCAGTATACATCCAAAGTGTTATCTTCGGTCGAAGTCCCCAGCTTTTGCCAAGCGTTTTGTTGCAAGCGTATAAGGCTATGCATGCCTTTTTAACTCTTTGCTCTATATTAGTTTTCCAATTTAGTTTTGGGTCAAGAATGGTGCCTAAGTACCTGGCAGTTGAAGACAGAGTGAGGGTTTGATTGGCTAGTCTAGGAAGAGGAAAGTTTGGTATTTTGATTTTCGTCGTAAAAAGCATCAGTTCGGTTTTGCTTGGGTTCGTGTTTAGGCCACATCTGGTAGCCCACCTATTAACCTTTTGCAACACCCCCTCCATGATTTCACTAATCACTGAGAGAAACTGGCCTGATACTAAAATCACAACGTCGTCCGCATACGCAACAACTTTGATTCCTTCCCGGTCTAGTTCTTCTAATAGGTTGTTAATGACTAGTATCCATAACAATGGGGAGATAACCCCTCCCTGAGGAGTTCCCCTAGTTACATACTTTGTTTATTGGCTATTTCCTAGCGTGGATTGTATAATTCTAGTTTTGAGCATAGAAACTATCCATTTTACTAGCATCTCTTCTACCCCCTGGGCGATAAGAGGTTCATGGATAGCTTCTGTGTGGACGCCCCTTCTATGTCTAGAAAGGCGGCAATGGTATATTGTCTGTAGTGAATGGTTTTATCAATGGTGCCGACCACCTCGTGCAGAGCTGTTTCAGTGGATTTACCCTTGATGTAGGCATGTTGAGATTTGGAGAGAGACTTTCCCTCTAGCTTGAGCCTGATGTGTGTATCTATAATGCGTTCCAGGGCTTTAAGCATGAAAAACGATAGGCTGATTGGTCTGAAATCCTTCGCGGTTTCATGACCCCGACGGCCTATTTTTGGTATGAAGACTACTCGAACTATGCTATGCTTTAAATGTAAAGGCTTTAATCATAAGGCAGTTGACTGTAAAAAAGAAGAAATATGTCTAAAATGCCATGGTGGCCACAAAACGAACAGCTGGGGAAAGGAAGATGTAATGAGGTGCATAAATTGTACTAAAATGAATGAAAAATTTAACTTGGGACTTGATGAAAATCATAGTACCATAAGTAGATTATGTCCATCCTACTTAAACAAGCTGGAAGAGAAGAAGAAGAAGATTGGTTATTAGCAATCAACAAATGATATCAAAGCGGTCTATATAATTATTCGAGGCCTTACTAACAATTTTGAAGAACTCGAAACGATAGTTAGTAGCGCCAATTTTGATTTTATTATACTTTCCGAAACACACCTAACTGATAACAATCATCAAAACGAGGTGAAAATTGAAGGTTTCAGATGTATATCATGCCTATCAAACTCATCTTTGACAGGAGGTGCGACGATTTACATAAAAAATCGATGGTCCATCATAAGAAAGATTCAGCTATTGACTATCAAAGATGGCTATTGGAGTGCAAAGTTAGCTATAACAACATTAACAACATTAACTGACTAGATCAGATAGAGATTTCTGTACTTTTTTGGAGTAATATATTGAAGAAATAACTGAGATTCCAAGAAACATAATAATGGCGGGTGATTTTAATATTGATTGGTCAAGAAATGAAACTTATAAAAAGGAAATTAAAAGAATTCTACATGACAACTACTTAACACAAAAAATGAACACTCCCACAAAAATAACATTAACGTCAAGTACAATATTGGACTATGTTATCACGAATATGCATACTCTAAGCGCAGAAACAAGAAATGAGTGGAACGTCTCTGACCATGAAAGTATTGAAATTGTATTACGTAATAAAAATATTATCGAAAGCAATACCCAAATTGAAATTTTTAAGTACCGCAAAGAGCAATACGATATTGAACGTAGAAGAATAGATGTACAATACTATAATAGATGCAGTATAAATGAAAAAGCGAATAAATTGGATTTTCAAACACTTAAAGAAGAATCTTACGGTAACAAGAAATAAGAACTTGAGACACGATGTAAATAAATGGTTTGATAATAATCTTAGAACTTTGAAATTGAAAAAAATACAAAAGTATATGACAGCGAAGGTAATAAACAGTGCTGAAAGATGGCAAGAATATAAGAATGTCTGAAACCATTACAAAACTAAACTTAAAGAAGTTTTACAGTTTTTTTTTATAAATACATAAACAACAAAATTAGTTCTGCAGACAACCAAAAAAAGATGTGGAACGAAATTAAAGCGTTAGTCTTAAACCAACAAACAAATGAAATTAAAAATGTTGTTTTTGACGTTGTTTGATGAAAAAGTAAGAAGCTCAAATAAATGTGAGGACTTTCGTCCAATAAATTCATTACCTACTTTGGAGAAAATTATCGAAATAATTGTAAAACAACTGGTGAAATATCTGGAAGAGAACAACATACTATCTGGTCACCAATCAGGATTCAGAAAAGGCTACTCTTGTGAAACAGCAGTTAACTATATTACCGATAAATGGAAAGCAAAGGATCAAAGGTTAAGATACTCGCGCTGTTTCTCGATTTCAAAAGGGCTTTTGAAACTATCGATCGAAACATACTATTACTATTATTATTCAGCTGTCTCAAGATTTGTTTGTGATTCAAAGTGTCAAAGGCCTTCTTGAAGTCGATGTATACAACTACTGAACTGTGGTTTTTGTCCAGGCTTTGATATATTTTGTCTGCAAAGTCTTCTGTCAGTCTGTTTATGCTTTTGCCTTTACGAAATCCAAATTGATTTTTATTAAGGAGGTTAAGGTGCCATCACTTCTTCCAAAACTTTGACGACAGCCGGTAAGATTGAAATAGGTCTGTAATTCAGGATTTCACATTTTCACATTTCTTGCTGTTTTTGTGAATTGGTCGAACTATAAGCATGTTTGGAATCAATACTTGATCCAATCCAATAGGATTTGTGCGTTGGTTTTCAGGTCTTTGGGGCTTTGGGATTTGTTGCATTTCAATGAGCTTAGTATATTGCATACCTCCGCAACAGATGCATGTCCGGCATAAATTGACTGCTGTACGCTGCTTGCATGACCAGAATATGCTTGGTAGGTACATTTATGCACAATGTCTCTTACTTCTGACGTTAGAGTTTTAGCGAATCTGTTAGTTAGATCTTTAACATCACTTACGTTCGAGAAGTTCTTTTTCAGAACGTCATTCAGACTACATTTCTTCCTACCCAATATTGAGTATTAACAAGCTTCCAAGTCTCCCTTGGATCACTTTTATAGAGTTTAGTTTAGTTTAGTCAGTCACTCTTTAATTCCGCAGTAATCCAACTATGTTCAGTGCTTCTTTTCTTTCTCGTTACTGTTGACATTGTTACCAAAGTATTCATCGTCTGTTGGAAATGCTGATAGAGTTCGTTTACATCCGTAAAACTATTCAGCTCATCCCAGTTCATTTCGATTACCGCCGAATTGATGTTCGCATTTCTTACTCTTATTAAATTATGATCAATCAGTGTTTTTGTGTTTCTAGCTGAATCAACACGAGTATACGCTATCATTGAAAAATACTCACATACGTCTGTATTAGTTTCCTCTTTGATGTTGATGTAAATATATAACTATTTTACAGCTGCAAAGTCATTGTTAATTGAAGTACAAAAATATGAATTTGAAAATGCAATTCGCACAACTGTTTTTGGTACATATACAAATACAAAATTATTTAGCTGCAGCTATTTCAAAAACAAAGACGTTTTACTTTTGTTATTATTGTTGTGGGTATATTGCACCGCAAACTTTAACATTTATTGTGCCCCCTATTAATACCTTAGCACTATTACCATGTTCCCCTCAAATACAGTTCTTTTCAGAGTTGTATTGAGGGTATTATTATTATTATTATGGTCTAATATTCTGCCCCTTTTCAATACCTTAGCACAATTACGAGTTCCCTCAAATACAGTTCGTTTCAGAGTTGTGTTGAGGGTAATGGACTCCTATTGCGCATATGTGAAGAAATCTGTTCTTTATAGTATTCTTTCTAAGCCAGTTTCCTTCAGGAATCTGAGAATGAGAGAGGGCTCCCGTGACTGCATATCTACTTCTAATATTAGGTACTTGCCCAAATATCTTTTTCTTTTGTGGATTAGTGCCTCACAAAAGCCCAGTATATCTTCTGGAATTTCATTAAATTCTCCACAAAATCTGCAGAATACTTCTAATATAATTCCTTAGATGCTTCTTGAGTTTACAGTGTCCTGTCAGGAAGCTGATGCATGCATCAAATCTCTTTCGGTTGTACTGCTCGAGGAGTTTCTTGGCCTGCTTCATGCCATGAACTTTGTTCCAGTTTTCTGTCCGCTTCCTTCTCCTACAGCACAGAATGGCTCAGGGCCTATGAAGTGTTCTGATGCTACTTTCCTTGTCAGAGAGTCGACTATTTCATTGCCTTCTATCCCTATATGGCCAGGTATCCATCAGTGTTTCACTCTGTTTCTACTACTCACTTCTCTAAGATTCTGAAGGCATTACCATACGAGCTTAGATTTGATGGAGTAGGATTCTATTGTCATTATGGCAGCTTGACTATCTGACATTATTGCTATTGGACACATTTGTCTATGATATAAACTTTTGCTTGAAAGATACCGGTGTATTTGTCGATGGGTCCGAAGTATTTTGTCGCGGGTCCAAATACCCCTGCCTCAGTTCCGTTGCTGCTCAGTCTGTGAACTATGTTGACTGTTTCCCTCGTGTTGTTCAGATTGGTTCTCTTAGTCCATGCTACTACCCCGTAGGTGCAGGTCTAACAGTAGCTATATACATCCATCTTAGGATGCTTGGACTGCATTCGCAGGATTTGACCGCCAAACTCCGACAAATCATTAGACCACGCGTCGCTTTCCTGGTTATCTCTGCTGTGTGTCTCTTCCAGATGAGTTTTCTGTCTAGGATTACTCTTAGGTATTTAACTTCTTTCACTGCCGTCAGTGTTTTACCCGAAAGACTTATTGGTTTTAATCGTTCCAGTTTTAGTTTTCTTGTAAAAGGTACTATGGTGGTTTTTGCCAGATTTAGGCTTAGCACAGCTGACAAGCACCATTCCTTAGTTTGATAATATCGCATAGGGTCTCCTCCATTTTTCCATGTCGGCATATGCCTGACATCTGATGCCATGGTTAGTTAGTATCTCTAGAAGCTCGTCTACAACTAGACTCCACATGAGAGGAGATAGAACTCCTCCTTGTGAGCATCCTCTTGTTGTGTCGACTTTCATTGTGCCTCCTGGCGTGTGTCTCCGCTGATCTTGTGCTCAGGGGTTTATACATCCATTTTGATACTGTGTGGTTTACTTCCTTTTTGTACAGAGCTCGAACAATTGCATCATGCGATGTGTTGTCAAATGCTCGTTCAATGCCCAAGAAATCATATATAACAATTTCTTTCACATCAAGGGCGCTTTCTATAGTTTCTGTCAGTTGGTACAGTGCAGATTCTGCGGATCTGCCTGACCTATATGCATGCTGACAGTAGTGAAGAGGTGATACCTGGAGCACTTCCTCCCTGATATAGTTGGGAAACGATGTTAAGCTGATCGGTTTGTAGGACTTTGGTAGACTTGGGTCTTTCTTCCCTATTTTCGGAATGAACACTAACTTTGCCCGTCTCCACTGGTTCGGTATGTATCCCAGTGCTAGACTACTCCTTAATATTATTTATAGAAATGGTATTAGTTTGACTAGGCTTTTTCGAAGTAGGACTGGCGTGATTCCATCCACACCTGGGGATTTGAAGGGCTGAAACGAGTTCATTGCCCATTCCAGACGCCCTTTGGAGAAGATCTTCCTTGCGACTCTCCAGTCCTCATCCCTTGGTCTTAGAAGATTGATTTCTCACCTAACTGTGAGTTGACGACTGTTCTTCACTTTCAGTGTAGTTGCCGTCAGGTTTTCTTAGAAACATCTGTATATCCCCCGTTTTTGCTAGCGCTTTGTGGAGCCTGGCAGCAGCAGGGTATTGGGTGATTGTCTCGCAAAATTTCCTAAAGCTTTCTTCTTTCTGGTACTGCCGATGCATCGCCAGCACAATAGCCTCGGTTAGTGTTAATTTAATGGGCACAAGCTCTCGTAGCGTATTCTCGAAGAAGAACATAATTACTTACGCTTTGGGTATTGGGTATTTATGTGGGTATTTATTTGAATGACAAGTTATTGCAAGAATTTGTTCATAGGGTGTATGTTTTTTTATTTAATTACAAATTACACAACATTGACAAGATGTTTTTTGAATATAAACTAATCTGAGGTGCTGGAATCAGACAGTATTGTAAAATTCTTATCTGAAGATATGAATTCTGATGATTACATGGATTTCGATGTACTGCAACGTGGTTTATTTAAAGTTGTTTCCGTTGTCCCAGATATATTAATACTAGAACCCAGTTCATTTTCTCAGCTGTATTTCTCTGTTTCATTTGTGTGTGCAACTCAATGTCCCAATTAAGGGATATATACTTTATCAAAATATTTCCACAAAGCAATATTATTTCTTCTCATTTTGTATAAAAACTAACATTGGTTTACTAATAAGAACATTGCACCAAAAGCTTCAATATACTTGAATATACTGACGTTAAAAAACAACTGAAATTTAAACACTTCGCCTTTTATAATAATAGCTGTGTAATTACAGATTTCTGATTTTTTTCTACATTTCGAAAACCGGACCGAATATTATTTTATGATACCAGCATAAAACCAAGATAAGATCAATTGTAATTCTAATTAGAACGGAAGTAGTTTATAACCAATTTCCTCTTATTTAGGACATGTCGGATGTAATAAAATAATAAATAAATAAAAAGTCCCTATAATCAATTATAGCGACGCAACTTCGTAGACGGCTACAGCCGCAAACATCATCATCGCGTTGTACTTAATTTCTTTGAATTACTGTACGTTCATACAATTCAATCCGATATCCAATATACGATGCTACGCACAAGATAAGTAGTAATCACTGATGTCAGTGATCTAACCACCCACATAATCATATCTTCTTGCAATGCATATTCATTCCACACGTGACTATGCACATTTGATCAACTTCGATCTCCTTAGAACCAAAGTAAACCGACGCCTTAGGTAGGTAGGTAGGTATGATGTGGCTTAGATGTGCACTTAGACCAGAGTTGATCCATTCTGCCGCCACATGGTTTGACCGGGATCAAACCAATAAAGTGTTCGTGGGAAACCAATTGGAGCCTATAATGAAGCTTAGTAGATTGTTAATGGGAACCGTACTAAGTTCACATAAGTCATCGAAAAAGTAGGCCCCTAGATATTGGCGTCGAATAGACGCCAGGGCCGGACAGGAGCAGAGAAGGTGTAAGACGCTTTCCACTTCCTCCTCGTCTAGGCAGCTTCTACAGAAATCATTAGTCGGGAAACCTAGTCTGTTGGCATGATTTCCTATGAGGCAGTGTCCTGTGATGACACCGACGATTGTGCTTATATACGATCTGTGAAGAGATATTAAATCCTTAGATCTTTTGGAATCTAGCCTAGGCCAGATTATCCTGGAGGTGTGACACGTAGTGCCACTCGCCTATCTATTATCTATTTCACGAGTTGCCTCTAATGAGAGTAACAATTTACAAGTTGTGAGGGGCATACCTAAGTTACTGTGTTTAGGAAGTAATGGCTGTGAAGTTGCGAACTTGGAGAGTTCATCTGCTTTGCAGTTGCCTGGAATGTCTCTATGTCCTGGCACCCAGTACAGGCAAATATTGAACTGGTCGGCTATCTTGTCTAAAGACGAGCGGCAGTCTAGAAGTCCCTATCTGGAATCAGGGTTTTAAAGTGTCTATCAGGGAAGTAAATTGGTGTGGTATGGTCCAGAATTCTCGTGGGGAAGTTAGAAGAACTTAGTATAGTGGAGTGGCCAAATGAATTGTTGGTCCACTGGGAAGAGGCTGTAAGACGAATAGCAGTATTCTTTGCTAGTAGTCTGCCAAAAATGACCCAGGTGGTGTCTCACAGTCACCAGTATTAAGCATACCCTGACTGCAAAGTGTATTCGTTCATCCTATTGGCTTTGAATTGTCATGGTTTCTAACGGGAAACTTTATTTAGAGTTATCCCAGAATTCAGTAGATATAAGAAGGGCAATTGAAGCTGACTGGGACAGTGATGATTTTGAAGTAAATTGCGAAAGTGGCTTTGATTATTTGGATAGTGGTGATAGTGAGGAAGATGCTACCGAAATAGAACTTGAAGATGAGAATGATGATGTGAACATTGAAGCTGAAAAATATTTTGGAAAAGATGGAACTAAATGGAATACTGAACCGAAAAAAAACTCTAAATTTAAATAATGTTTTTCAACACTATTTCAAAAAATAATTAGCAGAATAGACCTGGACTGATTTTAGGTTAAAGGTAATCGACCTAATTTTTCTCCCGTCGAAAATCCGAATAATTTTCTAGACTATAATATTATCGGGATGTTGCGGATAAAGCGTCAATTGAGTGAGTGAAAGTAAGTTTCGGGTTTTTTTTATAACATAATGTTTATTTCGTTCATAAGTTTACAAAGCGAGCCACCGCACAATTTATATTTCAGAGAAGTTTCGGTTGTGTTAGCGATAGCTCCTTGAATTTATAGTATAAAGTTTAACTTTACTAAATTTTAACGAAATAAAACAATAAAAGTGTGTTCGTAAAGATAGAGACTTTTGATTTGTGTTATTCTCATTTCCTTGGATTTACTAGATAATCGGTAACATCAATTTTATTATTATCGAGTAAAAATAATCAGTGCAATGATGATGATTTTACACTCAATCGTCTTTACATTTGTCATTTAACAAACGCTTCTTTTCCCTGAGTAAATCCCTAAAATCTGAGCAATGTATGTTTGGAGTGAATGTTCGCAAAACCTTCCCGCCGAAGGAGACTTTGTGTCATGTCACAAGTGTAATAATAAAATGCACTTTGGGTGTACGACTTTATCAGAAAGGTTATACAGAAAGATAACGACTGCAAAAAAAGAGAATTGCGTTGTCCTACATTTGTTGTCCTAATCAAAGCCAAAGGGATTATTGGTCCATTGGGCGGAGGCCATAAGACGAATAGCAGGGTTTTTTGCTAGTAGTCTGCGAAAAATGTCAAGTGGGGATAGGTTCATGATCACGTCCAGCGCATCTGAGGGTGTGGTTCTCAGAGCACCACCTATGCAGATGCAAGCTTGACGTTGTACTTTCCTAATGAAGTTGTAGTGTATGGCTTTGTCTAGTATTGGCCACCAGACAGGCACTCCATACAACAGAATGGGTCTAACGACGGCTGTGTAGATCCAATGGATAATATGAGGTTGGAGACCCCATTTCTTCCCTATGTAGAGAGCCAGCGTCGCCTTGCGGGTACCCTCCATTATGTTCGGCTTCCAGTTTAGTCTCTTATCTAGGATGAGCCCTAGATATTTAGCAGACTCTGAGAAATTGCAACTGGTGCCATCAATTCTAGGGGGGTCGAGCGAGGGGATTCTGTATCTCGTGTGAAGAGGACAATTTCCGTTTTTGAAACGTTAATACCCAATCCCTTAGCACTGATGGATATTTTCCCGAGATACATAGCTACAGCAATATCATCCGCATAGGCTATCACATTGCACCCTGCCTTATCTAGCAACAAAAGTAGTTCATTGACTACGATGTTCCATAGCAGGGGAGATAGAACTCCAACTTGTGGTGTTCGTCTGCTGGCAAGTCTGGAGCTTCGATATGATTACTCTACTGACAAGCAGTTTGTAAATCAATCTACAGAGTCCCTTGTCCATGCCAAGATTTACCAGTGCACTGATGATAGAGGATGGGTAGACATTGTCCAGAAAGGCTACCATAGTGAATTCCTTATGGTGAAGGGATTTTTCAATGGAGCATTCAAGCGAGTGTAGGGCAGTATCTACTGATTTGCCTTTAGTGTATTCGTGTTGGGAGGCTGACAATCTAGATGGGTCTATATTGCAGCGAATGGATATCTATGAGTCTTTCCAAAGTTTTAAGTAGGAAAGAAGATAAGCTAATAGGTCTTAAGTCTTTGGTGTTTACATGAGAACTACGACTGCTTTAGGTAGGAAGACAACCTTCACCTGTCTCCATCCCAAGGGGATATAGGACAAGCTAAGGCAACCTATGAGGATAGTTTCCAACCATGGAAGAATTAGGTCTAAGTTCAGTTGGACTTCCGCTGGAATAATACCATCCGGACTAGGGAATTTATACGGTTTGAAGCTGCGAATAGCTCATGCTATTCTGCGCTTAGTGGTGAGCTTCACGAGGCTACTAATTGGATAACCAGAAACCATGTCTGAAATGGGTTGGTCACCAGAGCAGCTGGGGAAGTGAGTATCAAGTAGAATCTCAAGTGATTCTTTACTAGATGTAATCCATGTGCCATCTTGCTTCATATAGTAGCTTGGTATGGCAGGACACGAGGAGAGGATTTTTCTGAGTCTCGAGGTATCCGAAATATCCTCTATTCTACCGCAGAACATCTTCCAGGATTTCCTTTTTGCCGTTTTCATTTTGAATTTGAATAATCTGAGGGATTCTTTATAGGATTCTCAATGGAGCTCATCCCTGGAGGATTTAGCTTTGTTGAACTTTCGCCTGCTGGCTTTGCGAAGATGTTCAAGTTCAAGTCGCTGTTCCACCAGTGTGACTTGGAGTTGATCTTCCGGATTTTGAGGGGACAGGCAATATCCATTGCTTTGTTAAGGGCAATGGTAAACCAGTTAACTAGCCGGTCCAGCTCATTGACGTCTGTGGGAGAAGGAGGTACCCCTGAAAGGGACTTACCTAAAATACGTTTGTAGAGAGGCCAGTTAGTATTCCTATAGTTCTTAACTGGGGGTTGCTCGGGGGGAAGACCGTTAAGGTCAAATTGGAGATATCTATGGTCCGAAAAGGAATGGATATCAGAGACCCTCCAATTACTTATGTAGTTGGAGAAGTTGTTAGTTGTCTGTTCTTGGTAACGAAGGTGGGTACATTTCCTGTATTACATACAACTAAATTCTTACTAAGAATAAAGTCTAACTCTTTCGTTGTCGTTGGAGCTACCCCATAATTGATGGTGTGCATTGGCATCACAACCAATTATGAGGAAAGCGTTGCTGGAATCCGCCATAGCGACTATTCTTGTGAGCGTCGTGGATGCGACGGGTCTATCGTAGGCGAGGTATGCTGAAGTCATCCAACACTTAAGCTGACTCAGCCCCAGGCTTACCACCGTGATATCAGGGTCGCTAAGGTTAGAAATGAGGAATGAGTTAATGGAGCTTTTAACCATAATGCAAGATCTAGGTTTACCTGCATTTTTGGTGTAAAGCAGCTTGTAGCCCGCCGTCCTGAGTCCCAGCACCAGACCTTTCGCGGTCCAGGGCTCCTGGATCAGGACAATGTCCTCCCCATGTCTGGCTAGTCGGATGAGGAGGTTGGCGGAGGTCGCCTTGGAGTGGTGAAGGTTAATCTGTATCACCCGCAGCATTGCGACTGATGACAGATGCCTCCACCACTGTATCATTGGCCTCGTCCGAGTCGGAAGACATAAAGTCTTCCTTCTCCTGGGGTGGACGATACAACTTGGCGGTGAAGAACCGCTCAAACTCCGAGTCTGACGATAGTGAATCATCGTCAATACCCAGAGTATTGAGCGTTGTCGTGAGGACTTCCGCTGATACGTCCGATGGTCCGATGTCAGTAGGGGTAGCACTTGTTTCAGTGGGACAAGTGTCGCTCCCTTAGAGAGAAGGGCAGAGGCCAACTTGACCTCATCCTTCCTCCACTTATCCGCCGAGATGCTCCCGTCTGGATCTGCCTTGTCTACCACGCCAACGAGGGTATGGCTCTTTAGGACATCGCTATACTGCTTGTCTTGTCTGGCAGTACCTGTGTTACTTTTGGTTCTTTTGGGGGCCGGGGCCTGCACCGTTTGCTCCTCCATAGACCTGTCGCGTTTGACTGCGTGAGGTTCAGAGGTTCCCTTGGCGCATGAGAGTCTATTGATGGCCCACTCATAAAACTCTTTTTGTTTTTCGTTCCAGCTGTCTTTAGGGAAGGGCGCCAGCCTGTCTAGGATACGAGTGGCTGCGCGCCGCTCCCTAAAGTTGCTGGTACTTGCATCCGTTGAGGACAGATGGTGATTCCTCGCCTGCTTTGTTGGAGCCGTGCCAGAACCTGTCTTAGTGGGCAGGTTGCTGGCTTTGGATCCTTTAACAGGCGCGGTTTTCCAACTGCGGTCCGTTAAGGTCCTTGTTGGCCTAGCAGCAGCACGTGCTTGTTTACTCGTGCAGGGTTTGTCCCGTGCTAGAGCTACTGGCGAGCTGTCTGTCAGTGGTTTTACGGAGTCCGTGTTGGACGAGTGGGGGGAAGTTAACCTCACCGATCCAGATGAAGGGCTGAGATTCGGGAGTGGCGGGGTAGGTTTGCTAACCTGTTCCCTCACCGGTTCACGACTTGAACCTTCTTCCTCTCTTGGTTTATTATTAGAAATATTTTGTGTGTTTTTTGAATTTTTATTGTTTGAAGACATTTAAATGTGATTCCCACGAGTATCGGAGAAAGAGTGGTCCGCCTACGCAGGGCTCCGTGTACGTAGGTAAGGCTAGCTATTCCAGAGGTCGCCAGGTATCTGGATGCTCCGTACGCGAGTGAGCTATTTGTCTGGGCCCTCAGCCTGGTTGATCATCAGCACGGGTCGCATGACACTTTGATCCAGCCCCGGGTAGTGAGGTAGAAAGAAAAGAAAAGAGGACAGGAGGGGGTGGGAGAGAGCTTGATTACATCTTGCTTTTCAGATTTCAACCAGGACCTTTGCGACATGGGTGACCCTGAAGGATATGCTTTGCCGCATGTCCGTCGCCATAGCTCACTGGTATCATTAATCCTACTTAAGCCCCAGAACCGCTGCAAGGTGTGTAATCACTCTAGGGAAACCGACGCCTTAATATTCAAATCACAGCACTATCCGAGCTCGTCATTAATACATCGCACAAAATGTAACTGTTGTGTTTTTTTGCATGTTTATGAACGAAACATCGATGTTTGCATCCCTAGCGGTAAGGCCGGAGTTACTTTCCAAGTACACCCTGGCTGCGAAACATCCAGTGGGCACGGGTCGTTTGACACTCTGGATTAGGGGGATTGGAGCACGTCTGTCTGAAGCTGTAGCGTTGCACTAGTGCCAGGCAGAGTCACTCCTTGAGCAGGCTTGCGGGTCGGCTTACGCCCCCGGGTCACGACATGGTGTCTATCCGCATTAGACCAGTTTACTTTAGACCCACTTCAATTGTAGGAACGTTCACCGTCTATATTTAGAGGAAGTATGCAACACACAGGATTCAATAAAACCGGCGATCTGTATCGTGCGGCCACAAATTAACCTTTTAATTAAAGTAATAATCCTAATTCATCGCCAGATTAATGTATTCTCAATTTTATGCATAAGCGGTAAATAAAGCATATTGTTTCATAAATAAGATTTCAAAATTATTTGCACCATGAACTATATTTAGCAAAACAACAAAATCCTCATAGGAAACGTAAATTTTCCCATAACACATTCAAACCATTCACAGTGCTATAAAATTTATCAATCGCCGATCGTAATATCGATAATGATTGATAAAATTGATCAATTATCAACTTATTGACAATCATAACAAGGCTGTTAAGCTCTTTAGTTTTTAGGGGTTGCTTGAAAAATGTATAAGGAATTTTGGATTACCGGAATTTGCTGTGAAATAGTTTGGGTCAATACATTGATCATTTTTATTTTTTATTTTAATTTTTAAAAGGGGATCAAGGATTGAGGCCCTCAAATGAGGCCATAATGTGATATGATGATATGAAGATTTGTACTAAGAGGAAAGAAAATACACTTTTTATGGAAATAAGTTTTGAAACCGTTACGTTGCGCACTATTAGAACAAAAGCTAGAGGGTTTACGATTGACAGAACAATGTTGACTGGTCGGATGTTGGTCCCTACTACTGTTTTTTTTTTTTTTTTTATGCATTTTATTTTTATTTTTTTATTACTCTTACTTGCTAGACAAAAACGCTTAAAACTAGCTTAACTGACCTAATTATCTTATCCTAACCTACTGGCCCTATACGGGCGCTCTAAGTTACACTTATTTTTTCTTTAAATTTGTCTTTCGACGTAACATTAATTAAATATATCAAATGAAAATAAGAGAAAAAAACTTAAGACTAAGAAAAATGAGGGAAAACTTAATCGGCTTAATAATTTTTTTGTTTTGTCTTAAATCTATATTATCTACTAAACTAAAACTAATTTTTTTTTTCCTTACATGCTATCTTAATCCTACTGTATGCATACATGCACGTACTCCATATATATATAATTTTACAATATAGATATAACTCGTACGTACATGTATACAAACAACAATTTACACTAAAACTTATACTATATATAACTTATACTAAAATATAACATATATTTTAGAATTATTTTTTTTTTTTTTTTTACTTACATACTAACTTACAAACCTAATCTAACCCTAGGACACAGATTGAACTGTGTACGCCGGCCATGGCGATAGGCAATTGGCCGACTTTTGGACCTACATATATTATATCTATCCCGGGTTGTAAGGGATCGACGAAGGAGCTGGTTCTATTAGCCACCAACATTTTGTGCGCTGCCTGACTGCGTCTTTTATATCACGGTTGGATACCGCCCTACTGAACCTGAGTAAAAAAGTAGTTAAGTCGCCTATCCACAGATGTACGGGCTACGTGGAAGATTAACGGTACTGCTGATCTATCTTGGATCAGACCTGTCTGATCAAAATATAGGAATGACTCTGGGGGAACGAAGCCACTCAGACGAGCCCTCTCGTTGTATATATAGTTCGGGTAGTAAGCCCCGAAGATCAGGTTATTCGTCGAGGTCATTGCTCTTGCAATGTGCCTACGAATCAGTTTAATAAGGAAACTATCCACTCTTATCATATTCGCCCTATTGTATAGGACTTCATTGGAATAGAATTTTTTGTACTGGGACTGTGGCGTTCGATAGAGGCGAAGGCAAGTCCTAGGACAAGCCCTCTCGAACACCCGCATCTTTTCCATAAGGCTTGCACCCACGTTGAAACACACGGGACACCCATAGGCAAGCACTGGCCGGATAAGGGCCATGTAGCAGATAACCTTCACCCTCGCATCGAGTTGGCTGTTGTGAAACAGTCTCTTTGTAAGAGCAAAAGCACCTCGGGCTCTGGCCAGAGCAGCATCTACATGTTTATTAAAATATAGATACTGATCTAGCCAGATCCCCAAATATCTGACTACACTTCGATTCGCCAGTGGCTGTCCGTGTTGTCCAATAACTGAGAACTTTCGCCAATTCTTTTTAGTATCTGCTGAAGCCCTACTCAACGGTGTTCTGAAAAGAATGGTTTCTGATTTTTCTAGGTTGAGGATTAACTTCCAGTCATCGCAAAAACGCTGGATCTCATCGTAGTCACCCTGCAGGAGATGAGTAATGTCCTCAATTTTGGCCCCTGATCTGTACGCGATCAAATCGTCCGCGTACGCAATCGCATGCTGAAGGGATCCTACCAGATCAAGTACCGGCCGAAGTTACATTGCCATTTTTCACAACGAACTTTCTTCCGGTTAGCATATTGAGCAATATGTACAGGAGTGATTTATTAATGCCCCGACTGTTTAACTTGTAAAAGAGCCCTTCTAACTAAACGGTATCGAAAGCCTTTTCCAAGTCAACCAGCAGAGCACCTGTGCACGGTTTTCTGCTTTTGTTCCATTGGATATCGGATACCAGTTTCGACGCGGCATGTATTGTATCATGCCCCGCCTTGAAACCGAACTGATTATCCGGAACTATACAATAGTCCTCAACCCACTTGAGCAAGGCTCTATTGATTACTTTTTCGAATACCTTGCTGATATTCGGAAGGAGACTTATTGACCGGAAATTTGCCGGATTGGAGGTGTCCTTTTCTCTTTTGGGGATCGGTTGCACTATAGCTGTTTTCCAATGCTCTGGATAATGTGCGTTATTCAGAGCGTTGTTGAACAGGATGGCGTAGATTTCAACCGCTGCTGGAGGGAGATGTCGCAGCACAATGTTCGATATTCCATCCATACCCACTGATTTCTTCTTCCTCAATGATTCGAAAATCGTTTGAAGTTCTATGTACGGGGGATGGGTCCCTTCACTGGCGATGGCGTGGTGTGCCAGGTTTTCATCATTTAACTGGGTGAAACCCGTGTTCTCAGATCGCCAGTGCTCGATGTCACTTCGAAGGCAGGAGTTGTGCACAAGGACGCTATTCTCCAGGCCGTGGTTCGGGCGAATGCTAGCATTTACCTTGTACACGTCCTCGAAAATAGATCCTATAGCCTCTAACTTCTCCTGAGGATCTTCGACCACGAAGAAGTCGTTATCATCGGCAGCTGCTATTGGATCAATTCCTGCAGAAGTAAGTAATCTTTCGCTGTTCGTTGTCCGACGGATTTTCAGACAAGGAAGTTCGTTGGTATCGTTCCTCCGAAAGATTTTATTAATCTGGGGAAACATACTCGGGTTATCAGACCTGATAGCTCGAATCTTGTTGCCCCAGTGCAAATTTTCCGATAGCCTATAATTTGCCTTAATTAATACTTGGAGGTTTTTAATCAACGACTTCAGTGTCCTGATCTCCGGGTCTTGTCTGTCAGTAAATTGCTTGTACAACTTTTTTAGTCTTGTAAGCAGTCTGATTTTTTGTATTTGTAATGCGTCAATTGTCGCATTGCGAAACACATTGTCCGTTGGTCGATGTCGTGGTATTGTTCTGTCCATCGTTCGTTTGATTGTCTCGTCCATTTGTTTTAGGTATCTGTCAATCTCCTCATTTGACAGATTCCTATTGGACGGTGGGTATAGCAAATTTGAGGAGAGTGCTCTCGTTAAGTCTCGGGAGAAGCGAGTCCAGCGAGTTCTACTGTAGTTGTAGGAATACGTTTGGACAAACTCTTCCAGTTCCGCAATTTCGTTGGGAATCGTGATTTCGGCGCTAAGACCGCAATGGTCACTGTCGTACACAAACGTGTGCAGACAGTATGTTGTCTGTCTGTCCACGTTTGTCAACTGTAAACGTTCGTCGAACAGCAAAAGATCCAGATAGGAGCCGCTTCTGGGATAAGATGGACTATCCGTCGCTTTCAGATCGAGCCTAAAATCGACGGTGTTTTGACCCCACCAATTGAATAGTGAGTTCCCTCTAGCATTAGGTGTGTGATTTCCCCAATGGCTATGTTTGGCGTTTAAGTCTCCGGCCATGAGGTAATAATTCTCCCCCGACTCCAGACTTAGGCAAAGAAACAAGCAAAGCTCGAAACACTCTGCGAAGAAGGGGGGTTGAGTAGCTTCAGATACATAAAGCGCTACAACGTACATTTTCTTTCCACTACGGAGAGAAATATACACAATACACACTTCTAGCCCCTGAAACCTTCGTATTTCACTTCTGTAAACAATTTTATGCCGAATTTATTACGAATAAAGATGGCAACACCACCTCCTTGGATAGATTTGGGTCGGTCTTTCTCGCAATGTTATAATTACTGTGTCTTAATTTGCGTCTCTGGGTAGGCTTAGTTTCGCTGACTAGACACACATCAGGACCTTGGTCATTAAGCAACTTGTATAGCGATTCTCGTCGGTCGATCCCAATCAGTGAGTTCACGTTCACTGCTAGGATCTTCAAGAAATTTTCGGCCGCGGTTGTACCCATTACGATTTGCGGTGCGTTTGACTGGACAGGTGTGTGTACAGATAGTCCACACGTTTGGTCTGCTCAAGTAATAACTGCCACATCTGGTCCTGCCGCTCTTGCATTTTAAGCAAGATGATCATGACCGGATCTTGTGGCTCGGGTGCATTAGGCAGTGGGGCCTGTTCAGCTACCCTTGGTTGTTTCTGTACCATGGTCCCCCCCCCCCCCCCCCCTGATGCCATTTGGGCATAAGTGATTTGGGAAGTCACGGGAATTGGAGCAGGTCGTGTTTGGACATTCACAGCACCCTTTCGCTTGCTAGTCTTTGCTGCTTTCATGCTTTTGAACGCAGGGCAGCCCCGATAGTTTGCGGTGTGTCCCTTGTTCCCGCATATTACACATGATAACTTGCTTTTTTCCGCCGGTACCTCCTTTCCCAGAGAACATTCCTCGGTTATATGGTTCTCCCCATACTTAACGCATCGAGGCTGCATATCGCAGTTCGACGCGGCGTGGCCGAACCTTTGGCAACGAATGCATTGAATAATGCCTTCGCTGCGTCTTAATTTATCCCATGTGACAACCTGGTAATCTAGGTCCTTAATACGCCTTAGACTCTCCAGTTTGCTCTCGGGAGACAGCTGAACCAAGAAAAACGGCAGTTTCCGATTCTCCCTTTTGGCCTTTACTGTGGTGAACGGCTTGACCCCTACGAAAGTGAGACCGTCACACTTCTTTGCTTGTAGCGTCTTAAGGAGCTTCTCTGGATCAGCTGACGGGTTCAACCCTTTCAGGAGCATTGTTTGCAACCTCTCCCCTTTGGGGGTGAAAGAGTAGAACTCCGTCGTCGAGTCCCTTAATAATTTTTTAATTCTTTAAAATTGTTCCAGCGTATTACACTGGATGGAGTGTCTACAATGGCCGACTTACAGAGTTCAATTGTGTCCTCCAGCTCTACCTTATAAAACGGTGGTTTGATTCTGAAAAAAAAAAAACAGTTATGGTTTTTGCTCGCAAGGTTGAATAAAAAAAAAACTATTTAATTCACAATGTTTATTGAAACAAAACTTTATTTAAATTAAAATATTTATCATAAAACTTTATTTAATTCGACAATAAACACGACCAAACCGCTAGGAGTCAAACTTAAGACTGAAGCTAACTTATTTTAATTATCCCACAGGTAAAAGGTTTTGCCGATTCTGCAGTACCTCTTTCCCGTGGGAGAAGTATGCAGCTTATTTATGCAGGTGTCATATGACTCTCGTATTTGCTGCCTAACGGATGCGCGTGTAGCTCTTAGGTGTCATATGAACCGTGCACTAGAAATGTTGACGATGAGAGGGTCGGGGTGCTGAGTTGCCTCTAAATGGCAGATAAGTATCCGACGTCACTAAACCTACCAAATCAGCCAATAGTGTTGTAGAAATATTTAAAGAGATTTTCGCCTTTTATGGCATTACAGAAATGGTAGTTTACGATAATCAGCCATTTAGATCGCTTAAATGTTAACCTTTAAAAAAAAATAGAGGTTTAGGACCCTTTTATTCATGACCCTATTATCCTCTCTTAGCATAAGACAATAAATATTCCTAAGTAAAGATTAATTCAATTTCAAGATGAAACAAGACGAATCAAATAAAACGTAAACAACAAAATTGATGTAATAAAAACTGTGCAACATATAAATTTAAACTCATGAACGGTAACAATATTGTTCGCAGTCAGCGAACAGGGACAGTACGTCCCCTCACTCAGAGGGAAAAATTTACAGCACGAGGGTGGTTGCTGTAGAAGTCCACCTGGGATAGCACCACTCAACGAAGGATCTTATTTTCCATGTTCTTTAGCGATGACATTATTCATTATTAGACTTTCAATTTTTTTCAGCAGTTCGGTTTAAATGTTTTAACCGGTTTTCTCGAAGTGTTTTCCGTCTTAAATGTTTCTTTCCCATTCCTATGAAAGTGTTTCTCCCCGTTATTCAAAGAATGTTAGGAAACGGAGTTGAAGTAAATTGCTTCAAGTTAATTGGTAATAATCTTCTTTGTTTTTGCTTTTCAAGTACGACAAGAATAATGTAATTTTTTTAACTGCATTTATAAAAACATTTGTTTAAAAACAGCGATAGGAATTAATTTTAAATATTAAAAAAATATATTTATTGTAAATTTAGGTGCCAAGAATGTTCGATTTTAGTATTTAGTGTACTTGACTTCATTTTGACGGAACAATTATATGTCATTAACAACTTGTAATTTAAAACTTTTTAAAAGTAATAATTTATAATGAATTAGATGTTTTTAATTTTTAATCAAATATTACAATTTTAATTATTTTAAATTTATTGTAAAGTGGTTTTATTTTATTTATTTTAGTTCGGCGTGATCCTGGGTCCTGCTCCAGTCAAAACAATTTGCCACCATTGCAGTTTCACAATGTTCACGGCGATAATATAAGGATATCTCGAGATGGCAGCTTAGCCAGACGATTTGAAAGTTTTTGTCGAGCACTTACGTTTAGCTCTAGACCCGTTCGTATTAATGAACGAATTTGTTTACGTTTCTCAGAAATCTCTAACAACTGGAACGGTGGGATTCGTTTTGGATTTACTAATAATGATCCTTCTTCGTTAGAAAATTCACTTCCAAAATATGCTTGTCCTGATTTAACGAACCGACCTGGTTTTTGGGCAAAAGCTTTACACGAACAATATTGTGAGCTGGATAACATTCTTCATTATTACGTCAATTCATCGGGCGATGTTGTTTATGGCATTAATGGAGAGGAAAAGGGAATTATATTGTCAGGGATTGACATCCATGGATTATTGTGGACTATCATTGACATATATGGGAACTGCACAGCAATAGAATTGCTAGATGCCCGTTTATTTAACCAACAGAATTCAACGCAATTATATATCACCCAAAAAACACTAACCAATAGTTCTACTTGCATTGTTGCACCATTGCAATCGCTTAATGTTTCAGATGAAAACATACCTTCTATACAATATCACAGAAATATTCGATTGATGCCATTTCAGTTTCACACAACCAAAGGTCGTAACGTATTGTTATCATCAGATCGATTAATTGCTTCCCGTGTGGAAGCAGACTTTTGTCAGGGGTATGTATTTACATCGCGGCCAATTCAAATTGATGAGCGATATGTTATACAAGTATTAAAAACAGACACTTCCTATGTTGGTGCCTTAGCATTTGGGTTGACATCCTGTAATCCAGATTCCTTAAATCATTTAGACCTACCTAATGATTCCAACTTTTTACTTGATAGACCTGAGTATTGGATTGTAAGTAAAGACATTGCTTTGCCATGTAACAAGGGCGATGAAATATCATTTTGTTTATTATCAACCGGCGAAATATCAGTCAGCAAAAACCATGGACTATCATCATTAGTGATGCATGTTGACCATCGGTTACGGCTTTGGGCTTTTTTCGACATATATGGATCGACGCAGAGTTTAAGGCTCTTTTGTTATCCGAAAATTAGCGAATATAGTAATTCGGTGACTTCTGTGCATCACGCAAATACGTCAACATCAGACTCTTTAAACAAATTTAATTCATATTCAACGCGTTCCACTGTTCATCCTCTTCAACCTTCTTCATCGAATGCATCCGTAAATATAATTGACGCCACTACTTCACCGACAATCCTAAAAAGACTGGAGGCGTCGATATCAATACCAAAAGTTGGTAAAATAGTTGTACCATCACGTAGCGATATTCAAATTCATCCTAGAGGTGCAGTTCTAGTTGTAAACTTGCCTCCTTCTAATGTATCACATTCACATAAGATTGATTATAAGGAAGAAGATGCGAGAACAACTCGTACCACAACATCATATATACACAATCTCAAAAATAATAAAAATATACAGGTAATGTATAATAATCACCCATGTTTTGTATTTTGAAAATGGTCTGTCCTAGGCCTAAAAATCATATTCTAAGCACGCAAGTTTTAAAAATTGGTTCCATTTTGTGGTGGCTCCCGTTTAGGTGAAGTTGTCATACATTTTGAAATGAGGTAAAGGTTTTGCATAAAAAACTGTTCGGATCCCGAGTCCCGTTTGAAAAATATGGCGGTCCAAAGTCGGTTTTAATGCCTTCCTTCACAAAAACTTAGCTTCAATGAGTAATTCAAAACAATTTCGGTCATTCTGATCTAATAGTTTCGGATATTGACCAAAAATGGTAAATTTTGAAGGACTGAAAACGCATTTTTGTAAACGTAAGGATTAAGAAATGATAAATATCAATTTATGTGCAAATTCTGAGATATCACAACTTAAAAAAAACATTAATTTTAACCCCTAAATGTCCAACAGCAATGTACACAGCAGGCATTAGCAGTGCTTGAGTATAATGCAATTGATTTTCTTTGCTAGATAAATTTGGATAGCGATATTCGGATACGTTTGTTTGAATGTTTATTTGAATGTACGCACATATGTAGAAATGAATAGCCGATTTGGGTTGAAAAATGAAATTGGAAAAAAATTTAATTAAAATAGTTTCAATTTGTCGCCTGATACTTAAATCAAAAATTGTTTATTCGACGGAACAACTTGCACCTGCACAATTAATTTTAGTTCTAAATTTTTTTTCAAAGCAATACCGAAATTTATTTATTTATCAATAAAACAATTTGGTTTTATTTAAAATGTTCATATAAGAATGACAATAAACATTTCCTTACAAATCAGCTTCCATAAATTCCAAAGGAATTTAATTTTTGAGTTCAAATGAAAAAGCGGTAAAAAGAAAATAAAAAAAATTAAAACTTCAATCTCATTCACAATCTCAAATTCACAACGCAACTGGGAAGTGGATTCACGAATATATCAAAATGCAAAACTCCAATTCACCACCACAAATTTTGATCGGATTTCAGAACACCATCTTTCGAATCGAATTCGCAAGTGGAATGCAGAACATGGGTGAAAGTCCGGTTTTAATATGTTTAATAATTTAAAAATATTTTATTTTGCAGCATCCGGAGCAAGAAAGTGACAGCGGCGGCCTTATTACAAAATTAACAAAGGAGGACCAAAATATTGAAAAAGCATTTGTAGAATCAGAATGTACGATATGCTATGAAAAAAGCATCGACTCTGTTCTATATATGTGTGGACACATGTGCATGTGCTATGATTGTGCAATTGAACAGTGGCGTGGAGTTGGTGGTGGTCAATGCCCCTTATGTCGAGCTGTGATTCGGGATGTTATCCGGACATATACCACATGACAAACATTATAGATAATTATGCCTTACCAGAAATCAAAATTAAAAAATGTTGCTTCTTGCATAAACAATAAAGCACAATTAACATACATGTATTTATTTGTAAGTATTTTTAAGAATAGTATCCCTGTCCACATGGATCAGGATAAATCAATATTCCATTAAACTAGCTATAACTACATATTCGAAATCGCATTAGAAATTTCGTACTAACAATTGAAATGAATATTTAACATTTTACTCTTTACTATAAATGATAACAGCTTATTTCAAGTTTGTATATGTAAACGTAAAGATTGAGTTTGTTTCTTTTTTCAATTATATTATAGACTACTAATTTAAAAAAAAAACTACTCGATTGATGATGAAATGTGAATAATAAAGACACTGCTTGGAAGTGTAACTTTTCCGTTTTCATTTTTGATTTGACGATTCCCAATGGAGCTCGTCTCTGGAGGATTTAGCTTTGTTGAACTTGCGTCTGCTAATTTTTCGATGAAGTTCAAATTCGCTATTCCACCAGTGTGGCTTGGAAATATTCTTGCAGATTTTGAGTGGACAGGTGGTATCCATTGCCTTATTAAGGGCAGTGGTAAAGGAGTTTACCAACCGGTGCAACTCAGTAGTATACGTAGGTGATAGGGGGGCATATATTACATTAGTAATATATCGTAAACAAGTTATGGCTCGGCACTGAAATTGAATTTTCTTAAAAAAAAAACTTCAGGAGATTTTTTCTTCATCGTTCCTTGATGAAGTAGGAAAGGTGTGCGTGAATAAATATGCTCCCATCAATATTGTGTGTAGAATATGTGAGAAACGAAAATGTAACATATTCCGCCAAGCTGTAATGAGTTTGCGGCTTATATAGTTGTTTTAAAACAAATCCTCTTATTTTTCTGATGCCACTCTATAATTAATACCACCGTTCTTCAAATTCACCGCCATTCGTAATTTCGTCCATATGTAACTCAAATTGAGTAGTAGTTGTATAGATATATACATGTTTGTACATAAACATCATTGCATGTATGCTATGCGTTCCTTCATGGGTTAATAATATGTCCTTCAAAGATTAAATAAAAAGACGGATTTGCATATATCTTTGTACTTCCATATACTTTACATATGCATATTTCACCTACATACATATATTTCATTTTTAATTGTATCATTATTTAATGAAAACAACTGCAGTAAGATCATATGATCAAAACAATCGAAGATTGTCCATAAATAATTAATTTTGAATACCCACTCAACAAAAATATATGAAAACGACACCAATTTAGCTGAATTATAACTTGTTTACGATATATTAGCAATAAAACAATTCACCAATTAGACAATAAACAAATTTATAAACTATTTAAAATTGAAATTACAACGATTAAGAATGCCATGACATTCAAAAAAAGGAAGTGATGCCAGTCATATATTTTTTGCGATCGCATTACTCAGGCGTGAATATATTTGATAGTCACATTTGATTGTCAAAAGTGCGACAATCAACTATCGCTTTAGCCGATTCCATATTCTTTACGTATGCATATTTCACCTACATACATATATTTCATTTTTGGTTGTATCGTTTAATGAAAAGAACTGGAGTAAGATCATATGATCAAAACAATCGAAAATTGTCCATAAATAATTAATTTTGAATATCCACTTAACAAAAATATATGAAAACGACACCAATTTAGCTGTCACATGAAAATGATGACGTGAGGTCATCCATCTCTTAGGTTAGGTTAGGTTTGATGTGGCTTTTCTGTGTGTGCACCTAGACCAGAGTTGATCCATTGTGCCGCCACATGATTTGACCGGGATCAAACCAATAAGTTGTCCGAGGGAAACCATTTGGAGCCTATAATGAAGCGAAGTAGATTATTAATGGGAACCGTACTAAGTTCACCCAAGTCATCAAAAAAGTAGGCCCCTAGATATTGGGGTCGAATACACGCCAGGGCCGGACAGGGGCAGAGAAGGTGTGAGACGCTTTCCACTTCCTCCTCATCTAGGCAGCTTCTACAGAAATCATTAGCCGGGACACCTAGTCTGATGGCATGGTTTCCTATGAGGCAGTGTCCTGTGAGGACACCGACGATTGAGCTTATATGCGATCTGTGAAGAGATATTAAATCCTTAGATCTTTTGGAATCTAGACTAGACCAGATGATCCTTGAGGTGTGACAAGTAGTGCCACTCGCCCATCTGTTATCTATTTCACGAGTTGCCTCTAATGAGAGCAGCAATTTGCAAGTTGTGAGGGGCATACCCAAGCTACTGTGTTTAGAAAGTAAAGGCTGTGAAGTTGCGAACTTGGCAAGTTCATCTGCTTTGCAGTTGCCTGGAATGTCTCTATGTCCTGGCACCCAGCACAGGCAAATATTGAACTGGTTGGCCATCTTGTCTAAAGATGAGCGGCAGTCTATTACAGTCTTAGAGTTCGTAGAGACCAATTCCAGGGCTCTGATGGCTGCCTGGCTGTCAGTGAAAATGCAAATATCACGAGCGGATATTACATTCCATTTGAGCCAAGACAGCGCTTCACTTATCGCCATTATCTCCGCCTGAAACACACTACAGTAGTCGGGTAAGCGAAAGGAGAGACTTATATTTAGTTCATCAGAGAAAACGCCACTACCCACCCCCTCCTGGGTTTTATACCCATCCGTGAAAAAGTGCAGGGAACCTGCAAAAGGTTTAGGATTATCATTCCAGAAGTCTCTATCTGGAATAAGGGTTTTAAAAAGTCTATCAGGGAAGTAAAGGGGTGTGGTATGGTCCAGAATTCTCGTGGGGAAGTTAGAAGAACTTAGTATAGTGGAGTGGTCAAATGAATTGTTGGTCCACTGGGAAGAGGCTGTAAGACGGATAGCAGTATTCTTTGCTAGTAGTTTGCCGAAAATGTCTATTGGGGATAGGTTCATTATCACGTCCAGTGCATCTGAGGGTGTGGTTCTCAGAGCACCTCCTATGCAAATGCATGCTTGACGTTGAACTTTCCTAATGAGCTTGTAGTGTATGGCTTTGTCTAGTATTGGCCACCAGACATGCACTCCATACAACAGAATGGGTCTAACGACGGTTGTGTAGATCCAGTGGATCATATGAGGTTGGAGACCCCATTTCTTTCCTAGTGCTCTTTTACAAATGTAGAGAGCCAGCGTCGCCTTGCGGGTGCGCTCCATTATGTTCGGCTTCCAGTTTAGCCTCTTATCTAGGATGAGCCCCAGATATTTAGCAGACTCCGAGAAGTTGCAACTGGTGCCGTTAATAGTAGGGGGGTCGATCGAGGGGATACTATATTTTCGTGTGAAGAGGACAATTTCCGTTTTAGAAGCATTAATGCCCAATCCGTTGACTTTGGTCCACGCCGAAAGTTTTGAGAGAGCATGCTGCAAGAGATCCCTTAGCACTGATGTATATTTTCCCGAGACAGCCACAGCAATATCATCCGCATAGGCTATCACCTTGCACCCTGCCTTATCTAGCAACAAAAGTAGTTCATTGACTACGATGTTTCATAGCAGGGGAGATAGAACTCCACCTTGTGGTGTTCCTTTGCTGGTAAATCTGGTGGCTGTGGTAGAACCCAGCTTCGATATGATAACTCTACTGACGAGCAGTTGGTAAATCAATCTACAGAGTGCCTTGTCCACGCCAAGATTTACCAGTGTACTGATGATAGAGGATGGGTAGACATTGTTGAAGGCTCCCTCGATGTCCAGGAAGGCTACCATAGTGAATTCCTTATGGTGAAGGGATTTTTCGATGGAGCATACAAGCGAATGTAGGGCAGTATCAACTGATTTGCCTTTAGTGTATGCATGTTGAGAGGCTGACAATCTAGATGGGTCTATATTGCAGCGAAGATGGATATCTATGAGTCTTTCCAACGTTTTGAGTAGGAAGGAAGATAAACTGATAGGTCTGAAATCTTTGGGATTTACATGAGAGCTGCGAACTGCTTTAGGTAGGAAGACAACCTTCACCTGTCTCCATCCCAAGGGGATATAGGACAAGCTAAGGCAACCTATGAGGATAGTTTCCAACCATGGAAGAATTAGGTCTAAGTTCAGTTGGACTTCCGCTGGAATAATACCATCCGGACTAGGGAATTTATACGGTTTGAAGCTGCGAATAGCTCATGCTATTCTGCGCTTAGTGGTGAGCTTCACGAGGCTACTAATTGGATAACCAGAAACCAAGGCTGAAATGGGTTGGTCATCAGAGCAGCTGGGGAAGTGAGTATCAAGTAGAATCTCAAGTGATTCTTTACTAGACGTAGTCCATGTGCCGTCCTGCTTCATGTAGTAGCTTGGTATGGCAGGACACGAGGAGAGGATTTTTCTGAGTCTCGAGGTATCCGAAATATCCTCTATTCTACCGCAGAACAGCTTCCAGGATTTCCTTTTTGCCGTTTTCATTTTGGATTTGAATAATCTGAGGGATTCTTTATAGGATTCCCAGTGGAGCTCATCCCCGGAGGATTTAGCTTTGTTGAACTTACTCCTGCTGGCTTTACGAAGATGTTCAATTTCACTATTCCACCAGTATGGCTTGGAGTTAAACTTCCGTGTTTTGAGTGGGCAGGCCGTGTCCATTGCTTCATTAAGGGCAATGGTGAACGAGTTAACTAGCCATTCCAGCTCATTGACATCTATAGGAGAGGGAGGTGCTCCCGAAAGGGACTTACCTAAGATACCTTTATACAGAGACCAGTTAGTTTTCCTATATTTCCTGACTGGGGGTTGCTCGGGGGAAGACCGTTAAGGTCGATTTGGAGATATCTATGGTCCGAGAAGGAATGGATATCAGAAACCCTCCAATTACTAATGTAGTTGCAGAAGTTATTTGAGACAAGGGTAATATCAATTACCTCCTGTCTGTTTTTGGTAACGAAGGTGGGTACATTTCCTGTATTACATACAACTAAATTCTTACTAAGAATAAAGTCTAACAGAGACTCACCTCTTTCGTTGTCGTTGGAGCTACCCCATAATTGATGGTGTGCATTGGCATCACAACCAATAATGAGGAAAACGTTGCTGGATTCCGCCATAGCGACCGTCCTTGTGAGTGTTGTGGGTGGGATGGGTTTATCGTAGGCAAGGTATGCTGAAGTCATCCAACACGTACTCTGACTCAGTTCCAGGCTTACTACCGTGGTATTAGAAATGAGGAATGAGTTAATAGAGCTTTTAACCATAATGCAAGATCTAGGTTTACCTGCATTTTTGGTGTAAAGCAGCTTGTAGCCCGCCGTCCTGAGTCCCAGCACCAGACCTTTCGCGGTCCAGGGCTCCTGGATCAGGACAATGTCCTCCCCATGTCTGGCTAGTCGGATGAGGAGGTTGGCGGAGGTCGCCTTGGAGTGGTGAAGGTTAATCTGTATCACCCGCAGCATTGCGACTGATAACAGATGCCTCCACCACAGTGTCATTGGTCTCGTCCGAGTCGGAAGACATAAAGTCATCCTTCTCCTGGGGTGGACGATATAAGTTGGCGGTGAAGAACCGCTCAAACTCTGAGTCCGACGAAAGTGTATCATCGTCAATACCCAGGGTATTGAGCGTTGTCGTGAGGACTTCCTCTGATACGTCCGGTGGTCTGATGTCTGTGAGGGTAGCACTTATTTCAGCGGGACAAGTGTCTACCGAGTCCTTTTTGTAAACTTTAATGGGGACCTTGCCGAAACCAATGTAGATCTTGCACTCGTCTGCAGCAAGTTGTGCCAAGGAGTCCTCGTTGATGACGATGACCACCGAACGGGTGTCCCCCTTTGGCCCCCATGCCCTGGGCCTGCTAGGTATCTTGTCCAACGACAAGACCTCCAGGCGAGCCCCTGGCCACACCTCGCCTGCCATCCCTGTGGCCTCGATTAGGAGGTCAATCGACCTTTGGTCCGCACAGGCAAGTAGTTTAACGTGCCCCTGGAACCATCCCCCGTCTTCACAGATTGGAGCAGGTCCTGGTCGCTCCCTTAAGATAGAGAGAAGGGCAGGGGCCAACTCGGCCTCAACCTTCCTCCATTTATCCGCCGAGATGCTCCCATCTGGATCTGCCTTATCAACCACGCTAACGAGGGTATGGCTCTTTAGGACATCGCTATACTGCTTGTCTTGTCTGGCAATACAGGTGTTACTTTTCGTTCTCTTGGGGGCCGGGGCCTGCACCATTTGTTCCTCCATAGACCTGTCGCGTTTGACTGCGTGAGGTTCAGAGGTTCCCTTGGCGCATGAGAGTCTATTGATGGCCCACTCATAAGACTCTTTTTGCTTATCATTCCAGCTGTCTTTAGGGAAGGGCGCCAGCTTGTCAAGGTTACGAGTGGCTGCGCGCCGCTCCCTAAAGTTGCTGGTACTTGCATCCGTTGAGGACAGATGGTGATTCCTCGCCTGCTTCGTTGGAGCCGTGCCAGAACCTGTCTTAGTGGACAGGTTGCTGGCTTTGGATCCTTTAACAGGCGCGGTTTTCCAACTGCGGTCCGTTAAGGTCCTTGTTTGCCTAGCAGCAGCACGCGCTTGTTTGCTCGCGCAGGGTTTATCCCGTGCTAGAGCTAATGGCGAGCCGTCTGGCAGTGATTTTACGGAGTCCGTGTTGGACGAGTGGGGGGAATTTAACCTCACCGATCCAGATGAAGGGCTGGTGTTCGGGAGGGGCGGGGTAGGTTTGCTATCCTGTTCCCTCACCGGTTCACGACTTGAACCTTCTTCCTCGGTTTATTATTATAGTTTTGTGTGTTTTTTGAGTTTTTGTTGTTTGTATACATTTGAAATTTGATTCCCACGAGTATCGGAGAAAGGGTGGTCCGCCTACGCAGGGCTCCGTGTACGTAGGTAAGGCTAGCCAATCCAGAGGTCGCCAGGTATCTGGATGCTCCGTACGCGAGTGAGCTATTTGTCTGGGCCCTCAGCCTGGTTGATCATCAGCACGGGTCGCATGACACTTTGATCCAGCCCATGGGAGTAGGGTAGAAGGGAAGAAAAGAGGAAGGGAGGGGGTGGGAGAGAGCTTGATTACATCTTGCTTTTCAGATTTCAACCAGGACCTTTGCGACATGGGTGACCCTGAAGGATATGCTTTGCCGCATGTCCGTCGCCATAGCTCACTGGTATCATTAATCCTACTTAAGCCCCAGAACCGCTGCAAGGTGTGTAATCACTCTAGGGTCATCCATCTCTTGGGGGGGCGATATATCTTGACGGTAAAGAAACGCCCAAACTCCGAGTCTGACGACTAAGAGTCGTGAATGCCCAGAGATATGAGCGTTGTCGTGAGGACGTCCGCTGTTGTGTCCGGTGGTTTGGTGATAGCAGTACTACTTCTGTCTGTGGTAGGACAAGTAGTTACTGGTGTGGGGGGTAAATCCATGGTTGGGGCAGTTGACGTGCAAGGTTCTGCTTGACCGACAGAGGGGTTATGTCTTAGGGGCAGATATCCTCCCCTTGTCCTTTTTGTAGATTTTAAGAGGGACACTACCGAAGCTGTGATAGATCTTGTACCCATCAGCAGCAAGTTGGGCCAAGGTTTCGGGTTGCCCATCCTGATCAAATCCAGGATGAACGCAGGGTCAGAAGGCTCGGCAGGCAGACAGATGCGTGCCCTGAGACTACTTGGGATCTTGTCTAAGGACAAGACCTCCAGACGAGCCCCTGGCCACACCACACACAACTACCTTGCCTATGGCCTGTGTGAGAATGTCAATCGACCGCTGGTCTGCATAGGGAAGCGGTTTAACATGCCCATCCCCCGCCTTCACAGGTTGAAGTATGTCATGGTTGCTCTCTCAAGATAGAGAGAAGGGCAGGGACCAACTTGACCTCCACCTTCCTCTACTTATCCGCTGAGATGCTCCCATCTGGATCTGCCTTGTCTACCACTCCTACGAGAGTATAGCTCCTGAGGACATTGCTATACTGCTTGTCTTGCCTAGCTGTGTCTGTGATGTTTTTGGCCCTTTTGGGGGCCGGGGACTGCACCGGTTGCTCTTCTAGGGACCTGTCGCGTTTGACCGTGTGAGGTTCCGAAGAGCCCTTGGCGCAAGAGACGACTTTGATAACCCACTCATACGACTCCATTCGTTTCGAATTCCAATTATCTTTAGGAAAAGGCGCCACTCTATCCAAGACAGGGGTAGATGCGCGTCTCTCCTCGAAATTGCTGAAAATCGCTTCTAAGGGCAGATGGATTGACCCAACCTGCTTCTTTAAGGTCCTACCTGCCCTACCTTCCAAATAGGGTCCGTGAATGTCCCAGTTTGCATTACACTAGCACGTACTTGTTTGCTCGTCCAGCTGGTAAGCTGGGATATAGAAGAGTCCAAGTTGGACTTGTGGTGGAAGTTGACCTCACCGATCCAGATGAAGGGCTGGGGTTCGGAAGGTGCGAGGTAGGTTTTCTGTCCTATTCACTCGTCGGTTCTCGGATAGAACCTTCTTCCTCTCTTGGTAAATTTTTTAATAAACACTAAGATAAGAAATGGAAAAATTCAAAAGAGATTCACAAGGTTTGCTTTAAGAAATATGAGATGGTCTGATGAAATGCCTGATTATTTTTCAAGATGTGCGCTAATTGACTTAAAAACGTTGGAAAGTCGCAGACAAATTCAATGCGTTCTATTCCTGAAAGATATTGTATATAATAACATTGAATCGCACTTGTCCATTGGTATGTCCCGGAAAGATACATTGGAAATAAAAGCGAATTTTTTATTTCCCAGTCATAGAACATGGGTGTAATAACCTAGTAACTCGTTCCTTAATTTTATACAACTCTGTTATGATGTCGATCTACAAATGAGCAGGGATAACTTCAAGAGTAAAATTGTATACTTATTTAAATCTCTAAATGCATAAAAATAAGTACTCGCATTATTGTAATCAACATATGTAAATATCCATTGACAGAAATAAATAAATAAATAAAAGTCTGCTGCCAGGTTATTAGCTTTTTTATAAAAGGCCCGTATTTTATGCTTTATTCTAGACTCTTCGATATCATTGAGCTGGACGGATGCAAGAGACTTTTTCTTCAGGCGTAGTTTTTTATCTTTTTTATCAAGTCTTATAGCATCCTCCTGTGCTGCCCTAGTTTTACGTTGCAGCGCTTTTTGGTATGCCTTGTCTGATCATTTATTTTTATGCCCACACTTGTCATCGTACCACATGTTTCTTATTGGGGGTGGCAGGTAGCCCAGGATGGTTTCGGCTACCTCGTAGTTGGCAATGCAACCACATGGAGTTGGCGCTTGTGTTCGACTTATGCATACCGAAGAGTTTATCGGTTAGTAGCTCTTCGAAGGCGTTCAGTGTTGACCGGTGCAGCTTTCTAACACTGGACAGCCTAGCTCTAAATCGCGTTGCATTCAAAAAATGGTCAGAGTCAGCGGTCGGACGACCGCCTCAGTTGAATGTTCGCACATCCAAGATATCTTACGCGCGTCTTGCGTCAATGACTTGGTTGTTGGATTGACCATCCAGAGATAACCAGGTTGTTGTGTGGATTCTTTTGCGGGGGAATTTTGGGCTTTTTACTACCATATTACGAGCTGTCGCAAAGTCTGTAGTTCGGAAGCTGCTGTCTGAAGTTCCCGAGTAAGATCTTCAAATCGTACTCCGGACAATCTCCTTAGGCACCGTCCAAGAGGTCATAGAAATGATCTTTGATGGAGACTCGTCGGTACGAGCGTTTAGGCATATGGGGCTGACGTTGTAGAATTTGCCGTGGGTGCGGAATACAGCCAGACGATCGCTATCGGCTTGAAGTGGATTACTTTAGATATTAACCGTTTTACCACGACGAATACGCATCCCAAGGTGTGCAATATATTGCCACAAATATGTGACAGCTGTAATAAATGTCACAGTCTCTTTTTCTTAAGATACCCTTTCCTATCCAGCGCACTTCCTGGATCACAGTAATATCCGCCTTGTACTGCGTGAGAATATTTTCCAATTGGTGAGTGTATAGTTTTTGCATTCCAGGAGCGAGGAGGCCGTAAGCCGGCTTGACCTGAGCGTTCACAGGAATAATTGCTGGCATCCTGCCAGGCTAGGTACAATCAACATTTTTGGCCTGCATGCCTAGGTTAGGTTAGATTAGGGGGCTGCTAGTGAATACACCAGCACATTTACATACGCTTGATCAACCGCTCCAGTGACAGTGCCGTTAATTTGATCGGCAACGGCAAATGATGACTGAACCAGATTTGAAAAACCGGATAAAAGCATATTAACTTTGCTTTCACATTCGAACCTGGCACCACTCTAACTTAGGGCAGGCGCTTAACCAACTGCGCCATCTAATCGTTACTGGCCTGTATGGGGCCTGGACATAACGCCAAATGCTAGAATTTGGCCTTATGTCTCTTTCTCAAAATGACATAAAGCCAAATTTTAGAATTTGGTCTTATGTCGCTCTACAAAGCGGCATAACGCCAAATTTTTTTGAGACAACACCAAATAGTAATGTTGATAAACATCAAGTGGGTCATAATTCCCCAACTCTTAATAACATGTATATATGTAATTAAAATTAAATTGAACAGTGGAGTTAGTATGAGGGAACGGGTAAAAAGTGAAATATGAGGGTTCATTCTTCCCCTTGCAACCCCCAGCTTAGCCCCAGATAAGATTTGGGATAGGTGCGAGGTTGGTGGTATCCAATGTTTCCTTATTTTCATATTCAGAATGGATCTGAAAAAGTAACATATATCCAATTTTGCACCTATTCCAAATCCTATCTGTGGCCAAGCAGGGGGGTTGCAGAAGGGCAGCATGTCCCCATACCTATTTCACTTTTCACCCATTCCCTTTTGATAAAGCTTTGATAAAACTTTGATAAAGCGACATAAGGCCAAGTTTTAAAATATGTTATGGCACCACCTGTATGCCTAAGCCCTGTAAGTAAGTAAGTAAGTAAGTTGTTCAAATTAGTGGGTTTCAAACAGTGTCAAAACAGTCAAACATTGAAGACGTGTTTTCGTTTGCAGCAGCTGCAGTTTTAGCGAAAAAATTGTAAAAACAATTTAAATCCTAAAAAACCTAGTGTGATTTTCTTAAATAAACATTGTAAGAACAAGTGAAAATAATGATTTCAATGAAATTCCTTGAAATTTCTTTCTTTGCTAGTGTTTTTTGGCGGGAATGAAGCAAAAGAGTGTGTACGCTAATACAATCTCGCGTAAAAGAGTGTGTGTCTGAAAAGTTCAATTCACAATGAACAGCCAGGAGATGATTGCAATTCTAAACAAATTTAAAGATGAACTAAAATGCGAAATAATAAATGATTTTATAAGTCAACTGAATATAGACTTAACAACTATGAAGGATGACATAAAGAAAGAAATACATTAAAAGCATGAAGAAATAAATTTAGAAATGGGTATTATAAACGAATAATTCAAGGAAAAAACAGAGCTCTTAGAAAATGAAATAAAAATCCTTCCTGAAGGAAACTGGCTTAGAAAGAATACTCTAGAACAGATTTCTTCACCTATGCGCAATAGGAGTCTATTACCCTCAATACAACTCTGAAAAGAATTGTATTTGAGGGGAACTCGTAATAGTGCTAAGGTATTAAAAAGGGGGCACAATAGATGTTAAAGGTTGCGGTGCAGTATACCCTCAACAATAATAATAATAATACATTTGAAAAAATTTATGCTAATATCACAAAGTTAAACGATAAATAATAGCAAACATGTTTTCATCCAAAAACAATAACAAAAAGCTTTTAACATACTCGTAGGTTTTCTTGAAAACATTTCTTTGAAAATGACTTGGTATGAAAACTTTTGTTCCCCGCCGTACATAGTGTATTTACATAATCGAGTTCGTAATAAATTTCTTCTTCGAGATTCTTATCCGAATAGTATTACTTACTTCTCTTGAATGAATCTTACAGTTTTGCTTTTGCATTTCTGCCTCCATTACACTGTAAGCAATTTATTCGTCCGTTCGGTCGTTGTAGTTTATTTTTAATAATTGCGCTCAAAATGTTACGTTTATTCAACGCATTTTATTCACTTGAAACTTTACAATGATTTATGCATGATACATTTTTTCTAGACATATGCTAATTACTTGCATGTAGCGTTCCCATAAGCAGCGTGTTTCTTGATCCCTGGAAAGAAGAGAAGTGGCAGTTGTTAAGAAATTTTTAAGATCTTTTTTTATCATTTGGTATTGCATTATAGTTTTCTACTTTTGTTTTCAATTGCAGTGGGAGAATCATTCCAACGTTATGCTGGATCATATGGATAGACCCCTCAATCGAACATCATCCATCCAAAGTAGTTAACAAAATGGGGATCAAGGTGTAAATGTAAAAGAAATAGAAAACCTGATATTCTAAGAGTCTCCGGCGGACAATTTTGGAAGATAAGAAAATAAAGAAGAGCCGAAAAGTTAAAATGAAAATAATGTTCAAAAGTATAAACATTTAGCATCCAAACATCTGTATTCTTAGCGAAGTTCGGATGAACTGACCTAACCCGTACGGTGTGGAGCTTTACACAGGTAGACTACTTCCCTTCGCTACTCGTGGAAATGCAACGAAATCAAACAGATTTTTCTTCACTGAAAAACGAAAAATATGCCCTTAAAGTACGCATCTAAGAGTAGGAAATATGCATTTAAAACCATATTGGATGAGTTAAAGTTGAGTCCCAGGCTGGCAGACAGGGTATTGGAGTGGATACTGTTAGGAGGGGGAGTTGGGATCTTAAAGCTCAAGCTTGAAAGATCAACTTTGGCTCTGGTTCAGGTGTATGCACTGAATCCAACTTGCATGTTCATTATGAACACCTTCTTTCCACACAAAGACGTCCGTAAATACACATGGTACCGTCGGAATCTTCAACACAAATCGTGATAGATTTCTTTGTGTTACCATCGTGTGTGAAACGGATGGTTTGTAACGTTCGTGTTTTGAGAGGGACTGGACTGTCAACTGATCATCACCTAGTGTTGTGTACGCAGTACCTAACTGATAAAGTACCTCTTCTGCCAAGGCGGAAACCATGAGAGGTTACACGCATACCATGGGAGAAACTACAGAACAGTGAGGTGCGGCAACATTTTGAACGGCGCATATCCGAAGGCTTTGAACAAACTCCAACTGTTCCATCGCATGTAGAGGAAGAATGGCGACTGTTTTCAACAGCTGTCATTGCTTCGACACGTGATGTTTGTGGGGTGAAGCGGCTTGGTGTGGCGGCTGGTGGTGAGAAAGGAACTGCGTGGTTTAAAACATCCGGAGTTCAAGAAGCCATCAGAGAGAAGAAGAAGACCTACAGAGAGACCTACACTCTCTTGGGGAACTCTGATTATCATGCCCGGTGCACTGAGGCGCGAAGAACTTGCAAATTGGCTGCACGAGCAGACTTGGAAGGAATTCGGCGAGAAGTTGGAAAGCGATAGATCTGGGAAAAAGGTGTTCTGGCAAACCATTGAGGTGGACGTCTTGCGCAGATAGAGCGAGTACTCTTCGGAGCTGCTCAATCCCGAACAGGGAACTGAGGGTGACAGACCTGTAGTCTTGATTAGGACGGAAAATAGTCCAACGATGAAGGAAATCATTTTGGCGATTGAATCGCTGAAAGTTGGTAAATCCACTGGTGTGGATGAAATAAGGCCAGAAATGTTTAAGGCTATGGGTAAAACGGGAGTTTTATGACTCTCGTGTCATTAAGGTGACTTGAGAACGCGGTGAGAAACCTGACGATTGGCAAACTGGGGTGGTTGTCCCTCTTTTCTAAAAGGGGGAGAAAAGAGAGTGCTCCAACTAGAGGGGCCTATCTCTTTTAAGCCTCCCGGGCAAAGTCTACGCTAAGGTTTATTTGACAGTTGTAAACCTCAAATTCCTTGAACTATGTTTACCTGACTCTGGGAATGCAAAATTTGGAAAATCATACGCTCTTTTTGTATCATTCCATCATTTCATATACATGTAAACAGTCACACAAATACAAACAACTCACATGTACAAATAATTTTAGCAATCATCATTTTCATGCATTAATTTTGCACGAAGTTTCATTCTGTTTTATTTGAATTTGTATCTTTTGGTTATATTATAATTTCAGTATATTTATATTAATACAACAATGTGAAAAAAATACATTTGAATCAGAAGAAACTGTTTATTTTTGTAATTTTGTGACATTTGACATGAGTCGACGATCCAAATACCAAACCTAATCGACAACCGCAATAGGGTCTCAGCGTACTATATATCAGTGTAGGCTTATAGTTTTATATACATATGAATAGAATGTGAGTGAAGCTATAATTGACAGCAGAAATAAAAAATAAAGAGTACGAAAAGCGGCCGATCGAGGGGATGAAAGAGCTGTTATGGCAGCAATGATGTCCGATAGTTTTACCAATGGGTGAAACTTTTATCGTCGGCAGTCGATACTGGGAATTTGGAAAAATCATTTCTGTTAAACTGCGACGCAAATACCACTGTCAAGCAGAATGTTCCACTCAACTCAACGAAAGATGATAGAAGAGAATTACGTCCCCCGATCTAGACGAAGTCAAGATAGTGATATCGAGACTCAAGTCTAAAAAAGCTGCTGGTGTAGATAGTCTGAACTTTTGACTGCGCCAACTATCAAGGGATAAGCCTTCTTAACATTGCCTACAAAATCTTTTCTGCCATTCTGTGTGAACGCCTGAAACCTTTCGTCACTAATCTGATAGGTCCGTGTCAGTGTGGTTCAAATCCCAGCACAAGCAAACATTTTTTAGAACAAATTGGTTACGGCTCCACATCTTTCAAATCATTGACAATGCTCAAGGAGTATCACTGTTTAGAAAAAGCTTCTCAACCTCGCTGATCGGGGTCGGCATTAAACTGTAGGTTCCTCCCACTCGTGAGAGAACAATGGTGCGCACAACACGAGTGGTTACTGAGAAGCTAGGCCCAAGTCCACCTCGGATTGTAGCGCCGCCATTATAATTGTAGTTATTATTATTATTATATGAAAAGTGTGCATAGAGATGAACTATACAACGCCATGTCTAGTTCTAGAGTCTGGCGGTAAACGAGGGAAAAACCAAGTACATGCTGTCATCGAGAAGCGACGTACAACATCGACAACCTGGCTAGAACGTCAACATAGGCAGGTATAACTTTGAGGTACTGAAGAACGTCGTCTACTACTACTCTTGCCAACCATTTTTTTTTGGGCTCAAAATGCAATTAAAGGAAGAATTCTGGAGCACCTTGACATCAGAAGAGCTCCATCTCATTTTCTAGAGCTAGAACAATCTTGTTGAGAGCACAACAAAAACTATCACGACAGCATTCGAAACAAGCTGCCCGATAAGCAGGGATTTTAAGGAAAAGAAAGTACCATGGTAGAGCAATAAGCTATCCAGCCTCCGATTCAAAACACGCAAGCTGTACAACGCAGTCAAGCGTACAGGAGACTGGCAAAGCTACAAACAGGCACTCACCTCCTACAGCAAAGAAATAAGAAGTGCAATAAGAGAAAGCTTTAGGAAATTCTGGGAGACAATCACCCATACCCGTGGGCGCCGTGGCGTAGTGGGTAGGTGCGTCGACTCCTACGCTCGAGGTCGTCAGTTCGAATCTCGAAAAAATCATCAATAACATTTTTTCACGGCTCCACCTCTTTCGAGTCACTGACAATGCTCAAAGAGTATAACTGTCTAGAAAAAAGCTTCTCAATCTCGCCGTTCGGAGTCGGCATTAAACTGTAGGTCCCCTCCACTCGTGAGAGAACAATAGCACGCACAACACGAGTGGTTGCTGAGAAGCTAGGCCCAGGTCCACCTCGGACTGTAGCGCCGCCATTATTATTATTATTATTATTAATCACCCATACCCTTGCTGCGACCAAGCTCCACAAAGCGCTAGCAAAAAGTATCGAAAGGGACGTGTGAACTCCTGTGAAAGTCGACACAACAAGAGGATGCCCACAAGGAGGAGTTCTATCTCCTCTCATGTGGAGTCTAGTTGTAGACGAGCTTCTAGAGATACTAACTAACCATGGCATCAGATGTCAAGCATATGCCGATGACATAGTAATCATAGCCAGAGGAAAAATGGAGGAGACCCTATGCGATGTTATCAAATGGGGGCTAATTTTAACTAAGGAATGGTGCTTGTCGGCTGGGCTAAGCCTAAATCTGGCAAAAACCACCATAGTACCTTTCACAAGAAAACGGAAAAATTAAAACCAATAAGTCTGTCGGGTACAACACTGACTCCGGTAAAAGAAGTTAAATATCTGGGAGTAATCTTGGACAGCAAGCTCATCTGGAAACAACATACAAAAGAGATAACCAGGAAACGTGCACTGATGATTTGTCGAAGCTTGATGGGCAAATCCTGGGGATGTAGTCCAAGTATTCTAAGATGTACATCTCTATTGTTCGACCTACAATAACCTATGGTGCAATAGCATGGACCAAGAGAACCAATCTGATCTTCGCGAGGGAGACACTCAGCAAAGTTCAAAAGTTGGCATGCTTCTGTATTACAGGAGCCATGAGAACTTGCCCACTTGGTTTGCAGAAGAAAACTTCTCATTTTTCTTCTAAGGAAAACGAAAAGAAGAGGCTTGATTTTGCCAAATGGGAGTTTAGACTGTGTTTTCTGTGTAGTGTGTAGTATTATGTGTTCTGTACATTTCGTTGAGTGTATGGTTTGATAAGGTTATTGTGTATTAGTTTTTCTTTCCTTCCTATTTTAGTTTTAGAATTTGTAGGAGATAGAATCTCTAAGATCTCGAATGGACCTTCATAAATTGGGATCTTATTTGACTTGTTTTTTTTTACAGTACTTTGTTGCCTGCATTCAAACTATTTTCATAAATTACGTGGTCAAAGATATTATAATGCATGTGAATCTAAAAACATTTGTGATACCAGCCAACCAAGAAAAATAGTTACAACTAATAGTAACAGACAGAATCAACCAGAACAGTAAAAATATGAAAGTGCATTGAAATCTCATGCGCATAAGAACTTGAAAATAAATGCAAAGCCTGCTGGCAGACAGTTTTTTTTCATGTTTTCATTTTCCGCAACACAAGATGAACCGCGTATAAGCAAGCACCGTGTATGAGGAGGGAAGTTCGTAAAAACTAAATCGCGTATAAGCGGTTCAGTGTACATAGTTTAATTTGGGGTATGATACCATTGCAGAAACTATTCAATATCATACTGCTGTTCAGAGGTCTGATTGCCTTATTGGCGGTTTCGTCTGTGCTACTTGCGTTTGCATGATTTAGTTCGTCAAACAGCGAGTATGCTCTTTCCGTGTAGGATGCGACTGATTCAGCATAACCTAGACTGAAAAACCTCCGTTTGAATTACTTACTGCGCTTTTCTTGAAACTTCGGATGAGCGCGTTTCAACTCTGGCCATTCATCATAATCGTTATATTTACTATAACGTTATACGAGTATGCCCTACCTGTGAGTTTAGACTTTACTATGTCGACTAACTCCGCTTTGTTTTCTGGAGAAACAGTCTTCTTTGACTGGAGGTCGACAGCTGCAGAAATCTATCTATAGCTATGGCGGATCTATCAAATTCAGGTATAAATTTGATGGCTTGCGACGAATTAAATGTAATTTTGGTATCTTGATATATTGGATTTCGATTTCTGAATGGATTTGAATACCGATATCGATTTGAAGTTACGAGGGGCGTTCAATATATTCTCGGTATCGATATGAAGGAAAATGCGAATTCAATTTAAATTGTTTTTATTTTTCAATATAATCTCCCCTAACATCAAGGCATTTGTTACATCTTGAGATAAGATTTTTTAAACCCTCAAAAAAATAAATTTCCTCTTTCTCTGCAAAATACCTATTTATTGTCGACTTGAGTTCTTCATCATCCGAAAATCTTTTTCCACGAAGACATTTTTTCAAATCCGGAAACAGGAAATAATCACTAGGGACAAGGTCTGGACTATAGGGTGGGTGTTGGATTTCTTCGAAACCACAATCTCGCGCAGCAGCCTTGGAAACTCGCGCCGTGTGGACAGGAGCGTTGTCATGAAGAAGCTGCGAGTTTACCCCGTCTTTTCTTTTTAATTTCCTCCCGCAAATTATGCAAAGTGGAAGCGTAGGATGTGGCGTTGATGGTTTCACCTTTTTTTTGTACTCAATGAGCAAGATTCCCTTTGACTCCCAAAAAACTGTGGCCATGAGCTTCCCGGTAGACGGAGTGACTTTGAACTTCTTCGGGGGATCTGTTCCTTTTTTATGCCACTGCATGGACTCTTGTTTGCTTTCAGGGTCATTGTGGTGGACCCATGTTTCGTCACCAGTAACAATTCGATCCATAACACCGTCCGCGTTCTCACTACACATCTCCAAAAGCTCTCTACAGCATGCGATTCTCACTTTTTTCTGAGGCGCAGTGAGCATTCGTGGCACCCACCTTGCACTGACCTTTGAAAGGTTAAGATGGTCATGAAGAATGGTGTGAATGGTACCAATTGAAAGCTTGGTGATCTCTGCCATCATTTTCACCTTTATTCGGGCATCCTCAAGAACAAGTTTTTCGACTTCTTTGATGCTTTCTCCCGTACAAGCAGTAGCCGGGGCGCCGGAGCGGGCTCTCTCTGCCTCTCTTGAACTCACTTGACCACTTTTGCACAGTTGATAATGAAGGTGCGGAACCCTGGTAAACAGCCACCATCTCTTCATGAATAGTTTTTTGACTTTTTCCTTGCTTAGTGAGAAATTTAATTACAGCGCGATGCTCAATTTTCACCACCATCATCTCAGTTGCCATTATAATTCTGTTTAACTAGAGATAAAACGCGAATTAATAATCACATGTATATGAAATTTTACATGAATGCACTAAAATAATAGTATTACTTGATAAATAATTTATATATACAACCACAGCTTCACCCCGATACCGAGAATATATTGAGCGCCCCTCGTAGATTTGGGGACTTGGTATCCTGATTCAGTGGATCGCGATTTAAAGTTAGATTTGGATTTGAGATAACAAATTTATCTTTTGAGATTCTGAGATTTGGTGACTGTTTGCTTACGCACCTTGGTTGACATTCTTCACCTGACTCCCCATGCTGGACGTGTCAAGTCGCGATGAGCTTACATGATACCAATTGGAGTTGCAACCAGAATTTCTGTCGTTATTGAAGGCTCTTATTCGGCACTCGTCTATAGTGTTACCCTGCTTTTTACAGTATCTACAGGAAGTCGAATTTTGTATAGTGTTAACGTAGTTACGGTTTGGGGATTGTAGGCCATTAGTGTGAATTGCTCTGTGGCTCGTGAAATTAGTGAACATTGTGGCCTCTTGATTGTGGTTTGTAAAACGTTGATTGGTATTTGCGTTTTTCTGCCCGCGACTCTCGCTAGTATCATGATTCTTCATTTTACAGGTACGGCAGTACTTATTTCGCTCCTTATTGGAGCATTTCCTATACAGAGCATTTCCTCTTCCATCGCTATGTCGACTACTGCGTCTAAATTAGTGCACCTAGCGCTTGTTATTAATACAGGAATTCCCCCACATGCGCGAGGGATACGTTCCAAAAAAATACCGCCAAATTCGTTCCAAAAAATACCGTCAAATTCGCGTATGTTGAGACTAAAAACTGTATGAAAATATAGATATGCGTTCCAAGACAAACAATTTTAAAATAAATATTTTATTCAGTTTGTTTTTTGAGTAAAAAACTTAAAAACAATTCAACATAGGACAAAACATTAACATTATGTGGAAAACAAAAGCTAAGAACAAAAGCAATTTATAACAAAAAATAGAAAATAAGGCACTGAATTTCACGTCCCAGCTTAGTGCTCATCGACAGATTTAAAAAAGGATGCTCGGTTGTTTTATAGCTCTTCTTTTTTCCTCCAAAATAAGTCGATATGGCGCAATCGAGCTAAGCAGTCCTGCTGTACAAGTTGAACTCCTTTCCAAATTTCGAATCAGTGGATTCTATAATAACAACAGCCTCATTTAATTTGGTTATAAACTTCTCCAGGTTTTTAATAGTCAGCTCGTCAGTTTCTTGTTCTGGATCCATGTCGTCTTCATCCGGTTTGCACTCTTCTTCAAGCTTTATCAATTCTTGAACTGAAAGCTCAGCATCATGGGCTTCCAAGAGCACATTAATATCACTTAGCTCCAGGTCTTGAAATCCTTCCCCTCCAATCTGTCTTCCAAGTCACAGCAATTTTTTCACACTGCAATCAGAAGCATCCGCAACATCATTTTTAACACACTCTGGCCATAGTTGTCTCCAAACTGCATGCATCGTAGTATTTCTAATGTCACACCAGGATGGCTTGATATTTGCTATTGCGTCAGCAATATTGTATTTTCTCCAAAATTCGCGAAGAGTATGTTTATGAGGTCCGTCCGACTTCTAACAACTTGCGAAAAGTTTGCCTTAGGTATATCTTCTTGAATGTTGCAATAATTCCTTGGTCCATTTTCTGAATTATTGATGTAGTCTTTGAGGACATAAATACAACTTTTACATTTGGGTTGAAATTGCAAATTGGCTGAGGATGACTTGGCGCATTGTCGAGAATTAGCAGCACTTTGAACTCTAAGTTCTGTGTCTTGCAGTAGAGTTCAAATTCTGGGCAAATGCATTTACTAAACCAGTCAGTGAATAGTGATGAATTCATCCAAGCTTTTTTGTTTGCCCTCCAATGCACATGAAGTTCGTCCTTTCTTACATTTTTTAAAGCTCTGGGGTTTTTAGATTGATAGATAAAATACACATGGTTTACACTTAAAATCGCCCTTAGCATTTCCACAAAATAAGAGGGTGTACCTATCTTTTGCTGCGTTGAACCCTGATGCTCTTCTTAAGTTCAGCTGGGCATGCGCTTCCAATAAAGCCCAATTTCATTCGCATTGAAAATTTATTGAGCTGTCTATCCACTGTTTTTAATAATTTCTTTGAACTTCTCTTTGAATTTGTTGGAAGCTTCTACATCGGCACTAGCCGCTTCGCCCGTGAATTTTATGTTATGGAGATTGTGAAGCTTTCGAAATCTATCAAACCATCCCTTGCTTACTGCTAAAATCGATTGTTCTCAAGCTCCTGTCTCAACTCTTTTTTTCCCGCTGAAGAGGTCAAAAATATTCTTTGCTTTGTTTGAAATTGTAACCGAGTCGGTTCCAATTTTTTTTTCTTGTTGTTGTCTTCAATCTAAGAGATTAGCAAAGTGTCCATCTTTTCCAGTATCGGATCACTACTTTGCTTTATTTTTCATAATATATACATACTTCATATATTTAAAAACTGCTAATATTTAGACACGGCATGTGTCGGCCATTCTTTTAGAGCTCTAATGACTATCTTCTCAAAGACCTTGCTTCAGTAAGACTATGTTCTTCAAGTCGTGGTTCGGACAACGGGGTTCGTTGACCGTGTACACTTCCTGGAAGACGGTACCAATTGCTTTCACCTTCTCCTCGGGATCTTCAACCAAAAAAAAAGTCTCTGTCAAGAACTGCCCCATCTAGATCGATGCCAACTGACGTCAATAACTTACTGACGAGTTGTATGTCGTTCTGTTAAGTCGGATGGTTCTGTCGTTCTGATCTTTCCTCCGGAAGATTTTATTTACTTGCGGGAACATGCTCGGGTTGTTGGATCTTACAGCCCGAATCTTATTGCCCCAATGCAAGCTTGCAGCTAGGTTGTACTGTTGGAGAATTTTTATCTCCGACTTCAAAGACCGTACTTCAGCGTTCTGCGGAGCTGTAAGCCGTCTTTACCAAAGTTTGAGTCTTGACATCAGTCTACTCTTTTGCACGTGAAGTGCATCGATGGTAGCATTCCGATAGACGTCGCCGTCACTATCTTCGGAATAGTTTGTAGCTTATCTTTTCGTGGGTTGCTCAAATGGGAATTTGATATGTGCGTCGACTTTCCCCAGCTTTCGTCGGGGTCCGAGATGGCAAGCACCTGGAAGGAGTTCTCGCTGCTCTTGTAGCAGTAGCGGTATTCATTGCCCTTCGATTCACATTGGAGGGCTAAGAGAAGAGACTCAGCCTTATTATGATTGTCAATGGCTGATAATTCATCATTGATAAATTTTATTAACCATCAATAATATCGATATTACAAACGGTGATTGATAAATTTCATACCATTGTAAATGGTTTGAACGATTGATTGGAAAAGTTACGATTCTTGTCTTTCTGTTTGTTGCCCTTCTGAATATACAGTGAGTCAAAAATTTGTATACAGCTAATACTTTTTATTTCAGCAGTTCAATATCGCTATGTAACAAGTAACAAAAAAATATTTTAAACACAAAAAGAAAGCTCATAGTTTCACCGTTCAAGAAAAAATCATCTGAAAAATGCAGTCAAAAAATACTATACACTTCCAAAAAAAAAACACTTGTTGTCTTACTTAGACTTAAAAAGCAGAGCGTTAATACTTTGTCGGACCTCCTCGAGCTTTGATAACTGCAGCCAATCTTCTAGGAACCCACGTAACAAGGTTTTTTGTAACTTCAGGAGAGACTTTTGACCATTCTTCACTTAATGGCGTCCGAAGGCCTTGTTTAGATCTTATGGCCCGTTTCCTGATATTTTTGTCTAAAAATTCCCACAGATGTTCAATGAGATTAAGGTCTGGAGATTGTGGAGGAGAGTTAAGCAGTTTGAGGACATGGTACAGCAACCATTCTTTGGCAATCTTTGCTGTATGCTTTGGGTCATTGTCTTGTTGAGACCCAATTTGGGCACACTAGGGAGTCGATTTTCCTTTAATATAGCCCTGCCCCAAAACCTCACTTCAACCGTACAGCATGGTGGATGTTCACTGATGGTTTGGGGTTGCATGTCGGCTGTGGGAACGGGAAACCTTGTATTTATTGAATCAACAATGAATAGCAAGGACTAACGTCTTGCGCTATTTGTACTGCACTGGACCTGGGATTTTTTCTTGCTTGCCTCACTATTTTCCGTACTTTGGTGTCGGTCATAACGCGAGGACGACCAGAACGCTGCACCGTATCCGCATTTCCTCGCAAGTTATATCATTCTACAGCTTTTTGCACAGTGGCATGACTTTTTTTACAATGTTAGGAATTTCCTTTTCTCCGATGCTGAACGATTAAATTTCTCAACCTACCAGTAAAGCCTTTCTTCGCGCCATTAGGATCGCAAAACTTTACTTTTTATCAGGAAGTTTCAAAAATTAACCACGCACTAGGACGATTTGCGACGGGATTGTTGCAGGGATTGCAAAATATTACATTCGAACGGAACGGTATCTATCAATTCATGAATTGTGAAATAAATTGGGCTGTATACTAATTTTTGACGGCGTTTTTCAGATAATTTTTGCTTTTATCGTGAATAATTTCTAAATTATTTCTTTGTTTAACTACTTTGTAGTAAAAAATAAAAAAGTGAGTTGTAAGTTATATTTGGTGTTAAAATTAATTTTCTACTCACTTGCAACATAGCGTATTTTAAGTTCTGTACTAGTAGGTGCTGGCTGTATACAAATTGTTGACTTTCACTGTGGTTCATAGTGCAATTAACATTATTTATCCTGTTTGGTTGTAAAATTAAGATTGCATTAATCTTGCAATGAATGGCGATAATAAAAACTTTATAAATATTTATAACTTTATAACTTTGTAAATATTTTAATTGAAACTGGAACTTGTGGCCGCAGAATTTAGTGTGGGATCGCCGTTCATGCTTGAATGTTTGGATCATATGTGTTGTGTACTTCTTTATTGAATGCTACTACTTCTCAACAATATAAATATAAATGGAGAATCCTTAAAGTCCTGATTTTGAAAGCCGATGTTTTCAGTTGTAAACGACGGATGTAAAAATGTACTTTACTTGCGGTACATGTTGTACGTTTCTACAATTAAAGTAATAGAAAGCGAAATTTCTTTATTTTCGAAATAGCTACAGTTATTTAATTTCATATTTGTATGTGTATGTACCAAAAACAGTACATACACACATACATTTTTCAATAAAAAACACGAAATGCATATTTTTGCACTTTTAACAACCACGAATTTGAGGAAAGAGTTAATGACGATCAATGGATTTGTTAACCAAAATATCAATAATATACAATAATTTTATTCACAGTAGCTAAGAATGTCAATCGATCAACAAAATATATAATTGACAAACGTAATATGGATACTCCGAAATAATTGATAAGAAGGTTTCAATCATCGTATTGATAATTGACAACCATAATAAGGTCCACTGATTATCGGGTCGATTAGTGGTCGATCTCAGCATGGATTAACATAGCATAGAAAGCTTTGATATCTGAAAATTTGCACATAAATCGATATTTTTTATATATTATTTCTTAATGCCTACGTCAACCAACCATGCTCAAACGAGCTACCCAATTGCATTTCTCCCCTTCAAAAATTCTTCCGCAATACCCGTCTCGCTAGGAATGTCCATCAATATATCCTTAAGCCCTCTTTTGGACGTACAGTTAAGTTCAAAGACTAGTTCTTTAGCCGCATCACACGAATATGCAATGCTCTTCCCAGCCTGTACTGTACTGCTACGGCCCTTTGATTACATAGGTGTTGAAGGGACGCCTTATTGATAAGATGTCAGAGAAGGAACGTCCATCGTCTACAGCACAATGTTCATTTGTGCGTCGGTACGACTGTACATTTTACACCGACTGAAGAGATATGCCCACCGAGCATTTCATCATGGGCGTTCTGTAATTGATTTGTCGCGGGAGTGTTATTTCATAGAAATTATTGGATAACACAAGAACATTCTGACAAGTAGTAAAAAAACAGTCCGGATAATATTTCATCGCAGACAGAGCTAGCTTGCTTGCCCGGGGAGGGCGAGCGTAATTTTACTTTCAGCCGTCAACACTGATTTCACTTTATTTTTCTTCATTCCGACTTTTTATCTCCGTTACGCTAAGTAGTAATATATAATAATATTTAGTTATAAGCTACGAGTAATTTAAGTGTGTTTTTTGTAGCATACAACTGAATTTAACATACCTTGAAATTTCCAAATCCAAAATGCCTTGAGCGACTGCAGATAAAAATTGTTTAACTTGGTCTCTATTCCAATTACTTTGCTTCCATGGATCTATTAGCTTTTCACACAGATCAACAAAAAGTCCTCTTAGTTCTCTATTTCGATGCAAATTGCACGCAATTGTAATAATTGATCTCCAGTATGACCTTTGAGAAAAAAAATTGTATGCTTTTATAATATTCTTGGGAAACTTATTAATATATATAAATAATGTTAATTTCACGTATTTTTGTGCCATGGCGTAGTGGGTAGGTGCGTCGACTCCTACGCTGAGAAAAAGCTTCTCAATATCGCCGTTCGGAGTCGGTATTAAACTCACTCGTGAGAGAATAATAGCACGCATAATACGAGTGGTTGCTGAGAAGCTAGGCCCAACTCCACCTCGGACTGTAGCGCCGCCATTATTATTACTATTATTATTATTATTATGAAAAGCATTACATGACTACTTCGTAGCAGATAGTTTAAAACCTCAATAACAGTTTATAAGGCTCAAGTAGGTTAAAACTGAATTTATTAGCATTCAAATATAATAGTTTTGTTTTCCTGATGACATTGATCGAAAATGTGGATTGATCCCATTTAATTCAAACATTGTTAAGCCTAATATTATGCTCATGATAAATATGGTTAAGTATTGACATATAAACATAATCCTAATAACGGTTCTTATTAAGTGTTCGGTTAATGAATTGAAATAAAATAAAATAGTTTACTTTCAATGTTTAAGGAATGGATGGCGCAGTTGGTTAAATGCCTGCCCTAAGTTAGCGGGGTCCCAGGTTCGTGTCCCACTGAAAGCAAAGTTAATACGTTTTTTTCCTGTTTTCCAAATTTGGTCCAGTCACCATTTGCCCTTGGGGTCAAATTAATGGTAATATCACCTGAGCGGTCGTTCAGTGGTAGTAGTCTGACTGTGGGTATCAGAATGGACCAACATGGAATAAGTGTGCTGGTGAATTTACTAGCAGTCCCCTAACCTAACCTTCACTGTTCACATAATCACTAATGTATTTCCAATTAGATTATCCTGAACGCACAATATACACACAGGCGATCTGCATTCTTCTTCTTCTTAAGTCGCTACAGTCCGATGTGGACCTGGGGCTCACCCTACACGCCTCTCTAGCCGGCACGAGCTCTCGCCAGCTGTCTCCAGTTTTGCACACCAAGCCGGCCGAGGTCCCCCTCGACTTGTGTGCGCCACCTTGTACGTGGACGTCCTCTGTTGCGTTGTCCCACAAGTTCAGAGTCGAAGACTCTTCGGGCCGGGGCTATGTTGTCAAACTGATACAAATTGTTGTGCCTTGACCTCGGACTAGGCCCGCAGTTTAAATTGTGTTTTCTGGGTCCTGACATATCTCGGCCGATTATCGGAGCTAACTTCTTCGCTGAGTTCAATCTACTGGTAGATTTGAAGCACCAACGACTCACCGATGGAACAACACAAACCTGAGCAACAACAAAAACACACCCTAACGGTTGCATCCAGACAAAAGCGGAAGAGTACCGACGTTTCCAGCTGGTTAAAAATTATCCAAGACATTACTCGCTAAAAACAAATCCAGTGGCAGAAGGCGCTCCCACCTGAAGATCTCTCGCGAAGAATTCGAGAATATGATTGAGCAAGGGTATTGCCGTTCATCCGACAGTCCGTGGGCAAGTCCATTACACCTCGCTTCGAAAAACGACGGTTCATTAAAGCCGTGCGGTGACTACCGCAGATTGAACGGAGTTACCCAGCCGGACAGATACCCGATGAGGCATATTCACGACGCTCTACCAGTCGTGAACAGGAAAAACATTTCCTCGAAAATCGATCTAATGCGCGCATACAACATGCTGGGCGTGGGCGCCACCGGACTGGTCATTCGGCCGATAATATCGCGGCTGTGGCTGCCGATGTCGCTGAGAATGAAGAAAAATCAACTAGACGATGGGCCATGCAATTGGGCATCTCCAGATGGACACTACAGCGACTTACTGCCGTAATTTGATGAGCGGTGCTTGCTGAACATGTGATTTCAACAAGACGGTGGAACCGCACACACATAATGAGCCACAATGGATATTGTGAAGGAAGCCTTTCCTAGGGCTGTATTGCTATAGTATCGGAATTCTATTCGAAAATCGGAAGTTTGTATTTTAATAATACACACAATCCGCATTCGAAAATTAAAAGTTATGCCAAACCGTTTACGGAAATTTTGTATTTTGTATTCCGAAAGCGGCGAAACGGCTTTGACCCGTTTGTTTTTTTTTTAATGCATTTTTTTGTCTTTATAACAAATCTTACATTCTAGGAAAAATACTTAAACTAGATATGGAACAAATGGTTTCTAATACTAATACCTAATGGCCCTATGCGGACACTCTAAGTTAACCTAAGCATTTATAATTTATTTTGCCTTTCGGCTTCTTATGTGATTTTGAAATATTTTTTTAATAACACTAAAAGAATACTTATACTAAGAAAAACTTATTAAAAACTTAGTACTCTAAAAGTTTTTTTTATTTATATTCTTAACCTAACTTAACACTTACTAACACTAACACTAACTTACCTAACTTAAACTTATCTAACCTAACCTATCTAACATTTTTTTTTGTTTTTACGATTTTTTGTCTTAACATAAAATTACCATAATCTAATTCCCTAACCTAAATGCAAGTTGGCCGTAAGGGACCAATAGTTATCTGATTAAGTTGACGTCAGCTGAAGAGTTTGATGGGGCTCCAGTAAGACCTCCGAACCTTGTCACACTCCCTTCTGTTGCGAACAGGGGTGGATCTACTGAGCCGGAGATCATCCGGACTAACTCTTGCGACATCGCCTTCGTAGAGCAGTCGCCTATCCACTGTCCTTCGCACCACGTGGTAGATCAATGGACATCCCTCCGCGCCCTAGATTAAGCCAATCTGGTCAAGGAACAAGAACGCTTCCGGTGGATTGAATCCATTTCGGCGAGCGTTCTCGAAATATATTTCATTGGGGTAATAGGCTCCAAATGACAGTTCATTTTCCGAGGTCATAGCTCGTGCAACATGCCTTCGAATCAACTTAATAATAAAATTATCCACCCTGTTCACGTTTGCTTCGTTGTACAAGAACTCGTTGGGATAGAATTTCTTGTACTCAGATTCTGGGGTTCTGCACTTCTTGAGACAAGCCCGGAGACACTGCCTCTCGAACTGCTTCATCTTTTCCATCTGGGAAGGACTCACGTTGAATCACACTGGACAATCGTACGCTATGACTGGCCGGATGAGGGCCATGTAGCAGATTACCTTCACCCTGGTATGAAGTTGGCTGCTATAAAACAACCCTCTTGCCACAGCAAAGGCCTTCCTAGCTTTCGTCAGAGCAGTAGCTATATTGTTATGCCTGTAGCGTTACAAAAAAATAAATGTCACACGCGGGCTGGATTTGTGGCTGGGGACTTGCCTCTAGTATTTCCGTTGTGTACGAATTAAAAAAAAGGAAGAAAACAACTCGAACAATGAACAACTGAGAAGAAAACCGAACAAACTGCAAAATTAAACATCGAACAAACGAACTCAATTGAAAAAAAAAAACAAAACAAATTTTTTTTCTTTGTAAAGTTTATTGGTCCGCTCGGTAGCGGGTCTGAATTAAAACTCGACAATTTTTCTTATTCACTAATGCTTATTGGCTAGCTTAGACTACCTAATGCGTTAATGTTTTTTTTTTATTTTGCTTTATGTTGCTCCACGAGCGTCGCTTGTTCAGGTGTGTAAAACTATCCGATGAAATTCCTCTGTGAAGTATTGTATCGCCACATTTTCTGTGGGAACATAATTTTTCTTTTCGTCAGCATAGCACCTTCCTAACACATCCTTCCTTAAAACGAGTTTATGGGTATCTGACCCTTAGACTTGGTTCGATTCGTTCCATTGTTATGGTATCTGATGATGTCATTGAGGGTGATCTGATGGGCTCTGGTAACTCTTGTACGTGCTTCCTCTTTTTGCGATTGAAACATTTGTTGAATAGGGTAAGGGTCGTTCGACCTCCAGATCTGCAGTTACATTTGTATGCAATCACACATGCTACAATAACTGCTAAAGTGCCTCCGATCCCTGTAAAAATGCTTCTGGTTCTCTGTGGAATCGAATCTAACGCATTTTCCCAAAAATGCTTCTGATTTTGTATGTCTATTGCTACGTCGTTAAAAGTTCTTCTGCGTTTTTTACATTAATTTTATTTAATAGTTTTGTATTAAGTTCAACAGTTTCTAATCTAACATTAACGCAACAATCTTCAAGTTCATTTGAATAAAATCTGTCTCTCAACTCAATTTCCATTGGTTTATTTATTGTTCTTATGCTAGTATCTATGGTACTGAAGGTACAATTTTCACCTTAAATTAAAATCCCTACATTACTGAGAGTTCCCTCAGGTTTTTCGTTATTGCATTTACAATCGTATTTCGTTTCCTGCGTGACTACAAATATAAACATATTTGTTTTTATTTTATACAGCATTTCGATATCGGAATTTATTGTCTTTAAGTTACAATTGTTGGCTTTGTTGCGCATGAAAACATTTATTACACACTTTGTAAAATCAAGAGTGTTCTTATATGATTCAGTTTTGCAAATATAATTTCCATTAATCTCTTTACAGTCTTCCAGATTGTTTCTTAGATTATAAAATTCCTTATCTCTTCTTATTATTAAAAATTTATTCGACACATCAATTAAAACAGCACCGTTTGGTACAATTTTTGGGATTGCAATAATTTCAAATAGATCAAATTTTTCTTTTGTTACAATTGGAATTTGTAATAATACAATGATTTCTTGGTGCTTTACATAAGGTTTTATCTCAATTTTTTTATAATATTTGCATAATTTTCTATGGTTGGTTCAAATAAAAGATATTATTCAATAAATCAATTCATTAAGTAATTGTAGTGGTTCTATTATACGTGAATGAATAACACCATTTTGAATAAAAAGTAAACTGTCTAAAATCTGCTCTATTTCAATTTCTAATTGCAGAATCTGAAAATTTATTCTACTCATTATTTCGTTAAAGTATGAGTGTATGGAATTAGTTTCTTTAATCTGTCTACCTTCCGTCTTTATGAGATTTATTGAGCTAATTATTTCATTGATTTTTGTTGCGGTTACATTCTGAATTACCCCTACGTCAATTACCTGTTTACTTAATTTTGCCATGATTTTTACATTTTCTTCCATTTCGTTTTTTATTCTAATCTCATTTGATTTGATTGTGTTTCTGTGTAATATTCGGCGTCCTCATTATCCATGGTACCGAACAATGTTTTAAATCCGGACCCTATTATATTAACTAATCCCCTACGAAGTCTTGTTTCCTTACCCATTATATTATAGATAACGTGAATACTATGTTCTAACTTTATCAAATTATTCTTTACAATTTCTTGGTACTATTCGCAATTGCTAATGTGTTTTACACATTCATCGTTAATTGTTTTTACTGTTTGCCTTATATATATATTATATATATATACCCATTATATTATAGATAACGTGAATACTATGTTCTAACTTTATCAAATTATTCTTTACAATTTCTTGGTACTATTCGCAATTGCTAATGTGTTTTACACATTCATCGTTAATTGTTTTTACTGTTTGCCTTATATTTTCTATGTATTCGTTTAAATTCCTAACACTTATTTTGTCAACTAACGTTATCTTTCTTCCTATTTCTCTGACGTATCCTTTACGGTTAAAATATAATCCGCTATTATCGGTTAATTTCCTTATTTCGAGGTTCCTGGCTGTTGTCCTGAAGGAGCAGGTGATTCTGTAAAGTACGGTCGAATGTTGGATTTATTAAGTTTCTGTTCTTTGTTTCCTAAATTAATGAATACGTGATCTTGATAAACTTTTGATATCTTAAACGGTCCTTTAAAATTACTTTCTAACTTGCCCATTACTAAATTTTTTACTAAAACCTGTTGTCCTACTCTATACTCTACCGGCTTCCCTATGTGCTTATCATATCGTAGTTTTGCCTTTTGTTTTGCGTTCAAAGTGTTGTTTCTAGCTTTTACTGATTTATTTAAGAGATTCGCTTTTAGCTCATCTAAGTAATCGAATGTACTCTTCTCGTAATTCTCGTCTAGCTCACTAGGTTTGTTCGCCAAGTTACCGAACACGAGTTCATACGGAGTGTAACCGGTTGTGGTATGCACTGTTGTGTTATAACAGAAACTTGCGTAAGGCATTCGTTCATGCTAATCTTGCATGTTCCTTTCCTGTAGCCTTTAAATATTCTAACAAGCGACAGTGTGCCCTTTCTACGCCACCGTTTGCTTGGGGATGGGCTATGTTAGTAGTAATATGCTGCATTTTGAAAATTTTATAAAACTCCACAAACAAAGCATTATAAAATTCCATACCGTTATCGGTCAATATCATTTTTGGCAATCCAAAATTTAAAATCCAATCATTGGTGATTGCTCTGGCTACTGTTTCCATTGCTTTATCTTTTAATGGTATGAATTTAATGAATTTTGATAGGTCACCCTGTATTGTTATGCCAAATTTATATCCATCTTTTGTTTGTTAAAGTGGGCCAATCAAATCCGTACATATTTTTTTAACAGCTTTTTCTGCTGAGTTTACTATTTTCATTGGGTTTCGCCTCGTTACTTTCTCTGTTTGGCAATGCTTGCAATTTCTTACGCATCCTCAATGTCTTTTTGCATTCCTTTCCAGTAATATTTTATCTTAAGTTTCGCATAGGTCGCCTTCTGCCCTGTATGGCCTCCTAGTAACCCATCATGACTTTCTTTTAATATTCGTTTCCTTTCCTCTAAGTCGGTTATTTCCCTACAAATATTATTTCTATTACATTCTTCTTCTCCTGGCTCACCAAGGTGTAATCCTTCTACTTGTTCCTCTTTTAATCCAACTTCAATACTTGGGAGAGCTGTATTCTCTTCCATCATACTATTAACCAATTCATCTATTATTTGGTCTACTTCTTCGAAACTTTCTGTTTCCTGACTATTACCATTTCGCTCATCATTACCAACTTCTTCCTGTTGCATCATTCTTACGTTTCGAGACAATTCATCTGCGACAACATTCAACATGAAAACATGCCGGGGCATTTTTCAACCCAAAGGGCATTCGAGTGTACTCGAAGTGCCCGTATGGAGTACTAAAGGCAGTCTTCCCGATATCTTTATCCTCGACTGGGATTTGGTGAAATCCCGACGTCAGGTCGAGCGTTGTAAAATACCTTGCCTTTCCTAATTGGTCAAGAATTTCATTTATGTTTGGAAGGGGATAGTTACCCGCAATCGTCAACTCTTTGAGTTTGCGGTAATCTATCACCATCCTCCATTTTTTTTATACCGCTAGCATCAACCTTCTTTGGAACAATCCAAAGAGGTGAGCTCCATGGTGAACTACTATCCTTTATTATACCGTCATTCTTTAGCTTTTCTGATTACGTACCTCTTCCTCATGTACCTTTGGGTACCTGTACGTTTTGGTAAACACCGGAGAACATCCTTCTGTAGTCCTAATCTGGTGCTTTGTCACATTTGCGTGAGTGAGCTTTTCATCCTTTATACTAAAAATGTCCCTGTAATTCTTTATTATGCCTAATATGCTTTCTAACTCCTCTTTATTCATATGTTCTGTCCTAATATTTCCTGTTACCTCTAATACTCTTTGTTTCTTTACCTTAAAGTCCTCTAAATTTTTTCCGACAATTCGAATTTCGCTAACGTTAAAATCTTCTTCCGTCATATTGAGTATAGTGGCCATACATTCACCATTGTTGTTTTTGGTTATACATTCTGATACAATTATCCCTTCCTTTACTAACTGTCTTGGTACAACTATGTTCTCTTTTAAATCATTACTGTTTTTTATTTTTACAACTCTAAATGCTTCGGACCTATGCTTCAGAAACTTTTCTTCGCTCAAGTACTTTAAAGTTATTTCTTCGTATCTGTTTTTCAGTATACCCTCTTTATAATGGATGGAGTAACCTCCTTCCTCAAGAAAATGACCACCCAGAATTCCTTCATACTCTCCAAGTAATCCATTTTCCACTACTTGTATCTTTATTTCTCTGCTTATAACTCGACCTTTATTATTTGGGAATAAACAAAATTACAAAATTAATTAAACCTCTCCCATGGTTTGTTGTAATTTACTACCTAGTCCTTTAAATTGAATTGTTCTATTTGTATTTACTTCACGTTCATACACATACTTAGCGCAAATTAACGATACTTCTGCTCCTGTGTCAATGATCATTCTTTTAATTTCGTTGTCAAGTACTACATTAAGGTGAGGGCTTTCTGAATTACTCATTTCATTAAATACTTTCAGATTCCTAATATTGAGATCTTTTTTGAATTCTTTCTTATAGACATTTGGGACGTTGGGACTCGTTCCTTGCCCACTAGAACTTGGTCCAGGGTCATTTGAACGGTTTCCTTACGTATTTTGTTTTCCTCTATCTCTCCTATGTAACCTGCAGTTTCTAGCAATATGGCCAAGTTTGCCACAGTTGAAGCATTTTGTTTCTGTGAAATTGATCCTTGCTAAATTCCTACTCGAATAATGTCTGCTTATATTTGATCTAAATAGATTGAGCCGTTGCTCTTCCTCTTGAGCACATCGACTCGCCTCTGCTAAGGTTTTAGGTCTTTGTGTTACGACGCACGCAGCCAATTTTTCTTGCAGTCCATTTATGAATACTGTAAGAGTCTCATCTTTAATGTAATCCATCTGTCCCTTTGAATCCTCTTCCTTTACATCATGCAGCTTGCTCTGCATCAGCCTTCTTTCTAACGTTTCTACTCTTTGAGTGTACAACGTAACTGACTCATTTTTATTTTGCCTGATACTAATCAATTCCCTATGTAATTGAAGGCTACTGTGTGGTTCCCTGAAGACACTATACAATTCCTTCTTCAACGATTCCCAATCTTTGATTTCTTTGTTCATCAGAATAGTCGTAGCATTGCCACGAATTCTAGTTTTTATAAACTTGAAAAGAATCTCTTTCTGGCTTGTTGTTGCCAATCCAATTGCCTTGTTGCACGCATCTATGAAACCAAACACCTCTTCACTACTATTATTAAAAATAGGAATGAAGGACGTTAAAACACAGATTTGAATTTCTGACATATTTGAATAAGTACTATGCCCTCACTATGGCTTTCACTAGAACTACCGTCGCTACTCATAAAAGCTTTTCTCGATATCCACTTACTTAGTAATATCCAATATTTTCCCTTGTTTTCTTCTATCCACTCATAATTTTTCCACTTAATCTCTTCTGAAGGGAGTTTGATTTGATACATTCGCTAGAAGATGTAGGAGTTTAATATGTTCTAAAACTTTTTTTTGACTTGCTACTTGCTACCGAGACAACTTTTCTTAACTTTTCTTTACAATGTTATCAAAACTTAATGTAAATCTACTTGTACAATTCATTACCTTACATACTCGTAATAACAATTATTATCAGCTTCATGGTATTCATCAGCGAAACGGCAATATTCCATTTATGGTTCTGCATCTTTTTTTTACCACACGTAGTTTACACAGTAACAATTGAACGGATTAGGATATTTTTTTTCTTTTGTTCCCGAGAACTTCTTTTTGTTCGCACAGTTACTTTGTTTGGGGTCTTTCCCTTTTTTCTTTTTTGGATAACTCGGTATCCCACCGCTGCCAGCAATTTTTAATGTTATGCCTGTAGCGTTACAAAAAAATAAATGTCACCCGCGGGCTGGATTTGTGCCTCCAGTATTTCCGTTGTTAATGAATTAAAAAAAAAAGACGAAAACTCGAACAATGAACAACTGAAAAGAAAACCGAACAAACTGCAAAATTAAATATCGAACAAACGAACTCAATTGAATAAAAAAAAAAAAAACAAAACAAATTTTCTTTCTTTGTAAAGTTTATTGGTCCGCTCGGTAGCGGGTCTGAATTATGCTTATTGGCTAGCTTAGACTTCCTAATGCTGACTATGCGTTAATGTTTTTTTTTATTTTGCTTTATGTTGCTCCACGAGCGTCGCTTGTTCAGGTGTGTAACACTATCCGATGAAATTCCTCTGTGAAGTATTGTATCGCCACATTTTCTGTGGGAACATAATTTTTCCTTTCGTCAGCATAGCACCTTCCTAACAATATGTCTGTCGAAATATAGATACTGATCCAGCCAAATGCCTAGATACCTGACTACACTTTTCACAGCTAACGGCTCCTCCTGCAGGTCAACTATACCGAACTTGCGCCAGTTTTTTTCGTGTCCCTTGAGGCCATGTATAACGGAGTTCGGAAAAGGATGGTTTCTGATAGTTTATTTTCAACTTCTAGTCGTCGCAAAATCGCTTCATTTTCTCGAAGTCACGTTGCAATAGGGTGTTGATGTCCTCAACCTTCGGCGCTTTGCTAAATGCCACCAAGTAATCGGCGTATGTGATCAAGTGCTGCATGGAGCCAATCAGTTCACTGGTGAAAATAGTATTTTTAGTATTTATTTATTTATTAAAAATTCATCGTTCACTTAAGATAATATTACATCTTTTATAAAATGTGAACAAGCTTTTGTATATGTTTAACAAATTAATATTAACCTTATTATACCTCGCACAACTATTAAAGGCCACCGCTAGATTTCTTTTGGATTCCTGGTCCATATTAGAAAATATTTCGCAACCGTATGTTAAAAAAGGTAAGATAAACGATTTAACAAGCTTCACCTTTATATTTGTTGGAAGGTAATTTGCAGAGGGGCTGAGCCCACGAAGTGCACCATATATTTTAGACACCGTTTTGTTAATATGTGTATTCCATTTGAGGTTCTGGTTAAAATAAACTTCGAGATTTTTAACGCTATCTACATAATCAATCGGACTACGATTTAAACACAACTGGGGGAGCACTTCAATGGTTCTGCATCCACTAATTACCATAGCTTTTGTTTTAGTAGGGTTGAGATTAAGATGGTTTTCTAAAGACCATTCATAAATTTTATTTAGTGCTTCATTCATCTTAGTTGTGGCTAGGATTTTGTCTGACTTGGGAAACAAAGAATATAATTGTACGTCGTCAGCGTAAATGTGGTGTTCACAGGTTGTAATACATTTGGAGATGTCATTTATAAAGCACGTAAATAGAAACGGGCCAAGGACAGATCCTTGAGGAACACCCGACGGAACAAGACGTCTTGAAGAACATTTATTATTGTGGAAAACGTATTGTGAGCGATTTATAAGATATGAACAAGATTGCATAAGGAGCTCTCGAAAGAAAATTGAGTTTGAAGCTTGTTTATAAGTATTTTATGGTTTACACAATCGAAAGCCTTTGAGAAATCTAGGAATACTATCAATCCCAAAAAGTTGTTATCCAATCCGATACGTAAGTCATCACATACTTTTAACAGGGCGGTGGTGCAATTGTGCTTAGACCGGAAACCTGACTGATATTTAGTAATGAGTTTTTTTCATTTAAATGAGTTTTGATTTGGTGGCTTAATATAGTTTCAAAAACTTTACTCAAAAATGAAAGAATGGCAATTGGTCGGTATTCCGGGTTTTGCTGAGATGACGAAGTTTTAGGTATAGGCAGGGTTTTAGCAATTTTACAATTTTCAGGAAAAACAGAAGTGGTTATGGTATTAAAAATATGCGTTATTTGATGGGTGATAGTTGGCAATAAGATTTTTATAAATTGCGGATCGATGTTATCAGCCCCTATTGCGTTGGATCTTATACCAAGAATGACATTTCCAACACTTATTTCGTCAACTCTCGGGAGAGAAAATGTTCCTTCGTGATTGTGATTGTATAGTAGAGAACTTAAAGGACTAGCTATTCCACAGATGGATACAAATTTCTCATTAAGCTCGTCTATGTTAATATCATTTGGCATCGAAGCCTTCTCGGATGAAAGTCCAATTTGACGGACTTTTCTCCAGAATTCAGAGCTTGAATTGGCAGTACTAAATTTATTTTTGTAATATTTATTTCTTCGAATAAGAACTGTAACTGCATTGCGAGCGGCTTTAAATTCTCTAAGTATGGCAGTGCACCCATATCGTCTCCACCTGCAGTACAATAGATTACGTGTTTTGATAAGATCATGCACTTCTTGTGTGAACAATGGTAAATTATTCTTTATGTTTCTTCGTATTTTAACTGGGACATACTTGTTAAAGGGATATTGTACTGTATTGTTTAAATATGCAATTTGAGAGCTCGTATTATTTGTACTATATATAGGCCACCAATTCAGGCTCTGACATTCGTTAAAAAGTGACTCCAGATTTATGTCAGTGTATTGGTAAGACTTATGTGTTAGCTCATTCACTAAAGCTGGAAGTGCATCTACTGTTAAGAAGAGCATATCGCGATGTGAGAAAGCAGGCGCTAAAAATTGATCATAATGCATAATTGGGAAAACTAACGCAACATCGATTAGAGACGGCAGCCTATTGGGTTCGAAATGTGTTCTTCTTCTTCTTAGGGCGCTACAGTCCGAGGTGGACCTGGGCCTCACTTAACATGCCTCTCCAGCCAGCACGATCTTTCGCCAGCTGTCTCCAGTTTCGCACACCAAGCCGGCCGAGGTCCCCCTCGACTTGTGTGCGCCACCTTGTACGTGGACGTTCTCTGTTGCGTTGTCCCACAGGCTCAGAGTCCATACGCTCTACATGGCCTAGCCATCTTAGGCGTTGGATCCGTAGACGCCTGGCTAGACTCATGTCGCTATACAGCCCATATAGTTCGTGGTTGAATCTTCTCCTCCAAAAGCCATCAACGCAAACAGGACCAAAGATCGCGCGCAGAACTTTTCTCTCGAAAAGACCAAGACACTGCTCATCCGCTTGGGATATTGTCCATGCCTCTGCGCCGTACAGCAGGACTGGGATGATCAAGGTCTTATACAAAGTCAACTTGGTCTTCCGAGAGAGGGCTCTACTACTAAATTGCCTTTTGAGCCCATAAAAACAGCGGTTGTTATTCTGCGTTTGATCTCGCTACTGATGTTGTTTGTACTGTTTACCGCGGAGCCGAGGTAGACGAAGTCCTTCACTACCTCAAAGTTATAGCAGCCTGTGGTGACGTTCTGGCCGTCGATGTTGTGCGTCCTTTCTCGATGACAGCATATACTTTATTTTGCCCTCGTTTACTGCCAGACCCATTTTAGCCGCTTCCGTTTCAATGCCAGCAAACGCATCATTGACGGCTCGCTGTGTTCGCCCAATTACGTAAGCTAGCAGTTGAACGGACTTTTGGAAGATCGTGCCTCTTGTGTTGGCCAGTGAGTTTTGCACGATCTTCTCAAGAACGATGTTAAAGAAATCACATGACAGCGCGTCGCCTTGTCTAAAACCTTTTTTGACATTAAAGGTCTCGGTGAGTTCGTTACCGACCTTGATGGAGCAGCGAGAGTTCTCCATCGTCATCCTGCTCAGTCTGACGGGTTTAGCAGGAATGTCAAAACTAGACATAGCGCTGTATAGCTCGTCTCTATACACGCTGTCATATGCGGCCTTGAAATCGACAAATGTGTTCGAAATGTGTTGGTTGGGTGTAATTTGCAAATGTCAGGTTGAGTGACTCAATTGCAACTTTCGTTTTGTTATTACCTCTACTGAGAAAATTGAGATTTAGGTCACCACAAATCACAATCTTGGAGTATAAAGGGGAACACTCTTCTAGTACGTCTCCGATGTGCGCGTAATTCGCATACAGGTGCCATATAGACACATCCTACCAGTAAGTTACCACCATCACCTGTTAACTCAATGAAAACATACTCTACCAATTCATTTGGTTCGGATTTCTTGAGGACTCGAAATTGGTAACATTTTTTAATATAAACAGCGACGCCCCACCACCTTTCCGGCATCTGTCTGTCCGAACAAGACGCATATTATTTAAAGCAAACATTTTGGAATGCATACCTTTCTTTAGCCATGTCTCAGAAAGATAAAGAACATCAACCATGCTGTCATCGAACATACATCGCAGATCATCAATTTTGTTTTTAATACTTTGGACATTCAGATGGCAAATATTAAAGCCCTTCTTTAGTTTACAAAGAATATTAATTAGAGTTTGCGATTCATTGGAATTACCCCCTGAGATCATGTAACATGTTGCTCAATTCAAATTATATAAAAACAAAAACAAGAGTAGCTACATAGACGACGAGCAACACTAGCACATTCACAAAAGCATAGGCCTGACAGACTAGATAGTTTAAGAGTGACAGATTTAAATAATGCAAAGCTCAGTATATATTATAATAATATAATAATAATAATAATAATAAATAATAATGGCGGCGCTACAGTCCGAGGTGAACCTGGGCCTAGCTTCTCAGCAACCACTCGTGTTGTGCGTGCTATTGTTCTCTCACGAGCGGAGGGGACCTACAGTTTAATGCCGACTCCGAACGGCGAGATTGAGAAGCTTTTTTCTAGACAGTTATACTCTTTGAGCATTGTCAGTGACTCGAAAGAGGTGGAGTCGTGAAAAAATGTTTTTGATGTTTTTTTTTCGAGATTCGAACTGACGACCTCGAGCGTAGGAGTCGACGCACCTACCCACTACGCCACGGCGCCCAGGAAATATTAGAAAAAAGAAATTAAGAAAGATTGAAAAGTGAGAATTTAAGTACGAAACAAAGTGTAATACAGAGAGAATACTTAGTTTATAGAGAAATTTATGTTGCTGCTGCTGCAGTTGATGACTCATCATACACGAGTATGTTTGTTGCTTCTTGACGTTGCTTGGCAATGGCATTCAGGGTCTCTTCATCGTTGATTGTTATGTTTTTTTCCATGTTTGTGCTCTCTTACAACAGAACCATATCTAGAGGTGACGGAAAAAAGCTGTTTACGGTGCTTCAGGCGAATGGCTTGATGGAGGAGAGAACGATTTCTCTTCGTGAGACTCTCATTTACATAAATCAAAGCATTTCTATTTGGCTCCAGATCGAAACCGACATCACTAAGGCAGAGCTGCCTACATTCTCTCATCCGATAATCAACTATCGACTTTAATACGTGATTTCTCTCCTGAGAAGAGCAGAATTTTAGTATTATTGGGGAATCATTAGTGTTATCATGTTGTCTGGAGCGAAATACAGCTTCCAATGTTGGTGGCTTATGATTGATTGTGCAGCAAAGATGGTGGAAAATGGATTTTAGGTTCTCTTCGGCTAGTTGCGGAACTCCAAAGAGAATGGCATCTGCTGCAAGCTCCTTTCTCTCCAGTGCATCACAGGTTTTCTTTAGATCAGCTACTTCGTTGTGTAGAATTGTTGATTGTGTTAATTGTGAGGAAGAAGAGTGCTTTTCTGTCTCGAGTTTTTCCACCCGTAGTTTCAGCTCATTAAGAGAATGATTTGTCTTTTCGGCAAATGTAAACCAAATTTGCTGTGCTAGATCATTTCGTAGAACTGCCCTTTCGGTGGAAAAACGAGACATGATGGTTTCCGTATGTTTGTTTAGGTGTTTTTCAAGCGCTTCAAGAGTTAAGGGCTTTGGTCGCACGTTGCAGAGGCTCTTTGATGCAGTGTTTTCTTTAGGTGTGGTGGAAAATGTTGCTGGTGCGTCTGGTACATTCTCTTGTCTCTTTTGCAAACGCGTAAACAGAGTACTGCTTGGGTTTGAACTCATGTTTGAGCGACAAATTTTTAATATGCGCTACTTCCAAGAGTTATGAAAACAAAAGAATGTTCGGTGTGATGAAATATATAAAAAGTTTATTTTAAGGCACCAGAATAGTTTCAACTATTATATAAAAGTACTACGCGATGTTAGAACACATTAGGCACTTTAGTTAAACACTTTATTAGAATTTTTATGTTGTATGATTACTAGGAATGGATGCTTTGCCGGAGAAGTCAAGATGCACTTCCGTTCACTGATACTTCATACTTGTATAGTGAAGAGGATTCACACGCCATTGTTGTATTTCATTTCGAAGATAGAAATTGTTAAGCAAGGCTCTGTTTTCCAAGTCGTGGTTAGAACGAGACTCGTTGACCGTGTACACTTCCTGAAAAACTGCTCCTATTGCTTGAACCTTCTCCTGAGGATCCTCAACAATCAAGAAGTCACTGTGCACGGCCCCGTACGGATCTATGCCAACTGACGTCAGTAGGTTCGCGTTGTCAGTCGTTCTGTCGAGTCGAATAGCCTCCAAGTCGTTGTGATCCTTCCTTCGGAAAATTCGGTTGATTTGGGGAAACATACCCGGACTGTTGGAACGAACAGCCCGAATCCTGTCTCCCCAATACGAATTGACTGCAATTCGGTAGTTCATCCGAATTAACTTCTGGAGGTTTTTGATCTGCGACTTGAGCGTCTGTAAAGTGTCTTAAGTCGCGACAACAGTCTGCTTGTTCACGCGCAGTGCGTCGATAGCAGCGTTCCGATAGATGTCGCCATCTGTGGTCGGTGCTACTTTCGGAAGCGTCGTGTCCATGGTACGTTTTATTGTATTGTCCACTTGTATGAGGTACCTGTCAACCTCTTCGTTCGTTAGGTTTCTATTTGCAGGTGGAGTGATGTCACTCGAACGTAGTTCTCTGGATAAGGCCCTGGAGAAACGCGGCCAACGAGTCTAACGATAATTGTAAGGGTACATCTCCACGAATTGCTCCAGTGCAACCAGCTCATTCGGGAACTGAATAACCGCGGCAAGTCCACAGTGATCACTGTCGTACCCCACCGTTGTTAGGCATTTCCTTGTGTCACTCTCCACATCGCGTAACGTTATTCGTCTGTCAATCAGCATAAGATCTAAATAAGACCCACTTCTGGGAAACGATCGTATATCAGTTGTAAGCAAATTCAGCTTGAACTCAATAGAGTGCTGCGTCCATCAATCAAGGAGGGAGTTTCTCCTTTGATTTGGCACAGAATTACCCCATTCCTCAGGCTTCGCGTTCAAATCGCCGGCTATGATAAAATAGTTCTCGTCCAAGCAAAGCCGAAGTTTTCTAAAGAGTCTCGAGCTCCGAGATGAAACTTGTGGCCCGAGGTGCATCTGGCGCATAGACCGCGACCACATACAGTTTCCTCCCGCCTTGGAGAGAAATGCACACGATGCACGCTTCCAGTACACCGAAAGTTCGCAATTCACTGCAATACACGATCTTGTGGCGTATTCCTTTTTTAATGAAGAGAGCTACCCCACCCCCTTGAGTGGAATGTTATCCCTTCGGATAACGGTATAATCTTTGTACCTGAGTATGTGCTTCCGGTTGGATCCTCTACTGTAGCCTGAGCTACCTTTGAGCTGTCTGTTGTGCCTGTCGCCATCTGGGCGTAGGAGACAACCGGCGTAACAGTAGTGGCAGGAATTCTCGGCAATTCATCGGTCATTGCCTTCACCTTCGGACAACCCCGATAGCTGGAATGATGTCCATTGACACCACAATGGATGCACTTCAGCCGAGATCTGTCCTCGACATTTCCCTTACCCAGAGGACACTGCGCAGACAGATGCCACCCCGCGCATTTACTGCATCGAGTCGGCATGTTGCAGTTTCCTGCAGCGTGCCCGAATTTCTGGCATCCAGAGAAGCATCTGATCGCTCCTTCTCAACCTCTCAAGAGACGACCTGACAGTCAAGGAACTTAATACTCCTCAGACTCTTAAGCTTGCTCTCTGGTGTCACCTGCACCAAGAAGAGGGGAAGCACACGCGCCGGTTCCATTCTGGATCGGAAAGCGGAGAAGCGCTTGACTCCCAAAAATTCAACGTTGGCGACGCTCGCTTGTCGCAACTTGTCGCGCTTGTCGATTTTAACACGTCCTCCGGCTCAGCAGATACCCTCAATCCCTTGAGAAGAAGTGTCTGAGCCTTTTCTCCCCTAGGAGTATATGAAAAAAAATCAGCCCCAGCTGATCCACTGCTTAACAGTGCCTGCGAAAGCCCTTATTTTTTACATAAAAGTTGTCCCTTACGGCCAACTTACATACCTGGATCGTGTTTTCGGCGTCCATACCGATAATGTTGATAGGAGATAGTCTAACCTTCTTCTCCTTGTTTTGTTGCTGCTGCTGATGGTGTTGTTGTTGTTGCTGCTGCTGCTGATGGTGTTGTTGTTGTTGCCGCTGCTGCTTGGGTTGCTACTGATGTTTGTTTTGCTGCTGCTGCCGCTTGTTTTGCTGTTGCCGCTGTCCTTGTCTTGACCATTTTGTTGTTTCTTCTCTTCTTTTTTTCTTTTTTCTAACTTCAGCTGTGGGCGCCGTGGCCGTGTGGATTCGTGCGTCGACCCATGCGCATTAGACTTTCACAGTCTAGGTTCGAATACAAGTTCAGACAAACAATTTTTCAAAAACAAAATTGTTCGCGGCTCCACCTCTTTCGAGTCACTGACAATGCTCAAAGAGTATAACTGTCTAGAAAAAAGCTTCTCAATCTCGCCGTTCGGAGTCGGCATTAAACAGTAGGTCCCCTCCACTCGTGAGAGAACGCACGCACAACACGAGTGGTTGTTGAGGTGGACCTGGGCCTAAGGTCCACCTCGGACTGTAGCGCCGCCATTATTATTATATTAACTTCAGCTGGAGGGCTTTTATTAACTCCTCCAGCTCGTCCTTCTCCTTAAGTTTCTTGTCCAGTTCCACTTCATCTTCGGCCTGATCTTCCGCCTCGGAAGAAGCCAGTTTCCTGTATAGGTTTCCGCTGCCGCTGTACGAGGCTTCTTCTTCATCATTTTTCTTGCCGGAATTGTCCGCCAGCTTTGTTTGTCTCTGCTGCCTCTTCGGCTGTGACATACAAATTTTGCGTCTTTTCTTCTTCGAAATTTCGTCGCTGCCATTTTCGGAGTCGTCACTCGGAATCAGTGACAGCTCCGCATCCATTTTCTCCAAATTTTTATTTTTCCCATTTTCAAATTTGATGATCTTTTTTTGATTTTTGTTTTTTTTTTTTGATTTTCAATTCAACGCTTCTTTTCGCCTTGAATGCTCAGTGTCGGATAGATGTCAAAACCGTCCTCACTTACGAATTTTCATTCGAAAACTATTTTGCTATCGGATTAGGCGTGCTAAAGTTGCTTTGATGAATTTATTTAATTTTTTCACGCAAAATAGAAGGAAATTAAGACACCGATAATAAATTTGAGCAGTTATTGTCCAATTATGCAGGTCTTGCCAAAGGATTTCTTCAACCTGAAGATGCAAGCCATAAATGCAATCAGCTTTAACATCGGCCGTCTGGCCGAGGATGCCATCTTGCTTGGTATACCATAACAGAGTGATGAGAATCTGGAAAACCTGTTCAACAAATTGTGTCACTCAGTAAATTGTACACCTGTACCATCAAACATTTTCCGCGTGAAACCAAAGGGAACAACAATTGACACTGCAATTATCATAAAATTCAAAACAATCTCCGAAAAGAACACTTTGCTTGGGTCAATTCGCCAAACGTTGGATAACAACAAAAAAGAGCATATTCTTGCGAGATGTATGTATGTATGTATGTAAGTTTATTGAGATTTTTTTTTTTTTTTACACGTTCTAATTCTAGGGTTACAAATTTAACTTAAAACTATTCCTAATTGATATTGCTGCCGACTTAGGAGTGGTCTGGCTAAAACTATCTTAAATGTTTTATCGATAAGTATAAAGGGTCGAAAAAGTATATCTTAACAAGAATTTCTCTTCAATATTAGTATAGATCTGTCCACTCAACAAGACAGATGAACTTATGTATTATTTAAGCTATAATAACGAGAGGCAAACAAAAAATCAACAAAGTGGTAGAGTATTAATATATTCTCTACTCCGCACTTTAAAGTGTATGGTAAGATGGGCGCATTCCCTGTGTATGCGTTTAATTTAAATACTATTTGTCTCTACAGAGACCAACACAGCCATATGGCACTCTTCTTGCAGTATGTAATAGAAGTCAGTATTTGTAATAGAGTACTTTTAGTTGCACGTCTTCAGGTACAATTTGTCTTATGAATATGTGAGGTAATAATTAATAATTATTAATTGTACATTCGTGAGAAATGAGGTAATAGTAATTCCTTTAGGAGCAGTAGAGTTTCATAGTTGATATATCCTAATACGACTAGATTAATGTATTTAATTCATTTTGAGTTGAGCGTAAATGATAAGTTAATAACTAGTATAATCCATTTATAATTATTGGTAGATACATAAAATACTGATGTAACATTATAATAATTCTTTTAGTATTATACGTTAGTAGTAGGTAATTAAGCAAAGGAACAATTTAAATGAACAGTAAGAGGAATAAGTTATCCGAAAAATTGTAATTCATTTAGGAATAGGATGATCTAGGGGGTATCTAAGGCACTAAGTTAAAATTCAGTCCGAATTCAAAGATTACTACGTTACCTCGATGCGTTCAAATGTGGTGTAATAATGTTATGGCTAATATATTGTAATAGTTAATGTAAGTGGGTCTGCTAAGTGAGCTTGTTGAGATACTAAGGATGTTGAGGTTATTACCCCCTGTATATGCTGGCATTTTTTTTTTATAAAAGGGTGCAGTATGTGTGTTATCTCCATCACGCACTAGGAAGAGAGGGTTAGACCTCTCACAGAGGATACTAATGGGTGATGTATAGTATCTATCATTCACCTGCCATTCAATATTATCGGCAAAAACTTCTCTAAGTATGGGGTTCTCGTGATGCTGGAGAGCAGAGATTCTTCTTTTACTCATAAGTGTCAGATAATCCAAGAGAGGTGTTACCTTCGAGTCCCTATAGATGATTTTGTTAGGGTACCATTTACCTCCAGGCCTTTTATGTTTTGAAATACAGCTTCTTAGTATTCTGCGCTCAAATCTATGCAGCTCGAGGGCCACATTCGGAGTGATTGGGAACCAGATAAGGAACCCGTAGGCTATTAATGGTCGGATCAATGTTTTGTATATGAGTGTTTTAGTTGTGCTTTCTACTTCTCTGGATTTGAGCAAAATTTTTAATTTGGAAGTCGCCACCTTTGCCTTATTTAGGGTTTGTCTAACGTGGGGGTCATTTTAAATCGTTCATGGAGATTTATGCCCAGGTACTTTATAGAAGTTTTAAGCGGGATCCTATTTCCTTCGACCTGAAGGGCCAAGTTGCGGCTTTCTCTAACTGCTAAATGATGTCCTCTTCCAGAAGCATTTCTAAAGCAAACAATTTCACACTTCCTGAAGTTCAAGTTTATACCCCAGGTTTTGTAGTACGGTAGAACCTTGTTAAGGTGAGATTTAACTGCGTCTAGTGCGATATGAGGCCTTTCGTGATGACTAATTAGGACAGTGTCGTCGGCATATAGAATTGCTTTCGACTCTTCAAAGTGTGTAGGAAAGTCTGAAAGGTAATAATTGAAAAGAGGGCCCTAGTATGGAACCCTGCGGCACTCCTGCGAGAATAGGAATAAGTCGGGAAGGGTGGTTTTCGAAAGAGACAGTAAGAGAGCGGTCGGAAAGAAAACTTGTAATCATTTTTGTTAAATCTGGGGGAAAATTTAAATAAAATAGTTTATATATTAGGCCCTCATGCCAAACGGAATCAAATGCTTTTGTGAGATCCAGAGCGCAAGCTACGGTACATTTTTTGGATCTTAAATTCTTTAGTATCTTATCTTGTAAATATAACAAAGCATGTTCTGTGGAGTGGCCTCGTTTGAAGCCAAACTGTTGATGTTGGGAAAGCTCCGAGTCATCAAGATCGCATTGAATTTTGAGTAGAATAATTTTTTCTAATATTTTTCCCAGATTAGAGAGCATTGAAATGGGCCTATAGTTTTCTACGTTGTTGGAGCTGTTACTTTTCTTAACGGGGATCAGTTTAGCTTTCTTCCATGCCGCTGGGAAATAGCTGTTATTAATACAATTGTTAAAGATGGGAGTAAGAAACTTGGCCAAGACATCTTTAGTTTTTCGGATAATAAAGTTAGAAATATTATCCGGACCTGTGGATTTTTTATTATTTATTGATGAAATGACCCAAATGACTTTATTGATGGATACAAACTTGCTATTAGGGGCTTCGTTGGACTTATTATTGTGCGAGAAATTAGTTTGAATAAGATTTTCGTTCCAGATCGAAAAGGAGCTATTGAAGATTTGCACTATCCTTGTGTTATTTTCATCATAGGTAGGTGTTTTTAATGAGTATAAATCTCTATAGTATTCGCCAAAAGCCTCTGCTTTGTCTTTAGCCGAGGTGTAAGTTCTGTCTCCATAGTTTAAACGCACCTCCGGGTTCGGAGATTTCTTCCGACCAGTAATTTGATCAATTGTTTTAAAGACATTTGATGAAGGCTTAAGGCTGCTGAGCTTTTTTCTGAGCTCCTCATTCAGATCAATTCGTACTTTGTCTTTAATTATTTTGCTCAAACATCTGATTCTAGCGGATAAATCAATGTATTCAGGATTAGCGCGATCGCCATAGTGATGAAATAGTCTTTTTAGGCGTCTTTTCCAGATTGTTCTGGTTTTAAACAAACTTGTTGTTGTATCTGAAACCTTAACCCAGTTAGGTCGAGAACCAACTCCGTTGCTATGGTTTGAGATACAGGACTGAAGTATGCTAGTGAGAGATTCAACAGCGGAATCTATCTCTGAATTAGAGAGGTTCCTGTCTATGGCAATGTTTAGGTTTTCAAGTTCCATATTTAGAGAGTTGTTAAAATTTGACCAATTTGTGTGTTTTAAGTTGTTAAAATTTTGAGGGAGAGCTGGAAAGGTGGTAAAGTTTGGAAGTTGGATAGTCAGAATAATTGAAAAATGGTCTGAAAGTGGGTCAGAAGAGATGCAGGCAATATTATCTTCATTCACTAAGTTGGATGAGAGTAAAAAGAAGTCTATGTGCGAACCAGAACTTGGTCTCGATGGTCCAATGGACTTAACTAAGTTGAAATGCATAAGGTGATCTTGAAACCATTGCGCGAAGTGTTTTCCATTAAGATTGTCCTTGACATCTCCCCATAGCTGATGTCTGGAGTTAAAGTCACCTCCTATAATTAAATAATCAAAGTTGGCAACAGTATTAATGAGATCATTAAGAGCAGGTATCAGAGATGCGCCCGCTCTGTTACATATATAAATTGAAATAATCGCTAAGGATTTAGTGACTTGATTGGGAATAAGAATAGGAATTGAAGCAATGGTTGCCGAAATAGTATCATTAGAGAAAAAATGCTGTGAGAAGGTAAGAGACTTACGCAAGAAGATTCCGGTTCCCCTACCGTCCTTGTTACTTATGAAGTCATAATCGTCATTGAATCGATATCTTCTAGTTTGAGCTGATAAGCAGGTCTCCTGAACCAATAGTGCTGTGGGAGCCTTCTCTTTCAGTAGTAGCTCAATTTCTACTTTTTTTCATTCGAAAGTGTTGAAATGTTTGCTGATATAATTGTAAAATTCATGAAGAGGACAGAGAGAGAACAAACCTTAAGTAGGACATTTTTTTTTGTGTATCATTTTCCAGTTTTGTATAATTAGGCCAAAATGCCTCAACTCTCTCCATAAGTTCCTCAAGTGGGATGCCAAAGAGTTTTTCTGATTCCGAATAAAAATCGGAGAAGATACCCCCAATGTTGCCGCTTTGGATAGTTTGCGGACTTCTAGATACATGACCCCTGACTGCATCAGCATAGGAGGCATTTTTCAGAATTGGCTTATAACTTTCGCTAGCCACAGAGTTACGCATGGCATATATTTTGCCTCTAACTGCTTCTTTCAGGTTATCCCTCTTTTTCTGGTACCAGTTAGGGCAACCCTTGTAGCTCGCCGGATGGCCTTTGCTGTTGCAGTTTACGCAGAAGGTTTCAGATTTCGGCGCCTCCTTTGGGAGTTCACATTCCCCCTCTGCATGTGTCTTTGCACACTTGACACATTTGGTTGGTGCTGTGCAATACCTGCTCATGTGTCCAATGCCCTGGCAACGGTAGCATTGTTTGGTTCCCGAGCTTCTGACGCTCTCCCACGATATTAGGTATTTCACCTGCTTAATCTTAGACAGACTTTCTCTGTCCTCCACCGAGCAGAAAAACAGGTCCAGTCTGGTATTATTTTTTTTTTGATTTTGGAGTAGCAAAATCTTTTATTGCTACCCTCAGTGAGGGGTCCAACACGATTAATTCCGTCTGGACCTCCTCTGCTGTGTAGGCACTAGGGATACCTCTCAGGATGGTGTTATATTTTTTGAATTCCTTCGGTGTAAAGGAATATGCGTTCACTTTCCCTATTTCCAGCATCATAAGGGTTTTCCTGTGCACCTCAACATCCTTGACAAATATTTTATATTTGCTCAACCCATATTTAATAAATTTGAAGTCATTTACACCACAATTCAAAGCATCAAGGTACTCACGTACTACTTTTATGTTGATGATCCTAGCAAAAATTGGTGGACACCACTGGGTTTTTTCTTTCGCTGCTTCTGCCGCCTTGGATACACTTCCCGCGCTGCTGTTTTTGCTGCCACTACTCTGCTGAAGATGTGGCCTTGCTTCATTCCTCTGGATGTTGCTCTTCTTCAGGTGGTGTTCTGCAGAGTCATCCTCGTCGTCATCACCCAGAATGTCGAAGCTGTTATTAGGGTCGAACACCCTTTTCCTCTTGTTTAAGTGCGGAGAGTCCATCTGCCTCTTCGATGGCGAACTTAGATTGGCGTTAATATTTATCGCGATGACTTTTTTAGCGTAGCTTTCAGCTTTTTGTACGCTCTCCACAGAGTTATCTTTATTTTTTATGAAACCGGCATGAATGCTACTGCCAATTAACTGCACCTTGTTTAATTGTTGCGCCTTAGACGCTTTTGAACAAGATGGCGAGGCGGCGTCGTCTCCAGATGCCTGTCCTTTTTTCACCGCGTTATTTGGTGCGTTTGGCGTGGCGTCGTTCCACCAATCCATATTGTTTTTTTCGATGAGATTTGCCGTTGCACTTAGGCATTGTGCAGGCAGAATAACTTTATTAATAAAATCTTTGTCTGGCGGTATTGATTTTTTATTCTTCAAGATATTTTCCTCCATTTTTAGAGGTAAAAAGAAAAAACAAAAACTTCACAAAATTTGAAAACTATTGAAACAATTTAAATCACTCTTAGAACACAGATAAGCACGTCTATACTCGACGAGCTCACCACAGCGAATCTATTCTTGCGAGATGTTGGAATACCATCTGACAGCCGAATTTATGTTATCGAAAGCTTAACGTCAAACAACCATATGATTCTTCGAAAAGCTCTTCAAGTAAGGCGAGCAAAAAAGCTTTCCAGTGTCCGGGCGAGTGTGCATAAGAAGATCATGGACAACTGCAGCAGAGAGTTAATTTTTAGTACAATCAGTTGAAAGCTTAAAATGTATTGCGCATGAAACGAGCGAAGATGATAATGCAGGTAAATCGTAAGCAACACATTGTGGAAAACTTCATAAATTTTATAAATTTTCTTATTGTTTTTTCTCTATTCTTTATAAATATTCGTATCACTTTAGTTAAAAGTCATGCACGGAGTGAAAATAACTCTTGGTTTACGGTCTTACACGCAATGGAAGCGTTTTCGACTTCCAGAAAAGTTGTCTAAATTTCGCTCTTCTAGAAATGATATGTAAAAAAAATTAGAGAAGAAAAACACTCACTATATTCCACGCGTCTAAATAAAAATTTACCTTCGAAAAAATGATGGCAAGATATAAAAGAACTCGGTGTTGGCAAACAAATAGAGCATTGCCTCTCAGATGAATGCCCCAATCGTCTTTATGAAGAATTTGCAAAAGTTCAAAGCTGTTACAGCAGAGAATAAATCAAAAACGTATTTAAAACAAAATAAACGAATGTTCTTTATTCAGTGGACTTCATGGAACGAGTGAATATAATTTGAAGTAAGAAGGCAAACGTTACAATATGAAATTCAAGTGAAAAGATGACAGGGATGTTACATTTATGTTATTATAGTAAAAAGGTACTGCCACAAGGCGCTGATTGAATTCAGTATCTCTACACGCCTTCCTCAAACAGCGCTTTTTAACAAACTGACATCCCGATATCCTTCAAACATCGGTAGTGTGCTGGTCCCGGTAGCGGCTTCGTGAACACATCAGCAGGCATCTGTTCAGTTGGTGTATATATGACTGAGATTTTTCCATCCCTTAACAGTTGACGAACAAAATGAAAACGTGTCGCAATATGCTTTGTCCGCGAATGACAAACTGCATTTTCTGCTATGTGTTTTGCACCTCTATTGTCCGTCCCAACAGTAATTGAAGCCAACTCCGGCAAATCCATTTCCATCATCAGGTTTCGAAGATATATTGCTTCTCTTGATGACTCTGACAGTGCAACATATTCAGCTTCCGTTGTTGAAATGGCCACCGATTTTTGTTTTTGGGATCGCCAAATTACAGCTGCTCCACTTAGAGTAAAAACGTAACCTGTATATGATAGCCTGTCCATCTCGTCGTTTGCATGATCAGCATCCGAAAACCCTTGAAGACCAAGTTCATTCCTTTTGTACACAAGTTCATAATTTTCTGTGCGTCGCAAGTAACGAAGAATACGCTTTGCAGCTGACCAATGAATCTCCTGGTAATTTTCATTAAATTGTGCTAACCGATTTACTGTAAAGGCGATGTCTGGTCTTGTTGCAATCGCTAAATACATGAGAGATCCGATGAGTTGACGAAACGGCTTTTCAGTTTTGTTTTCTCCAATTCGACGCTCTCCGCACGGTAATTTCGCTTTTGTATCACTTGGGGTACTTACTGGTTTTGATTCAGCCATCATAAACTTTTTCAGCAATTCCTTGATATAATTTCCTTGTTTTAGTTTAATCTCACCATCTTGTTGTATTATTTCGACTCCCAAGCAGTACCGCGCTAGTCCAAGATCTTTTACATCAAAAGCAGCAGCAAGACCTTTTCGGATTTTGGTTAAAGTAGTTTGATTCCTTGAAAAATACAGTATGTCGTCGACATACACTGCAACAACGGTGAATTCATCTTTAGTTGATCCAAAATAAAGACATGTGTCGTTGGTGGCCGGTATCAAACCAAGATTACGAAGTGTTTTGTCGAGCTTCTTATGCCACTGACGTCCCGCCTGTCGTAAACCATACAAAGCCTTTCTAAGTCGACATACGTTTTTACCTTCTCTGAAGTCCTGGAGCATTTGCTTCGCCTTCCTTTTTATTTCCGGTTGTTCATCTCCTTTCGCAAGCATTTGTAGAGCCTGTTGATAATATTGCGGAGGCTCCATGTAGATTTCTTCATCAAGGTCACCGTTCAAGTACGCAGCAACGACGTCCATCTGGTAAACATGTAGGTTTTCTCGAGCAGCCAGTGCGATGAGGAGTCTAATTGATTCAAGACGGGCAACAGGAGCGAAAGTTTCTTCAAAATCAAGTCCTTTGCGTTGCGAAAACCCTCTGGCAACAACACGAGCTTTCTTTCGATCTAAAGATCCATCAGCTTGTAGTTTGTTTCGCAAAACGACCTTACTAGTTACAACAGCTCTATATGCTGGACGCTCGATGAGATCCCATGTGTTGCTTTTTATCAAACTCCGGATTTCATCTTTGATAGCCTCTAGCCACGCTTGTGCTTCTGAACCAGACATCGCATCTTCAAGTGACAGTTCACCAATATTCGCGATTTCTACAATTCCCACTCCATCCAGTGGATCACAACAAGCATCATCTTCATGGCTGCCATCTTCGTCCTCATGGTTTTCGTCTCCATCCAAATCTTGTTGTTCGATTTCTCTTTGTCTAGTACCTCGCGATGCAGACCTTGTTTCATAAATTCTTCTATTTTCCCTGTTCTTTGTCTGACGACCAGGTAACTTATGGCAATGTACACGACTTTCGCTCACCGTTTCTTCGGGTTCCTCTATGGCAGGCACTACTGTATGTTCAATAGGATTTAAAACTAAGGAGTCTTGTCTATGATGTTTATCTCCAACCAACTCGTTTTCGATGAACTCAACATCTCTTGCAATCACCACTTTATGTTTTTCTGGAACCCATACGCGATAACCTTTGGATGCTTCGGAATACCCGACCATGATGCCCTCACTTGAACGTGCCTCGAACTTCCCTTTCCCAGGTGTTTTATCCAATACAAATGCTTTTGCTCCAAACACCTTAAGATGACTTAAATCCGGCAAGCATTTCTTCCAACTTTCGAAAGGTGTATGACCATTGAGGCTGACCGTAGGACATCTATTTCGCAAATAGTTTGACGCTGCTATAGCTTCTGCCCAAAATTCGTTTCCGATACCCGCTTGAAGAAGCAAACATCTCGCCATTTCGACAAGAGTTCTATTCTTACGCTCAGCCACCCCATTTTGTTGTGGCGTATACGCAATTGTAAGCCTTCGTTTAATACCATTTCTTTTCAGAAACTCATCGAAATCATGGTTTCGGTATTCTCGGCCGTTATCCGACATTAAGCACTTAATCTTGCGACCAGATTGTGTTTCGACACGGGCCTTGTACTCCTTAAATGCACGGAAAGCATCGCTCTTGTGTTTTAAGAAAAACACCTCACACCATCGGCTGCTGTCATCAATGAATGTGATGAAGAATCTCGATTGGCCTAACGATTCTGTTCTAGCAGGTCCCCAGACATCAGTGTGCACCAAGTCCAAATATTGCGTGGACCTCTTCGATTTTTTAGGAAACGGCATCACTGTCATTTTTCCGCGTAGACAAACCTCACATGATCTGAGACTCCCATCATTGCTTATCTTTAGCCCAGTTGCCAACTTTTTCCGGAACATGTTTAACACATCTCGTCCATTGAGGTGACCTAGACGACGATGCCATAATTCCAAACTAGATTCTTTTTCGTTGACAGCTCTCGCTTCTGGATAACTTTCTTGAATGTAATAGAGATGTCCAAATCGATTTGCAACTGCCTTGATTTCGCCATCAATTCCTCGGACAACTGCTTTTTCTTTGTCGAACGTAATTGTGTTTTCGTGGTCGGTGATCCTCGCGACAGACAATAGATTAGTTCTCAAATCTTTAACTAATAAAGTATCTTGAAGCTTTACTGACCTTTCAGACGTCCCGTCTGTAGCTGTGAAAACAGCTGTTCCCTTTGCATCAACCTTTGCGCAAGCATCATTCGCCATCAGCAACTTTCCCGGCATCTTTAAAGGAGATGATATGAACCATCGTTTATCGTTGCACATATGAGATGTGCAGCCGCTGTCGAGGCACCAACGCCTTTTATCTTCACTGTCCACAGCCCCCAAAGCCTGGTCATGAACATACCTTGCATGAAACGTAGATTCAACTTTCGCAGAAGACTCGCTCTTGGTGTTACGCTGTCTTCTATTTTCTGTGCATTCTGACGCTTTGTGCCCAACTTGATGACATTTGTAGCACTTGTATTTGAATGTTTTATCTACTTCGTCAGCATGATTTTTCTTATGAAAATCATTTCGTCCGAATTTTGACTTATGCTGATACGCATTTCGACGGACATACATTGCTTCATTATCACCATCTGCCTTACGCTGATTCTGAGCATCGTATTTTTCGAGAATCTTCTCCCTCAGGATCTCAGGTTTTGGTAGATTATCGTGAGATTCCATTGCACATCGAAATAGATCAAAACTAGATGGCAACCCATTCAGCAGCAGCATTGCCAGCAATTCTTCGTGTATATCAACACCCATACACCTCAATTGTGAAACTGCATCGAAAAATTCCATTAAATTCTTACGCAGATCGTCGCCTTCCTGAATTTTATATGTTGCCACCCGTTTCAGCAATGTCGCCTTTTTGACTGGTCCAGTGGATGCGAACTCAGATTTCAGTCTCTCCCAGATACTCCTGGCTGTGTTCAATCCTTTCACCAGCCGCAACAGACTTGGATCAATAGATATAATTAAATCTGACCTTGCTCTAGCGTCATCCTCTAACCACTTGTCCAGTTCCTTCTTCGAATTTTCATCTTGTGGATTCTGGTCGGGCTGTTGTGCTTTTCCACATATCTGCTTCCATGTTCCATTTTTGGTCATGACCGCTTCTATCTGCATTACCCATGTATCGTAATTTTGATTCGTCAGCGGTCTGATAATATTCATGTTTATCGACATATTTTATAAAAGTATAAAAATCTCGTTATGGTCTGGGCCCATAACCTGTTACAGCAGAGAATAAATCAAAAACGTATTTAAAACAAAATAAACGAATGTTCTTTATTCAGTGGACTTCATGGAACGAGTGAATATAATTTGAAGTAAGAAGGCAAACGTTACAATATGAAATTCAAGTGAAAAGATGACAGGGATGTTACATTTATGTTATTATAGTAAAAAGGTACTGCCACAAGGCGCTGATTGAATTCAGTATCTCTACAAAAGCAATCAGTATGGAGATGATATTAATAATGATCTTGCCGAAGCGAATAGAGACTGAGACGGTTGCTCACCCTATTTGTGGACATAGTTTTAAGTTTCAAACAGTATACGAGTGTGATGAAGATGTTTTAGGTGCTGTGCTCAAAATCAAATCTTCGTCCACAAGTTTGAATTAAATACTCCCACACTTTATCAAAATGATTTTGGCTCACATTCTACCAACACTTACTCATGTCTTTAACTAATTATCATAACGACATCTTCTTTCCCATCCACTTGGAAAATTGTTTCCAAAAAACCTGCATCGGTCGAGGTCACAGTTACGATAATGGTTTAAATATGAAGGGAAAAGAAACTGGTATTCAGAACAGAATTCGGCCAAGAGCATTTTTCGTCCCATGCAGCTCGTATTGATTAAATTTAGTAGTCAATGATTCAGCTCATTAGATGCTCATTAGATTCTGTTAAGTTTTTTGACACAATTCAATTCAATTCAAACGTGTAAACCTTACTTTGAAACCTCTTCCAGAAACAAGGTGGGAAAGCAGACTTGATGCATTAAAACGATTAGCTGAGATATATAAGGCACTTATAGAAATATCTGGAAAGTCCCTCTGTCAATTTATCAGAAAGTGTTAAGGTTTTAGAAAATATTAAACATACTTTGATTGAAATGAGTTCAGATGGAAAATTTAATGATTATGTTCAATAACAGAGCGTATTGCTAGTAGTAAGTCTTGCACAGGGCGCTTATCTAGCTGGGACAGGGCCTGATCACGGCCACATTAAAAGTTCCAGAAGATATCAGGAATGCACTGGAAAAGAATCTAGTATCATTTTTAGTTCTTTTAGACTTTTCCACAGCATTTGATACTGTGAATCATAGAAGACTTTTAGCTAAACTAAAAGAGCAATTCAGATTCTCAAACACCACTGCGAATTTTATTTCTTCCTACCTTAGTAATCGGAGTCAAGCTGTTGTTATTGGTGAAAAAACATCTCGCCCCTTGATTCTTCAGGGGGGTTCCGCAGGGATCAATTCTTGGACCACTGTTATTCGCAAAATTTATTAATGATCTCCCATCGGCTCCCCTATACTCATCTATAGACTTGTATGCAGATGATGCCCAAGTTCAACTTAGCTGCAAGCTTGGAATGATCGAAGATGGAGCTCACAAACTAAACTCCGATTTTAACAGAATCCTTACTTGGTCCGTTGCAAACAACTTGCATCTTAATCCAAGAAAGTCAAATATCTAAACTGTCAGCTATACCGAAACTATTTGAGTCAATTGTTACAAAAAAACCTTATTTCTCAATCAAAGAACAAATATCATTGCAACAGCATGGATTTGTATCTGGGAGATCGACACTAACCAACATGATGCTGTTTACAAAATATCTCTTTGATTCTGTAGAGTCGGGATTTCAAGTTGATGTAATTTTTACCGATTTTAAGAAAGCTTTTGACACAGTATGTCATAGCATTCTTTTAAGCAAAATAAAAGCATTTGGTATCCATTCACTGCTACTTAAGTGGATTTCGAGCTACCTGGCAAATAGAAGGCAGTATGTTAAAATTGCTAATTCTCAATCTAGGCTCATTGAGGTCACATCAGGTATTCCTCAAGGTAGCCACCTAGGGCCATTGCTCTTTAATATTTTTATTAATGATATTCCGGCATTGCTCAATCATGCTAACTGCTTGATGTATGCTGATGACCTAAAGATCTTTCTGCGCGTAAAAAGTCCATATGATTGCGGAAAACTTCAGAGTGACTTAAACAAAATAGTTAATTGGTGTGTGCGTAACCGACTTACCTTGAACATAGACAAATGCCGTTCTTTCTCTGTTTACCATGTATTAATGCCTGTTATTTATGACTATACAATTTCCGAGACCAGCCTATCACGAAAAACTGAAATTAAAGACCTCGGTGTGATTTTTGACACGAAACTTGCATTCTCATTCCACATAGATTATGTTGTAGCTAAAGCAAATTCAATGCTTGGATTTCTTAAGCGAACGTGTGCTGAATTTTCGAATCCATATGCTCTTAAGTCTGTTTACATGTCTTTAGTTCGACCATTTCTTGAACATTGCTCTATAGTCTGGTGTCCAACTTATATGAATTCTATAAATCGAATTGAAAGGGTACAAAAATCCTTTACAAGATTCGTTATAAAGCAAATGAAATGGAATCTTGAAGCTATGCCGTCTTATCCAGCGAGATGTGCTTTGATTGGACTTGACACCTTAGAAAAAAGACGATATGTCCTGATATACTTCAGGGATTAAAAATCTATGCACCAGAAAGAATTCTTCGAACAAGAAATTTTTTATTAAACCCAAGACATGTCCACAGTTATGGTCGTAATGAACCAATGACTAAATGTATAAATTGTTTTAACTCTTTTTGTACCGAAATAGATTTATGTGATGATAGAGTAAAATTTAAGCTATCAATATTGAATATTATTATGTCATGAAATATAATTATTAAATTTTAATTACTATTAATGTATCTTAAAATATTATATTATAAATTATAAATCTGAAATCTGTTAGAGTTAAGCTCGGTAGATGAATAAACTAAACTAAACAGTTTGAGAAGGTTTTATTCAGACATTTGACATTAGATTAACATATTAATATTTAATTAAAATATTTTCATTCCTTTTTTTCTCCTGTTGTAAAGTAAAATATAATAATAATCGCCCATGTTCTGCATTCCACTTTTTATGAATTGGAGCTGTTAAAGGGAAAATTCGGGTTCTGAAATCCGATCGAAATGGTGGTGGTGAATTGAATTTCGAAAATGAAAATCTGTGTTGCAATTCGATTTACTCGTGTTTTTACTCGAATTGAAGTCACTGCTAAGCTGCGCTGTGAATTTGCAGTGAAATTGGATGAAATATTAAATTATGAACTATTCAGATTTTTCATTTTCTTTTTACTGATTTTATTTTTAATTTTATGGGAAAACAAAAATTCAAGGTGGGGTGGTATTTCTGTGAAGTTTATGGAGGCAAATCCTGATTTCTAAAAAATCTTCATTCTGTCTTATATGAACCTGTTGAATAAAATTGCTTTCCTGGAAAAATATAAAAACTGTAAGCTGGTGGTTCTATTTCTCTCAAGATGTACAAGAAGCTTAATTTTGTATGCCAAATCCTTGTTTAGAAATGAAAAAGATGATTCAAATGATCTATAGGAAGATCTGCTTTTCCCTGAGGATTCGTCTTTTCATTTTACTTCGAAACACAAAAAAGTATTCAAAACAACAACCAATTGCCATTTGCATGCGAAGCCAAGGCAACAACGTTTGTTTTTTCCGAAAATGAATTCGAAAAATTCGAAATCAATCGAAATGCAGAAATTCGTCTTCAAATTCATTTCACCCCAAATGCATGGATGGGCATGGGCGAATACTGGATTATCTTGCTTGTTTACTTGAAACAACTGTATGCAACTAATTTGATCAAATATTTAATGAAATAACTTTTACAAAGATTCAAATAAAATAAATGAAATGAAATGAAAAAATATAAAAGGCTGGTTGAGGTCCAAGTAAATACGTGCAGCTCATGCCACTGGAATAAAAGTGATATTTTAGATATTAAATTTCACTTTAGCAATAAGTGGCACTCCAAATAAACCATCGTTCGGAATATCACCCACCCAACCACATAAAACCTCGATATATACTGGCGAAATCGAAAATTTCAACTTAACAATGTCCGACAAGGAAGAATCATCTTGCTCTGAACCATCTTTAAGAACCAAAATTAGAACTGTGTAAAATTGAATTCAATTTATTTATTATATATATTATATTATATATTTAATATTATTTTTTTTTTATTTTTAACAAAAATTTATTACAAATGTGCATAAAATGCAAATATCGACGAAGAACAGACCAAGACGACACGAACATTGTACCAAGAACGACAAATTCCAAATTAATTTTTTTGTTCGATTTTTACTGTTAACTTGGTACGAAAATTGTTCATGTTTTGGAGCGTGTACGATTTGTTCACGTTTTAGAGTTGTCAATCTAAAAATAAATCTGTTCATGTTATCCGGTGTTCACGCTAACGCGAGTCTAGTGTACACACTTAGGAAATCATTAATGACGCTAATACAGATTTCATATATTGATGTATGAAAAAAATGGAAAGTTCAAAATATAAAAATAACCCTATGTAACATATATATAACCATCTTACCTGAAGTTTGAATCCAGTTCTTGGTACATTTTCTCCAGCAGAATAGGCTTAAGACGTAGACAAACCAAGCTGAAGTAAAAAGACAAAGATTACTATATTTTGGAAAATATATTCCACGAAAAATATTTTTAAAATACAGTATATTTCATTATGAAACCTCAATTCTAATATAACTCCAATTAGCTTGACGTTATTATATCACAGAATTATCGTGAATTACAGATTCTCGGCTAACCGAAATCATCCATATTTGCAGTTTCAAATTATTGAAAAAAAAAAAAAAAAATATATTTCGATAATTAATGTACAAGGGGCGTTCAATATATTCTCGGTATCGGGGTGAAGCTGTGGTTGTATATATAAATTGACTTATTTATCAAGTAATAATATTACTTTAGTGCATTCATGTAAAATTTCATATAAATGTGATTATTAATAAAATAAAAAACATAATGGCAACAGAGACGATGATGGTGAATATTGAGCATCGCGCTGTAATTAAATTTCTCACTAAGCAAGGAAAAATTCAAAAACCTATTCATGAAGAGATGGTGGCTGTTTACCAGGGTTCCGCACCTTCATTATCAACTGTGCAAAAGTGGTCAAGTGAGTTCAAGAGAGGCAGAGAGAGCCCGCTCCGGCGCCCCGGCTACTGCTTGTACGGGAGAAAGCATCAAAGAAGTCGAAAAACTTGTTCTTGAGGATGCCCGAATAAAGGTGAAAATGATGGCAGAGATCACCAAGCTTTCAATTGGTACCATTCACACCATTCTTCATGGCCATCTTAACCTTTCAAAGGTCAGTGCAAGGTGGGTGCCACGAATGCTCACAGCGCCTCAGAAAAAAGTGAGAATCGCATGCTGTAGAGAGCTTTTGGAGATGTGTAGTGAGAACGCGGACGGTGTTATGGATCGAATTGTTACTGGTGACGAAACATGGGTCCACCACTATGACCCTGAAAGCAAACAAGAGTCCATGCAGTGGCATAAAAAAGGAACAGATCCCCCGAAGAAGTTCAAAGTCACTCCGTCTACCGGGAAGCTCATGGCCACAGTTTTTTGGGAGTCAAAGGGAATCTTGCTCATTGAGTACAAAAAAAAGGTGAAACCATCAACGCCACATCCTACGCTTCCACTTTGCATAATTTGTGGGAGGAAATTAAAAAGAAAAGACGCGGTAAACTCGCAGCGGGTGTGTTGCTTCTTCATGACAACGCTCCTGTTCACACGGCGCGAGTTTCCAAGACTGCTGCGCGAGATTGTGGTTTCGAAGAAATCCAACACCCACCCTATAGTCCAGACCTTGTCCCTAGTGATTATTTCCTGTTTCCGGATTTGAAAAAATGTCTTCGTGGAAAAAGGTTTTGCAAAATGGGTATTTTGCAGAGAAAGAGGAAATTTATTTTTTTGACGGTTTAAAAAAGCTTATCTCAAGATGTAACAAATGCAATAAACAAATAAAAACAATTTAAATTGAATTCGCATTTTCCTTCATATCGATACCGAGAATATATTGAACGCCCCTCGTACGTACATGTCGTGGTCATTAAACTTTTTGATGACATGAGCCCCCAAAAGATTTTTTTTCTTTTATACAATAAAGGATGAATCGATGGTTTTGTAGGATGAAATGATACTCGTTTCTACACTATTTTATTGAATACCAAGGGACTATATAAATTACATGCTACGTAAAATAAGATAGTGGAGAACCCCAACGTTAATGTGATAACCGACATCAAAGGTGGATAAATATAAAGAGTGGGGTCGACAGCATAAAATATAGCCAATTTAAACTACAAAATAAAGAAATAACTGTTAAAATTAAACAAAGAAAGCAACAGCAAAATATAACAAAAACAATTGCCAGCAACACAATATCGACATTAGCAGCAACAATGAACAGGAAAAGTACTGACGCGCATTCCATCTACTGTAAGATCATGAGACAATATAAAACAATGTTTCGGCAAAGGGATTTTAACTAATTTGCTCTCTAGTAAGCCACTGAAGATTATTAACCTCTCTGGGACCGGTAAATGTTCCCAATTAACTCAATGCCGCAGTCCGAAGATTTTCGGGAGACAACATTTCACCACCGAAGAGGCAAAAAGAAAGAAGTAGAAATAGTCATTTTTCACAGTTCAGCTTTCGCTGAACACTTAAGTTGGTAGTTTAAGGAATTTTTAATTTAATTTAATTTTGATGGTGTCAATATTCCTATTTAATATGCTAGGATGGGGACAAGATTTACTTGCAAATCAGGAGACCTGTCCTCAAGACCGTCCATACGCGACTAAATCACAACGGATGCAGGAGGACTCACCAAAAGAAGAAAAATCATCGCGCGCAAGGAGCGAGAACTGCGGTCTCACAAAAGAGCTGCTATCTCCCCTTTGGCGCTCCGAATTGGGAAAACTGGCAATGATAACAGTATGACCGACGCTGAGTGTAAACACTGCGAAGATCAACTGTGGGGGCTAGCAAAAGCATAGAATGCCTGCTTTCAAGTGAAGGGCTGCGGTCTAGAAAACGGAACCTTTATGATGAAAAGCTCCACCCAGCAAACCCTTGAATGGCTGAGCAATTCTGTACCGGAAATACCCCCTCTGGGAGGGGTCTGAGGTTTTCAGCCCACCCAAAATGACTCGCACCGTTTGCTGGATCCCGGCAACTCAGGAAAACGGCAGATTTGCTGGAGCGTCTTCATACCCAGAACCCTAGCCTCGATACTAAGAACCGAGAAAATAAGGTGGGTACTTCTCTCGTTGAGGGTCTAGACGAAACTTGGGTTGAGACCATCTGCTCCAGGTATGACTCCCGTCCCTATCTTCGTCTTGGAAGGATTAATTTCCACTTAAAACCCACGGTAATCATCAAAATAATCTTTACCCATATCAACCTTTACCATTCCAAGGATGCTACTGCTCTTCTATGTAGCAGACTTTCCATGATGAACACAAAGCTTCAAAGTTCAAGAACCATGGGTATGGAAAATGCGCATTTGTGGTCTTTGGTGGCTTGCGGGGTTTCTCACCACTTTACGACAAGCGGTTTGAAAGACCGAGAACTTGTCTTATTGTGCCGAAACTTCTCTCACCAACCAAGCGTGGACAGTTCTGTGGACAAGATTTAGTTGCTTCAGTTGTAAGCTAAGGAGCGAACGGAGTGGAGCGTAACTTCGTCGTTGCGTCAGCTTACTTCCCCTACGATTCTGTTCTGCCGTCACCATCAAGAGCGCTAGCGGAACTCGTAGAGTACTGCGATATCAGAAAAATGGACCTAATCATCTGCTGCGACGGTAATACTCAGAATTCTTTCTGGGGCAGCAGCAAATCCAACAAATGAGGTAACGTTCTTCTGAATTGCTTACTATCGTCTGATTTGGACATCAACAATGTTGGTTTTCAACCAACTTTTGTTACGACAAGGAGACAGGAAGTAATCGACTTAACGTTATCCAACAGATACATTAAGGAGATTACAGACTGGAGGGTTCTGTCAGAAGTGTCCCTGTCAGATCATAGGTAGATTCAATTCCTAATGGAATGCAAAACCACAACTTTGCTGAAGAGGAGGAATCCCAGAAAAACCAAGTGGATACGGTTTAAGGATGAGCTAGATAATCGTACCTCAGAAAGAGACAGAAGGTTGAGAAAGCTGTTTTAGACTTGAGCAATACTCTCACCAAATATTTTAAACTGACGTGTCCACCTAGAAATACCCTCTACAGATCAGGACTGTAAAGTACTTCAGTATTATTTGACTTCAGTACATTACAAGTACAAGTACCGAGTACTGATACTTGTACTTCAGTACGGCGGTATTTGTACTTGAAAAGAATGAAGTCCAGTGATACTTGTTTTTTTTTTCCTTTATTCGCCACAAGTATTAATTTTTACGTACTTAAGTACATAAATAAGGACTTAAGTACTTGACCAGTACTTACAAGTACTTTCAAGTATTTACAAGCACTTTCAAGTACCTTAAATTATATCAAGTATTTTATTAAAACGGATTTAACAATTAGTCGTAAGTACTAGCAATATAAGCTTGCTTTATCAATTTCGATCTATACACACCTATAAGTTTTGAGACTTTGAAAGCAAGACTGATCACGTACTTGAAAGTGCTGCTCAAGTACTTTAGTAAAAACGACTTGTATTTCATTCAAATAAAGTACCAGTACCAAGGTACTGAAGTACAAGTGCAATTCCAGGTACTGGTACTGGTACTTGATTTTGTACAGCCCTGATCGTCCCAGTCCTGCTATATGGCGCAGAAGCATGGACTTTGTCAAAAGCGGATGAGGTTGCTCTTGGCTGCTTTGAGAGGAAAATTCTTCGGGTGATTTTCGGTACCGTCTGCATAGAGGGTGAGTGGAGGAGAAGATATAACAACGAACTGTACGAGCTGTTCAGCGACATCGACTTAGCCAGAAGGGTGAAGGTCCAGCGATTAAAATGGTTAGGTCATGTAGAGCGAATGGAAACCAATGCTGCGGCCCGGAAAGTCTTCGAATCCACCCCTGAGGGACGACGCAGTAGAGCAAGACCGCGACTCAGGTGACGCACGCAAGTGGAAAGGGATTTCAACCAACTGTGCGTGCGAAACTGGAGGCAGCTAGCGAAAGATCGAGCTGGCTGGAGACGCTTGTTGGTTGAGGCCCAGGTCCACCCGGGACTATAGCGCCACATTAAGTAAGTAAGTATGTAATAGTATGGAAGAGCCTTTGGACTTTCATTTAAGTAAAAACTATCTGCGGCATTCCCTCCAAGTCCGCTCATTTCCTTCGGCTTAGTTTTAAGGTAAAATTAGATTGATAAGTATAGATTGTTTAAGTTTAGCTTGTATTTAGTTCAAAATAAATAAATAAAACTTGCTTGGAATTCCTTCAAAAGTTTGTTATCGTTTTTGCAAAATTAGGGTGAATATTTTATATGAAGCATTTAAGAAAAATATGGCTCTATAATTCGACGGTTCTATTTTATGAATCGGAAAAATAATAGATTCCTTGAATTCTTGTAGTATCTGCTTGGTTTCCATAACATTGTTGTATATGATAGTCAACCTATTGATCAGCTCCGCTATACCATACTTATAAAACTCTGCTGGTATGCCATTAGAACCGAATGCTTTCCCGTCCTTTAGCTTTGTTAAAGTAATAATCACTTTTTCTTGGCTTACTGAGGCATCTAAGGTTTCGTTAATAAATCCCAGAGTAGGATACTGGAAACTAAGCATATCCTGGTTAGGATTCAATAATTTCTTGAAGTGAGATGCTAGGAAATTTTGGCTAAGACTACAGTGGATGAAAAAGTGTTTGCTGTTCCATGCTTTGTTAAGTTCCGAAAATCTTTGGATCTCCTACAAAAGCCCAATTGCTTGGATTCAGATTCAAAGTATTCCGTCTTCGTACTCTTACATAACGCCTTTTAAGCACTGTTAGCCAGTAATAATATTAAAAAAAAATACTCAAAATTGAATTTATTTTGAGTTTTGTTTGGTATTCGTTCACTTCGCATTTTTGCTCTACAATTTCGTTTTATTTTTCGCAATATAAAAAAAATCCTTTCGACAAATATATAGTTGAATTTAAACAACGAAGTTTCGAAATAAATGCGACCAAATCGGCCTTTTCGTGCGACCCATACGCACTGGACTTTCACAGTCTGGGTTGTGCTGGGAACAAGCACCAATTTATCAACAAAAAAAAATTGTTCACGGTTCCACCTCTTTCGAGTCACTGACAATGCCCAAAGAGTATAACTGTCTAGAAAAAGCTTCTCAATCTCGCCTTTCGGAGTCGGCATTAAACTGTAGGTCCCCTCCACTCGTGAGAGAAAAATAGCACGCACAACACGAGTGGTTGCTGAGAAGCTAGGCCCAGGTCCACCTCGGACTGTAGCGCCGCCATTATTATAATTATTGTTATAAATATCAACTTCAGATCCTTGGAATTGAAGTGAAGAAAATATGGGGGACATTTTGCATTTTGAAGCAGTTGTTCTAGGTATCTCATGATTAGATCAATCGTTTCCACAATCGATATTGAGCAAGCTGCCAAAGATATAAATAACATTTATGAAAAAGTTTTTACTAAGCCGTGTCCTCTACGGAATATTAGGAATAAGAAATCCCCCCCACGGTGGAACAAAGACCTTGGGGTTATTAGAGAGAGAACTTGGACCTTTTTCAATGCGACCAAAGCGACAAGGTCATCCGAAGATTGGAAGGCTTTCAAGGCCAGTCAAAGGGACTTCAAAAAAGCAGTGTTCATTGCCAAGCGATGTACATGACGTACCTACTGCAGTGAAAGATTGAGTACCACCGAAATAAGGAAAATTATTTTCAATGAAATAGCCCTCAGAGGACACACTTAATCTTTTATTGTCAACTCATTTCCCGGACTGCACGCTCGGTAGCAACACCCCTGCGTTTATAGATAACACGGTGAATGAACTACACGTTCCTGAAACCGTAGTTGATGATGGCAGAATAGGATGGGTCATAGACTGATTTGCCCCATATAAATCCCCGGGGATAAATGGTACATACCCAGTTATGTTACAAAAGACCAAAGACATAATAATCCCTGTCCTAAGGAAGATGTATAGATCCGGCTTAATACACGGCTACATACCGTTGGAGGGAAGTTAATGTTGTCTTCATTCCAAAAACCCGGTAAGCTTTAGTCACACAATTGCGAATGACTTCCAACCTATAAGCTTGATCTCCTTCGTTCTCAAAACATTTAAGAAGGTACTCAACGCTTATATTCGTAGTAATTTTTCCACTAACACAATCTCCACAGCGCAACATGCCTACGTGAAGAGCAAAGGTGTCGAAACTACGCTTCATAGCATGATTAAAAGAACTCTGAAAGCCAAAGTGTATGTAATCGTGGCATTTCTGGACATTGAGAACGCTTTTAATAATGTGGAAACGGGGGCGATTAAGCGCCGTCTTAAGAAGGCCAACATTTAGCAGTCTATAACGACAACCATTGTAAGTCTGCTCAGTAGAAGAATAAGTAATGCAAAACTGGGTGAAAAACTCGTTCAAGCCATTGCCTCAAGATTTACGCCGCAAGGAGGGATAATCTCGCCCCTGCTTTTGGTATTGGTCATCAACGAAGCTTTGGAGCTGCTCAGAAACTTGGGAGTGAGAATAGTGTCAACCTAGAAAGACCGTATTGGTCCCGGAACACGGAGTCGGCTGCAGGCGAACAGATGACATAGACATAGACTTAGCCGAAACAGGCGGCCGGCCATGCATTTGAGCAGGGGAAAAAACATGTAGCTACTCCACGGAGTGCACTTGCCGTAACTGTCTCAAATCATGGTAGTGCAACTAGTACCTCCTAGTGGTGGTCGCCGGTAACAAACATTTCAGTACGGTCATGTCTCTGCTGAAATGCTGGCTAAATCTAGTTGGGCGAGGAGAAGGATAACTCCTTAGAAAAACCCCTAAATCCAAGGTGGAACAGCATATGCCGAAGGATGAATGGCTAGTGGGTTACCTAGTCGCTAATATGCGGACTTGGGATGCCCTGGCGAGGTTCCATTTTAATCAATGCCCATTCGCGCTATTCAGGAGCTCTGGTTCAAATGACAGATAGACTCGGGGTACTCGTGGGAACAACATTTCAAACAACAACTAAAACAAGGGCGGAGACAGCCCTAAGAGTCCCACCAACAAAAAGGTTGAAGAAACCTTAAGTAGCAGTATGTCTATAAGCGCAGAGGTGCCCAGTACCTCCGCTATTAGCACTGCCAGTATGGACATTCAAAATAAAATGGACAAGTTAAGTGGCCAAGATAAACAGAAAAGGCTAAGTGGAGCAGCAAGGAAAAGGCTCTCCTTCCTCCTAAAAAAGGGCATGAGCCTAGAACAGGCCAAAGTAGAGGCACTAAAACCAATAACAGGAGCTGTCAAATCGGCTCCAAAAAGGAAAAGATCTGAGGAAAAATCGCCTCCAGAAACCACCAACAAAAAACGACAGTGCACTAAAGTAGCAGGATCTAAAGTGCAAAGCAAGAGGAGACCTGACACAACCTACAAAGAGGCATGCGTAGGATCCAAGATGGCTGTTCTAGCCAAGGACTACCCGAACACCACCCTCACTACAGCACAAATGACCTCGCTACAAGAGGCCATCATTGACAAGGTCCTGGGACAGAAAGATAGCAGCATAAAACCACAGTTCTTAAGCTGCACATTCAAAGCAGGGTTCATTACCCTGAACTGTATGACAGAGAGTACGGTGGAGTGGCTGAAAATCACCGCACCGATGCTGAAGCCTTGGGAAGGTGCTGAGCTTTGGGCTACTAAAGAGGAATCCATTCCTCAACCATGTACCCTAGTCGGCTACTTCCCAAACGCTGCCGACACAACCACCGACAAAATACTCGACCTCATACAGTCACAGAATGCAGGTCTAAAAGCTGACTCGTGGAGGACTCTAAAAAGAGTAAACAAGGGTACATCAGCCATGTTAGTGCTGTCAATGGACCAAACAATATCCAAGACATTGGAGGAGAGAGGCAACAAAATATGCTTCAAGTTTGGTAAAATCAGCCTAAGGAAAATAAACAACACAGACAAATCAATGGAGGATCTAGAAACCCTCGACGCGGAAACGTCCAAAAATGCTGAAGAGGATGACAAAACATCCTCGAAACAGCATTATGATTAATGTACTTCAGGCCAACCTCCAGCATGCCAAAATCGCATCAGCCGAAATATGCAGAAGACATGCTGGAGGAAAGTTTAACCTGGGGTTATTTCAAGAACCCTGGGTTAACAAAAACAAAATAGCTGGACTGTACACAAAAAACTGTAAGTTAATATATGACAGATCGGCAGTCACACCGAGAGCTGTCATACTAATAGACAATGACATTAAATTTCTTCTTATTCCAGAGTTCACAGATAGAGATACGGTGTCAATTTTAATCAAAACGGCAGACACAGAGGTAGTAATCGCCTCAGCATACTTCCCGGGTGAGGACTTCGTTGTCCACCACAAATCATCAGAGACCTCACAGAATTCTGTCAGAGGAAAGGTAAAAACCTAATTATAGGTTGCGACGCCAATGCCCACAGCACGCTATGGGGTAGCAGCGACAACAACGCAAGAGGTGAGTCCCTAGTAGACTTTGCTTGTGCTTGACTTGTTAGCACTAACCTAGAAGTTGCAAATAAAGGTAAAGAACCAACCTTCCAAAATTCAATTAGAAGGGAAGTTCTCGACCTCACTCTAGTTACTAACAAAGTATCTCACATTATTAAAGAATGACAGGTATCTAAAGAACCCTCATTCTCAGACCACAACCACATAAAATTTAAAATAAATACAGGCCCTCGGGAAGAGGCTCTAGTATGCTATAGATCGCCTAAAGCCACAAACTGGGACATGTATAAATCCCTGCTGGACGAAAAACTTGTAGGAATACACCTAAACACAAATACTCCTGAGGAACTAGACAATTCTGTTGAATTCCTAACGGACACAATGATATCATCATACCATGATAGCTGCCCCTTAAAAGAAAAGAACACCACAAAGTCAGTGCCCTGGTGGAACTCTAGCCTGAGCAGACTAAGAAAGTCGGCAAAACGAGAATTCAACAGGGCCAAAAAGACGGGCGAGTGGCAGACTTATAAGGAGGCTCTTACCAACTATAATAAAGAACTCAGAACCATCCAAGAGGAAATCGTGGAAAAACTACTGCGAGAACCTAAAAGACTCTCCTGAAACGGCAAGAGTCTATAATGCGCTCTCCAAAGGTAACCATGACTCACTTGGCCTACTTAAAGACCAAGAGGGAAATCTGACACACAACTTTACTGGCACCCTAGAGGTACTATCAAAGACTCACTTTCCCGGGTGTATTATAAAAACCAACAACCAACAACAACGACATACGGGCTAATGCCTTCTTCCACAAAGGCAGAAACACTAACGTCAATGACTACATTACATATGAAAGAGTCGACTGGGCAATTAATAGCTTCAAACCCTTTAAAGCCCCTGGACCAGATGGTATCTTTCCCGCTCTCCTAATACATTCACCCAACAAGTTAAAGGCATTATTAGTCAAAATCATCCGAACTAGCCTAATAAATAAATATATTCCAAGTAAATGGAGAATGGTCCAAGTAAATGGAGAATGATCCCTCCGGACCCCTTTGTCCGGGGGCTAAACAAATGGACCTGTCCTCCCAGTTGGAGGTTGTGCGTGGGGTTAACTTCCTCACCACGTAAAAAAGTAAGGAGTTGAGAAGCAACAATATGCCTCGGATACGGACGGATTTACTGTTGACGACCCCAGCAAACGGAATAAGGACAATGACTTTCGGTTCTGCACGTGGAATGTGAGGTCCCTGAACAGACCACGTGCAGCCGATGAACTCGCGGAGGCCCTAGACTGCTATAAAGCAGACGTTACCGCAATCCAGGAAGTGCGATGGGATGGGCCGGGCAAAAAGAGGATGAAAAACTGCGATATCTACTACGGCGACTGTTACAGAGAGCGAAGGCAGCGATTATTTGGATGTGGATTTGTTGTTCGAGGCAGACTTAGGCAAAAAGTCTTAAGCTTTAAGTACATAAGCGAGCGCCTCATAACAATCCGCATCAAGGCTAAATTCGGCAACATCAGCCTAATCTGCGCCCACGCCCCAACGGAGGACAAAGATGACGATAGCAAGGATGACTTCTATGATCTCCTAGAAAGAACGTACGATCAATGCCCCAGCTACGACACCAAGATCGTTCTAGGAGATTTTAACGCTAAGCTGGGTAAAGAGGACATCTTTGCTAGAGTCATCGGTAAACACAGCCTGCACGACACCACGTCCGAAAACGGACTCAGGCTGGTGGACTTTGTTACGGGGCGAAACCTCTCTGTAGCTAGCACGCGGTTCCCACACCTCAACATCCATAAAGGGACCTGGCGGTCCCCTGATCATTCAACCGTCAACCAGATTGATCACGTTGCGATCGACGTCAGACACTCCTCCAGTATTCTTGATGTCCGAACTTTCCGAGGCGCCAACATCGACTCGGACCATTTCCTTGTTGTAGCCAAGGTAAGGACACGGATATCGAGAGAAGAACGGAGTCGAGGAAGCCAACCACGGTTTGACGTCGAAAAGCTACAATCGCAACAGACTGCCAGGAACTTTGCCGATCGAGTCTCCCTGAAACTCTCCGCAAGTTCGACGCCGCCTGCACTAACAATAGACGAAGAATGGAAACGTTGTCAAAGAGCCATCAGAGAAGCCGCTACTGATGTGCTGGGTTTTAAAACCCCAACAAGGAAAAACCCCTGGTTTGACAACGAGTGCAGGCAGGCACATGCAGCAAAGCAAGAAGCCTACCGGGCAACGCTGCATCGAACTACGAGAGCTGTTCGTGAGCTCTACGAACAGAGAAGAAGGGAAGAGAACCGGCTTCTCAGGAAGAAAAAGAAAGAGCACGAGAAGCGCGCGATCGAGGAGATGGAGAGGTGTTATGGCAGGAATGATGTCCGAAAGTTTTACCAAAGGGTAAAACTTTTATCGAATGGATATAAAGTTCGGACAGAAGCTTGCCGGGACGAAAATGGACAGCTAGTAGTAGATTCGCAGTCGATACTGAGAATTTGGAAAAATCATTTCTGCAGACTGTTGAACGGCGATGAGGACACAAATACCGCTGTCAGGCAGAATGTTCCACTCAACACAACGGACGATGATAGAAGAGAATACCGTCCCCCCGACCTAGACGAAGTCAAGATAGCGATATCGAGACTGAAGTCTAATAAAGCTGCTGGTGCAGATAGTCTGCCCGCCGAAATGTTTAAAGCAGCTGGAGGTGATCTGGTAGGGCACATGCACCAGCTCATCTGTAAGATAGGGTCGGAGGAAAGCATGCCCGATGAGTGGAATCTCAGTATCGTTTGCCCGATCCACAAGAAAGGAGACCCCTTTGACTGCGCCAACTATCGAGGGATAAGTCTCCTTAACATCGCCTACAAAATCTTCTCTGCCGTTTTGTGTGAACGCCTGAAACCATTCGTGAACAAACTGATAGGTCCTTATCAGTGTGGTTTCAGGCCCGGGAAGTCCACCATCGATCAAATCTTCACACTGCGGCAGATCCTGGAGAAGACCCAAGAAATGCAAATTGACACACACCATCTATTTGTCGATTTCAAGGCCGCATATGACAGCGTGTATAGAGACGAGCTATGCAGCGCCATGTCTAGTTTTGACATTCCTGCTAAACTCGTCAGACTGAGCAGGATGACGATGGAGAACTCTCGCTGCTCCATCAAGGTCGGTAACGAACTCACCGAGACCTTCAATGTCAAAAAAGGTTTTAGACAAGGCGACGCGCTGTCATGTGATTTCTTTAACATCATTCTTGAGAAGATCGTGCAAAACTCACTGGCCAACACAAGAGGCACGATCTTCCAAAAGTCCGTTCAACTGCTAGCTTATGCGGATGACATTGACGTGATTGGGAGAATACAGCGAGCCGTCAATGATGCGTTTGCTGGCATTGAAACGGAAGCGGCTAAAATGGGTCTGGCGGTAAACGAGGGCAAAACAAAGTATATGCTGTCATCGAGAAAGGACGCACAACATCGACGACTTGGCCAGAACGTCACCATAGGCAGCTATAACTTTGAGGTAGTAAAGGACTTCGTCTACCTTGGCTCCGCGGTTAACAGTACAAACAACATCAGTACCGAGATCAAACGCAGAATTACTCTTGCCAACCGCTGTTTTTATGGGCTCAAAAGGCAATTGAGTAGTAGAGCCCTCTCTCGGAAGACCAAGTTGACTTTGTATAAGACCTTGATCATCCCAGTCCTGCTTTACGGTGCAGAGGCATGGACAATATCCCAAGCGGATGAACAGTCTCTTGGTCTTTTAGAGAGAAAAGTTCTGCGCGCGATCTTTGGTCCTGTTTGCGTTGATGGCATTTGGAGGAGAAGATTCAACCACGAACTGTATGGGCTGTACAGCGACATGAGTCTAGCCTAGCGTCTACGGATCCAACGCCTAGGATGGCTAGGCCATAGCCATGTAGAGCGTATGGACAACTTAGCTCCGGCCAGAAGAGTCTTCGACTCTGAGCCTGTGGGACAACGCAACAGAGGACGTCCACGAACAAGGTGGCGCACACAAGTCGAGGGGGACCTCGGCCGGCTTGGTGTGCGAAACTGGAGACAGCTGGCGAAAGATCGTGCTGGCTGGAGAGGCATGTTGGGTGAGGCCCAGGTCCACCTCGGATTGTAGCGTCCTAAGAAGAAGAAGAAGAAGATATAGCATATGTACTCGTATATACATAAATACATTGCGTTGCTACAGTCTGGGTTGAATTTGGCCCTAGATTTTCAGGGAAGAAGGGCTAACAATTTTTTGCCGACTCTGGACGATGAAGTCTGAAGTTTTCTTCACAACTGTACTCGCTGAACATTTTCATTTACTCCTGAGAGCTGGTGACGTAAATGTGAAAGTTGTTGTTGTAGAGTGACATACTTACCCACTACACGCCAAGGCGCCCACGCAAGCATAACATATAAACTGGAAAATGAAGCATTTTAATAAAATTTTAAATACTTACTGCCTTATTTCCTTTTCTTTGTCTAATAAGCAACGAATTTCTCGTAAGTCCAATAGAAATTCTTTATCCATTTCTGTGTCATAGTACTCAGGTCCTGAATGCTGATATGTATATGTCCAATATTCCATTATTGATTGGGAACAGTAAAATAAATCCGAGAAGCTTAAGTAATTTAATTTCTTTTTGGATGTTTCAAATCGAAGGCAAGCCAAAAAAACAATAGAGGCATATTTTCTGGAATATACAAATATGTGAAAACAATTTAGAATTTTAACTATTACATAACATAAATAATCTAGTGATTTTTTTTTAATGACGAAATTTGTAAGTTTTTCCTGGTCGTGGGTGAAACGGTTCATATACGCTGTTCTCTAATAAATTTCCATTTAAACTGTGTTTTTTGTTGTACAGTAAATACATGCCAGAAATTCATTTCTGCCAGAACTTCTTAAAAAACACTCTATGCTTAAAAAACAATTTTATTCATCCTGTGTTAATGTCATATGAAGCTTAATTTTGTTTTTTTTTTTTGTAATGTGGTATTACAGTAGACTCGCGTTAGCGTTAGCCTAATGTGAACAGATTTTTTTTACATTGATATCTCTAAAACGTGGGCGCCGTAGCCGTGTGGGGTGGTGCGTCGACCCATGCGCAGAATCAAATTCTAGTTCACGCAAACAATTTAAAAAAAAAAAAAATGTTCACGGCTCCACCTCTTTCGAGTCACTAACAATGCTCAAAGAGTATAACTGTCTAGAAAAAGCTTCTCAATCTCCCTGTTCCGAGTATTAAAAAAAGGCATTAAAAAACTGTAGGTCCCCTCCACGGACGGAAACAGAATTACAGATGACGAACTCTGCAAACGAAATAAGGACAACGATCTTCGGATCTGTACGTGGAATGTTAGGTCGCTTTATAGGACATGTGCACCGAACAATTAGCGGAAGTCCTAGACTGCTACAAAGCAGATATCACCGCCACCAAGAAGTGCGATGGGATGGGCCGGGCAAAAAGAGGATAAAAAACTGTGATATATACTACGGTGATTGCTACAGGAAACAAAAGCAGCGCTTGTTTGGATGTGGATTCGTCGTCAGAGGCAGACTTAGGCAAGCAGTCTTATCGTTCAGGTATGTGAACGAACGCCTCACGACAATTTGCATCAAGGCTAAATTCGCCAACATAAGCCTAATATGCGCACATGCCCCCACAGAGGAGAAAGACGACGACACTAAAGACAGTTTCTATGAGCTCTTGGACATATGGATGTCCGAACGTTTCGAGGTGCCACTACCTTGGACCACTACCTTGTTGTACCCAAGGTAAGGTTGCGGATATCCCGAACACCGCCAAGACAAGGAAATACTGTGAGGAAGTTCGACGTCGGACGGCTACAATCGCAAGAGATCGCCAAATCCTTTTCCGATCGAGTCTCCCATAATCTCAGTAGAAGTAATTTGCTTGTAACACCAAGTATTGAAGACCAGTGGCAATATTGCCAAAAAGCTATCAGAGATGGCGCCTTTGATCTGCTGGGTTTCACTCGGACACCACAACGAAACCTCTGGTTTGACGACGAGAGTCGGCAGGCGAATGCAGCTTAGCTAGAGGCTTACAAAGCGGCACTGCAAAGAAGGACAAGAGCTGCTCGCGAGCTCTACGAGCAGTAAAGGAGATACGAACACAGGCTTCTCAGGAGGAAAAAAATGAGCATGAGAAGCATGCGATCGGAAGAACATAGAGCTACCGCTGCAGGAATGAGGTAAGGTAGTTTTACCAGGGTAATGTCAACCAGTCTGGGTTATAAAGCCCGAACCGAAGCCTGCAAGGACGATTAAGGGAACATCGTAGTAGAATCACAGTCGATGCTGAGGATATGGAAGAACCACGTCTGCAGACTGTATAACGGCGATGAAGAACCGAATTCCGCCGTCAGGCAGATTGAACCATTCAACTCGAATGAAAGGGACGATGTAGATCAATAATTCCGTCCCCCGACGTGGATAAAGTGAAGAAGTGAAGATGCTCCGGCCCGGAAAGTCTTCGAATCCACCCCTGAGGGACGACGCAGTAGAGCAAGACCGCGACTCAGGTGACGCACGCAAGTGGAAAGGGACCTCAACCAACTGTGCGTGCGAAACTGGAGGCAGCTAGCGAAAGATCGAGGTGGCTGGAGACGCTTGTTGGTAGCACCACAAGTAAGTAAGTATGGTCCCCTCCACTCGTAAGAGAACAATAGCACGGACAACACGAGTGGTTACTGAGGAGCTAGGCCCAGGTCCACACAGGCCCGGTCCTAGCTAGATAAGCGCCCTGAGCAAGACCTACGTTTAGCGCCCTGTGCAAGACCTACGTTTAGCTCCCCGTCTCTTTTTTCAGTCATGGTGGTCCTAAAGTAATTTTTTATCATTTTTTTTAGAAAAACTGCCTTCTCCTGAAGCTACTGTGGCTTGTATGGTGTTTAAAATTTGGAATAACTAGATTGGGAGCAGGATAATCTAATCTTCTGTAATTGTTAATCAATTCGCTTGATCTAGTGTTTTAAACTAAAATGCTACCTTAAGAACGGTTGTAAAACGGAAAACATTTAGACGTGTAAAAGTTGAGCAGCGCGATTTTAATTTATTTTTTAATAACCACAAGTGATAAATTTGCGATTTCTTCGGAAATCAAAAACTTAAGATAATTGGCACGTAGGAATTAATAAAAATTCGTACTTAAACATGCCGAAGTGTGAAAAATGCAAAGTGCAAATAAGAGGTGAAACGGACATAAGATGTTCGGGTGTTTGCAACAAAGCTTACCACAGCAACGCGAAATGCTCGGGCTTGGATAAATATTCCAGTGGCGTATTAACTACAAATGAAATGGTTAGATTTATATGCGATGAGGTGAATTTGAACGATCACTTAGGCAACATGAAGACGAAATTAAGGCACTTTTAGAGGATATTGAAAGTCGTTATATGCAAGGACTAAACGAAATGAAAAAAAAAACAAAAATTTGTGAAAAAAGTATAACGGAAATCGGGAAAATTAGCGAAATTACGGATAACTTTGAAAAGGAAAGCGAAAATATATGGACAGAAATGAAAAGCATAGTGAAAAATAAACAAAACGTAGTGGCGGGAAAGCAGATGTCATTTGCTGATACTGTCAGATCATCAAATGACAATTCAGTGAAACCAGTGATGCCAAAACTGGGAAATGAATTGCCCCTAATAATTAAACCAAAAAGTGTACAGAATAGTAATAAAACAAAGGAAGACCTAAATAGAAAAAAACCTATATTTCAAATATTCATAACTCACATAGTAGCATTGTAATAATTGAAAGTGAAGCTGCAGATGATAGAGACAAAATTAAAAGTGCAATTGAAGAAAGTGTAGGTAAAAACTATGAAGTGAAAGTTCCTAATCAAATAAAGCCAAGGATAATAATACCAGATATCTAGTTTAAAACTGAAGAATGTAATATAATTGAAACATTAAAGAATCAAAATGAGGTAATAAAAAATAGTGAATTAAAGCTCATCAAGTATTTTGAAAGAAACGAAGGCAATTTAAAAAAATTCAGTGCAGTCATTGAAGTTGATAGGGACTCTTTTCCTAAAACTATAGAAATAGGTAAATTAAACATTGGATGGGAACGTTTTTGATGGAGTAGAAATAAGACGATGCTACAAGTGCAAGAGCTTTAACCACAAGGCTATTGATTGTCGAAACGCGGAAGAAGTATGTCTAAAATGCTTTGAAAACCATAAAACAAAAGAGTGTAACAAGGAGACAATTATAAAATGCATAAACTGTTCACGTGCAAATAATAAATCAAACCTAAACCTAGATATAAATCATAATACACTAAGTAGATTGTGCCCAGTCTACCTAAACAAACTTGAAATTAAAAAAAAAACGTATTGGCTATTAGCAACCAAATAAATTAAGTGGTATTTATTTAAACATTCAAGGTCTTACAGGAAACTTTTCAGTGTTGGAAGAGCTTGCATACAAAAATAAGTTTGATTTTATAATCATAAGTGAACACATATAACTAGTGATGTAAGAGAAAAGGAATATAAATTAAATAATTATAAAACATTTTGTTGTTTGTCAAACTCCAGGCATACAGGCGGAGTTGTGATTTATGGCAGCAATAAAGTAAAGGCTCTCGAAATAACATCAAAATCGATTAACTTTAAGCTTTGGATACTATTAATTAAAATTAAGAGTGGACATGAATGTTGGAATGTTATAGGTCTCTATAGATCAGAAAAAATGTGTATTTCAGAATTCAACATAGTATTTAGCGAATTTCTGGAAAACAATTTAAAATTTAATGAACATCTTTGTGTAGCGGGTGATTTTAATATTGATTATAAAAGTGAAAGCTGTGATAAGAGGGGAATTGAGGCAGATATTATAAAAAAATTTGGTCTGAAACAAATAATTGGTGAAAGCACAAGAAATACTAAATCAACCTCAACCCGTATTGATTATATTTTAAGCGATCATGTTTAGCGTATAAAGGCTGCTGTGATAAAAGACTGGACAATTTCAGATCATGAAACTATTAAAATTGACTTGTACCTAAACAAAATTGAAAAAAGAAAAGCACAGTGTATTAAATGTGAAATACGATTCAAAAAAATTCGAAACAGAAATTAAAAACAAAATAAATCAATCAGCATTGTTGGACTTTGATATATCGGTGGTCTTTAAAGATATTGTTGAATCTGCTATAAATCACTTACCTAAGTATTTTAACATAAAACCCTACTATGTAGAATGGTATAATAATGAACTAATGCATCTCAAAAATGAAAAAATTCGGCTTTATAATATATGCACAACTTTTGGTCTTCCGGAAACTTGGCAGAGTATAAACGGATACGTAATAATTACAAAAATTTGTGTGTAAAATACAAAAATAAATATATTGAAACAAAAATTGAAGAAAAAACTGGGAATCAAAAGGATATGTGGAAAGTTAAAAAAAAATACGTCTTGTCAGATGTTCGTGCTAAACTTTGTGAAATTGAGATAAATGATAAAACAGTACTGAAATTGCAAATCAATTAAATGAATTCTTTGTTGATAGTGTTAATGAGATAAACGAGTATATTCCTAATATTAACTATGACGATAGTATAAGAGATTCTTTACGGGTGTTTGAATTTAAACAAATTAATGCATCTGAACTGGAAGAAATTATAAAGAAAATGAACAATAAAAGTGATTTTAATGGCTTGAAATCAGAAATGTTCCTGGACAGTAAAGAAGTAATTTTCCCATTATTAATAAAAATCATAAATTGTTCCTTAATGGAAGGTGTAGAAAAGTATCTACTACAAAATGGTATATTGTGTGAAGAACAATCAGGCTTTCGTAAGAATCATTCAACTGAGACAGCACTAGCATGGGTCTTAAATGAATGGAAAAAGGAGATGGACGATGGAAACAAGATATTGGCACTATTCCTGGACCTGAAGAGGGCATTTGAGACTGAAGATAGGAACATTTTATTGAAGAAGTTAAAAAATACGGTGTTAGAAACAAAGAGCTTATATGGTTTGAATCTTACTTATCTGGCAGGACTCAAAAAGTAAAGTTAGAAGATGTCTATTTACCACTAAGGATCAATTTTGGGAGTAATACTTTTTTTTATTATACATAAACGATTTAAAAGACTGTCTAAAATTCTTATTTATATTGTTGGTAATAATTTCAGACTCTGTGAATTAAGACTAAATGAAGATGCGGATAATTTATACAGATGGTTATGTAAAAATAGGTTAATGTTAAATGTCTCAAAAACCAAATGTATGTGTATTGGTACTAATATTTCAGAAATTAATGTTCAAATAAATGGTAGTAAAATTGAGTGTGTTGATAAAATAAAATATTTGGGCATAATTACGGACAATAAATTATCGTTTAACGAACATGTAGATTATTTATGTGGCAAAATTGCTAAGAAGATAAACTTTATGTATAGAATAAGAAAATGTGTTTCGAAAAACTGTGCAATTAATATCTACAATTCTATTTTTTTGCCACATTTCAACTATTGTTCATCAGTAATATATTTGTGCTATACTACAAAAATTAACAGCCTGCAAACTTTACAAAACAGAGCTATGAGATGTATTTTAAAATGTGGTTTAAGAACTCATATAATAGGAATGCTGAATGAATTAAAATGGATGAATGTTAAACAACGACTGGTTTTAAACGCTTTAATTTTTATTTTTAAATTAAAAAATGGACTGTATCCTATGTATCTCCAAAGAAATCTGCAATATGAAGGCAATTATTATAATCTAAGAAATGTAAGAGATTTCCGATTGCCTCTTTATAGTCGAGAAAGAAGCCAAAATAATATTTTTTATAAAGGTGCTCAATTGTATAACAACCTCAATACAAATGTAAAAAATGAAATTAATTTTGTCAGTTTTAAAAACAAAGCTGTTCAACATGTATTACGATACTATTAAGAAATATGTATATGATTTTATAAGAGTTTTTTTTAAACTAATAAAGTAATAAAACTAAAACTAAAACATAACAGTCATCACCATCGCAAAGAAGATTTTTCTGGAAATTTAGATGATATTTCAAGACTTCTAGCAATACGCTCCGTTATTAAACATAATCATACAATTTTTCATCTGAACTCATTTCAATTAAAGTATGTTTAATATTTTCTAAAACCTCAACACTTGTTGATAAATTGACAGAGGGACTTTCCAAATATTTCTATAAGTGCCGTATATATCTCAGCTAATCGTTTTAATGCATCAAGTTTGCTTTCTTACCTTGTTTCTGGAAGAGGTTTCAAAGTAAGGCTTGCACGTTTTTTTTTTACTTGAAAAAAGTTATTTAAGCATTGAATTGTGTCAAAAGCTTAACAGAAACAGCACCGAGCTGAATCATTGACTACTAAATTTAATCAATACGAGCTGCATGGGACGAAAAATGCTCTTGGCCAAATTCTGATCTGAACACCAGATTCTTTACCCTTCATATTTAAACTGTGACCTCGACCGTTGCTTATTGAAATTCCACGAAATTCTGGTTTTTCTAAAATTCACGTTGTAAGCTCCTCTCCGGTCTTGGTTCTCCTTTAAAAAACGTTAAACAACAATAGTAATTTGTTCTATGCGACTCTTGTCGGTTGTTGAGTCAACAAAAAGCGAAAAGTATTTGCCTTCTTTTAGCATGGACACAATTTGATTAGTAACAGTTGTAGAAAAGACATTAACTTTTTAATTTTGTATATTTTTGCTCAAATATTTATTTTGAGCTTCTTGATTCGTTATTCTACTCAAGTGCTCCCCCATAACAGAAGTTCCTCGAAAAGTTAATGCTTGAGAACCAAGAAATTTATGTAAACTAATTAGTGTTTGCAAAACAGCTCTCTAATATTTTGTTTCAGCTTCGATCGGGGTCAGTCTGTTGTTGTCCCAGATCTCAAAACTTCCTGTATCTGTGCATGACAAGGCTTGGGAATTTTTGTTCATTGCAAATAAAATACAAACAAAATTATAGAGAATAGAGTTTGCTAGGCAATATGTACAAAAATCCCCCAGAAGTGAAACATGTGTAATTGAATTTTCTCGGTTCCAAAGATCCCAGATGAGACATCGAACAAAAAGCCAGAAACGTCTTGACTTTGACGATAAACAATTTAAAAATAAAGTATGACGGACAAACAAAGATTGGAAATTACTCCAGGTGGTACTCGCGAGAGCGAAAATCCACCCGTAGTCTTCTCGACTACGGCTGGGGCAAGGATTCTGGAGGCCCCAACCATCATACAAAAGGCTAGCGACAATCGCATGGCGCAAAGAAACTCCGGAGGAGGTTGAATGCGCAAGTGCTGAGAGTCGCACCCCCTTGGTGGCGACGGCAAAAAGAAACAGGTCGGCAGAGATAGCTCCAACCGAAACCGATCAGTCTATTGGAGCCAACGCTACCTCTCCTTCTGCTGATTCGAACAGGATCAAGAGGAAGAAGATCTCAAGCGTTCCTGATCCCTCTGCTGATGGCTCTCCCTGCGCACAACGTCCGGATGAAACTAGTGCTGCAACCCTCAAAGGACGCAGTTCTGGCGGACGGAGGTTGAATGACGTCGGAAGATCCACCAACAGAAGTATCCCAACTCCTGTTGGCGACTCCTCCTGCGCGCAAGATCCAAATGAAACAGGTGCTACAACCAGCAAAGGCTGTAGCTCCAGTGGATGGAAATTGGCCGATGCAGGCGAAACCGCGAAGAGGAAGAAGAAAAAAACCGAGCGCAAGGAGCGAGAATTGCGGCCCTATAAAAGAGCTGCTATCTCCTCTTTGGCGCTCCGAATTGGAAAAGCTGGCAATGATGACAGTATGACCGACGCCGAGTGCAAACACTGCGAAGATCAACTGTGGGAGCTAACAACGGCAGAGAATGCTTGCTTTCAAGTGGTTTGGAAAACGAAACCTTTGTGTTGAAACCCAGCAAACCCTTGAATGGCTGAGCAAATCTCTGCCGAAAATCCCCCCCCCCCCTCTGGGAACCACAACTTTTGAGGTTTTCATGCCGCCAATGCTGCTGGATTCCGGGGCAACTCAGGAAAACGGCAGATGTGCTGGCGCGACTACATATCCAGAACCCTGGCCTCGAAACCAAGAAGTGGAAAATCTACTCTCATAAGGAGAGTAAGAACCGGGAAAATAAGGACGGTTCTTCTCTCGCTGTGGGTCTAGACGAAACTTCGGTTGAGATCATCCGCTCTAGGTATGACTCCCGTCCCTATCTCCATCTTGGAAGGATTAATTTCCACTTCATTTCCAAGTAGTGCGGATAATGGACGAAAACCACGGTAAACATCAAAATAATTTTTACCCAGATAAACCTTCACCATTCCAAGGATGCTACTGCCCTCCTATGTAGTAGACTTTCCATGGTGAAGACAAAACTCCACATAGCATCCTTTCAAGAACCATGGGTGTGGAAAAATCGCATCTGTGGTCTTGGTGGCTTGCGAGGTTTGTTACCACTTTATGACGAGCGGTCTGAAAGACCGAGAACTTGTCTTATTCTGCCGAAATTTCTCTCAGCAACCAAGCTTGTACAGTTCTGTGGACAAGACTTGGTTGCTGCAGTTGTAAGCTACGAAGCCAATGGAATGTGGCGTAATTTCGTCGTAGCGTCAGCTTACTTCCCCTACGATTCTGTTCTGCCGCCACCATCAAGAGCGCTAGCGGAACTCGTAGAGTACTGCGATATCAGAAAAATGGACCTAATCATCTGCTGCGACGGTAATACTCAGAATTCTTTCTGGGGCAGCAGCAAATCCAACAAATGAGGTAACGTTCTTCTGAATTGCTTACTATCGTTTGATTTGGACATCAACAATGTTGGCTCCCAACCATCTTTTGTTACGACAAGGAGACAGGAAGTAATCGACTTAACGTTATCCAACAGATACATTAAGGAGATTACAGACTGGAGGGTTCTGTCGGAAGTGTCCCTGTCAGACCATAGGTACATTGAATTCCGAATCGAATGCGAAACCACAACTTTGCTGAAGAGGAGGAATCCAAGAAAAACCAACTGGATACAGTTTAGGGATGAGCTAGATAATCGTATTGAACCTCTCCCTAAGCTCAGAACGATACAGAAGGTAGAGAAAGCTGTTCTAAACTTGAACAACACTCTAACCAAATGTTTTGAACTGACGTGTCCAGCTAGAAATACCCCCTGCAGATCACCTGTTCCATGGTGGAACGCAGAACTGCAGACAATTCTCAAGGAAACCAGGAAACTTCTAAACAGATCTCTCAAGACCGACTTGGAAGAGGACTGGAACCTGTATCGTCCGTTCAAAACGAAAATAATATAAGAGGTTATTTCGGATATCGAAAAGTGCCTCCTATGTGGAAAGATGGAAACACTCGGTGAAACCAGCAGACTGGTTAAAGTTCTTAAAAAGGACAAACCAACCAAACTGGAAACACTCAGAAGACCAGACGGTACCTACACTGAGTCAAAAGCTGAAAAGCTTAGCCTAATGCTAGAGACTCATTTTCCAGATAAACAGATTACAACCGGCTCAAAACCAGCTCCTATCCTTGGAAGTGAGGATGAGCTGATAAATGTAACACGACGATGCTGGTTTGTTTCATCGCTCGTGGTGACAGGTGAAGCTTTCAAATACGCAGTCGCGTCCTTCGATGGTTTCAAGTCGCCTGGTACCGATGGCATATATCCAGCCTTGTTGCAAAAGGGTATAGACAAGTTGCTGCCGGTTCTGAAAATAATCTTCACAGCCAGTCTGGCACTCGCCTATATCCCGACCCCTTGGCGTACAGTTAGGGTGGCCTTCATACCAAAGATCGGTAAGGGGGACTACTCACTCGCCAAGAACTTTAGACCTATCAGTCACCTCTTTCCTGCTGAAAAGCATGGAAAGGCTGGTTGAGCTTCATGTGCGCAAAACCGCTTTGCGAATTCATCCTCTGTCTCAGATGCAACATGCCTATCAGCGCGGAAAATCTTGCGAGACTGCACTTCAAAATCTCGTTGGCAGAATTGAATGTGCACTCGACAGGAAAGTGAACGCGATGGGCATTTTCATTGATATAGAGGGTGCCTTTGACAATGCGACTTTTGATGGCATGTGCAACTCGGCCAGAGAACACGGTGTAGATGAATTATTAGTGCTTTGGATTAAAGCAATGCTGATGAATAGAACTTTTATTGCGGACGCGGACTGTGGCCAGTATGTTATAATAATAATAATAATAATAATGGCGGCGCTACAGTCCGAGGTGGACCTGGGCCTAGCTTCTCAGCAACCACTCGTGTTGTGCGTGCTATTGTTCTTTCACGAGTGGAGGGGACTTACAGTTTAATGCCGACTCCGAACGGCGATTTTGAGAAGCTTTTCCTAAACAGTTATACTCTTTGAGCATTGTCAGTGACTCGAAAGAGGTGGAGCCGTGAAAAAATGTTTGATGATTTTTTCGAGATTCGAACCGACGACCTCGAGCGTAGGAGTCGACGCACCTACCCACTACGCCACGGCGCCCACCAGTATGTTATGGCGGGGGTAAATAGGGGCTGCCCGCAGGGTAGTGTCTTGTCTCCTCTGCTATGGTGCATGCTGGTTGACTCTCTGCTCGATGCTCTCAATAGTCCCAACATTTACGCCCACGCCTATGCAGATGATGTAGCTGTTCTGTCTGTCGGATCATGCCTAGCGGATGTGCGTTCAAAAGCGCAGGCAGCTCTAGACGTGATCGACGATTGGTGTACCAGAAATGGGATTTCAGTCAACCCTCTTAAAACCGAGGTTGTCCTCTTTACGAGGAGGAGGAAATTGACTCAACTAGTACTAAAAGGTGTCACTATCCGCTTTTCCGATGAAGCTAAATATCTGGGTGTCATTCTAGATAGGAAGCTTCTGTGGAAAAAACACATTGAAACGAAAATTGCGAAGGCACTGTCAGTTTTCTGGCAGTGTAAAGGAATTTTCGGCAAATCATGGGGTCTATCACCAAAAAGATCCGTTTGGATCTACACGGCTATGATTAGGCCCCTTTTCTCCTATGCATCGGTCGTTTGGTGGAATAAGCTTTCGCGTAAATACGTAACTGCTGCTTTCACCAAGCAGGTCTGTCTCGGCTGCATGGGGGCCTTCCCTAGCACGCCCCCCCCCCTAGATGCCCATATCATCGGGTGTACTCTCAAGGCCATCTTCCGTTTAAAAAGAAGTGGTTATTGGTACAGCTCGCACTGGAGTTTCGATGACCTTGCGCACCGCTTCTCCTTTGACCCCAGTCTTATGGATATGCCGTCTGACGCACAGACACCAGTACTCCAGTACTGCGACGAACATACAAAGTCGACTTTCCCTGTACTCAGGACTGGCTATGGCTATAATCTGTGCCAGAAAAGGAATGTAATCGAATTTTCACGGACGGCTCCAAGACCAGTGTAGGATCTGGTGCTGGTGCCTTCGTGGAGAGCGATATCTTTAGACTGCACGCCTCGTTAGGTAAATTTGCGTACGAGCTATATTGTGAAGAATAGGTGGAAGGGGCGAAGTATTTATGTCTGTAGCGAAAGCCAAGCTGTGCTTAAGGCCTTGCTCAACCCTTAAACCACTTCCAGGATAGTTCAGGAATGCAAGTCTTCTCTGAATTTGATCGGTAGCTTGAATTCGCTAAGACTTGTCTGGGTTCCCGGGCACCACGGGATCACGGGAAATGAGATCGCTGATGAACTTGCTAGGCGATGATCAGATGAGGCTTTCTCAGGACCTGAACCTACGCTGGGACTGCCCGCGTCCTTGGTTAGGGCCAGGCCCGGTCCCAGCTAAATGAGCGCCCTGTGCAAGACCTGCGTTTAGCGCCCACAACCCCCCCTCCCCCCTATTTTTTGAAACATGGTTGTCTTAAGTTTGAATTGGGAGAGCAATAACTAGATTGGGAGAAAGATAATCTCGGTTTGACCTATATATATAAAATGTAACACTTCTAAACATGAGCTTTCTGGTTTTACTAGGGGGACTAATACAGTTTTGTAAATTAAGGAATGAGGAACGTATTTTTCAAGCATTAGCTTGTTGAAAACTAATAATCAAAAAAATATTTTAATGTTATTTGAAAATTAAAAATTCGTTTTATATGCTTCAAGCTACTCAAAACTTTCTTTTGATCTAGTGTTTTGGAATAAAATTCTAACTTAAAACTTTTTTTCGGTTCTAAACTATTTTCGTAACATTCATCACAATCGTAAAGAAGATGTTTCGGGAAATTTAGATGATGTTTCAAGTAAGCATCGAATTGTTTCAAAAAACATAACAGGTGCTCATTAGGCACCGAGCTGAATCATTGACTACTAAATTGAATCAATACGAGCTGCATGGGACGAAAATGCTCTTGGTCGAATTCTGTTTTGAAGACCAGCATCTTTTCCCTTCATATTTGAACCATTATCGTAACTTTGACTTCGACAGTTGCTTATTGAAATTCCTTGAAATTCAAGTTTGTTTAAAATTAACTTTGTAAGTTCCTCTCCGGTCTTGTTTTCTCGTTTAAAAAACCCAAAACAACAATAGTCAACAATAAGCGTAGAATTTGGCCTCTTTTAGCATGGACACAATGTGATTAGTAACAGTTGTAGTTAAGATACGTGTTATCTAATTTTCTAAATCTAAATATTTATTTTGGGTTCCTTGATTCGTTATTCTCCTCAAGCGCTCTCCTAACACCAAATCAAATAAGGTTACTTCCTCAACAATCTGTAAAAAGTTACCATTATTAAGCTCAAACAACACTTCAGAAGTTCCTCGAAAAGTTAATGCTTGAGAACCAAGAAATTTATCTAAACTAATTAGTGTTTGCAAAACAGCTTAGCTCTATCTAATATTTTATTTCAGTTTAGATCGAGGTGAGTCTATTGTTGTTTCCGTTCTCAAAACTTTTTTGAAAAACATCCTGTATCTGTGCTTGACAAGACATGGGAATTTTTGTTCATTGCAAATAAAATACAAACAAAATTATAGAGAATAGAGTTTGCTAGGCAATATGTACATAAATCACCCAGAAATGAAATATGTGTAATTGAGTTTTCTAATACATTACATTACATTTTTCAAGAAGAAAAAACCAAAAAATTATTTTTTTGTTTTGGGTGTATGCTCAATTGTAAGAGGTAGTGTATATATACCCACTGTACTCATTCTCCTTTCAAACAAATATGTATAATGAGTAAATTTCTTTCATACGTGCAGAAATAAAATCTCCTCCATAGGAACTGAGTTTATTATTTCGAGATTTTTGAGTGCTTGTGCAAGAAATTATCTTGCACAGTCCTGTGTGTGATTGGCCATTTGTGTGAAGAATGAAGAGAAGAGAGAGAGACGAGAAATTATGTAAATTGTATTGAGTAAGGCGCCATACGTGCAGAAATAAAACCTGCACGTTGTCACTCAAAGGATTCCATAGGAACTGAGGATTGAGTTTATTATTTTGAGAATATTTCCTAAGGAAATATTTGAGTGCTTGTGCAAGAAATTATCTTGCACAGTCTTGCGTGTGAATGGTATATTGTATGAACAGGTGAAATTATGTAGTTTGTATTATTTGAAAATAATTGCGTTCAGAAAGCGTTAAGAAAGGCAAAGGTAGCTTGGACGAACCAAAATTTTATGAAAGTCAGTATATCGATAAATTGCATATTGTTTGTTTAGGGTCACAATGCGCCCCCAAGCGCTTGGCGCCCTGTGCATTTGCACATCCTGCACATATGGTAGGGCCGGCCCTGGTTAGGGCTTCCATCGATGGTTGGACTTTTCGAGAGCACAACCGCAGGTGCCATGACTCTCCAGGATGTAGACAGACGAAGCGCATGCTCCCCAACGTCTGTAAGAAATCCGCGGCTTTCTTGTTATCTCTTAACAGAAAAGACTGCAGACAACTTATTGGCGTACTAACGGGGCACTACACCTTCGCCAAACACCTAAGTGTGGTTGGCCTAAGTGACGAAACCCTCTGTGACGCCTGTGGAGCCAGTTATTCGGCGCTGATGAGGTGAGAGCTGATGATGTAGGCTTCTCATCACAGAAGCGCCTGCTGGTCCTTCGGAAGACCAGGAAATTTCAGTAAAAGTAGGTTGCTGCCTGGTAGTACAATGGACCAGTCTTGAGTCTGAGTGCTCCAGTGTAGTGTGACAAAAAACTATGACAAAAAAAAATTTAATTTTCTAATACATTTTTCAAGAAGAAAAAAACCAAAAAATATTTTTTTGTTTCGGGTGTATGCTCAATTTTATAAGGTAGTGTATATGCGAGTATATATACTTACTGTACTCATTCTCCTTTCAAACAAACATGTATAATGAGTGAATCTCTTTCATACGTGCAGAAATAAAATCTGCACATTTTCTCTCCTCCTGAGTTTATTATTTTGAGATTTTTGAGTGCTTGTGCAAGAAATTATCTTACCCTGCACACTTCAACCACTCTCCCCGCGGAACTGCCGTTAGGTATTACTTCGCGGGGTTGGTTAGCATAACACACTATGTGCTTCATATTATCCAATTCGGATTTTCTTTCTCTTTCGAGCCTTCTTAGCTCGTTCTGAACGCTCGTTATAAAGGAGCAAATCTCTAGCCATTTGTCAGTTGAATCTAACGAACCAAGAGTTCGGGAGTTGGTAAATTTGTTCTCCCCGCGGCAAAGCGTCTGCAGTAGAATATTGCGTGCTCTGCGTCTTCCTCTTCGACCGCGCATTCTGGACAGGAGGGTGAGCTGTCGTGACCAAATCTGTGGAGGTATTTTCGGTAACCTCCATGGCCCGACAAGAACTGCGTGAGGTGGTAGTTGCAGTCCCCGTGTGTTCTCGATGTCCAAGCTTCTATCGCGGGGATAAATTTATGGGTCCATCTGCCTTTGGTTGTGGTGTCCCATCTGGCTTGCCACAGTGCCATAGATGTTGCCCTTTCTTCCTTTTTCAGGCATCTTGCGCTAGTTTCCGCGCGATTTGCCGTTCGCCCTAGACCTTATGCATCTCTTTGGCGAGAATGTCGATGGGGACCATACCCGCGATCACACAGGCTGCTTCGTCCGAAATTGTTCGGAAGCCGCTGATTGTTCTTATGGCGCACAGCCTGTATGCTAACGAAAGCTTCTTTGTTGTCTCCTTTACCGAAAGAGCTCCCGCCCAGACTGGCGCGGCATATAGAAAGATTGAACTTACCACTCTGGAAAGCAAGATCCTTCTTGGGTATCCGGGTCCTCCGATGTTCGGCAACATACCGGAAAGTGCTGTCTGCGTCTTTGACGCTTTTCTGCTGCAGTATTCGACGTGCTTTTTGAAGTTAAGTCGGTTGTTGAGCATCACTCCTAGCGAATCCCTGGATCTAATTAGCTGGGAGCCAACGCGAAAGTTTGCGTATTCCACAATCTTTCGGCTGGGTATTAAAACAGCCTCTGCCTTGTGGTCCGCTAGTTCGAGGTCGGAAGATTCCAGCCAATTTTTGATCCTGGCGATTGCTTCGTTTGTGACGGTTTCCACTTCGTGGATGTGCTTGGCCACCGTCACGACCGCGATGTCGTCGGCAAAGCCGATTATCTTGACTCTATGTGGCAGCGTCAGTCTCAGTACTCCGTCGTACACTAGGTTACACAGGAAGGGTCGAAGAACTGAACCCTGTGGGACGCCTGCCGAGACGTCGTGGTATTTAATACCCTCGTCAGTCTGTTACCTGAGTTTTCTGTTGGTGAAATAATAATAATAATAATAATGGCGGCGCTACAGTCCGAGGTGGACCTGGGCCTAGCTCCTCAGCAACCACTCGTGTTGTGCGTGCTATTGTTCTGTCACGAGCGGAGGGGACCTACAGTTTAATGCCGAATCCGAACGACGAAATTGAGAATCTTTTTCTAGACAGTTATACTCTGAGCATTGTCAGTGATTCAAAAGAGGTGGAGCCGTGAAAAATGTTTGATGTTTTTTTCGAGATTCGAACCGACGATCTCGAGCGTACGAATCGACGGACCTATCCACTACGCCACGCCGCACATTGTTGTGTGTTGGTGAAATAGCTGCGGATTATCCTCCTCAAGTACTGCGGTGTGCTCATCCTATTTAGTACTCTCATGATGCAGGACCAATTTGCCGAGTTAAACGCGTTTTTGATGTCCAGCGTAACTACGGCGCAGTATTTTTTTGTGCCGCCCCTCCATCTTAAGCCCGCTATGACTTCGCTTGCTGTATCCACCACCTCCTTAATGGCGTCGATGGTAGAGCGCGATTTTCTGAAGCCGTACTGATGGTCGGATAGGGCTCCTCGCTCCTCAGCCACGCCGATTAGCCCGCCATATATTATACTCTCCAGGATTTTCCCCGTGGTGTCCAGCAGGCAAATCGGTCGGTACGCTGACGGTTCTCCGGGCGGCTGATTGCCTTTGGGTATAAGTGCACAGTCCTACGTGTGATTGGCCTTTTGTGTGAAGAATGAAGAGAAGAGAAAGAGAAACGAGAAATTATGTAAATTGTACTGAGTAATTGTCATATGTGCAGAAATAAAACCTGCACGTTGTCACTCAAATGATTCCATCGGAACTGAGGATTGAGTTTATTATTTTGAGTCTTGCGTGTGAATGACATATTGTGTGAACAGGTGAAATTATGTAGTTTGTATTATTTGAAAATAATTGCGTTCAGAAAGGCAAAGGTAGCTTGGACGAACTAACATTTTATGAAAGTCAGTATATCGATAAATTGCATATTGTTTGATTAGGCTCACAATGCGCCCCCAAACGTTTGTTGGCCTGTGCATTTGCACATCCTGCACATATAGTAGGGCCGCCCCTGGGTCCACAACAAATCATGAACGGTCCAAAACTTGAACAACAATTTTTGTACCAAGTTAACAACACAAATTCGAACAAGCTGCATTTTAATTTGGAGTTTGTCTCTCATTGTACAAGATTCGTGTCGTCTTGATCTGTTTTTCGTTGTTCTTTGCATTATATGCACATATGTAATACATTTTTGTTAAAAATAAGAAAAAATATTTAAAAAAACAATTATGTAATAGTAAAAATTAATTATTTTTAATTTGTGATATGAAAAACGTTTTTAAATTAATTTCTACCGTGGGGTAATCATCTGCTTTTGTCAACATTTTATCTCCGCAAACGTGAACTGGCTTGATTTGTAATTGTTTGCATTATCGTGAGTCTACTGTACTTTACTTTACTTTTTATTTCGTTCTTAAGTTTACAATGGAAAGCCCCTGCACAATTTACAATTCATTGATATGATATATAATATTTTATTATATCTTTCAACTGAAATATGTATTTTAGTAAATATATATATCAATATCCTTAAATAACTTATGCGAGTTGTATGCCCTCTGCCGGCAATATTAAGATAAATGCCATATTGTAAAATTTCTTTTTATAAGAAAAAATAAAGAAAAGATGGCCACTTTCGTCAAGGCGATCAAGGTGACAAATCGTGACATGAAAATTTTCGAGTTTTAAAATTAAAATAAATAAATAGTTAAAATAATTAGTGGGCGCCGTGGCCGTGTGGGCTCGTGCGTCGACCCATGCGCATTAGACTTTTACAGTCTAGGTTCGAATATAAGTTCAGACAAACAATTTTTCAAAAAAAAAATTATTCACGGCTCCACCTCTTTCGAGTCACTGACAATGCTCAGAGTATAACTGTCTAGAAAAAGCTTCTCAATATCGCCGTTCGGAGCATTAAACTGTAGGTCCTCTCCACTCGTGAGAGAACAATAACACGCACAACACGAATGGTTGCTGAGAAGCTAGGCCCAGGTCAACCTCGGACTGTAGCGCCGTCATTATTATTATTATTAAATAAATAATTAATTAATTAAATATGTAAATAATAAATAAATAAACAAATAGTAAATTAATTAATAAATATATAAGAAAAAAATAAATATATGTATATCTATATATATACACATATACATATTCGTTGTTGAATCTTCTCCTCCAGATGCCATCAATGCAAACATTGAAGGTCTCGGTGAGTTCGTTACCGACCTTGATGGAGCAGCAAGAGTTCTCCAACGTCGTCCTGTATAGCACGTTGTCATATGCGGCCTTGAAATCGACGAATAGGTGATGTGTGTCGGCTTGCATTTCTTTATTGTGGACTTCTCTGACCTATTAAGTTGTTCACAAATGGTTTCAGACGTTCACACAAAACGGCAGAGAAGTTCTTCTACGAAACTTATCCCTCGATAGTTGGCGCAGTCGAAGGGGTCACCTTTCTTCGAAATACTGAAATTCTACTCTTCGGGCATTCTTTCCTCCGACCCAACCAGAATATCCCAAGTAGTTCACCGGTAAGTCCGTCCGCTCCAGCAGCTTTATTCGACTTCAGTCTCGATATTCCCATCTTGACCTCGTCTAAGTCGGATGAATTCTTGTCCATCATCGTCCAAATTATAAGGAACATTTTGCCCGAAAGCGGTATTTGTATCCTCATCGCCGTCTAACAGTTTGCAGAAATAATTTTTTCCAAGTTCTTAGTATCGACTGTGCCTCTACTACCAGCTGTATATTATCATCCCGGCAGGCTTCCGTCCGAGATTTAAATCCTCCGGATAATTATTTTATATTTTGGTAATACAGGCCTAATAAAAACATCAGTCTAACGCCCCTCTTCACCTTACTCGAAGAAATTACGGTGCAATCACCCAATGTTATCATATTTGGTGATCTTAACAGTAATCTGTTACTTGAAACTAACCAAGTTGAAGGTCTGTGTAGTCTTAACATGTTTCCCGTCCCAATACATTTCTTTGGTGGATCTAGTACACTTTTGGACGTCTTCTTTGTAAATAATACAATATGATATCCATCTATGATCAACTATTTCTTTTGTTTTTTCAATGCATTTTTATTTATATCTACATTATGCTTACATCCTAGACAAAATGCTAATCCTAGTTGGGCGGACACTGTTCTTAATTCTAACTTACTGGCCCTCTGCGAACTCTCTAAGCTAAACTTAACCTTAATCTATGTCTTTCGACCTTAGTTAAAACTTAGATAATAACTTAAAATCTACCTTAAAATAACTTAAAAACTAACTTATAAACTAATCTACACAACAAGTATGTACATACATATATACATGTATGAATGTACAATGTGGTTCTATTTACAAATACATATATGTAAATATATATAATAATAATAATGGCGGCGATATAGTCCGAGGTGGACCTGGGCCTAGCTTCTCAACAACCACTCATGCTGTGCACGAGTGGAGGGGACCTACAGTTTAATGCCGATTCCGAACGACGATATTGAGAAGCTTTTTCTAGACAGTTATACTCTTTTTGTATTGTCAGTGACTCGAAAGAGGTGGAACCGTGAAAAAATGTTTGGTGTTTTTTCGGGAATCGAACCGACAATATCGAGCGTAGGAGTCGACGCAACTACCCACTACGCCAACATATACATACATATGTTTTTTTTATTTTTTTTTTTCGTTTTTTATTTTTTTTTTCTTTTATTTGCATATCTACATCTACAAATTACCTTAAGACTACACTAAGCTATGTAAGTCGGCTACAGGTAAGCAGCTGTTGATTCGCTGATATCCCGCTCTATCCCGGGTCTAAAGGGTTCGACGAGGGGGTTCCCTCGTTTCCCAACCACCAGAATGTTTGAAGCTGCATGGCAACATCCCGAACATCCCGACTTGATACCGCTGTACTGAACCGGAGGCGACGCTCCTCAGCTCGTTGTGCGACGGTGCGGTCGTAGTTGAGTCGCCCATCCACAGTTGATTGGGCGACGTGAAAGATAAGCGGTACCGCATTTTCGTCTTGTATCAGACCGTGCTTATCGAAATGGAGAAATGCTTCTGGGGGAACAAAGCCGTTATGACGTACCTTTTCGTGGTATTGTGGGTTGGGGTAGTAAGCCCCGGAGATCAGATTGTTAATCGAGTTCATCGCTCTGGTATAACCTCGAACCATCTTCAGCAGAAAGTTATCCACCCTTATCACGTTCGCCCTGTTGTATAGGACCTCATTGGAATAGAATTTTCTGTACCGGGATTCTGGTGTTCTGTAAAGACGAAGGCAGGTCCTAAGACAAACCCTCTCAAGCACCCGAATCTTTTCCATCAAGCTTGCACTCACGTTTTGGCCTGATAAGGGCCATGTAGCAGATTACCTTCACCCTCACATCGAGTTGGCTGCTGTAAAACAGTCTCTTTGTGAGAGCGAAAGCACCTCGGACTCTGGCCAAAGCAGCCTCTATATGTTTATTAAAATATAGAAAGTGATGAAGCCAGATCCCCAGGTATCTGACTACAGTTCTTTGCGCCAGTGGTTGTCCATGTCGTCCAACAACTGAGTACTTTCGCCATTTTTTTTAGTATCCGTCGAAGCCTTCTGCAACGGCGTTCTGAATGGATGGATTCCGACTTCTCGAAGTCAATTTTCAACTTCCAGTCGTCGCAATTTCGCATGAACGAATCAAAATCACCCTGCACGAAAGTGGAGATGTCCTCGATCTTTGGCCTTGATCTGTACACTATCATGTCATCTGCGTACGCAATTACGTGGGGAAGAGAACTGAACTGAGATCACTCAAGTAAATGTTGAATAGCATCGGCGAATTAACGGCACCCTGTTAGAGACCATTTTTAGAGATCACTTTGCCATTCTTGAATTTTCTGCTGGTAAGCATGTTACACAGTAAGTATATTAGTGGTTTATTTATACCCAGCTGATTGAGCTTGTAGAAAAGTCTTTCTAACCATACGGCGTCGAAGGCCTTCTCCAAATCAATCTTACAGGCACCTGTACATTGGTTCTTGCTCTTGTTCTATTGGATATCCGACACCAGTTTCGACGCAGCATGAATAGTGTCATGTCCCGCTTTGAAACCAAATTGGTTATCCGGAATATGTTTGCCCTCAGCCCATTTTAGTAGAGCTCTGTTAACTACCCTCTCGAATACCTTGCCGGTGTTCGGAAGGTGACTAATTGACCGGAGGTTGCACGGATTGGTCTTTTCGTCGTTTAGATATGGGCTGTACAATTGCGGTTTTCCAATGCTTAGGATAATGTGCATTATTCAGAGCTTTTGTTAAACAGAACTGTGTACATATTAACCATGCCTTAGTACAATGTTAAAAATCCCGTCGATTCCAACTGACTTTTTCTTCTTAAGTGATTCGCAGACCGTTTGGAGCTCTGTCTTTGATATGAACGGGGGATAAATCCTTTCATCGGCGATGGCATTATCTGCCATGTTGCTGCCACGCCACGCCACGCTGTTCTCAGATCGCCGTTGTTGCATATCATCTCGAAGTTGAGAGTTGCTCACCAGTACGCGGTTCTCCAAGTCGTAGTTCGGGCGAGCACTCTCGTTTACCTTATATACTTCCTGAAAGACCGCGCCCAGTGCCTCCAGTTTTTCCTGTGGATCTTCAACCACAAAGAAATTGTCATCAAGAACTGCGTTTGCTGAATCAATACCTGCTATTATCAGTATTTGTTCATTGTTCGTTGTTCTGGGAAACTTAAGACACGGAAGTTCACTTTGCTTGCTGCTCCGGAAGAATTTATTTATTTGTTAACAGTTATCCTGTAGTTAACAGAAATCCTGTAGTTCTGATTTATCAGGGATTGATCGTTTTTAATGAGCGACTTCAGTGCCCTAATTTCCTCACTTCGTCTGTCAGTAAATCGTCTGTACACGGTTTTCAATCTTGACAGAAGTCTACTTTTTTGTTGGTGGAGTGCGTCAATTGTCGCGTTGCGGTATAAGTTTTCGTTGTTGGTTCGGTTATAACGTGGTATAGAACTGTCCATCGTTCGTTTTATTGTCTCGTCCAATTGTACTAGATACATGTCAATCTGCTCGTTTGAAAGGTTTCTATTGGACGGTATGTGGAGCGCTTTCGAGGAGAGTGCTGTCAGTTCTTTGGAGAAGGATGTCCAGCGTGTCCTACTGTAGTTGTAGGGATAGCTTTGAACAAACTCTCCTAATTCCGCAATGTCGTTCGAGATTTTGATTTCGGCACTGAGTCCGCAATGGTCACTGAGGTACACAAACGTGTTCAAACAGTTTACCGTCTGTATATTCGTGTCTGTAAGTTGCAGTCTTGCGTCTAACAGCATAAGATCCAGAAACGAGCCGCTTCTGGGGAACGACGAGATCTCCGTTGCTTTCAAATCGAGTCTATACTCGACACTGTGTAAGCAAAACCAGTTATAGAGCTGGTTCCCTCTATCATTGGAAATTATGTTTCCCCGATATCCATGTGGGGCATTTAAGTCCCCGGCAAAAATGAAGTAGTTCTCCTCCGAGTACAGCATTAGGCATCGGAATAGTAAATCGAGCTCTGCTATGGTTGTTGTGGTATGAGGCGAGTCGGAGGAGTAGACCGACACCATATACAGCTTTCTCCCACTGCGGAGAGAAATGCAGACGATGCAGGTCTGAAACTGAAACCTACGTACTTCACCACTATACACTACTTTGTGTTTAATATTATTTTTGATGAAGATCGCAACGCCGCCTCCACCACTGGAGTTGGGCCGGTCTCTTCTAATAATATTGTATTTACTGTGCTCCAATTTGTGTTTCTGCCTTAGCTTGGTTTCGCTTATCAGAAACAACTCTGGGCTTTGGTCATCCAACAGTCCGTACAGCTCGTTTCTTCGTTCGATCCTTATCAGTACTTTGTAAGTTCTTTCCGCCGGCGCACCCATTAGGATGATTGACGTGCTTGGTTCTGCATGAGCGCCAGAATTTGGCCCACCTGCTCTTCTAAACGAACCATACAACTTTCCATGGACGTTTTCCAATCGGGCGTAGATTCAGGTGCTCTTGGTACTGAAAATTGTGGCACTACCTTCGGTAGTCGTATTCCCCCGACCAGACGCCATTTGGGCGTAGGTGACATGAGGGTTGACGGTTATGGCTGCCCCGAGTGGATTTTTCACTGGGATCTGCTTCTGCAGAACCGTTTTTGATTTTATTGCCTGGAACTTAGGACAGCCCCGATAATTAACGGTGTGTCCCGCGTACCCGCAAAGTACGCACTTGAGCTGTACTGCACTCGTCCGCCTTGTGCTTCTCACTGCATTTGACGCATCGAGGCTGCATTTTGTAGTTCGACGCGGCGTGCCCGAACCTTTGGCAGCGAACTCATTGTAGAATGCCCTCGCTCCGCCTTATTTTTTCCCATTTTCAAGACCAGAAATCCAAATACTTTATTTTTTTAGATTGTCTAGTTTGCTGTTGGGTGACAGCTGAACAACGTAAAACGGTAATTGCCGCCTCTCTCTTTTTGCCCTTGCTGTGGTGAAGGACTTGACCCCGACGAACTCGCTACCATCGCACACTTGGTCTTTGAGCATTTGGAGGATCTCCGTCGTTTCAAGCGGCGTCGGGATCTTCAGTAACATGCTCTGCAGTTTTTCGCCCTTGGGGGAGTAGGAGAAAAACCCCGTCGTCGACAGCTTTAGACACCTTTTGATCATGTTGTGATGATCTAATGTCTCGCAGCGGATTGAAAAATGTTCATCCCTGTTTTTTATGTACAGAAAAATTTGCTTTGCCTACGGCCGATTTACGAGGGGCGTTCAATATATTCTCGGTATCGATATGAAGGAAAATGCGAATTCAATTTAAATTGTTTTTATTTTTCAATATAATCTCCCCTAACATCAATGCATTTGTTGTAGGAATCGGGTAGGCACTGATTGGCGTAAACCTGGCGATGCCCAGTGTTATAACTTTTCCTATACATCAATTGTGCTTATTTTACCTCCAAGTGGTAGCCATCGGGTACTGGTTGTAGTTCACCCGAACTTAACCTGCTAAACTTATAAGTGCGACCTCTTGTCCTAGGGGTAAAAAAAAAAAGGAACTGGTCCTCCAGGTTGGGGGTTGTGCCGTCGGGGTAACTGCCCGGCCACATTAAAAAATAAGAAGTTACGAAGCAACAACAAGCCTCGGAAACGGACGGAATTACTGATGACGAACCCCGCAAACGAATTAAGGACAACGATCTTCGGATCTGCACGTGGAATGTAAGGTCCCTTTATAGGCCACGTGCAGCCGAACAATTAGCGGAAGCCCTGGACTGCTACAAAGCAGACATCACCGCCATCCAAGAAGTGCGATGGGATGGGCCGGGCAAAAAGAGGATGACAAACTGTGACATTTACTACGGTGACTGCTACAGGCAGCAAAAGCAGCGCTTGTTTGGATGTGGATTCGTCGTTAGGGGCAGACTTAGGCAAGAAGTCTTATCGTTCAGATGTGTGAACGAACGCCTTACGACAATTCGCATCAAGGCTAAATTCGCCAATATAAGCCTAATATGCGCACATGCCCCCACAGAGGAGAAAGACGACGACACCAAAGACAGTTTCTATGAGCTCTTGGACAAGACATACGAGCAGTGCCCTAGCTATGACATTAAAATTGTCATAGGCGATTTTAATGCAAAGCTGGGAAGAGAGAGTGTCTTTGGTAGTACGGTCGGGAAGCACAGCCTACACGACACCACCTCCGATAACGGATTTAGGCTGATCGACCTTGCTGCGGGGCGAAATGTTGTAGTAGCCAGTACACGGTTCCCACACCTCAATATTCACAAAGGAAAATGGAGATCTCCTGATCAATCAACCGTCAACCAGATTGATCACATTGCGATCGACGCAAGGCACTCCTCCAGTATTATGGATGTCCGAACGTTTCGAGAAGCCAACATCGACTCGGACCACTACCTTGTTGTAGCCAAGGTAAGGCTGCGGATATCCCGAACACCGCCAAGACAAGAAAATACAGTGAGGAAGTTCGACGTCGGAAGGCTACAATCGCAAGAGATCGCCAAATCCTTTTCCGATCGAGTCTCCCTTTATCTCAGAAGAAGTTCTTTGCCGCCGACACCAAGTATTGAAGACCAGTGGCAACATTGCCAAAAAGCTATCAGAGATGCCGCCTTTGATGTGCTGGGTTTCACTCGGCCACCACAACGAAACCCCTGGTTTGACGACGAGTGTCGGCAGGCGAATGCAGCTAAGCAAGAGGCCTACAAAGCGGCACTGCAAAGAAGGACAAGAGCTGCTCGCGAGCTCTACGAGCAGAAAAGGAGAGACGAACACCGGCTTCTCAGGAGGAAAAAGAAGGAGCATGAGAAGCGCGCGATCGGTGGAATAGAGAGTTACTACTGCAGGAATGAGGTAAGGAAGTTTTACCAAAGGGTAAAGTCAACCTGTCAGGGTTATAAAGCCCGAACCGAAGCCTGCAAGGACGATCAAGGGAACATCGTAGTAGAATCACAGTCGATGCTGAGGATATGGAAGAACCACTTCTGCAGACTGTATAACGGCGATGAAGAACCGAATTCCGCTGTCAGGCAGATTGAACCATTCAACCCGAATGAAAGGGACGACGTAGATCAACAATTCCGTCCCCCCGATCTGGACGAAGTGAAGATAGCCATATCTAAACTAAAGTCCAACAAAGCTGCTGGAGCTGACGGCCTAGCGGCTGAGCTCTTCAAAGCAGCAGGCGATGACTTGGTAAGGAGCATGCACCAACTCATCTGTAAAATATGGTCGGAAGAAAGCATGCCCGATGAATGAAACCTCAGCATTGTTTGCCCGATCCACAAAAAAGGAGACCCTCTAAAATGCGCCAACTATAGAGGCATCAGTCTTCTAAATATCGCTTATAAGATCCTATCTGCCGTGTTGTGTGAACGCCTAAAGCCATTCGTCAACAACCTGGTCGGTCCATACCAGTGTGGCTTTAGGCCTGGAAAATCCACCATCGACCAAATATTCACGCTGCGGCAGATCTTGGAAAAAACCCAGGAACAACAAATCGATACCCACCACCTTTTCATCGATTTTAAGGCCGCGTATGACAGCATCTATAGAGACGAGCTATACAGAGCAATGTCTAGTTTTGGCATCCCTACCAAACTCGTCCGTTTGTGTAGGATGACGATGGAGAATGCACGCTGCTCCATCAAGGTCGGTAAAGACCTAACCGAGACCTTTGATGTCAAAAAAGGATTCAGACAAGGCGACGCGCTGTCATGCGACTTCTTCAACATCATACTTGAAAGAATTGTGCAAAACTCGCACGCCAACACCAGAGGCACAATCTTTCAGAAGTCCGTCCAATTACTCGCATATGCCGACGATATTGACATAATCGGAAGAACACAGCGTGATGTCAATTGCACTTTTGTGAGTATTGCGACGGAGGCCGCGAAGATGGGTTTAACGGTAAATGAGGGCAAGACCAAGTATATGCTGTCAACCAGAAAGGACACCCAACACCGACGTCTCGGACAGAACGTCACAGCTGACAGTTATAACTTTGAGGTAGTCAAGGACTTTGTCTACCTAGGCACCGCTATTAACTCAGACAACGACACCAGCGCTGAAATCAAACGAAGAATAACTCTTGCTAATCGCTGCTTCTTTGGGCTAAGAAAGCAATTGATAAACAAAGCCCTCTCTCGAACAACCAAAGTAACCCTGTACAAGACCCTAATCGTCCCAGTCCTGCTATATGGCGCAGAAGCTTGGACTTTGTCAAAAGCGGATGAGGTTGCTCTTGGTTGCTTCGAGAGGAAAATTCTTCGGGTGATTTTCGGTCCCGTCTGCATAGAGGGTGAGTGGAGGAGAAGATACAACAACGAACTGTACGAGCTGTTCAGCGACATCGACTTAGCCAGAAGGATGAAGATACAACGATTGAGATGGCTAGGTCATATAGAGCGAATGGAAACCAATGCTGCGGCCCGGAAAGTCTTCGAATCCACCCCCGAGGGACGACGCAGTAGAGGAAGACCGCGACTCAGGTGGCGCACGCAAATGGAAAGGGACCTCAACCAACTGTGCGTGCGAAACTGGAGGCAGCTAGCTAAAGATCGAGCTGGCTGGAGACGCTTGTTGGTTGAGGCCCAGGTCCACCCCGGACTGTAGCGCCACCTTAAGTAAGTAAGTAACATCAATGCATTTGTTACATCTTGAGATAAGATTTTTTAAACCCTCAAAAATATAAATTTCCTCTTTCTCTGCAAAATACCCATTTATTGCCGACGTAAGTTCTTCATCATCCGAAAATCTTTTTCCACGAAGACATTTTTTCAAATCCGGAAACAGGAAATAATCACTAGGGGCAAGGTCTCGCAATCTCGCGCAGCAGCCTTGGAAACTCGCGCCGTGGAGCGTTGTCATAAAGAAGCAACACACCCGCTGCGAGTTTACCCCGTCTTTTCTTTTTAATTTCCTCCCGCAAATTATGCAAAGTGGAAGCGTAGGATGTTGCGTTGATGGTTTCACCTTTTTTTTGTACTCAATGAGCAAGATTCCCTTTGACTCCCAAAAAACTGTGGCCATGAGCTTCCCGGTAGACGGAGTGACTTTGAACTTCTTCGGGGGATCTGTTCCTTTTTTATGCCACTGCATGGACTCTTGTTTGCTTTCAGGGTCATTGTGGTGGACCCATGTTTCGTCACCAGTAACAATTCGATCCATAACACCGTCCGCGTTCTCACTACACATCTCCAAAAGCTCTCTACAGCATGCGATTCTCACTTTTTTCTGAGGCGCTGTGAGCATTCGTGGCACCCACCTTGCACTGACCTTTGAAAGGTTAAGATGGTCATGAAGAATGGTGTGAATGGTACCAATTGAAAGCTTGGTGATCTCTGCCATCATTTTCACCTTTATTCGGGCATTCTCAAGAACAAGTTTTTCGACTTCTTTGATGCTTTCTCCCGTACAAGCAGTAGCCGAGGCGCCGGAGCGGGGGTCGTCTTCAATGCTCTCTCTGCCTCTCTTGAACTCACTTGACCACTTTTGCACAGTTGGTAATGAAGGTGCGGAACCCTGGTAAACAGCCACCATCTCTTCATGAATAGGTTTTTGAATTTTTCCTTGCTTAGTGAGAAATTTAATTACAGCGCGATGCTCAATTTTCACCATCATCGTCTCAGTTGCCATTATGTTTTTTATTTTATTAATAATCACATTTATATGAAATTTTACATGAATGCACTAAAGTAATAGTATTACTTGATAAATAAGTCAATTTATATATACAACCACAGCTTCACCCCGATACCGAGAATATATTGAGCGCCCCTCGTACATACCTTAGCAGTCTGTTCAATGTCTGTCTTGTAGACATTTATCGGTGGCACTTTCTCTTTCTTGCTGGTCTTCTGCTATTGATGATGTTGTGCTACGGGCTGTTGCGCTGCTGTCTGCTGATGTTGCTGGCTGCTGTTGCTGCTGAGCTGCTGTCTACGGTTGTTGCTGGGCAGCTGTCGGCATATGTTGCTGTGTTACAGGATGCTGCTTCTTTTGTTGCTGCGGTTGTTGCTTTTTTGGCAACTTTTGTTGCACTTGGACCACTGGTTCCTGGTCCCACATCCGTCTAGCGAGAGTGCTAGCTCACAACTCTCTTATTTCCTTGAGGAGCTTGATTGTTCTCTCTCTCAAGTATTCAACTTCATTCGTTTTGGATCGAATTTCTTCGAGTTCGTCTTCTGTGTCGGAGCTGGGCTGCGACTCAAAGCTATTGCTGCATACCGCGGGGAATGCATACATAGGGGAATTCTTCGTTCCCGTCTGCTTCGGACTCAGCTGCTTCTTTATTCAGCATTGGTGTTGATGCCGCAACACCCTGCGTAACACCCTACGCAGCACCAAGCGTAACTAATGGTCTTGTCCTAAGTCCTTGTAAGTCTGTGTCTCATAATTTCTAAAAATGCATTAGACCCGTAATATTTCCCTCACGTTAGCCTTAATGGTGCCACTATAGAATATGTCGTGTATAAAAACTTAGGAATGACATTTAATCGTAATCTGACTTGCACACGCACATAAATTTCATAAATGGAAAAACGTATGGTGGGTTACGCTTGGTCATTTTCGTATTTTCGAACTTGCCATTTATTTTTCCACCTATCTTTATACGAGTAACATATTTGTCTCATCACCTCATCAATTCATTTTGTCTCGACTCCAGAGAAGTATAAATGTAAATTAACATATTAAGTTCTACTTTGATTTTATTTTTTTTTTTTTGTTTTTTTTGTAACTTTGTATTTACTCTTATAAAATAGATGAAAACCTACGCTCAGTATTGTACACCTCTATGTAGCTGGCATTGTTTTATAAGATTGTATCTTAAAACTTGGGGGCGCCGTGGACGTGTGGATTCGTGCGGTGACCTAAGCGCATTAGACTTTCACAGTCTAGGTTCGAATAAAAGTTCAGACAAACAATTTTTCAAAAAAAAATTATTCACGGCTCCACCTCTATCGAGTCACTGACAATGCTCAAAGAGTATAACTGTCTAGAAAAAGCTTCTCAATCTCGCCGTTCGGAGTCTTCATTAAACTGTAGGTCCCCTCCACTCGTTAGAGAACAATAGCACGCACAACACTAGTGGTTGCTGAGAAGCTAGGCCCAGGTTCACCTCGGACTGTAGCGCCGCAATTATTATTATTATTATTATCTTAAAATATCAGCTTAAGTAAATAAATAAATAGACAAATAAATAAATAAAAATGTCGGACTTCATTCCTGCCGTAACACCTCTCCATCTCCTCATGGTTTTCTTTTTCGACTCCGTTGGTTTCTTGATATCCCCGTTCTTGATCCGAGTCGATGTTGGCTCCTCGGAAAGTTCGCGAACATCGGGAATGCTGTAGGAGTGTCTGACGTCGATCGCAATGTGATCAATCTGGTTGACGGTTGATTGGTCAGGGGACCGCTAGGTCCCATTATGGATGTTGAGGTGTGGGAATCGCGTACTTACTACAGAGTAAGTTCACTACAAGTTCACCAGCCTGAGTTCGTTTCCTGATGTGTTGTCGTGCAGGCTGTGTTTTCCGATGACTCTAACAAAGATTTCTCCTTCTCCCAGCTGTGCTGGTCGTTTGTTCTTCCTAGGAGATCATAGAAGTCATCGTTGCTATCGTCATCTTTGCCCTTCGTTGGGGCGTGGGCGCAGATTAGGCTGATGTTGCCGAATTTAGCCTTGATGCGGATTGTTATGAGGCGCTCGCTTATGTACTTAAAGCTTAAGACTTTTTACCTGAGTCTGCCTCGAACAAATAAATGTATCATCCATTCAACCCACATACCCAAGACGAGTTAAAAGGAAGCCCCCAATCCTCCGCCACAAACGATACCCCTGTTTCTACCACCTAAACGGGAGCTGATGCGACTTTATGGTTTGTGGAAACAGGGAGTACTTGTCCGGGAAACAATATTTCGAAAAAAATAAACTAATTGAATTTTTCTTATCTTGATTTTTTCATTCTGACTCAACATATTAACTCGTGCATTTTAGTTTTAATAACCTAACTTGTGTATCTTAAGTGCCTTTCACATGAGCGGCGACCTCGAATGTTTCGAAATAAATTTATATATTTCAGATAATATCAGCAAGAATGTAAACTTTTTGGTATGCCAGAATTAGCATTTTGAATTATCGAATTTTTTCATGAAGTAAAAACTTAAAAAAATATTGTTTAAATAAGAAAATTATCGATTTCGCTTTTTTTGCGAATACAACAATCTCTTCGCGATTTGTCAAACTGAAGTCACGATTAACCGTTCTCGATCTACAAATTCGCGAAATCCCTGAGCGAGAGCATATGAAATTTTAAATTTTACCCTGACAAATCGCGGCTACCGGCGAATTCCATGTGAATGAAGTTTCAAAATTCAAGAAAGAATTTTGCGCCTCGCAGTTCGCCGCTCGCATGAAAGGCCTTTTTTGTCTTTTTTTTTAAACCTTTGCCGATAGGATCAAATAAACGGCACTGGAGTAGGTTGCTACCTGGCAGCACAATGTGCCAGTTTTGAGCGCTCCAGTGAAGTGTTCCAAAAAAAAAAAAACAAAAAAAAGTTGTCCATATGCTCTACATGGCCTAGCCATCCTAGGCGTTGGATCCGTAGACGCCTGGCTAGACTCATGTCGCTAGTTCGTGGTTGAACATTCTCCTCCAAATGCCATCAACGCCAACAGGACCAAAGACCGTGCACAGAACTTTTTTCTCGAAAAGACCAAGAGACTCTTCATCCGCTTGGGATATTGTCCATGCCTCTGCGCTGTAAAGTAGGACTGGGATGATTAAGGTCTTATACAAAGTCAACTTGGTCCTCCGAGAGAGGGCTCTACTACTCAATTGTCTTTTGAGCCCAAAAACAGCGGTTGGCGAGAGTTATTCTGCGTTTGATCTCGGTAGTGATATTGTTTGTACTATTTACTGCCGACCCGAGGTAGACGAAATCCTTCACTACATCAAAGTTATAGCTGCCTATGGTCGCGTTCTACCAAGTCGTCGATGTTGTCCGTCCTTTCTCGATGACAACATATACTTGGTTTTGCCCTTGTTTACCACCAGACCCATTTTGGACACTTCTGCTGTAATGCCAGCAAACGCCTCATTGACGGCTCGATATGTTCGACCAATCACGTCAATGTCATCCGTGTTAGCTAACAGTTGAACAGACTTTTGGAAGATCGTGCCTCTTGTGTTGGCCAGTGAGTTCTGCACGATCTTCTCAAGAAGATCGTTTGTCCCTAGACAAGATCCCCAGCAGGCCCAGGGCACGCATTCGCCTGCCGGCCGAGTCTTCGTACCCTGCGTCCATCTTGGATTTAGTCAACATGGGCAATCCGAACTCAACACTCGAGACTGGAAAGTCGGCAATCCTTGCCTCAACTTGCTGCAAACGAGTACAGGATCTACAACAGTTTCAGCAGGGTCCCCATACAAATTTACAAAAAGGACTCGGAAAGGATACCTGCCCCTAAGCCAGATATTCCCCCGGTCGTAACAGCTGAACCTGGCACGTCATCTGCCTCTACTACGGAACCTTACCCCATATTAGTAGACACTTGTCATACTGAAACAAGTGCTACTCCTATTGACACCGGACCATCGAACGAATCAGCGGACGCCCTGGACCGCGAAAGGTCTGGTGCTGGGACTCAGGGCAGCGGGCTAGAAGCTGCTTTACACCAAAAATGCAGGTAAACCTAGATCTTGCATTATGGTTAAAAGCTCCATTAATACATTCCTTATTTCTAACCTTAGCGACCCTGACACCACGTTGGTAAGCTTGGAGCTGAGTCAGCTTACGTGTTGGATGACTTCAGCATACCTCGCCTACGATAGACCCATCCCATCCACGACGCTCACAAGAATAGTCGCTATGGCGGAATCAAACAACGCTTTCCTCATAATTGGTTGTGATGCTAATGCACACCACCAATTATGGGGAAGCTCCAATGACAACGAAAGAGGTGAGTCTCTGTTAGACTTTATTCTTAGTAAGAATTTAGTTGTATGTAATACAGGAAATGTACCCACCTTCGTTACCAAGAATAGACAGAAGGTACTTGACATTACCCTTGTATCCAACAACTTCTCCAACTACATAAGTAATTGGAAAGTTTCTGATATTCATTCCTTTTCGGACCATAGATATCTCAAATTTGACCTTAACGGTCTTCCCCCCGAGCAACCCCCAGTTAAGAACTATAGGAATACTAACTGGCCTCTCTACAAAAGTATTTTAGGTAAGTCCCTTTCAGGGGTGCCTCCTTCTCCCACAGACGTCAATGAGCTGGACCGGCTAGTTAACTCGTTTACCATTTCCCCTAACAAAGCAATGGACATTGCCTGTCCTCTCAAAACACGGAAGATCAACTCCAAGCCACACTGGTGGAACAGTGAACTTGAACATCTTCGCAAAGCCAGTAGGCGAAAGTTCAACAAAGCTAAATCCTCCAGAGATGAGCTCCATTGAGAATCCTATAAAGAATCCCTCAGATTATTCAAATTCAAAATGAAAACGGCAAAAAGGAAATCCTGGAAGATGTTCTGCGGTAGAATAGAGGATATTTCGGATACCTCGAGACTCAGAAAAATCCTCTCCTCGTGTCCTGCCATACCAAGCTACTATATGAAGCAAGATGGCACATGGATTACATCTAGTAAAGAATCACTTGAGATTCTACTTGATACTCACTTCCCCAGCTGCTCTGGTGACCAACCCATTTCAGACATGGTTTCTGGTTATCCAATTAGTAGCCTCGTGAAGCTCACCACTAAGCGCAGAATAGCATGAGCTATTCGCAGCTTCAAACCGTATAAATTCCCTAGTCCGGATGGTATTATTCCAGCGGAAGTCCAACTGAACTTAGACCTAATTCTTCCATGGTTGGAAACTATCCTCATAGGTTGCCTTAGCTTGTCCTATATCCCCTTGGGATGGAGACAGGTGAAGGTTGTCTTCCTACCTAAAGCAGTTCGCAGCTCTCATGTAAATCCCAAAGATTTCAGACCTATCAGTTTATCTTCCTTCCTACTCAAAACGTTGGAAAGACTCATAGATATCCATCTTCGCTGCAATATAGACCCATCTAGATTGTCAGCCTCTCAACATGCATACACTAAAGGCAAATCAGTTGATACTGCCCTACATTCGCTTGTATGCTCCATCGAAAAATCCCTTCACCATAAGGAATTCACTATGGTAGCCTTCCTGGACATCGAGGGAGCCTTCAACAATGTCTACCCATCCTCTATCATCAGTACACTGGTAAATCTTGGCGTGGACAAGGCACTCTGTAGATTGATTTACCAACTGCTCGTCAGTAGAGTTATCATATCGAAGCTGGGTTCTACCACAGCCACCAGATTTACCAGCAAAGGAACACCACAAGGTGGAGTTCTATCTCCCCTGCTATGAAACATCGTAGTCAATGAACTACTTTTGTTGCTAGATAAGGCAGGGTGCAAGGTGATAGCCTATGCGGATGATATTGCTGTGGCTGTCTCGGGAAAATATACATCAGTGCTAAGGGATCTCTTGCAGCATGCTCTCTCAAAACTTTCGGCGTGGACCAAAGTCAACGGATTGGGCATTAATGCTTCTAAAACGGAAATTGTCCTCTTCACACGAAAATATAGTATCCCCTCGATCGACCCCCCTACTATTAACGGCACCAGTTGCAACTTCTCGGAGTCTGCTAAATATCTGGGGCTCATCCTAGATAAGAGGCTAAACTGGAAGCCGAACATAATGGAGCGCACCCGCAAGGCGACGCTGGCTCTCTACATTTGTAAAAGAGCACTAGGAAAGAAATGGGGTCTCCAACCTCATATGATCCACTGGATCTACACAACCGTCGTTAGACCCATTCTGTTGTATGGAGTGCATGTCTGGTGGCCAATACTAGACAAAGCCATACACTACAAGCTCATTAGGAAAGTTCAACGTCAAGCATGCATTTGCATAGGAGGTGCTCTGAGAACCACACCCTCAGATGCACTGGACGTGATAATGAACCTATCCCCAATAGACACTTTCGGCAAACTACTAGCAAAGAATACTGCTATCCGTCTTACAGCCTCTTCCCAGTGGACCAACAATCCATTTAGCAACTCCACTATACTAAGTTCTTCTAACTTCCCCACGAGAATTCTGGACCATACCACACCCCTTTACTTCCGACAGACTTTTTGAAACCGTGATTCCAGATAGAGACTTTTGGAATGATAATCCTAAACCTTTTGCAGGTTCCCTGCACTTTTTCACGGATGGGTCTAAAACCCAGGAGGGGGTGGGTAGTGACGTTTTCTCTGATAAACTAATTATAAGTCTCTGCTTTCGCTTACCCGACTACTGTAGTGTGTTTCAGGCGGAGATAATGGCGATAAGTGAAGCGCTGTCTTGGCTCAAATGGAATGTAATATCCGCTCGTGATATTTGCATTTTCACGGACAGCCAGGCAGCCATCAGAGCCCTGGAATTGGTCTCTACGAACTCTAAGACTGTAATAGACTGCCGCTCATCTTTAGACAAGATAGCCGACCAGTTCAATATTTGCCTGTGCTGGGTGCCAGGACATAGAGACGTTCCAGGCAACTGCAAAGCAGATGAACTTGCCAAGTTCGCAACTTCACAGCCTTTACTTCCTAAACACAGTAGCTTGGGTATGCCCCTCACAACTTGCAAATTTTTGCTCTCATTAGAGGCAACTCGTGAAATAGATAACAGATGGGCGAGTGGCACTACTTGTCACACCTCAAGGATCATCTGGTCTAGTCTAGATTCCAAAAGATCTAAGGATTTAATATCTCTTCACAGATCGCATATAAGCTCAATCGTCGGTGTCCTCACAGGACACTGCCTCATAGGAAACCATGCCAACAGACTAGGTGTCCCGGCTAATGATTTCTGTAGAAGCTGCCGAAGACGAGGAGGAAGTGGAAAGTGTTTCACACCTTCTCTGCTCCTATCCGGCCTTAGCGTCTATTCGACGCCTACATCTAGGGGCCTACTTTTTCGATAACTTATGTGCACTTAGTGCGGTTTCCATTAATAATCTACAACGCTTCATAACAGGCTCCAAATGGTTTCCCACAAATACTTTATTGGATTGATCTTAGTCAAACCATGTGGCTGCACAATGGATCAACTCTGGTCTAAGTGCACACCTTAGCCACCTCATGTCTACCTACCTAGATCGCTTGTCTCTAACAAGCGAGAGCTTGCGAAAAGCAAATGCCGATGTACGTTCTTCAATAAAAGCAGACGATTTTGAAAGGGAATTGCAGACTGCAACGACAAGGTAGTCAGTATCAACGATCACACGGCTTCAAATGTGCTAAGGTTAGGCAATACCAAAAGCAGGTATTATCTTCAAACGTTTCATCAAATGATAATTCCGCTACCACCATCCATGATGTAACTAAATCTCCATTGAATAAATCATCGGCCGTCAAATTTCCAGAAGTTCTCTGGATACTTTAAGGGGTGGATACCGTTCTGGGAGCAGTACCGCACACCCGTACACGACAATCCAGCTATATTCAAAGTAGATAAGTTCAATTATTTGGAAGCAGCCTTAGTTGGAAAGGCTGAAGAACAGAATCTTCGTCTACAATTGGTATTTATGTCTGCTAAAGTTTTTGAAGAGAGAAGTGGAATCACTTGAAAAGGCACATGAAGCGAAAAATTTATCGAATAGAGTTAGGCCGCCTCCTCTACTATATTCAAAGTAGATAAGTTCAATTATTTGGAAGCAGCCTTAGTTGGAAAGGCTGAAGAACAGAATCTTCGTCTACAATTGGTATTTATGTCTGCTAAAGTTTTTGAAGAGAGAAGTGGAATCACTTGAAAAGGCACATGAAGCGAAAAATTTATCGAATAGAGTTAGGCCGCCTCCTCTACTATATTCAAAGTAGATAAGTTCAATTATTTGGAAGCAGCCTTAGTTGGAAAGGCTGAAGAACAGAATCTTCGTCTACAATTGGTATTTATGTCTGCTAAAGTTTTTGAAGAGAGAAGTGGAATCACTTGAAAAGGCACATGAAGCGAAAAATTTATCGAATAGAGTTAGGCCGCCTCCACATTTCACAAAGTCAAAATCGACGAAAACAGCTGTTGGATTGTTTGCGGCAGAAGATCTTTTGCAAAATACATGGCCGTTCTTCTGAAAATTGCAAAAGCTTTAAACGAATTTTGTACAAAACGAAAATGTCAAAAAAATGTTGGTTAGAAAATGCTATCGCTGCTGAGAAAGAGCCACTACTCTAAAGCATGCAAAACCCGTTTCAAACTTTTATGCAAAAATTGTAACGGACGTCATACAAAGACAATGTGTGATCATCAATTTAATAATAAACCAAGTCCATTATACTTTTCAAATACTAACACAACACCTACCTGCGGTTTCAAAGTCAACATCACACAATCAGCAATCGATCAATTTGTACACCACACAGGCTGAAAGCAAGACATTTGCCTCAAACGAAAATTCCACCCATTCGTTGCATGTGCTAACTGTCATCGATGGAGGAAGTCAAATGGCGTTTCTGAAGTCGGGGGTTGCATGGCACCTCATTTTACCTATTGTTGGTGTTCATAATTTAAGTATAACTCCATTTGGATGTAAGGAGCAAGGATCAGACATGATGTGTAACAAAGTATGGTTAAAGTCAAATAGTCAGTATGACAATTAAGACATTTTTGTGGATATGAAGTTCCAGACATCTACACAAAGATGTCCTTTCAACACTAAATACTCGTAAAAGTGTCGACGAATTTAAGTTTTTTTTATTGGAAGATGTACCACTTGGTGATGTCCAACATGTGATAGGAATCAGCATTTTATTTGGAGTTGATAATTATTGGAAGCTTGATACAGGTGAATACAAAAGAATTACAACTGATCTTGCAGCCATCGATACCATTTCGGGTTAGACATTGCAAGGGCGATCGGCTGTTGCGGGCAAATGGTAGGCTTAAGGAATATGAGGCTGCTATGTCAGATATGGTGAAAAGTGGCGTGGCCGAGCTGGCTGAAGTATCAAGGGGGATCGTATTTATACATGCCTCATAGACCAGTTTTTAGAGACAACAAAGCTCCGTATTGTTTTGATGCTTCTGTGCATGCACATAACTAATTTTAACTCAATGTCATCTTGAAGTTGGTATGAATTTACTGTCGGACATTTTGAGCGTCCTATTAACTTTTCGCAGATAAGGACTTCCTCCAAATCCTATTATGTTCTACTGATCGAGACAGCCCTAGATTTTTTTTAATTTAAGGAACTTTTCGGCCTCAACGAAACTCGTATGAATTTTTCAATTCAAGCATATAGCATGACGAGGATGACGCTCGGTGTTACGTACAGTCCCTATTTACTTGGATCTGTGATTCACAAAATTTAAGACGAAGCATATCAAAACCATCCTGAAGTTGTAGCATATTTGAGAACTACTGACGTCCAAGGAAATATATGCGTGAAGAAAAGAATCGCACATATTAATTTACCATGCTTTGGATAACAGGAACACAGAAGAAATGGAAACCACGTGGCAAATTGCGTCCGAGAGATTAGAAGGTTGTCCAAAATTCCTAAATGGAGACACTGTCAGAATCCAGCCGATATATTGACACGAGGAATTAGTACATCATCGTTACTGAGCTGATATTTAGCTGTCCGGATCTAGTTGGCTAAAAGGAGAGACAAATTGGCCATCTGTGAGGTAAGATGTTATAACGACACTCGCAAGATTTTCAATGCTTGCCGAGGAGGTAAGAGAGAATAATGAATCTGTAAAATATTCAACATATATTCTTGAACTGTATGAAGATTAGCTTGAAACGTCTTTTACGGGTAACAGCATATTGCTTTCGTGCAATATCAGCTTTTAAAAGAGGTATCGCTTCAATAGTGAACATTGTAGTAATGCATGCTTTATAACTCCCAAAGAAATCAATCAAAGCTTAAAATTATTGGGACAAAAAAATAACAGCCAAATTGTTTAATGGAAATAGCAGGTCTTCAGTAAAATAAGGGTATACCTTCAAATTCTAAACTATTAATGTTGAATCCCTTTCTCCCGTTCCTGCGAGTAGGTTGATGTTAACATTTGTTACCATTATCAACTGAGACTCACCCAGTAATATTGCCGAAGATGTCTCATATAACGAGATTAATAGTCGCCCATGTTCTGCATTCCACTTTTTATGAATTCGAGCTGTTAAAGTGAAAATTCGGATTCTGCAATCCGATCGAAATGGTGGTGGTGAATTTGAATTTCGAAAATGAAAATCGGTTTTCTGCAATTCGATTTACTCGTGTTTTTACTCGAATTGAATTCACTCGTAAGCTCCGCTATGAATTTGCAGTGAAATTGGATTAAATACGTGAACTATTCAGATTTTTCATTTTCTTTTTACTGTTTTTATTTTAGGGGAAAACACAAAAATTTAAGGGGGGTGGTATTTCTGTAAAATTTATGGAGGCAAAGCCCGATTTGTAAGGGACTCTTCATTCTGCCATTCTTATATGAACCTATTGAATAAAATTGCTTTCCTGGAAAAATATAAAAACTGTAAGCTGGTGGTTCTATTTCTCTCAAGATGTACAAGGAGGTTCATTTTGTATGCCAAACCCTTGTTTAGAAACGAAAAAGATGATTCAAATGATCTACATGAATATTCCCTGAGGATTCTTCTTTTCATTTCACTTCGAAACACAAAAAAGTATTCAAAACAACAACCAATTGCCTGTCGAAACAACGAAAACTAAGCCAAAACAAAAACCATTTGCCTGCCGAAGCCAAGGCAACAACGTTTGTTTTTTCCGAAAGTGAATTCGAAAAATTCGAAATCAATCGAAATGCAGAACATGGAAATTCACTTCGGGTGAAATGGAAATTCGATTTCAAATTCATTTCACTCGAAATGCAGAACATGGGCGAGTGATTAATAAGCATGAAAAACTATTACTCGATAGTGTATGTGCCGTGATGACACACCTACGAGCTATCTACTGGATGTTTCAGTGTTGGCAATTAGTTGAATCTATTGTGAAAGGCTTCTGCAAGCAAAACGAGCCACTCAAACATTTGCGCCTCTACCCAGAAAGCCAATGTCAATGCCATTCGAGGTCACTGGTTTAGACTTCGCAGGACCGCTTTACACATATAAATCTGACCAAAAGGCAAAGGTTTATATAATGTTGCAGTCATCGGCTGATCTTCAAACAATATAGACGTGTCTTTGCATATGTCTAAGCTTTTTTAGGATCCAATTTCTTCTATTATACAGGGAAGGCCAAATACAAATTTCTTTTTAAAAATGTAATAAAATGAACGAAATTATTTTTTTCCATGTATTATGGCTTTATTAGTAAGAACAAACATTCCCATTAATTATGAAATACAACGTCGTTCAAGTGGCTGTTTCGGCTGGCTTCACAGTAGAGCATTCTGTCACCCCAATTTTCCAAGACCTTGTTGTTAGTTTCGGGCTGTAGCTCAAGGATTGCGTGGATGATATTGACCTTAAGTGCTTGAGTCGTTTCCGGATTGTTATCATAACAACGGTGCTTCACAGTTCCCCACAAAAAAAATCCAAAGGGATCAAATCGCAGCTTCGAGGCGGTAAATTGACATCGCCAAGACGGCTGATAACACGATTAGGGAATTGGTGTGCAAGAGATCTATTGGGACATGGGCTTTGTGGCATGGCGCGCCATCCTGCATGAACCAGAGGTCATCCAAGTCTTCAATTTAAGTAAAAAAAAAAAGTCGGTTGACATGGCTCTGTAACGCCCACCGTTGACCGAAACGTTGTTCCCAACCTCATTTGTTGTTTGCAAATTGAGTCTCACACTCTCGGGCACAGCAGCCACATTCTCATCTGTGCGCACTGTACGACGTCGGGGTGATGGACCATGAGTGCCGTTGTGTGCTTCATTTTGGCCAAAATTGCTTTTCAAAAAACGAACTATTTGAGCTACACAGCACTCACTTTGGAAATATAATAAGTAGGTAAAAGTGGTGGTTCGGTAAGAACCTAATTAGCACAATGTACCGTTTTACTGCCACATTTCTGGTACCTTTTATGTAAAGTGTATTTTTAAGATATCTTTAAATCCAACCTGAGAAAAGTGATTTGAAAAAGGTTCTACCAAGCGTTCAATACGTCCTTTACACACTTCCCCTTCGAAGTTCTCGCGAATCCGATCTACTAAATCTGTTTTGACTTTGTACCTATGTAAATGACAGCCCTTTGGTTCTAAGAAATGCTTCTAGCTGACGAAATGAAGAGCTTTCTTGACTTTACACTTCACACTTCTTTCTTTCGCCTTATCCTCTTAACTTTTCTTCAACTTCTTTTTTCTTAACACTGACTTCACCTTCTTACTTCTTCACTTTTCTTCAACTTTTTTCTTCTTATTCACTTGAGATAAAGAGCAAGACTTTCCATATTTTATCCGGTGAATCCCGGTTGAGCCCCCACGTAGGAAAACTTAGTTTTATTCAAGTGAAAGTATTACAAAAGAAATTATTACAAAATTAATTATTACAAAGAAATTATGTATAGGAAGTGTTAACGGAACAAATTTTGATCGTCGAGCCTCCGAACTGCACTCTTGCAAACGCCTAGGAAGATTATATCGAACATTCATCATTCGCTCGCTAGTCGACTATTCTTCTCAATCAAACCAATTCCAAAGTCCAGTCGACCTCAATTTTTTATGCCACGTCCACAACTTCAGCGCCGCGGTCAATATTACCCATCCGCCGCCTACCCCAATAACGATCAGTACCGCCCTCAGTGGAGTCATTGTATCCTAATACAAACTCACCAAATCGCATCGGCATTTATGCTGCTAAATGTAGGTCAACTCGAGTTCAATCGGCGACGAGTGTAAACATATTCTCTGACTCAAACGGGGGTCGACAAACGAGCGAATACCATCTCAGTCGACGATCCAATACAAAATGAGTAATTAAAAGTGAGCAATTAAAAAACTTGATACATATCATTCCTACATACATAATAATAATAATACATAATAATAATAATCTACAGCAACCACTCGTGTTGTGCGCACTTTGCTCTCTCTCGAGTGGAGCGGATCTACATTTTAATGCCGGCACCCACCCTAGTCTGTAAGTTTTTTTCTTTGAGGTTCCAATTAAAGCAATAAATATCGCGCTCCGAAAGTTTCGTGGCGTGAATAATTTCTAAGTACCAGGCAACGAATTCAAACTATTTCATGAGAATTTAGTACAAACTTCAAATCAAAATTGAATACTTTATTGCTTCATGAAATAACAATACGTTGCCGCCCATTTTACATTATATAATTTGCAGTGATTTGACATTTTTTGTCTTACATCTATTATTTTTTTAAAAACAGATGCAAATATGAAAACATTTAATTGATGAGAAAAATCATGTGAAAAAAAACGCAAATTAAAGCAAAAAGAAAAATAAATAGTATATAACATGGGCGCGGTGGCCGTGTTGGTTCGCGCGTCGACCCATGCGCATTAGACTTTCACAGTCTAGGTTTAAATCCAAGATCAGACAAACAATTTTTCAAAAAAAAAATTGTTCGCGGCTCCACCTCTTTCGAGTCACTGACAATGCTCAGAGTATAACTGTCTAGAAAAAGCTTCTCAATATCGCCGTTCGGAGCATTAAACTGTAGGTCCCCTCCACTCGTGAGAGAACAATAGCACGCACAACACGAATGGTTGCTGAGAAGCTAGGCCCAGGTCCACCTCGGACTGTAGCGCCGCCATTATTATTATTATTATATAATAAATAAATAAATAAGTAAATAAATAAATAAATTATAAATAAATAAACAAATATGTAGATACATACATAAATCCATAGGTACCTTTATGAACAGATAAAATAAATATTACAAAAGGTTGGTTATAATTACATATATACATTAGGTTAACAAAAACGAATAGATAAATAAGAAATTGAAAATATTTAAATGTAATGACCACATAAAATTATTGCATGTGTCACAATGAATTTAGTTCATTGACTAGAGGATTGTCAGGGATATTACATCTCAACCTGAATGTATCATATAGCTTTTGTACCCTGGAGATCAATTCAACATAAGCTATATCGTGTGAAAAAGATAACTTGGATTTTTCCTACGTTCAGCTTTATTTTCTATTTGGACAGATAACATTGCAATATTTCAATCTCATCTTTTAAATTCGTCTCAATGTCGAGACCGAACGCATGCGAAGAAAGTATGGCGATATCATCGGCATAAATAGTTATTTCACAATGTGGAAGATTTGGGAGATCAGATGTAAACAAATTATAAAGGTTTGGACCAAACACAGAGCCTTGAGGTACACCTGCACAACAATTTACAACATCAGACGCACTACTATTCACAAAAGCTTTAAAGCGACGATTTGACAAAAATCTCTGAACAGTTATACAAAGAAATGGAGGAAAATTATTATTTAATATTTTGTAGACAAGCCCGTCATGCCAAACGGAATCAAATACCTTCTAAATGTCCAGCCAAACCATTAACATTTAACAAATCTTTTACAAAAAATATACAATAAAGAATAAATAAAATAAAGAAATACAAGTTAAATATAATACAACATTTTTTGCCATAGAAATAGCTGAATACAATCTTTTGCCATATGGCAAGTGGCGAAAGTACAATGTACAATGACTATAAACACATTGGATTACAAATATAATATTGATGAGGAATAAAAATTAATAAAAGGAAAAGTATATTCGTTTAATTTACAACACTGGAACAAGAAGTGTATCTATTGCATCATGGTCAAAAGAAAAAAGCCAAGATTTTATATTACTTATAAATACTGTTTTCTTTCTCTCACACCTACAGTTTTCTGATAACATGTTAAATAATCGTGGAGCTGTCACATAATAAAACCGAGAAAAGTGTGTTTTATAAATAGTTGGAGTGTTTGCAAGGTTCCTCGAATTAATACGTAAATTATAATTGACGTGAAATCTTACATCATAAAATCCCGATTTTTCAAAAAATATTTTTAACACCTTATAACAATACAAATGTCTTAATGGAAGAATTTCAAGAGATTTGAACAATGGAAAGCTTGGAGTTCTGCGATTAACTTTGGTCATAATTCTAAATACGTGCTTTTGTTTAGTTAGCAATGGTTCTATTTTGTTAAAATACGCACCACCCCAGCATGAAATACCGTATTGTATTTTGGATTTAAATAAGCCGTTGTATACCATTTTTAATACATGATTACCGCAATAGAGATACATATCTCTAACTATTCTAGTAAGGTGGTTTTTAAGATGTTAGCAGTGGTCGTACCAATTTAGCTTATTGTCCAATATAATGCCTAAATATTGAAAACGATTGAAACACTCTTTACTACAAGCAGCACTTTCATTAAAAGTAACAAGATCATGTGTTAATGAACATAAACGTAAGCAGCTTGGACTGTGGTAATATATAAGGAAGTATTCACATATTAAACCCTTGATATTGAACTCCATAAATTTAGTCTTCGTACTTATTATCGATTTATGTTTTTTAAACCATCTGCGCTTACGATTTAGACATACTAATCGTTATTTACATCCAGATATAAGTTATAATAACTAATATTAGAGTATGATAGTGCAGTGTCAACAGCAAAAGATGTAATTTTGCCCTTAAAAGGTTGAATGAACAACGAATTTACATAAATGAGAAACAAAACTGGACCCAAAACAGAACCTTGGGGAACACCTACATTTAAATATTTTACAGAACTTAAGATAAGATCCTTAAGATAAGAAGTAAACCAATCGTGTATGAAGCCTCTAAACCCAGCATTGGAAAGTTTTACTAGAAGTAAGCTATGATTCACCATGTCAATGGCTTTGGTTATATCAATAAAAAGGCAGCCCGAAATTTTGGAATTATTTAGACTGGAGTATAGTTCCCCAATGACTTTAAGCAGCGCATCTTCCGTAGATTTTCCGTTTCTAAAACCCAACTGATATTGGACGGTAATTGTTTAGTAGCTTAGAGTCATCCTTTTTATGAAGAGGGATTACAAGTGCTGTTTTGGGGGATGTGGCGAAAATACCTTTGTATACACATGTGTTAAAAATAAAACAAAGAACATCTGAGATTTGAAACGAAATATGTTTTAAAATTCTGCTAGAAATATTATCTAGAGCAGTTGAATTTGATATTTTTAAAGATATTATAATCTTTTGTATTTCAAGGGTAGAAAATTCAGAAAAGAAAAAACTTTCGCCTCGATAACTAGGTTCTAATACACTATCATTACAGGACAAAGTTGAATTGTGCATACCTGGGGAAATATAACTAGATTCTACATTCGTAAAGAAATTATTAAACTGATTAGCAATCTCTAGAGGCTCACAAATTGTAGAGTTGTTGATATTCAACACAATATCACTAATTTTTTTTTCTTGTTTAAAATCTCATTTACAACTTGCCATTCTTTCCTAGAGTTTCCAATATTTCCGGCTAATTTCCTACTGTAATAATCACTGCAGATAGATATTTCTGGTTTAATTTCACTACAGATCTTACTGTAGTAATTTTTTAGTCTCTGATTGTTAGGATGTTTTTTAAGAACTAAACAAATTTGCTTTTTCTTTCCAATTTTCACTGCTTCAGGCGTTTCAATTTGTTGTTTACAGTATTTCGTTTCTGAGAGCAGATCGTAAGATAAAATTGCAGTTTTTTAAAAAATAAATCGAATGCAAAAGATGGATTAGAACAGGTCTAAACTTCACCCCAAAATTCATAGTTTAAATAGTGTCTCAGTGCAGCAAAATCAAATCTCACATACTCCCTAACCTCAAATTTGTTTAGTCTAGTGATTTCTTTGCTTAACTGTAAGCACATTAAACAATTATCCGTAATCTTTAGATCACAAACAAGAGTTTCATACTTTACTTGACTGTTTTGGTGAAGCTTTATAAAAATATGGTCTAAACAGGAATTCAAACGTGTAGGTTCATTAACAACGGACATAAAGCCAAACGACGATAGTACAGACAAAAAGCAATCGGAATCTGGTGATTCTGATAGTATATTAATATTAAGATCGCCAAGCAATATAACATTTTTTGATTTGAAATGTTCCAGATATTCTGTAAATTCTTCCAAAAAGAAACTGACTGAACACTTATGTAGTCTATAAACACAGATGAAACAATAACTAGTACCAGAAACGTCACAATTAACACTGATAATATCAGCACATTCCAAATTATGTTTTTTACAACACACTTTTCTAAGTCATTATTGTAATACACTGCAACTCCACCAGCTGCATAAGAGTTATTACAAGCAGTACTTAAGGTGAAGTTAGGAATTATGTCGTAATCAGACATTTCCTCATCGAATATCCATATTTCAGACAAAAAAAATAGATCTGGTAAATGATCCATAGGTGTTAGGTGAGAGAAAAAAGTATTAAAGTTTTTCTCATACTACGTATGTTTTGGTGGATAATAGAAAAACCTGAAGAAATTGCATTATCTGGATGTTTAACACAGAAACAATTTAGATTTGTATAATTATCAATAGAAGGAGAAGTTAAATCAAACATATTACTTAACATTATGCAAATTATAAATATTGATTTTCGATTTTAAAAATGTCTCCAAAGGTATTTATTTTAATAACGCTTTCTCCTTCTTTGATCCTAACAAATACAACATGAATTTCTTATCCACACAAATTTACATACATTTTTTGCTCTAAGTTCTCTTGCCTTATTGAATAAAGACCTAGTATAACTCGTGAGACTATCGTTCACATAGATCTTGCTGCTGCTGATGTTGCTATCGCTGCTGTTGTTGACGCTGATGTTGCTAGCAACGTTGCCGTGTTGCGAACTCGAAAGATAAATTTTATTTCTTCTCTCACGCATCTTCTTCATCAGAGCTTTTTTGTGTGTCATTGATGTGTCATTGACAGACATCTTCCTCAATGACCGATGATAAAAGTGCATTCACCCTCTCTCATACATTTGCAGTTGTTACATTGGGAATGCCAACAATGTCAACTGCACAGCGTTTCTCTCGCTGATCAGCTGTATTAAGCCTCATCTCCAAAAAATCTACTCTCTTTTTTAGAGAAGCATTGCATTGTTCAAGAGAATATATTTTTGTGAGCATTGCTTCTTTCATCTGCACAAATTCTCTGTACAGAGTCTCCAAAGTAATTGGTGTCGGTCCCGTATTTTTGTCATCATGGGTGGAGAGCGTGAGAGGAGCAGATGCAGTGGAGATGGTAGCTGTAGATTTCTTCAACATCTTAGAGGAAGAGAGATTGTGGGAAGAGATGGGAGTATCGGCTATTGATTTTCTCCGCAAAGTAACACAACTACCTGATATAAAACTTTGGCCGTTTTTTTCAAGGAACTCTATTTCTCTTTCCTCCAATTTTGCACACTTAGCGTGAAGAAATTCATTGCACGTAGCACACTTTATTTTTATATCATGTCTATCAATTTTTAAATGACATATACACATCACCATTTTAACAATAATTTATTGAACAGATTTAAACTAGCAAAAGAAAACGATTAATGAGGAGTGTATTCCCTATACGTGTATCCCCATCAACACTTAAGAGAACATCAGGCAAATATTGTAATTTAAGACAGGCGTTGATAATAAATGTTAAGATATTTATTCCAATTTTAAGCATTTCTTTTAGATAACAATTTCTAACATTGTTGATACCACTCGTTTTTCTTACCTGCAACTGCTTTACAAAGTATTTGACGTCTACCTCAGTTACAAATTCATTTGACAGTGTACTGTAAGTGACCCCATTAAAAGAACTTAGTGCGCTTTCTACAAGCGTAGTAGTCATTTAGATGTTAAGAAAGAGTATTATTTTCTGGAAAAGTTTGGGCAAATGCTTTTGCTTTTTCAGTGTCAGCAACGAGAACAATAGTGTTGCTTTTTATAAAAGGTATTTGCTTGCTTTTATGTTTAGTTACTTTAACTACATTTCAGAATGGTTTAGTAGCTTTATCAAGAGTCTTTAATTTATTGTTCGATTCAGAGTGTCGATGTGCATTTATATTCGTACTTATTAATTTATTGAAATATGATATTAGGGTTCTGGAAATTGGTTGGCGATAATTTTGCCAATTTCTCCTGTGAATATTTCTAATTTTGATAAGTTTAAGTATGTGAGTTGGTAATTTCATCGCAGGGATTTTTTTTTACATATTTGAGGGAGAAGCTTATGTTGAACTGATCTCCTAATCAGGATAGCAATACCGACACCTCTTCACCTCAAAAGTGAATCAAAAATTTGGAAATGGAACCGCCAAATTATTTGGAAAGTATGGGAATTAACTAATTTGGTTATTAATAATCCTAGATAATTAAAACAGTGAATAAAAGCTACTAAAGTCCATGTCTGACAGTCTTCGGTTTTTTTAAAATTCCATTTAAATGTTTCTATAGCTACATATACATATACATATGTACACATGTATGTAGATGTTTATTATATAATATGAGTATATATTGAGTGCATTTAAAATTTCAGTCGGTTACGCAGATAACTTTTCAACTATTCAGTCCAAAAGACAGTTTCGTGTAGACTTGCTTTTCAATATTCAAACAGATTCTTTCGAAGACCTTGAAAATTACCTCTTGGTATCCACACCAGCCTGAATTCTTAAAAGCAACGTATGGATACATTTAACTTACTTAGCCAAATCATCGGAAAGCATAAAGTGTTGCTTTATATTGTTTGTCAAATTTCCAGGCATTTCTTCAACGGTCTTAAAAATTCTTTTTACGTTATCAAATTGCCGCCTGAAAAAAAAAAATAGATTATATGTTTTTGTGTTCTACGCAAGCGCAGCATAAATATTTAAAGATATAAAAAAATGCTTATTAAACTAAAAACTAGATTCAATATTAGAATTCTTTCACATTAGTGAGAAACTACACTTCATTGTGTTAAATCTGGTCAATATTCGATAGCTTTTAGAAAAATAATTTTAAGGCCTTCACAACGCTGAATTATTGGGAAGAAGTCAACCTTATTGATATAAACTACCCAAAAAATTGTATCATGATAAAACGACTTGAACAACTACAAATAAACATAGATAGAATAGGACAGAATCATATCGGCGGGTTTTAGATACTCATGTATATATGTATATGAAATCGACGTTAAACTGCAGATCCTCTCCGCTCGTAATAGTATTCTATTCTATTATGAACAACACGAGTGGATTCCTGCAGGCGATAGGCCCGCATCCACCTCCGACTGTAGCGTCCTTCTTTATTGGGAGATCATTTGTCCTTCCTACATGCTTGGAATCGAAGACTCTATAGACCTAAAATAAGTTTTCCATTCGTTGCGGAAGCAGGTCGGATCCGTAGACACTCGGCTAGACTTATGCCGCTGTACAACTCACACAGTTCTTCTATCTTTTCCTTCAATCACCATGAATACACTGAACTTTTCTCTCGAAAAGATCGCGAGTTTCTACATATACTATCCATGCCTCTGCGTTGTACAGCAGGACTGGGATGACCAGCTAGCACGGGGTCCCCACACCTCAACATCCATAAACGGACCTAGCGGTCCTCTGATCTACAATCGCAATCGAACCGATAGAGTCTCTCTGAAACTCTCCAAAAGTTCGACGTTACCTGCACAAACAATAGATGAATTATGGAAAGGTTTTAAAAAAAGCCATTAGAGAAGACGCCACTAATCTGTTGGGTTTTACAACACCATCTAGAAAAAACTCTAATTTGACAACAAGTGCTGCACGAGCCATGCAACAGAAACCTAACAGGCAACTCGGCTTGTGAAGAGAAACAAAACGAGAATGAGTAGCGCGCGATCGCAGATGGAGAGGTGCTATGGCAGTTATGATGTCCAAAAGTTTTACCAGAGGGTGTAACTACTATAGAATGGACATAAAGTTCGGGCAGAAGCCTGCCGGGACGAGAATGGATAGCTTGTAGTAGAATCGTAATAAATACTAAAAATTTGGAAAAATCACTTCTGAAGACTATTGAACAGCGATGAGGGCATAAATACAGCTGTCAGACAGAATGTTCCACTCAACACAACGGATGATGGTAGAAGAGAATTCTGTCCCCCGACTTAGAGAAGGTCAACATAGCGATATCGAGATCAAAGTCGATATCTGCTGATGCAGACATTTTTAACGCCACTGGAGCTGATCAAAACACGTCACCTATTCATCTATTTCAAGGCCGCATATGACAGCATGCATAGAGACGAACTATACAGCACCATATTTAGTTTGGCCATGCCTGCCAAAATAGACTGAGCAGGATCACGACGGAGAACGCTCGCCGCTCCATCAAGGTCGGTGACGAACTATCCGAGACCATCAATGTCAAAAAAGGATTTGTACAAGGCGACGCGTTGTCATGTAACTTTTTCATCAGCGCTCTTGAGGAGATCTTGCAAAACTTACTGACCAACATACTAAAGGCATGATCTTTCAAAAGTGCGTACAAATGCTAGCATACGCGGATAACATTGACGTGAATGAGGCTGCTGTCACTGAAACGAAAGCGGCTAAAATGGGTTTGGGGGTAAACGAGGACAAAACTAAGTATATGCTGTGTTTGAAAACAGGACGCACAAAATCACAATTTTTTTTTTCTGAGAATTTTTGAATCTCTTCTGGAGCACTTAGACTCAAAACTGGTCCATTGTACTGCCAGGTAGCAACCTACTCCAGTGCCGTTAATTTGATCCCAACGGCAAATGGTGACTGGACCAGATTCGATTTCACTGGGATTCGAACCTGGGACCCCTCTAACTTGGGGCAGGCAGCCCCTTAACTTAACTAACTGCGCCATCCAGTCGGTACGATGATTGATACTTATCAATTATTTCAGGGTATCCATATTACGTTTGTTAATTTTTTTAATCAGTTTTGTTGATCGATTAGCATTATAATAGCTACTGTGAATGAAATTATTGTTTATTACTGATATGTATTATGGTTGACAAAACCACTGATCGTCATCAACTGCAAATTCGTGGTCAATAAAAGTGCAAACATATGAATTTCGTGTTTTTTTTTATTGAAAAATGCATTTGATACAACTGTTTTTGGTACATACAAAATAAAGAAATTTAACTTTAATTGTAGAAACGCCGTTTACAACTGAAAACATCCACTTTCAAAATCATTACTTTGAGGATTCTACATCTATTGTTGAGAAGTAGAACCATTTAATAAAGAAGTACACAGCACATAGGATTCAAACAAGGATCCATGAACGACTATCCCACACTAGATTCTGCGGCCACAAGTTCCTGTTTAAATTAAAACATTTACATTAAAGTTCATCACCATTCATTACAAGGCAATTAATGTAATCTTAATTTTACACACCAACAGGATAAATAAAGTTAATTGCTTGAGAAATAAGATTTCTAATTATAGTGCAAATGAATTACTATATTCAGAAGAAAAATAAACAGAAAGACAAGAAACGTCACTTTTCGTATCAATCGTTTAAACCATTCATTAGAGTTGTAAAAGAATGCATTCATTTGGGAATGCATTCTTAGAATTTGAAGTCAGTTTCGGTTTTGTTATCGATGTAATCAAAACCAAAAAAAAAATGGGATTTAAAAAATTTGAAGTCACCATTCTTTTGAAATCATTGACTGGTGCATTCAATATTTAGCAATCATAGTATTGAAATCATTTATTTTGACTTGAATTCAGCAGTGAATTCACTTTAAATCAGTTGAAGTCAGTGATTTCAACTTTACATCAGTTGAATTCAGTGATTTCAACTTTAAATCAGTTGAAGTCAGTAATTTCAATAGAACTTATTTAAATTCATTTAAAGTCTGTGGGTTCTCATCACAACATTTATTGGTTACAATACAAACAGAAGTAGAAAAAATGACCATAGGCAAGACGTTGAGCCACCATAAATATGCTTTTAATTTATTTGTCTAGATATACATAATAATAAGCAGGTTTTTTTTCATTTTATTCTAGTAAGTAATAATAAACTAAATAACAACTCAACTTAAACAAATAAAATAATATTCTACGAATTAAACATTTTTAATTTCCTCAATGTTATTAACTTTTAATAACACCAACCGTTCAAAATTTTCATCTGAAAGAGCGCCTCGCCGAGATGTGTTGATTAAACTTGCACAAAAAAAACAATCTTTCCCCGGCGGCTGACGAAGGTTATATTTAAGAGCTTTTTTTAAATTTGGGTAAGGATCCAACATTTTGAAGTCTGTTGCAGGATCGGCCAGATATGCATATAACTCATCAGATTCTGTGGTATCAAAATTATTCGAGTTTACTAATAATTGATATCGAATACAAAATATTATGTATAACAATATGAATATATTCTTTAAATTGTATAAAAACATATCCATACCCGCAAGTGAAAAGTCAAAAAAAGAAAGTTCAGCACCAACTAAAGTCAAATGAATTTTAAATTATTTTCGTTGAATTCATAGACTTCAAAAAAGTTTATGTGAATTCACTGCTGACTTCAACTAACATACAGTGAATTCACTATTTTTTTTTTCAAAAGAATGCAATCATTTGGTTTAATTCAAAGATTGTAAAAAATTGAATGACTAATAGACTGAGTTACAAAGAACGGGAACTTATGGTTTTATTAAATCGCAGTCTTTTTTTTCTTCTTCTTCTTAGCTGTCTCCACTTTCGCACACCAAGCCGGCCGAGGTCCCCCCCGACTTGTGTGCGCCACCTTGTACGTGGACGTCCTCTGTTGCGTTGTCCCACAGGCTCAGAGTCGAAGACTCTTCGGGCTGGAGCTAAGTTATCCATACGCTCTACATGGCCTAGCCATCTTAGGCGTTGGATCCGTAGACGCCTGGCTAGACTCATGTCGCTGTACAACCCATAAAGTTCGTGGTTGAACCTTCTCCTCCAAAAGCCATCAACGCAAACAGGACCAAAGATCGCGCGCAGAACTTTTCTCTCGAAAAGACCAAGACACTGTTCATCCGCTTGGGATATTGTCCATGCCTCTGCGCCGTAAAGCAGGACTGGGATGATCAAGGTCTTATATAAAGTCAGCTTGGTCTTCCGAGAGAGGGCTCTACTACTCAATTGCCTTTTGAGCCCATAAAAACAGCGGTTGGCAAAAGTTATTCTGCGTTTGATCTCGGTACTGATGTTGTTTGTACTGTTTACCGCGTAGCCGAGGTAGACGAAGTCCTTTACTACCTCAAAGTTATAGCTGCCTATGGTGACGTTCTACCAAGTCGTCGATGTTGTCCGTCCTTTCTCGACAACAGCATATACTTCGTTTTGCCCTCGTTTACCGCCAGACCCATTTTAGCCGCTTCCGTTTCAATGCCAGCAAACGCATCATTGACGGCTCGCTGTGTTCGCCCAATCACGTCAATGTCATCCGCGTAAGCTAGCAGTTGAACGGACTTTTGGAAGATCGTGCCTCTTGTGTTGGCCAGTGAGTTTTGCACGATCTTCTCAAGAACGATGTTAAAGAAATCACATGACAGCGCGTCGCCATGTCTAAAACCTTTTTTGACATTAAAGGGTCTCGGTGAGTTCGTTACCGACCTTGATGGAGCAGCGAGAGTTCTCCATCGTCTTCCTGCTCAGTCTGACGAGTTTAGCAGGAATGTTAAAACTAGACATGACACTAGATCGTCTCTATACACGCTGTCATATGCGGCCTTGAAATCGACAAATAGATGGTGTGTGTCGATCTGCATTTCCTGGGTCTTCTCCAGGATCTGCCGCAGTGTGAAAATTTGATCGATGGTGGACTTCCCGGGCCTGAAACCACACTGATAAGGACCTATCAGTTTGTTCACGAATGGTTTCAGGCGTTCACACAAAACGGCAGAGAAGATTTTGTAGGCGATGTTAAGGAGACTTATCCCTCGATAGTTGGCGCAGTCAAAGGGGTCTCCTTTATTGTGGATCGGGCAAACGATACTGAGATTCCACTCATCGGGCATGCTTTCCTCCGACCATATCTTACAGATGAGCTGGTGCATGCGCCCTACCAAATCACCTCCAGCTGCCTTAAACATTTCAGCGGGCAGACTATCTGCACCAGCAGCTTTATTAGACTTCAGTCTCGATATCGCTATCTTGGCTTTGTATAGGCCGGGGGACGGTATTCTCTTCTATCATCGTCCGTTGTGTTGAGTGGAACATTCTGCCTGACAGCGGTATTTGTGTCCTCATCGCCGTCCAACAGTCTGCAGAAATGATTTTTCCAAATTCTCAGTATCGACTGCGAATCTACTATTAGCTGTCCATTTGCTAGATCTTGGTGTCGTAGCTGGGGCACTGATCGTACGTTCTTTCTAGGAGATCATAGAAGTCATCCTTGCTATCGTCATCTTTGTCCTCCGTTGGGGCGTGGGCGCAGATTAGGCTGATGTTGTCGAATTTAGCCTTGATGCGGATTGTTATGAGGCGCTCGCTTATGTACTTAAAGCTTAAGACTTTTTGCCTAAGTTTGCCTCGAACAACAATTCCACATCCAAATAATCGCTGCCTTCGCTCTCTGTAACAATCGCCGTAGTAGATATCGCAGTTTTTCATCCTCTTTTTGCCCGGACCATCCCATCGCACTTCCTGGATTGCGGTAACGTCTGCTTTATAACAGTCTAGGGCCTCCGCGACTTCATCGGCTGCACGTGGTCTGTTCAGAACCTCACATTCCACGTGCAGAACCGAAAGTCATTGTCCTTATTCCGTTTGCTGTGGTCGTCAACAGTAAATCCGTCCATATCCGAGGCAGTTTGTGCTTTCTGAACTCGTATATCTTTTACGTGGTGAGGGGTCCGGAGGGATCCGGTGTCGGTAGCCTCTTGCAGGCTGTGAGCGCCGCCGTTGGCCCTAAAAGAAGGGCTCATCCGCCGCCATCTCTATTCCAAGGTCCCGACCCTACCATGGAAACCAGGTAGCTCCTGCTGACTGGAGTTGTGGATGCCGCCGTTGGCCAATCAGTTGACCAGCTCCTCCGCCGCCATCCTAAAAAGAGTGATGAGCCCTGGTAGACTCACACTCCCCCCCTCTCTCGTTTGCAGCCGCCCAGACGTCCCACGGGGGTTGGTTACCCCATCTTCTGTCGAGGGTACTCGGCTCCCGGATTTCACCACGGGGAGTTGAGAGTAGGAGTTCGTTAATAGAGGCTAGGTGCAGACGCTTGTGTCTGCATGGTTCGCGTATTAACGCTTCGAAATCTATTAAATCGCACTCATTTTTACCAAAAAGACTTCAAATCATTCTGGATGAATTCAATACAATTACGATCTGTAAAGATTTAATTCTTTTACAACTCTGCCATTCATAATGGTATACAATTTATCAATCACCGGTTGTAATATCGACATTATTGATGACTGATAAAATTTTACAATGATCAATTATCAACCAACTGCTGATAAATGCAATATTTAATGAAAATATCCAATGAAAGATTTTCGATTTATTTGCTTTGCACGCGCAAAAGGGATTACGAATACCCTTAGTGTCCGGTCTCAAGACACAGCACGGGCCGAAGGTATAGAGGGAGAAATGCAGGGGAGATACCTGTGCAGATTGGTCTTAAATGACTGTGGATTGTAGTGAGAGGGAAATATCGGGCTGGGAAGAGCATTCCATATTCCTGTGGCACGGCTAAAAATAGATTCTCTAAACCACAAATCAGTCATATAAAGATCCGTAACTTTCCAGATGGAAAACCCCTAGCCCACTCAAAAATTTGACAGTTGTTCACGAATCTTCCAATAAATTTGACAGTTACTGACGAATCTTCCAATAAATTTGACGGTTGATGATGAATGCACAAATATTTCCTCATTTTCACTCACACTAATTTGGACTCATCATTTCCCGACTTAAATGGCGGCACATTCATGAATGGTTGCCCATGGTAACGTCACAAATTCATGAAAAACCGCAATAAAGTCACTGATTCGTGAATTTGACGGCTATCGGAAAATATTTTAAGGACTCTGTTCGCAGGCTTTAGTAACTAAAGCTGATTTGTATCATCATTTACATTTAATAAACGTAATTCAAACATTATTTCTTCTGGGAATAACAATTATTTTTAGTTATTAGTAAAAGTTGTATGCCTTTAGATTTCAAATTTTATCAACTAAATTGTCAAATGGTCAAATTAAACAATTTTAACTCAAAACATATATATTTGTTTAATAGAATACGTCGTCCTAATGGTACTATTATTATGGCACAAACGTTACTTTCATGGTTCTACTTTTGCAAAAACATGTTTTCTTTTAAATTAAGAAATTAAGAAGAGGTGTATCTGCCGTACAGGCATATTTTTATTTTAATATAATATTTCGTATAATAATAGAATTGTAATACAAAGAAATATTGAACTACATTTTTATGACCAATAACATTGACCTAATTTTATTGTTTATAAGGGAACTTGAGTCCTTAAAGAATGTCCGAAACCTTTCCAAACCGAACTGGTTTCAACATTTATCCATTTTCAAACGTATTCCTCACAAGTTTCCAATAAATGTTTCAGACCCTAAATATTAAAAAAATAGTGCTTAACGAACACATTTTGTGAACACTTATTTCATTGTTTAGCTCCTCCTACTTTTTGTTTTTGAAAATTGCCATGACAACATTTGAAAAATAAATAACATTCGTTAAGCACTACTTTTTTTAATATTTATGGTCTGAAACATTTATTTGAAACAATACTGGAAACTTGTGAGGAATACGTTTGAAAATAGATAAATATTGAAACCACTTCGGTTTGGAAAGTTTTCAGACATTGTCTACTGCATAGACATACAACACCACTTAATGAAGGCGCTACTCGCCATTCAAGTTACTTTATGCAATTAAATATTTGAAGAGTGCGCGTCTCGCATCTCAAATTGCTTGTTTCAAATAGGTGACAGCGACGATGAGTGTGCATCGGGCTGTTCACCTGTAATTTGGTATGAATGAAATTAAACTAAAGTAAAGACACTTTCGATTTGACCATAGAACAGAACGGTTGTTTTAGTTCATATCGAATCGGAGTCAATTCAGACATTCTTTAAAGACTCAAGTTCCCCTATAAACAACAAAATGATATTTGTTTTGATTTAAAATTGCTTTATTTGACGATAAATGAATAAATAAATTGTCAATTATTTGTTTAAATTTAAAATCTAAAAGCATAAAACATTTACTAATACCTAAAAATAGTTGTTATTCATAGAAGAAATAATCTTTGAATTACGTTTATAAAATATAAATGATACAAATCAGCCTTAGTTACTAAAGCCTGCGAACAGAGTCCTTAAAATAATTTCGGATAGCCGTCAAATTCACGAATTGGTGACTTAATTGAGGACAATTCATGAATTTGTCGCGTTGCCATGGGCAACCATTCATGAATGAGCCGCCATTTTCGAGGGGAAATGATGAATCCAAATTAGTGTGAGTGAAAATGAGGAAATATTTGTGCATTCATCATCAACCGTCAAATTTATTGGAAGATTCATGAATAACTGTCAATTTTTGAATGGGCTAGGGGTTTTCCAGCTGGAAAGTTACGCATCTTTATATGACTGATTTGTGGTGTTTAGGCTCAGGGAAAATCGCATATGCATGAAATGTTTTCTGAGGAAAATATGTCGAAAATGGAACTATATGGGATAAAAACGGAACGGCTTCACCGTAAAATCAAATTTGAAGTAAGATTTTCGCAGAATCTACACTATTTTATTCAAACTTGTGAAAAATCAAATACTTTATTTTCGATGCTCCTGCCTTCTGTTCATGTAAACACTGTCCATGCCCATTTCACTACATCAGCTTAGAGGGGTAAATCGTGTCGGTGAAAATGTTATAAAAAACGCTGTCAGATGAAATTAAGGGACAAGAGAAGTAGGAGTTGGATATCTATATGTGATTGATTTGTGCTCTAAACTTAACTGTACATCCGAAAGCAGGCTAAAGCAATCAAGCGAATACACAAAAATTATACAATGTGACCTGACCTGACAATGTGACAATAGTAACCGCTTCACTCAGTTTCGGTTAGTTTGGTCATTTTTGCCTACTCACGCGGGAGCGAAATGAATCGCTCTCTACGTATGCAAATGTCAGTTGACAGCTGAATTTTCCTTAATTTTTTAATTTTTCAAATTTATCAAAACGCAAGCGAAACGACGAAATAAAGTAACTGGGATTTTGTTAACGATTAGTGGTAAAGAATCAGACTAAATCAATAGCTTTCTTTTTATTCGAGCTTAATTTTGTTCGAAGTTCGGAATATTTTTATTTTTCTTAGTTTGGCTGAAGAGATATTAAAGTGTCTATTTTAGTGCTTCTGAGAAGTTTCAAAAAGCAACAATTTTGCTTTTAGATTTCGTGATGAGATGAGAGTGACTGTTATAAACCATTTCAGAGTTGACTCAAGTGGTAATTCTAAAAGGAAGTATGTTCTTACCTGCATGATTTAAGCTTCACGAACGTCTTTTCCGACACTTCATCCAAATCTTTACGGTAACGGGAGGACAACTTCTTTCCCAAAATTTCTCTCGCAACAGAATCATCGATAGAGTAATACCTATAAAAACAATAGGTGGTACGTAATGCTTCTTTCAGTTCTAAACTTACTTTTCGATTATAAATGTCCGTGTCTCGGAATCCAGTTGAAACGGAGATTGCTCAGATAATTTTATGGGAGCATGAAGTAGCCGCTCTAGCAACGAATAACTGCGATATTGATCTAGTATATCAGACACTATCAAATCTACATGAGCACCCATAAACTGCCCAAAACACTTTTGTTTCAAATAAAAAGATGCCTCTGATGCTTTAAAATAAAAATATTGAGTCAACATTTGAAGTGTCATTGTGGCAGCGATCTTACACGAATACCCCTCAATCCATTGCTGAAATATATCTGAATCAACTAAAGTGTAGTTACTTATAAAAACATCAATTTCCGCATTCATTTTGAAACTCATAAAATATATAATAATCAGAAATCAAATACACCACTCCATGTCTGGTACAGCCATCAACTACATAGAGATCACACACCAGTCAGACAGAGCCATCATTTTCCAGCTGGAAAACCAATCCAAAAATTTGGCAGTTAATCACGAGTCGTTCCATAAATTTGACAGTTAATTATGAATGCACAAATTTTTTCTCATTTTCACTCACACTTTTTTGGATTCACCATATCACCACAAAAATGGCGACACATTTATGAATGGTTGCCACGATAACGTCATAAATTCAAGAATTTGGCAGCTACTTGGAAATATTATAAGGACTCTGTTCGCGGGTTTTATAACTAAAGCTTATTTGTATCATCACATATATTTTATAAATCTAATTCAAACATTATTTCTTTTTTATAGTTTTATTTTTAGATACATGTAAACGTTTTTCCCTTAAGTTTTCTAATTCTCTTCTTCTTCTTCTTTTTAAGGCGCTACAGTCCGAGGTGGACCTGGGCCTCACTCAACATGCCTCTCCAGCCAGCACGATCTTTCGCCAGCTGTCTCCAGTTTCGCACACCAAGCCGGCCGAGGTCCCCCTCGACTTGTGTGCGCCACCTTGTACGTGGACGTCCTCTGTTGCGTTGTCCCACAGGCTCAGAGTCGAAGACTCTTCGGGCTGGAGCTAAGTTATCCATACGCTCTACATGGCCTAGCCATCTTAGGCGTTGGATCCGTAGACGCTTGGCTAGACTCATGTCGCTGTACAGCCCATACAGTTCGTGGTTGATTCTTCTCCTCCAAATGCCATCAACGCAAACAGGACCAAAGATCGCGCGCAGAACTTTTCTCTCTAAAAGACCAAGAGACTGTTCATCCGCTTGGGATATTGTCCATGCCTCTGCACCGTAAAGCAGGACTGGGATGATCAAGGTCTTATACAAAGTCAACTTGGTCTTCCGAGAGAGGGCTCTACTACTCAATTGCCTTTTGAGCCCATAAAAACAGCGGTTGGCAAAAGTTATTCTGCGTTTGATCTCGGTACTGATGTTATTTGTACTGCTTACTGCCGAACCAAGGTAAACGAAGTTGTCGTCGCTCCGCTCTTCACCGTTCAAAATAAAACGCCATTTTCGTATTCCACGGTTTTTCGTGGGAATGTGGGGTTTTATTTTCTTAAAAAAGGAAACTTCATGAGTCTGTACAAATAATATTTATATACTTACTTATTGGTGACTCTTGGCAGGCGGCAGCGGCTGGCGATGACAAATAATAAAGAAAGAGTAAAAGGAAGCTCGAAGCAAAGTAGAATCCGCAGGCGCGCGCTGTCTGTTTGACAGATCTTCTCAAATGTCAATGAAATTCGTTCTGTTCGCTTTTCGCTTTCCAAGAGCCACCAATATCACATGTTCCCACGACTCATTTGTCGACATCCCCCGTGAGGAGCACGAGTCGAGACTCCAGCCTCACTCACATCTTATACGGCGAGCTTCACGGCTGGCCTTCGCAGCGCCCCCGAGGCAGTCTTCACATCGGCCGAACGGACCTGTCCGTCCGGTCCCGGGAATACCTTGATGATCCTGCCCCGTATCCATCTAATCGCTTTTGGTGACGTCGCACTCCAGTACTAGGTCCCCGACTTTTAGCAGCTGCAGCCTTTGAAACCATTTGCAGCGTCTTGTTAACACCGGCAGATACTCACGTACCCATCGATTCCAAAAACGGTTCTTCAGCTGCTGGCTCACCTTCCACCGTTTTCGAAGACATAACGCTCGTTCGTCGATGGGCCCTGGTGTTTGGGTTGAATTCGGGACCCCTAAAAGGAAGTGGTTTGGTGTAAGAGGCTCCTCAACCTCAGTTGTGATTATCAAGTGGGTCAGCGGACGACTATTAATGATATTTTCGGCCTCCATCAGCGCACTATACAAGACTTCGATTTTAGGCGTAGCCTCCTTGAGCGTGTATGCTAAAGCTCTTTTCGCGGACTGGACAAGACGCTCCCAGCATCCTCGGGCGTGTGGGTTCAGTGGACAGTCGAACACCCATTCTATGCCAACTGAGGAGAGTTCCGCTTTGATGGCCTCGCTTAGTTAGTAGCTCCTTTTTGGCTCCTAAGAAGTTTGTGCTGTTATCAGTCCTGATTCGCAGTGGAGTCCCTCGACGGTTGACGGAGTTGCGGATGCATAGGATACACGCATCCGTGGACAGATCGGCCGCTATCTCCAAATTAACTGCTCTTACGGTGAGGAAAGCGAACAGCGCGACCCACCGCTTCTCAGTGCGACGGCATATGGCGACGTTCACGGCTCCAAAGTAGTCAAGGCCGGTAAACGTGAATGGTCGGACGTAAGGGGTCACTCGATCCTCCGGAAGCTGACCCATCAACGGAGTTCGCGGCTTGGCTCTCCGAATTCGACACAACTGGCATTAACCTTTCGCAACCTTCACAGCAGACCGAAGTCCAGGCACCCAAAATCGTTGTCGTATTTCGTTCACTATGGTGTCGTCATTCTGGTGGCGAAGGCGACGATGATAATCACTCACAAGGAGCTTTGTTACTGCGTGGTCTCTTGGCATGATGACAGGGCGTCTGGTTTCGAAAGGTACGGTTGTAGCAGCGTCGATTCGGCAGAGTGAGCGAACAAGTCCAAATTCGTCCAGGTATGGCCTCATCTGGTAGAGCTGACTACCCTTCCGTGTTAGTAAGTCTCGTCGTAGGCATTCGATGTCCTCGCCGTAGACCTCGTCCTACACTTGTCGGCATAGTAGATCCTCAGCCTCCTTAACTTCTACTGCCGTTAATTCACCTCGTTCCGTCGGTTTAAGTCGGCACGCGTTTGTGAAGCGTACCGCCCAGGCCATGGTGCGTCGTAACTTCAGGAAACTTGAAAATCTAGTAGCATCGAAGGGTGGCTTGCTTGAGCGGGATGTGCTTAGCAGATATTTCGGACGGAACTCCTCCGTTGACAAGTGGTAGGAGATATAATTTGGTTGTTGGGGCCACTCTGTTTCAGGCAGTGTCAGGAAGGCTGGACCCTTTATCCACTTGTTGTTACTGTGGAACTCCAGTGAGTGACCGCCACGGGTAGCGTCATCGGCTGGGTTGGACTTTGATGGCACCCATCGCCATTGAGCGGCTTTGCTGCCCTGCAGGATCTCTGCTATGGGGTACGCTACAAATACTTTATGGCGGCAGGGGTCTTATCGTAGCCAGTGTAAGACGGTCTTGGAATCACTCCAATAGATTCGATCGGCTATAGGCAGAGTGTGGCATTCGACGACGGAGTCTCATCCCAAGGATATGGTTAGGAGTTTGTTAGGACTTACCCTTGTTTAACCGCAAACGAGTGATACGTGGATCTCCCCATGATGCTCGATGCGAAGGTATGTGGCGGCGCTGAAAGCTTCTTCGCTGGCATCCGCAAAGGTGTGCAGATCCAGCCGGCCGGCTGTGGTCATATAGCGACTGTGACATCTAGGGATCTTAAGTGTAGTTAAGGTTGGCATTTGTGAATTCCATTCCTTCCAACGTTTGAGTGATTCTTCGGGTATAGGTTCATCCCATCCAATCCCGAGGCGCCAGATTGACTTCAATATTAACTTCAACGGTAGCGTGTAGTTGGCTATCATCCCAAGGGGGTCGAAAACGGACATGGTGAGGCTGAGGAACTCCCTCTTGGTTGGGCATCTGTTTCCTGTGATGATGTCTTGGTTAACACGGGCGAAGTTCAACCGGAACATGAACACGTCCCTCTCACTGTTCCAACATAGACCCAAGACCATATCGTTCATGGCGGCTTCCATTTCCAAGCTGATCGTTTTAATGGAACTTCATGTCTCAGTGGCGTTCGACAAGCTATGCAGAACTTCCTTGGAATTGGATGTGAAGTTACGCAATTCGAACCCTGCATTACTATGAATATTGACAACTGCTTTGGTGACAGTGATGGCTTCTGACACACTCTCGAAGCTATCGACGTAATCGTCTACGTAATGGTGGTTCACGATGGCTTCGGTGGCTCTTGTACGCTCATTTCGGAACCTTTCGGCGTTGAGGTTCTTTATGTAGTTCGCTGAGCAAGGGGAGCAGGCGGCTCCGAAGGTAGATGTCTATCGGCATCCCTTCTTCCTCTGGCTAGAGGAAACGCTGCGAGTGTTCGTCTTCTGGGCGTATCAGCACCTGATGGAACATTTCTCTAATATCCCCTGTGACCGCGACAGGTCGGATCCGGAAGTTGAATAACACCTTTACTAATGGCACGTAGTTGTCCGATCCTTTCAGTAATGCGGAGTATAGAGAAACGCCATCAACCTCAGCAGCAGCGTCAAAAACCAGCCGAACCTTCCCTGGCTTGTTGGGGTTATTTACGCCGAAATGTGGAAGATACCAAGTCCTGGGAGTTAATGCACCTGCTTCAGACGACGTCAACTTCACTGAATACCCTTTTTTTACATAACTGGCGATGTTATTTTTATAAGTGGCATTAAAGTCGGGATCTCTTCGCATTCTTGCTTCTAGGTTGATCTTCTTGGTTAGTTCATAACTGTTCGGTAATTTGACTCCATCCTCCTTCCATAGCAGGCCAGTCTGATACCGCTTATCCAACCTTTTTGTGGTGCTGATTAACAGTTGCGAAGCTCTTTTGTCACTCTGGGATACTGGTTTCTACGTCGGTTTTAGTAGTCTTCCACAAGCATATCCAATCGTGCGTCCCGTTCACGATCATGGTTACTGCAAAGTACAACATTTCCTCTCGGGTTTCCCCCTGTCCCGAAGGCAGTGCACCATATGCGACCAACCCTAATTGAGTACGCACTGTTGTTGCGCAGTTACAAATCAGATCTAAATATCGCTTCCAGGATTTCACCGATTTCCAAAACCAAAGGGAAACAACATCAATTGGTAGAATAACGATTTTATTTTCTAGAAGTTTATACATATTAATAGATTTCAAAATTTTCTTAAATTTACTTATATCTGTAAACTTCTCCTACTGCCAACAATGTTAACTGCGTTATGAATGAAATTCCTTTCGAAACAACAGTAAATTTACATTCAACGCCAACGGCAGTAGGCACAAACATTCAAAAACAAAAAACTAAATTCAACATGTATCTTAACCTACGTTCTGTCACACATAGATGGCGAAGACATATGTCAATGATGCTCTCGTTTCATCTACTGTGGTGGCTTGATGACACTCCCGGGGCCGTCTGAATCCTCAGGTGAAGACTCTAAGTCTAGCACAGCGAGCCTTCCGACCGCTCTTTTCTTCTTCAGCACTACATTTGATAGGCAATACGAATGATTTCATCTGTTCCTGGATAAACTTTAACGATTCGTCCCAATTTCCAAACTGATTGTATCTCATTTGGTCTCCGACTGCCACTGGCTTTATATTTTTGTACCATTTGGATCGCCTTGTTATCTCTGGCAGATACTCCTTGTACCAACGTCGGCTGAATTCCCAAATTAAGTGCCGCGACCGACGACTGTTGAGTCTACTTAACGAATCCTTGTCAGTGAAAATCCCAGGGGCTGTTACATCTCTGTCATCTTCTCCAAAAATAATTGAATTTGGGGTAAAGGGCCTTGGATCTTCTGGATCAACATTAATGTGGGTTAGAGGACGGCGGTTGATTTGGCCTTGAGCTTCAACAAGTGCATTTCGCAGTACATCTTCGCGTGGAATTACTCCTCTATGTATGAAGTCGATGGTGATTTTAATTGATTTTATAAGACGTTCCCATGCCCTTCCAATCCATGGAGAATAAGCTGGTATAAACCGCCAAACTATTCCTTCATACCTAGCTGCTTGTTCGCTCAATTTATCTTCAATTTCCTTGATGTCCTTCTGAAGCAAGTTGTTGGTTCCAATAAAATTTAAGCCGTTGTCGCTATACAAGTACCTCGTTACAACCCTATTTACCAAAAAACGACGTAGTCCCATTGTACATTGGTCCAGTCCCAGATCATTCAGCAATTCAATCTGTACAGCACGAAATGTTAAACACGTGAAGATCATACCGTACCTTTTGCAAGTACCTCTTCCAAATTTTACGAGCAGAGGTCCAAAACAATCCACTCCAACGTGTGTGAATGGCTTCGAGTCGAAAGCTAAACGAGCTCGAGGCAGCTGTCTCATCATCGGCATAATCGGCTTAGCCCTGAGTTTCTTACACATGTTGCAACTGGTCTTGATCTTCTCAACTACAACTCGAATGCTGACTATCCAGGCTCTTTCCCTGATGTCAGAAATGATCGCTGATGAACCGACATGAAAGTTTTGCTCATGGTGGTGCTGAACGAAAACATTAACCAACTCATGTTTCTTTGGTAAAATTGCTGGATTCCGAGCTGCATATGAAATTATCGCCTTTTGAGCTCTTGAACTCAGTCTGATTGTGCCTTCGTCATCCAAAAAAGGGGACAAACCATAAATTACGCTTGAGTTAGCCACCATGGTAGTCGTTTCCAGACATCTTAACTCGGTCGCGAACGCATCATGCTGAATTTTTCGGAACAGCCAGTCCTCCGCACGTCGGAACTCAATAGGAGAAATAAAAACTTGCCTGTTTTCTTCCTTCTTCCGGCAAATGTTCTTAAAGCTAAGTAAAAAACCAATAACGTTCACCAAAGATCTCCATTTCGCTCTAAATCTTATCGCGATCTCTTCATACACGGAGTAACTTACTCTTAGATCTCGCCTATGAGTCAAAGATCTCATCTCTTGATCCTCACACAATTCTGATTCATCGACCTTTCCAGATGTGATAGGCCACTCCTCAAATGGGCGTTTAAGAAATTCAGCACCTCGAAACCATCTCGAATCATGATGTCTCTCTGATGTTTCACGCCACCTAGTGCCATCATCAGCAACGTTGTCGACGGATCTGATGTAAAACCATTGACGAGGAGTTGTCGAATCCAATATTTGTCCCACTCTAACTGCAACAAAAGCTGGAAATTTGAACTTGGAAGAATTGACACAAGCAAGTGCTGTTCTGGAATCGGAGAGAAAAATTACTTCTTGAATCGGGATTGTGTGCGAACTCTTAATCGTACACATAAAGCGAACACCCAAAACCGCAGTTTGAAGTTCCAAGCGAGGGACAGAGAGTTTCTTCACCAGGGCAACCTTAGCCTTTGCCATCACAAGGAAAACTTCCACAGCATCTGTTTGCTCAAAACGAAAGTAGGCAGTGGCAGCAAACGCTTTTTCCGATGCATCAACAAAAATGATCATACTTGTTTTCGAAGCGTCTGGAGACCAAGATAAATATCTCCTGGGAATCTTAAGTTTTTCTATTTCCCGTAGCTCCTCAACAAAATTCAACCACTGCGTCCTTAAAGATGCAGACACTGGTTCATCCCAATCGTATCCCTCACGCCAGATCTCCTGCAGTACTATTCGTCCTCGAATAACGTAGATTGAAACCAATCCGAGCGGGTCAAAAACTCTCATCAACGTTCGTAGCGCAATTCTTTTTGTCAGCACAAATTTTGGAAGTTGCATTCTGTTGAAAGGCCCGTTGTCCGACAAAACATATGTGAAGTGATCCAACGACGGGTTCCAAAACATCCCCAGAATTTTAGCAACAAATCCTTCACAATCACTTGGATCCACACTCACAATCTTCGGGTTGACGTAGCTCTCCGGCAAATCCAGCTGAAATTTCCGATTGTAAGACTGGATTCCGACTAGGCTGAAACTCATGGAATCGCAAATCCTTATTGCATCCTTTCTTGACTCGAGTTGCCTCCTCAACCGTATCATGACTGTTGAAATAATCATCGACGTACGTTCGGTTTGTAAGACCATCTACTGCTTCTGGACACTCAGTCTGGAAAGTTCTTGCATGATAGTTTTTTACAAATTGAGAACATGATGGTGAACACTTCGGACCGAACATCATAACCTCAAAAATGTATACGGTTGGGTCCTTTGAACTATCTCCATTTCTCCACAGAAAGCGTTGACATTGTTGATCTTCAGGTCTTATCCGGATCTGGTGAAACATTTCCTTAACGTCGCCATTTACTGCTACTTTGCGTTCCCGGAATTTAAACAATCCCGCATGAAGTGGCACCAGGTTGTCAGGACCTTTCAGCAAATGACAATTCAAAGAAATTCAATCAATCTTAGCTGCAACATCAACCACTAAACGAGGCTTCGGAGGAATTTTGTTGGGGTTTTCAACGATGAAAGTGGGTGCATACCAAACACGTGGCCAATCCTTTTCCAGGTCTTCAGCGGAAGCAACTCTTGCATATCCTTTCGCCAATAGTTGCTGCACATATTCATTTTTCCACTTCAGCAAGTCTGGCTTGTTCTTGAGAGACCTCTCAAGGCTAATGAGACGACTTAAAGCCAGACGATAACTGCCCGGAAGTTTCACGTCGTCCTTTTTCCATAGCAACCCAATCTCATATCTTTTCCCCGTCAATTTTAAAGATCTCTCCATGATCTCCAGAGCACGACTATCTTCTCTACTTACAAAATCTGCATTCGGAGGTTTCACACCGAACTCTTCAGTAGAAAAATTACATTTTACCAAATCGTGAAGATCTCCTTCTGCTTTTATAACGTCGTGAAATAAAAACCTAACAGTTGGCTTAGCGGCTCCATTTACAGACGATGCGCTATTAGCATTAGAAAACTGGCCAAAAACAATCCAGCCAAGCAATGTTTTCAAAGCTGTTGGTTGTTCCTCATCTCCATGTCGCTGCCGTGTTCCCAACAAAAATTTCGCTTGATTTAAACCTATCAAAATCTTTGGCTTAGCATTAATCAGGTTGGTAAGTGGAAGTCCAAGTCCTTCAACTTGCAAACATCCACTGTTTGACAGGGTAATCCAAGATCTCCAACACAATAAACTCCCTTGAGATAGTGACGTTTTCGACTTCTGATTCCAGATACCGAAATATCCGTACGGAGAGCTTCTTCGGTCCATGACATTCCCTTAGTCCATTGCACAGTCAAAACCTCGGAAGTTCCATCCAAATCCATTTCGTTGAAAAGATCTCGTTCCATCATTGTTATACTCGAGCCATCGTCCAAAACAGCAAACGTATCTATAATTTTATTATTTTTTCCATAGATCCGGATGGGTGCGATTTTATACAAAACAGGAAGATCGGTATTAGGATGCGATGACACAAAATTATGCTGAGGTACGAAAGGAACAGCGGAAGTGTTTAACTCCTTATCCTTTTTTCCAAACATCTCGTGCAACTGATGATGACGCCCAGTACAATTATTGAGACCGCAATGACTTTTTCTTGAACATGCCCGCCAGTCGTGTTTAGCAGGATTCAAACACGAAAAACAAATGGATTTCTCGAGAGCCAATTCAAGTCTCTTCTCCGGAGTCAATGCTTTAAACTCTAAGCATTTCCATAAGGGATGTTCTTGACGGGCACACTTACAACATACCGATTGAGTTTCATTTGCTCCTACTTGTTTGTGCGTTAAAACTTGTCGCTGAGATCTTTGGGGTTGGAATTTCTTAACTATAACAGAATCCAAAGGCTTCAACAAATCAGGGGGAAGATCGACCACTTTCGCAGCAAAAAAGTCAGCAAGATCTTTTAACGATGCTCTGGGAACTGCAGCTTCAACTTTTCGCCATTCATGATGCAATCCTGCCCCTAGCGTACTCACAAGATCCGTGAGCACATACCCATTAAAAAGTTCTTCGTCCTTTTTCATTGACTTAATGTCAGCGACAAACCCATTTGTCCTCACAGCCCACATACGTAAGTTCGGATCAGATCGTGATTTCAAAGCTGGCAATTTCAGTAAGTCATGCAATTTCAGTTAAACCATGCACTAAAATTTCAGGACGACCAAATATACTCGTAGCTCGCAATAAATCCATAATCGCGAAGTCGTCAGTAGAATATTGTAATCTATCACTTACCAATTGATACGTCTCTCCCCCGAGCGCTTTTCGTAAACGTGCGACATTCTCTTTGCTGCTGTATTTTCCCTCAATCGTGGTTTATTTGAACACTTCCTCAAAGTACAGCCACTCCTTCTTATTGGCACCGGAGAAAGAAGGTAGCTCCTGGACATTGATCCTATTCAATATTGTCAGCAGACTCGACATGTCATTTTATTGAATTGATGATTCTGCAAAACTGGGACGACGATTACTTGGTCCAGGCAACGGAGTCGATTCCAGATATTCGTTGGGATTAGAACAATCAGCTTTCAGCTCCTCAAGATTTTTTAAAATGTTCTTGTGATTCGCCTGGATGCTCTTTAGCATCCGTAACCTTCCAGCAGACAATTTAACATTTCCTTGAACTGGAGGAATTGATTTGTTATCAATCGTAGGCACTTGCTTCTCTGAACCTGTAGCACTAGATAATTTAAACTTTACCTCTTCCAATTGCTTGCGTACACTCTTAATTTCATTGTCCTTTTGAGCAACAGACGCTTGAGCCACAACAGCAGCCTCCATGAGATCATCCAACGAAGTCGCCAAATCATCCTGACTAGGAGAAATTACAGTGACTGTATCATCTTCTGTCTCCAAGCTAGCACCAGTATCGCCTTCAATCGTAGTTTCTACGCACGTACTATCCCTGCTAAACCACTGCGTCGCAGTATCATACTTCTTCGGATTGAAATCCGCACAGGAAAAATGCCACCATCTCTTGCATGGATCACAGCTCACCATGAGTGAATCATCCACCTTATCACACACAAGTGCACTACAGCTGTGATTGTCTCCTACCATCATGCCAACAGAACGAATTTATAAAAAACTTAATTTAAAATACAGAAAAATTCCAGGATTCCACCGATTTCCAAAACCACAGGGAAACAACATCAATTGGTAGAATAACGATTTTATTTTCTAGAAGTTTATACATATTAATAGATTTCAAAATTTTCTTAAATTTACTTATATCTGTAAACTTCTCCTACTGCCAACAACGTTAACTGCGTTATGAATGAAATTCCTTTCGAAACAACAGTAAATTTACATTCAACGCCAACGGCAGTAGGCACAAACATTCAAAAACAAAAAACTAAATTCAACATGTATCTTAACCTACTTTCTGTCACACATAGATGGCGAAGACATATCTCAGGAATGCTCTCGTTTCATCTACTGTGGTGGTTCGATGACACGCACAGTTATCGGTCCCTTTTCCTGGGTGTAGACTACCTCTATTGGAGCTCCGAGATGACTGTTGTCCAATCCTATTAATATCTCCGGTCTGGCGTTGTTGTAGTTGGGCAGAGAGATATCGGGACGGCTATGCAGGAACAAGTCTGAGTTGGCGTACGTGTTGCAGCTTGGTTGGCTGGGCCACGGTGACGGTGATTAGGACGGCGGCACGCTTGCGGTTGCACGGCTTAGCTCGTCGGACGGGGCGGTTCTTGTCCTCCCAATCGTACACCACCAGTTGCAAACAAAAAAATATCGTGCCTAAAGCTAGCTAAGAGAAAATAGAGAGAGGTGAAAAGATAGAAAAAGATGAAATTCTAATACCCTAACAGACCACGGACGGACAACTAAAAGATAGGAAAGAGAAGAGAAAGAAGAGACAGGAAAGAGGAAGAGAAAGGTGTTCAAGAATGTTTACCACCAAAAGAGACCGGAAGGGAGCTCGCGGAGCTAAGCTAACTAACCTAAACTAATCCTAAACTAACCTACCTAACTTAAAGCTATACCTAAACTAAACCTAACCTATCTTAAAACTACCTAGCTTAGCCCTACACGAAACAACACCTTTCCAGTGTCGTTTGGCGATGCAGGTTCGTCAAGAACCCGACGGTGTCTGTTGTTGTTGGCACAAGTCCGCCTGCCCACCCCATCATGTCAATCGACATGACCTTCGCTATCTCCCTTGGCGAAGTATTGTGGGAGATAGCCCATTAGCGGAGACGTTAGCCACAGCCTAACGTTCCACGGTCGACTACCCCGAAGAAGGACGGCCTTCCCTCACACACATAATGGCAAAGAGGAAAATCACTCCATTGAATAAAACATTATACTTTCATTTTAAAACAGAACAATTCATTTTATTACAAGAATTCAAAAAAACTAAAGCCAAAATAAAAGAAAATGTTAAACCAAATGTTCTAACCCTGGCTAGAGGCTACAGGACGACACACACAAACAGAGGTTTCCAATACGCGAAACCTGCTACTCACAGTTTTCTGCGATCCCCCGACGTCCTGCGCGCAGCACGATGAAGGACGATACCTGTGGATTAAAAAACGATATTGTGGGGAGAAATCCCCCTTTTCGCGTACACTCACAAACAAGCACTGAAGCCAGAACTATTTCTATTTATATTTATAATCCAAGGTAAATATTAAACAATAAAAAAAACTATAATTTAACAACTTAATATAAAAATTCAGAAAGGAAATTCAGAATAGTAAAAAAAATAACTGCAGCACTGCTTGCAAACTTTGGCTCTCTTAGCACACAGGCAGTTCCAAATTCCGCACAGAAATGTTACTAATTCGGCTTCTCTGATGGCTATGACACTCTTTATCTTTATTGTAGCCAGTAAATTTTACAATTCTTGTTTTACATGAGTTATATATATAATACAGAGATACTCGTACGGTAAGTGATCTATCTTACTACTGAACAACATCAGTGCAAATATTTCTGAAGAGATCTTATGGATAGAATTATTCGAAAGGAAATTGCTACAAGATAAAAACCTTTCATTTAACAAAAAAAAAAAAGAAAAAAAAATATGTATATATATACAAATATCACAGTTCGAAGAAATATCAATATGTAGTTTTGTTTACAAATAAGTATCAATATTTATTATGTATACACATAGTAAGTAAATATAGAATATATATAAAAATAACATGTAGATTAATAAATTAAATATAAATATTAAATATATAAATAATGGAGATATAATATGTAGGAACTAGAACCCATAAATCATCTGACAAGAATATATTATGAACGGACAAAATTATTGATGAGAATATTATCAGATATTTTACATCTCAACAGATACTTTTCTCTGAGTTGAAGTATTCTATCTTGAATACGGTCGATGTTAGCCTTATCATGCAACTCCCTCGTCGAAAAATACCATGGGAGTTTAAGGATAAGTTTCAATAGTTTATTTTGTGCTATTTGGTGCTTTTGGATGTGAGTTTTGGCGCAGCTACCTCAGACAGGACTGCCATATAACATAAAGGATTGGAAGATTACTTTAAATATAATTAGTTTGTTTTCATTACTAAGTAAGGATTTCCTATTTATCAATGGGTACATAACACGAATTGTTTGATTAACTTTGTTCACGGTATTAGAGATATGCTTATTAAATAAAAGTTTTCTGTCCAACGTTATACCGAGATATTTAACGCTATCAGTCCAATCGATTTCAACACCGTTTATTGATAAGTTGTTGCTTGGTAGAAAACAAGCTTTTCTTTTCCGTGTAAAAAAGATAGCTTGAGTCTTAGAAGGATTTTATTTTCCATTTGCACAAATAAGGGTATATGATATTCAGTCCCGATTGAATTTTGGTTTCGACATCGATACCAAGAACATCGGTGGAATATATCCCTGTGTCATCAGCAAACATAGCTAATTCACAATTGGGCAATTGAGGAAAATCAGATATGTAAGTGTTAAATAAGGCAGGACTTAAGACGGAACCCTGGGGAACACCTGCTGGAATGTTGTGTTCCGAGGACAAGGAATTGTTTACAGAAACGACAAAAGTACGCCCAGAAAGGAAACTTTGAATAAGTTAAATAAGATATTCCGGAAAACCGAATACAAACAATTTGTGTACTAACCCTGTATGCCATACGGAATCAAACGCTTTTTCGATGTCCAGTAGCACTAATCCAGTTGACTTGTTCGACTGAAAACCATGCCTAATGTGACCTGTTAATCGATCAATTTGGTGTATTGTGCTGTGGTGATTTCGAAAGCCAAATTGCTGCATGGGGAGAATACTCCTCGAGTCAAGGTGCCTCTGGATTCTTTTCTTGAGATTTTCAAAAATTTTTCCTTTATAACTCAATAAACTGATTGGTCTGTAACTGAAAGAACTGTTAGATAGTTTTCCAGGCTTTAATATAGGAATAACCTTCCCTTTTTTCCAGGTTGTTGAATATGTAGAGTAGATACTCGATACCAATTTTTTGTAATTGCTTAATATATATATTCTTAATGTTGTCCAAGCCGGCCGACTTACGGGTTTTGAGACGTGACACAATATCCACCACATCTTCAAAGGTTGCATAGTGACCTTCTTCAATTTCTATGGATATTGAACTTAAGAAGTTGATTGTATTGTTGACAGTCATTTCGGTTTCTACGTCGGACATGGAACTAGACACTATGTGATTTTTGTAGAACGAAACAGCTAGAGTATCTGCTTTTTCTCGATTAGTGTACTTAGGAAGGTTATCAAGGGTGGGAATTGTGATACATTTCTTCCTCATTACTTTCGCAACGTTCCAAAATGGTTTGCTACATTTTTCGAGCTCTTGTAGTTTTCTATTCCACTTATCATTACGGAATTTTTCTATTTCCCTTCGGTTTATGTTGTTGTAGAGTTTAATATGATTCAAGAATATATTAGCACGCGTTCTTTAATGAGATTGATAATTGAACTGGGAAGATTCGCGTTGCGGATGTTAATAGAAGATTTTTTGTGAATAGAAACATTAACGGAATTTCCTATTGTTTCTACAAGAACTGCAATGGATGCTTCAATCTGAGATGTATCCCTAACTCTTTGAACATTTTTGTCGTGATTTAGTAATTCCCTTCTAACTTCTCGTTTATATCTACTCCAATCAGCATTGTTGATATCAAGATAGTAGTAATTGTTCAATTCAGAAGTTGACTGGAATGTGATCAGAACTTAGGGCAGTAATGGCGGTGGGTTGACTAAACAATTCCGGCGCATTGGTAGGGAAAAAGTCGAGGGTGGAAGGGTTACCTCTACCATTAGATGGAAAATATGTTGGAGAGGGAGGGAACATCATTTGAAATTGATGGCTACAGTGAAGTTCATGTAATACGTTGCCCCATGCGTTGGCTCTTAGACAACCCCAGCTTCTATGACGGTAGTTAAAATCTCCTCCAATCAAATAATTTTCATTTATGCCGATAAGTTTCCTGAGATAAATTTTAAAAATTTGTCTGTTAATGAGAGTGTTGTTACGACCAGGAAAATAAACAGAAAATATGTTTAATTTTCTGTCATTACTAAAATATATTTCCAGACCAATGTTTTCAATAAATTCAGTTCTCATACTAGGTCCTCCACTCGTTGAGGTTCGATCAAGACGATAACATTTATACAAATTACTGGATAAATTAATATCATTTGTTAGCATTGTCTCCGAGATAAGGCCAACATCGATGTTATTCCTCGACAAGAAGGATGTGAATTCCATAAATTTATACCGAATACTTCTAGCATTCCAACATACTATTCTCAGACTTACAGACATACTTATTATGATTAGAAAGATATTTCAAAGCTAGTTCTGCAATTACATTGAATTGTTCAGATTTGTTTTTACATTTAGACAACTTACTGGTCATTTCAAAAGTGAGGGATTGAATTTCCTCAAATGAGAAAAGCTCTCCTTCAATTGATTCTGCTTTTGCATTTGTTTGTGTTTGAAGAAATTTTTGGATTTATATATATATATATATATGTGTATTCACGTTTGTAATTTCTTTGTTTTAAGTAGCCTGATCCGACTAAACTTCAAAGTTTTCTTTTCTTTCTTTTTTTTTTATAAATGCCACACACGCACTACTAAAATGTAAATGTCGATTTTTGATTGTTGTCCAATAATTTGGTAAAAGTTTTTTCCCAAGTTCACAAAATTTCGCCCGATCACTTCTGCGTTCTAACAAAGAATCCCCTATGTTTTCCAAAAATTTCCAATTTGGTCATGAGCTTATCTTCCTTCCAAGCCACTGATTTGCTAGTTTCCATGTTCACACTGTAAAACGTAAAACGCTTTGCACTTCCATTACGTGGCTTAAATGTGCTGAATTCCTTAGCATATGTATGTCTGTACTTGTCATTATAAATTCTAATATCTGTCCGTCCTTGTCAATACGAAAGTAACCTCCTTGTCATTATGACAGATCAAATTGAGATCAAATGCAGATCCAAACAAACTTTGGTTTGATCTGTATTAAAAATTATTATGTTAATTAAACTTAACACGAGGTAAGCATACATTAAATAAATCATATTATATATATAAAACTACACAAATTGAATTTTATAGAACAATGAAGGACTGGACGGATGGACATCTTCGTGGGACGTGTACATATTTACATGGTGAGTTACATATATATATATCTACTTGAACTAATATTTTTCTTTTTCCCTACAGATAAACTGCTGCATATGCAGGCTGCCGCAACAGGCTCGACGACGGTTTTCGAGTGGTCGTGAGTAAACCGGCCTCGTAAAAAAAAGGAAGGCTGCACATGCAACAGTTTATCTTTTACAATGCCGGTGACTACGTGTGGCAAGGGCCTATACCCTGAGATAAATCGTCTCATGCTCTACTGACTGAGCTAGCCGGGCACAAGTACCTATAAACATATACTTAAACCTAAGAAAAATATCACAGATAAATTATCACATTTTCCAAGTTGAGGTTTTTGTTTTGTCGCCTACACCTTTGGCGAACTGCTGTCCCCTTCCTCTCAACTTGGTACATACTTAACCTTTTTTTATTTTTTTTTAGCCAGGGTAGGTGAAAATCCGGGAGCCGAGTACCCTTGACAGAAGATGGGGTAACCAACCCCCGTGGGACGTCTGGGCGGCTGCAAACGAGAGAGGGGGGGAGTGTGAGTCTACCAGGGCTCATCACTCTTGTTAGGATGGCGGCGGAGGAGCTGGTCAACTGATTGGCCAACGGCGGCATCCACAACTCCAGTCAGCAGGAGCTACCTGGTTTCCATGGTAAGGTCGGGACCCTGGAATAGAGATGGCGGCGGATGAGCCCTTCTTTTAGGGCCAACGGCGGCGCTCACAGCCTGCAAGAGGCTACCGACACCGGATCCCTCCGGACCCCTTTGTCCGGGGGCTAAACAAATGGACCTGTCCACCCAGTTGGAGGTTGTGGGTGGGGTTAACTTCCTCACCACGTAAAAATGAACGAGTTCAGAAAGCACAAACTGCCTCGGATATGGACGGATTTACTGTTGACGACCCTAGCAAACGGAATAAGGACAATGATTTTCGGTTCTGCACGTGGAATGTGAGGTCCCTGAACAGACCACGTGCAGCCGATGAACTCGCGGAGGCCCTAGACTGCTATAAAGCAGACATTACCGCAATCCAGGAAGTGTGATGGGATGGGCCGGGCAAAAATAGGATGAAAAGCTGCGATATCTACTACGGCGATTGTTACAGAGAGCGAAGGCAGCGATTATTTGGATGTGGATTTGTTGTTCGAGGCAGACTTAGGCAAAAAGTCTTAGGCTTTAAGTACATAAGCGAGCGCCTCATAACAATCCGCATCAAGGCTAAATTCGGCAACATCAGCCTAATCTGCGCTCAGGCCCCAACGGAGGACAAAGATGACGATAGCAAGGATGACTTCTATGATCTCCTAGAAAGAACGTACGATCAATGCCCCAGCTACGACACCAAGATCGTTCTAGGAGATTTCAACGCTAAGCTGGGTAAAGAGGACATCTTTGCTAAAGTCATCGGTAAACACAGCCTGCACGACACCACGTCCGAAAACGGACTCAGGCTGGTGGACTTTGTTACGGGGCGAAACCTCTCTGTAGCTAGCACGCGGTTCCCACACCTCAACATCCATAAAGGGACCTGGCGGTCCCCTGATCATTCAACCGTCAACCGATTGATCACGTTGCGATCGACGTCAGACACTCCTTCAGTATTCTTGATGTCCGAACGTTCCGAGGGGCCAATATCGACTCGGACCATTTCCTTGTTGTAGCCAAGGTAAGGACACGGATATCGACAGAACAACGGAGTCGAGGAAGACAACCACGGTTTGACGTCGAAAAGCTACAATCGCAACAGACTGCCAGGAACTTTGCCGATCGAGTCTCCCTGAAACTCTCCGAAAGTTCGACGTCGCCTGCACTAACAATAGACGAAGAATGGAAACGTTGTCAAAGAGCCATCAGAGAAGCCGCTACTGATGTGCTGGGTTTTAAAACACCACCTACGAAAAATCCCTGGTTTGATAACGAGTGCAGGCAGGCACATGCAGCAAAGCAAGAAGCCTACCGGGCAACGCTGCATCGAACCACGAGAGCTGTTCGTGAGCTCTACGAACAGAGAAGAAGGGAAGAGAACCGGCTTCTCAGGAAGAAAAAGAAAGAGCACGAGAAGCGCGCGATCGAGTATATGGAGAGATGTTATGGCAGGAATGATGTCCGAAAGTTTTACCAAAGGGTAAAACTTTTATCGAATGGATATAAAGTTCGGACAGAAGCTTGCTGGGACGAAAATGGACAACTAGTAGTAGATTCGCAGTCGATACTGAGAATTTGGAAAAATCATTTCTGCAGACTGTTGAACGGCGATGAGGACACAAATACCGCTGTCAGGCAGAATGTTCCACTCAACAAAACGGACGATGATAGAAGAGAATACCGTCCCCCCGACCTAGACGAAGTCAAGATAGCGATATCGAGACTGAAGTCTAATAAAGCTGCTGGTGCAGATAGTCTGCCCGCTGAAATGTTTAAAGCAGCTGGAGATGATTTGGTAGGGCGCATGCACCAGCTCATCTGTAAGATATGGTCGGAGGAAAGCATGCCCGATGAGTGGAATCTCAGTATCGTTTGCCCGATCCACAAGAAAGGCGACCCCTTTGACTGCGCCAACTATCGAGGGATAAGTCTCCTTAACATCGCCTACAAAATCTTCTCTGCCGTTTTGTGTGAACGCCTGAAACCATTCGTGAACAAACTGATAGGTCCTTATCAGTGTGGTTTCAGGCCCGGGAAGTCCACCATCGATCAAATCTTCACACTGCGGCAGATCCTGGAGAAGACCCAAGAAATGCAAATTGACACACACCATCTATTTGTCGATTTCAAGGCCGCATATGACAGCGTGTATAGAGACGAGCTATACAGCGCCATGTCTAGTTTTGACATTCCTGCTAAACTCGTCAGACTGAGCAGGATGACGATGGAGAACTCTCGCTGCTCCATCAAGGTCGGTAACGAACTCACCGAGACCTTTAATGTCAAAAAAGGTTTTAGACAAGGCGACGCGCTGTCATGTGATTTCTTTAACATCGTTCTTGAGAAGATCGTGCAAAACTCACTGGCCAACACAAGAGGCACGATCTTCCAAAAGTCCGTTCAACTGCTAGCCTACGCGGATGACATTGACGTGATTGGGCGAACACAGCGAGCCGTCAATGATGCGTTTGCTGGCATTGAAACGGAAGCGGCTAAAATGGGTCTGGCGGTAAACGAGGGCAAAACAAAGTATTTGCTGTCATCGAGAAAAGACGCACAACATCGACGACTTGGCCAGAACGTCACCATAGGCAGCTATAACTTTGAGGTAGTGAAGGACTTCGTCTACCTCGGCTCCGCGGTAAACAGTACAAACAATATCAGTACCGAGATCAAACGTAGAATAACTCTTGCCAACCGCTGTTTTTATGGGCTCAAAAGGCAACTGAGTAGTAGAGCCCTCTCTCGGAAGACCAAGCTGACTTTATATAAGACCTTGATCATCCCAGTCCTGCTTTACGGCGCAGAGGCATGGACAATATCCCAAGCGGATGAACAGTCTCTTGGTCTTTTCGAGAGAAAAGTACTGCGCGCGATCTTTGGTCCTGTTTGCGTTGATGGCTTTTGGAGGAGAAGGTTCAACCACGAACTGTATGGGCTGTACAGCGACATGAGTCTAGCCAGGCGTCTACGGATCCAACGCCTAAGATGGCTAGGCCATGTAGAGCGTATGGACAACTTAGCTCCGGCCCGAAGAATCTTCGACTCTGTACGGCGCAGAGGCATGGACAATATCCCGAGTGGATGAACAGTCTCTTGGTCTTTTCGAGAGAAAAGTTCTGCGCGCGATCTTTGGTCCTGTTTGCGTTGACGGCATTTGGAGGAGAAGATTCAACCACGAACTGTATGGGCTGTACAGCGACATGAGTCTAGCCTAGCGTCTACGGATCCAACGCCTATAATGGCTAGGCCATAGCCATGTAGAGCGTATGGACAACTTAGCTCCGGCCAGAAGAGTCTTCGACTCTGAGCCTGTGGGACAACGCAACAGAGGACGTCCACGAACAAGGTGGCGCACACAAGTCGAGGGGGACCTCGGCCGGCTTGGTGTGCGAAACTGGAGACAGCTGGCGAAAGATCGTGCTGGCTGGAGAGGCATGTTAAGTGAGGCTCAGGTCCACCTCGGACTGTAGCGCCCTAAGAAGAAGAAGAAGAAGGTGAAAATCTTCAAAAGACACTATGGGGACCGTTCTCTCATAGCGAAAGGGATTTTTACCCAGTAAAAACACCTCCCTTCAAATAAAATAAAATATATTCATACTACAACTAAGTTTGACACTTATCCAGCAGTTTTATTTTCTTGATTTTGATTGATTACAAGAGATTCTCCACTGAGAGTTCCTGCTAATAGCGCAACTAAGCGCGGGATGAATTCACCGTGCTAGGTCAAGGGGTTTAGTCCTTTGAAGACGGCGCAATAGATTACTTTCGTCAAGAATTGGAAGGACAGCTGGGTTTATGTGCTCTTCCAGACGACGCTTATGCTTACGAGCAATGTTCTTCGTTTCATCCTGGATTGATGCAATTCCGAGATCTCTGTGGATATCGTCGTTCCGTATGTACCACGGTGCGTTGACGATGGTTTTTAGTACTTTATTTTGAAAAGTTTGTAGTATATTTTTATTACTTTCTTTGGTACAACCCCATAGTTGTATACCATATGTCCAGACGGGTTTTAGCAGTTGCTTGTATACAAGCAATTTGTTTTCAGTACTTAGTTTGGAATATTTTCCAATAAGCCAATACATGTCTTTATATTTTATTTGGAGCTCTTCACGTTTCTTTTTGATGTGTTCTTTCCACTTGAGCTTTACATCGAGAGTCATCCCGAGGTATTTCGCTTCATTTCCAAAGGGTATTTGAACACCATTTATAAACACCGGCAAATTATTCACGTTGTTATATGTAAAATTAATATGAACGGATTTGGCTTCATTGCGTCCAATTCTCCAAGTGTTTGTCCATTCGTGTACCCGATCTAAAGCACGTTGCAGTTTTCTAGTTGACTCTTCGACCGTTTTGGCAGTTACCAAAATGGCAGTGTCGTCAGCAAATGTGCCTAGTACAGTGCCAACATTTTGTCGCATATCGCTACTAAAAAGTAAGTAAAGGAGAGGACCAAGAACACTTCCTTGGGGTACTCCAGCTTCTATAGATTTAAATACCGAGTATTCTTTTCCATATTTTACACGGAAGATTCTGTCAGAAATGTAATTTGATAATATTACGTAAAGTTTTCTCGGGAAGAACTGTCTCAGTTTGTGTTTCAAACCCTCGTGCCAAACCTTGTTAAAGGTCTGCGAAACATCTTAACCTAATATCACAGATAATACTAAATAAATATAATAAATAAAAATAAATAATGTAAATAAATAAATAACTCTAACAATAAATAAATATATCTATAAATAAATAATTACTAAATGCTCTATAAATAAATAAATAAGTATACATAGATGTGTAAATAAATAAAAAAAGATCTGTACTTAAACTAGCTACGTTGCGTCATTTCAGCCTTACTTTCTTTCTAGGCAACATTATGGTTGGACTTCTCTTCGATTACCTTCGGGGCAACCTTAAATGCACCCCAAAAGTCAATTCGCAAGTATAATTCTTGTTGGAGGCTTAGGACTATGTATATGTCCATGTCCAGTGTTTTGCCACCCCAAGAGGCCTGTGTCTGGAATCGTTCTTCAATTTTCTGGTGGCTCCCGTCGACTGTCTTGACTTCAAGATTCATCTTCTTCAGCTGGATGTGATTTCTCTCCACGAAATCCCTAGCTCCTTTTCCTAGGCAACAGACTAATGATCCGCTATCTAATAGGCCCAGCATCTCTTTCGCGTAGTGTCTATTATCGTCATTTACACTTAAAATAGTTTCAGCAATCTTTCTTTTGCTTCGTCTATACATTGCACACTTTTCCCTAAGCCTCTTAATCTTTTTATAATTCCTTATCTTCCCCTGGAATCTTAGAACCATCTTCTACATATATTTGTAGCGGTAGCTACACTTTCGCTCTGCGCGTTATCGTCATGTCGCGTCCGTTCGTTATTGTATTGTGTCCTAGTCGACCTGTTCGTATTTGTGTGGTTTGTCTGTTTAGTCGGTCGTCTAGGCTGAAGTGCAGCTACCTCAAACTCCTCGTCAACGAACTCCCTCCCTTCAACATCGACCTCTACCTCACTAACGCCACGTCTAAATCTACTTTCCCTAGTTGTTAAATGCTTCTCGGCGCGCCTACATTCCTCTCTTAGATCTCGGATGCTGTCAATCCTGCAACCGAAGATCAGCGTCGCTATTCTGTCCCTAAGATTTTGTCTTAAAATCGCAACGAGGTCTTCCTCTAGTGGTCGATTCCTCATCCTTAGTACCATTCCTCGGATGTCCGCGTAAAAATCGTTGGGGCCGTTGTCGTCGTTCCATAATATCTCGGAGGATTTCATGATCCTTTTTGTCGTCCTTAAATTGTCTGATTAGCTCAGACTTCAGGTCATGGTAATTTAAATATACGTCGCCCTGCATTTCTTCCATATATTGCCAATATTATTGTTCCGCAGGGCCCGTCACTAAATGGTGAAAGTTGGAGAATAGCTGTTCGGTGGACAGCCCGTTTTTCTGTTGCAACATCTCTATTCTAAAGATGAACCTGTCCGCCGACATTGTCCGGTTAGTGCCATCAAATTTGACTCCCCATTTGTGCACATCCACTTTAGTCCAAGGTGCTTGGGGAGTCAGGTCATGTTGCCAAGTGCCGCGTCTTTCTTCGCGCCGCTTTGTTGGTCTTGTCGGCGTCCGTTGTCTTGTTTCCGTCGTGTAGTCGTCGCGTCCACTTGGTCGTTGAGGTTCTCTGCAGCGGTGGGTGGATCTTTCCGGGTCATGAATTTTGTCTTGCAGGATCTTCATGTTATCCTGGAAAGTCTCCATCAACTGGGTCATACTACCAGTGAAGGCCGATACCAACTCCTTTTGGCTCTTCTCCACCACTGTCGAGACCATCTTCTTAAAGTGGCGGTTAATGGCCTCGTCGTCGTCTCTAATCTTATCGCTAAGATTAGCGATGTCGGTCCTCTTCTCGTCTACGTTCTGAAGACCACCTGCTTCGTCGATGTTTCGTGTTCTCGTACCGTCCAGATTTCCTGTATTCTCCCAATTGTCCGTCCGTTTTTGTCCTTCCGTCATCTGGAGTTTTACGTCCGGTTGACGTCTTGGAAGGGCTGCTTCCTCCAGCTCCTCATCTTCTTCATCAGAGTAGATGGGCTGGCTTACCTTCTGTTGAGGTCGTCGGCCCTGGTCGGTGGGAGGACAAAGGTCTTCCGTCAGGTATGCGTCTTGTTTAAAATCCGCAGGTGGATCTTCGAACATGTCCGTCAGTCCTGCCTTAACCGCCTGTCGATTGGTTCGTCGCGTCGTCGCCATCTCCGAGGTGCCTCGTGGAATAGTGCCCTTTGGGATTGCGCCAGTTTCTTCGCTTGTGCTGTGCTCTTTTTCTGTGCCGTGAGCTTCTTGTTCCATTTTGATATATTTAATTTCTGTTTACCTAAAGTTTTTTTTTTAATCTTGTTATAATTCAAATTGAGGTTAATATATTTTGTTAATATGATTGTAAACTTCGGAATTTTTATGTTGAGTGATATTGTCTATAACTTATATTTATTAATGTGTTTAAATGTATGTTAATTGAATGTTTTAATTCCTCGGATACTTGACAACCAACCACAACTTTCAACAGTCGAAACTGTTTGAAAGGCTGTCTGGGATATCAGATGATGATCTCCTAAACACGGGCTAAGCTTCCAGACTCAGTGTCCACACCTCACAAAGAATCGGGTTTTGAAACCCTGCATTCTCGGGCAGTAGTCAACACTTAAGTCTTTCCACCCGTTTCGTTCTTTGCCTCTTCATGAGCCTCCGAATACCTCACGAGATCCTCTAGCCTAAGCCTGAGGATTGGACAGCCGTCTTCAGCTCTTGACTAACCAAAGAAACTTTGACGACTTTGAACACGTAAAGAAAAGATAAAAAAGCAAAATTTGAAAGAAGGAAGTAAACTAATTGGAACAGTTGTGAAACTATCAAGAGTCCAAGGTAATGACTTTCGGAAAGGGAGAGTGAAAATCATCCCCTTGAAGTCGCGATAGTGCCTCTAGCCGGTGTGTCCCGGTAACTTCGTGTGGTTGCCATTACAGCAGTCACATTCGTTCCTGAGACGTTGGGCGCCATTTGTTGCAGCTTGGTTGGCTGGGCCACGGTGACGGTGAGTAGGACGGCGGCACGCTTGCGGTTGCACGGCTTAGCTCGTCGGACGGGGCGGTTCTTGTCCTCCCAATCGTACACCACCAGTTGCAAACAAAAAAATATCGTGCCTAAAGCTAGCTAAGAGAAAATAGAGAGAGGTGAAAAGATAGAAAAAGATGAAATTCTAATACCCTAACAGACCACGGACGGACAACTAAAAGATAGGAAAGAGAAGAGAAAGAAGAGACAGGAAAGAGGAAGAGAAAGGTGTTCAAGAATGTTTACCACCAAAAGAGACCGGAAGGGAGCTCGCGGAGCTAAGCTAACTAACCTAAACTAATCCTAAACTAACCTACCTAACTTAAAGCTATACCTAAACTAAACCTAACCTATCTTAAAACTACCTAGCTTAGCCCTACACGAAACAACACCTTTCCAGTGTCGTTTGGCGATGCAGGTTCGTCAAGAACCCGACGGTGTCTGTTGTTGTTGGCACAAGTCCGCCTGCCCACCCCATCATGTCAATCGACATGACCTTCGCTATCTCCCTTGGCGAAGTATTGTGGGAGATAGCCCATTAGCGGAGACGTTAGCCACAGCCTAACGTTCCACGGTCGACTACCCCGAAGAAGGACGGCCTTCCCTCACACACATAATGGCAAAGAGGAAAATCACTCCATTGAATAAAACATTATACTTTCATTTTAAAACAGAACAATTCATTTTATTACAAGAATTCAAAAAAACTAAAGCCAAAATAAAAGAAAATGTTAAACCAAATGTTCTAACCCTGGCTAGAGGCTACAGGACGACACACACAAACAGAGGTTTCCAATACGCGAAACCTGCTACTCACAGTTTTCTGCGATCCCCCGACGTCCTGCGCGCAGCACGATGAAGGACGATACCTGTGGATTAAAAAACGATATTGTGGGGAGAAATCCCCCTTTTCGCGTACACTCACAAACAAGCACTGAAGCCAGAACTATTTCTATTTATATTTATAATCCAAGGTAAATATTAAACAATAAAAAAAACTATAATTTAACAACTTAATATAAAAATTCAGAAAGGAAATTCAGAATAGTAAAAAAAATAACTGCAGCATTGCTTGCAAACTTTGGCTCTCTTAGCACACAGGCAGTTCCAAATTCCGCACAGAAATGTTACTAATTCGGCTTCTCTGATGTTTCGAGTCCCGGCGGCGAATCCAGCACTTGGTACAATTGAACTTTTTGGTTTCTTGTTTGTTAATTTGTCACAGGTATATGTAAAATTTAGGTATAATACACTCATTCAATGTATATATCCTTTTTTTTGTGTGTATTTGAGTGTTTGAAGAAATTTTTGGATTTATATATATATACATCTGTGTGTATTCACGTTTGTAATTTCTTTGTTTTAAGTAGCCTGATCCGACTAAACTTCAACGTTTTCTTTTCTTTCTTTTTTTTTATAAATGCCACACACGCACTACTAAAATGTAAATGTCGATTTTTGATTGTTGTCCAATAATTTGGTAAAAGTTTTTTCCCAAGTTCACAAAATTTCGCCCGATCACTTCTGCGTTCTAACAAAGAATCCCCTATGTTTTCCAAAAATTTCCAATTTGGTCATGAGCTTATCTTCCTTCCAAGCCACTGATTTGCTAGTTTCCATGTTCACACTGTAAAACTAATCGTGTGAACACCGCTTTGCACTTCCATTACGTGGCTTAAATGTGCTGAATTCCTTAGCATATGTATGTCTGTACTTGTCATTATAAATTCTAATATCTGTCCGTCCTTGTCAATACGAAAGTTCCCTGCTTGTCATTATGACAGATCAAATTGAGATAAAATGCTGATCCAAACAAACTTTGGTTTAATGTGTATTAAAAATTATTATGTTAATTAAACTTAACACAAGGTAAGTATACATTAAATAAATCATATTATATATATAAAACTACACAAATGGACTGGACTGGACGGATGGACATCTTCGTGGGACGTGTACATATTTACATGGTGAGTTATATATATATATATCTACTTGAACTAATATTTTTCTTTTTCCCTACAGATAAACTGCTGCATATGCAGGCTGCCGCAACAAATGTTTGAGTGGGCAAGCAGAGTTCCTCGACTGTTTGTACATCATTCAGTTTGAATTTCTTGGCATCTTCCTGGTCTGCACTTACCTCCACATCAACAGCAAAGGATCTCTTGGTTTCTGGCTTGTCTCCAATCCATCGCAGATGTAAGTCCTTGGACTTTCCGCTGAGGCGAACACGTTTGGCTAGTTCTGAGCTCACGATTGTGACGGATGACCCTTCATCGAGTAGGGCAAAGGTTCGAACCATCGCGTCTTTGTTATAAATCCTGATAGGCAAAACTCTGAAGAAGACCCGTGTGCTTCTGGCGTCGTCGCAGCTTAGCAAAGGCCTGAAGCCTTATTTTGTATCACTTTCGGATTCGGAAATCAAATCCGATACTCAAATCAATTCGTATTTTGTATCACTTTCGGATTGGGTTTGAATGCTGCCAAATTTTTATCAATAATTTCCGAAAATGAAACTGTCAAATCAGAAAATAATCATTCAAATAGAAGCCAGTTGCAAATAAATTGAATTCAATTTTATTCTTTCACAGTGTAACATATCGTTTAGTTGTTGTTTTTTGTTTGAAGATGGTTCAGAGCAGGATGATTCTTCATTGTCTCACATTGATAAGTTGAAATTTTCGATTCGCCAGTATATTTCAAGGATTTATGTGGTTGGACGGGTGATAATCAAAACGATGGTTCATTTCGAGTGCCACTTATTGCAAAAGTGAGATGTAATAACTCTAATATCACTTTTCTTCCAGTTGCATGAGTTGCGCGTATTTACTTGAACCTCCCCCGCCGTTTATATTCCGCACCTGGGCCGATGTCAAAGCTGATTGGATTTCTGGCTTGCATCTGCAGATTGAAGAAATTCTTTGGCAAGACATCCAAATTTGGACAATAACTGCTCACATTTATTATTAATGTCTTAATGTTTCTATTTCTCTTGAAAAAATTAAATAAATCAATCAAAACAACTTTAGCACACACAATCCGATAGCAAAATAGTTATCGAATGAAAATCCGTAGGTGAGAACGGTTTTGACATCCGCTTTCGCAATACAAAATACCAAATTTCCGTAAACGAGTTGGCATGACTTTTAATTTTCGAATGCGGATTGTGTGCATTTGCTATAGAGGTACAAAATACCAATTTCCGATTTTCGAATAGATTTCCGATACTATAGCAATACAAAATAAGGCCCCTGGCGTATGTAGTTTGGTGAAGTTGCTACATCCTGTTACTGCATGCGACGTTCCCTCGCAGTAACGGCACTTCCTGTTTCCAACCTTCTCCTTCACTTCGACGGCATGAAGAACGTTGCCTCTAGTTATCTTCCTTGACGGGTCGCTCTGACGATGGCACCTGAGTCGAGGTTACGATGCAGACCAGTCTAGCTACCCGGTTGATCCACTCGCTGAAGTGCTTGACTGTGGGGAATGGTCGTATACTAACGCTGCTCTGTGCCCACTCTAACCAACCAAATTGGCAACTTTCCAACCAGTTCATCCAATATGGTTGGGTTTGCCAAATGCTGGTGCATTCCACTGGCTTCCAGGAACATTAAAAGGTTTTGTACCTTTGTAGCGAATGGTACTATTAACTCCAGTTTGTTATCCGGTATCGGTGTGAATCCCCTCACCTTCTTGATCTGGCTCTGAACAAGGCACTCTGGACGTCCGAAACGAAACTCCAGGCTGGCATTACTTCATCCACATTATTTATGTGGATGAGCAGAGACTCGACTACGTCCCTGACTCCCCCTTTTAGGCTTTTGTGTAGGCGGAACATGTTCTAAACTTTGCTATATCCGAACATGTTAGTGGACTCTACGAATGCTGTGCAAAACATAGGTCACTCTTCTAGCCTCCGGCGAAACTCCGGCAAATCATGAAGCTTTCGTTGTGATCCATATGCGGCCGATGACAAAGGTGGTCCTTGGGCGTGTTGTGGCTGCTCGGTGGCCGGCGAGGGAATTGGGTATTGGCGTTGCATTGTCTGGAAACCATTCAAAGGTTGCAGGAAAGTCGGCGTACTGCTCTGCTGACGGTGGGCTGAACTTGCCGGTGTGATCTGTGGAGACGGCGATGAAGTCACTGGTGGCCAAGAATATGCGGCATGGGAAATACATGGCACGTGCCCCGATGTAGCGGTTTGTTGAAAAATAAAGTTGTCTTGACTAGCGGCATGCGGCACAGTTGTTGCGTTGGAAGTAGCGAACACAGGGGTAAAAACGGTTGACGTAACTGTGATGATTTCGGGGGCACCTGACATAACCGCACTATCAATCTGTTTCTCTTGTAGCAGTTGTTCGTATCGCAGGCGTTCCTGCTTTTCCTTCTTGGCGATGGCTTTAGCTGCTTCAAGCTGTTTTCGGAGCTGCAACAATTCTTCCTCCATTGTGGGATCCTGGGCTTCACTTTCCCGCACTGTCCTATTATCTTCGTCTTGGTCAGGGCAAACATCGAAGGAGTCGGTTTGGTCGTCAGACTCCTGGCTCTTCTTTGAAGTTTGCCTTGTTATTCTCCTTTCCGTTGGCATTGGCTTATATCAATTATTATTTGTTTAAGTAACGGCAACTTGTTCCGCTTGTTACGGCTCTAGCGGTTGTTGCAATGATACGGCGAATATATATGGATTTCACGTTCCGTCCGCTGGCTGCGGGTATTCCAGAAAATGTTCGTCCGCTGGCTGCGGGAATTCCAACGTTGAATGATGTTTCCGTCCGCTTACTGCAGGAATACTCTGGCAATCGCTTGCTGTTGCTATTGGCTAACTGCGAAAATTATTTGCCAATAAAAAATAAAGCTTGTCGTCGCTCCGCTCTTCACCGTTCAAAATAAAACGCCTTTTTCGTATTCCACGGTTTATCGTGGGCAGGGCTGTACAAAATCAAGTACAAGTATAAGTACCAGTACCAGTACCTGGAATTGTACTTGTACTTCAGTACCTTGGTACTGGTACTTTAATTGAATCAAGTACAAGTCCTTTTTACTAAAGTACTTGAGCAGTAATTTCAAGTACTTGAGCAGTACTTTCAAGTACTTGAGCAGTACTTTCAAGTACTTGAGCAGTACTTTCAAGTACTTGAGCAGTACTTTCAAGTACTTGAGCAGTACTTTCAAGTACCTCAGCCGTACTCAAGTACAAGTACAAGTACCGCCGTACTGAAGTACAAGTATCAGTACTCGGTACTTGTATTTGTAATGTACTGAAGTCAAATAATAATTAAGTACTTTACAGCCCTGATCGTGGGAATATGGGGCTTATTTTCTTAAAAAGGAAACTTCATGAATCTGTACAAATAATATTTATATACTTACTTATTGTTGACTCTTGGCAGGCGGCAGCGGCTGGCGATGACAAATAATAAAGAAAGAGTAAAAGGAAGCTCGAAGCAAAGTAGAATCCGCAGGCGCGCGCTGTCTGTTTGACAGATCTTCTCAAATGTCAATGAAATTCGTTCTGTTCGCTTTTCGCCTTCCAAGAGCCACCAATATCACATGTTCACACGACTCATTTGTCGACAGAAGTCCTTAACTACTTTAAAGTTATAACTGCCTATGGTGACGTTCTGCCAAGTCGTCGATGTTGTGCTTCCTTTCTCGATGACAACATATACTTGGTTTTGCCCTTGTTTACCACCAGACTCTAGAACTAGACATGGCGTTATATAGTTTGTCTCTAAGCACACTTTTCATATAATAATAATAATAATAACTACAATTATAATGGCTGCGCTACAATCCGAGATGGACTTGGGCCTAGCTTCTCAGTAACCACTCGTGTTGTGAGCACCATTGTTCTCTCACGAGTGGGAGGAACCTACAGTTTAATGCCGACCCCGATCAGCGAGGTTGAGAAGCTTGATACTCTTTGAGTATTGTCAATGATTTGAAAGATGTGGAGCCGTAACCAATTTGTTCTAAGAAATGTTTGCTTGTACTGGGATTTGAACCTAGATTGTGAAAGTTTAGTGCATATAGGTCAAAGCACAAATCCTCACGGCCACGGTGCTCACGCTGTCATATGCGGCGAAGTGTGTGTCAATTTGCATTTTTTCTTGACTTTTACAGGATCTGCCGCGGTGTGAAGATTCGATGGTGGACTTCCCTTTTACGAAACCACACTGACACGGACCTATCAAATTAGTGACGAAAGGTTTCAGGCGTTCACACAGAATGGCAGAAAAGATTTTATAGGCAATGTTAAGAAGGCTTATCCCTTGATAGTTGGCGCAGTCAAAAGGTCAGACTATCTGCACCAGCAGCTTTTTTAGACTTGAGTCTCGATATCACTATCTTGACTTCGTCTAGGTTGGGGGGAGTTTCAGGGAGACTCGATCGGCAAAGTTCCTGGGATTTGTTGCGATTGTAGCTTCGACGTCAAACCGTGGTTGTCTTCCTCGACTCCGTTGTTCACTCGATATCCGTGACCTTACCTTGGCTACAAATAGGAAATGGTGCGAGTTGATGTTGGCGCCTCGGAACGCTCGGATATCAAAAATACTGGAAGAGTTTCTGATGTCAATCGCAACGGGATCAATCTGGTTGACGGTTGAATGACCAGGGGACCGCCAGGACCTTTTATGGGTGTTGATGTTGGGAACCGCGTGCTAGCTACAGAGAGGTTTCGCCCCGTAACAAAGTCCACCAGCCTTAGTTCGTTTTCGTACCTGGTGTCGTGCAGGGGGCGTGGGCGCAGATTAGGCTGATGTTGCCGAATTTAGCCTTGATGCAGATAGTTATGAGGTGCTCGCTTATGTACTTAAAGCTTAAGACTTTTTTCATAAGTCTACCTCGAACAACAAATCCAGATCCAAATAGTAGCTGCCTTCGCTCTCTGTAACAATCGCCGTAGTAGATATCGCAGTTTTTCACCCTTTTTTTCTAATTCTGTTACAATGAATCTTCTCTTTACGAAAACCCCCCGTAATCCCTCACAGTCCCGGCATAAGGATAAGGCTATTCGTGTATTTTGACCCCTTTACAACGAACCCCCTCTATAATGGACTCGGACAATAATTTCAACGCATATTGAGCAGTTGTACCCTTAATAACGGACACACGAAGCAAAAATGAAGATGGAAGAGAAACAAAAAAATATTGTATGTATGGAGATGTGCATTCCAATCTTGTTAATGATTTTGTTGTTGATCATGTTATTAAATTGTTTTCTTATATATACGTACATTTTTTCCCAACATTAATTATAATGGATTGTAACGGTTTATACCTCAATTGAAAGTCCCCATTTGTACCATCACCCCATCGGAGGTGAGTACTTTTCGGAACTTTATCCGAAAAACTTTGGTTATACTATCATTAATAGAAATGTTATTATTTTTCCAATATTATTACATTCTTATTCTAATAATATATACAAAATAAACCATAATTTCGAACCTATCTGAATTAATTTTCTTTTCAGATGTATTTTGTTACAAAAGGATATATCACTAATTTGTTCCTTTTCTTTTCTAATTCTAAAATACATTGTACATCTTTAAAAGCTTTTACAATTATTAGATTGTATTTGCATTTGGAACTTAAATCTAACATATCCTTAATATAATTTATTCCTGGCTTTAATATATTATTATTGTTATACTCATAAGGCAGATGGTTTTTTATATTAATGTATTTTACTTCACCCATATCCTTTTCGATGATCGCATCAGTGTTCTTATCTTCAGCTGGGGTGTTATTCTCGCCAACTAAAGAGGAAAGAAGATCTGAAGTTATTAACGAACTTTCTTTGAATACTTCTACATCGTCGGCCTGAAGATCAGCTCCCATTTAAATATCTGACTCAACAAACGATTCCAAAATGGAAGAGTTTTAAATAAGAAGAGAAGAAATACTGCGTCGTCCTACGCAAGTGAAAAATGAGAGAGATGAAGGGATCGTAATAAAACGTAAAAGTAATCCCAACGCACGTCATTATTCAACATGTTGGATATTTTTTTGACAGAGGGATGCGCTGAGAGCGAAATTGAGAAATGCTTCCCAAATTGAGAGTTTTTTCCCAAATTGAGAACATTTTGTGGCAACTGGCATTTGATACATGAAAACAGCTGAATAAAGTTATTTTAACGACAAAACTAATTTGAAATCCGTGTATGCTTGAAACCATGAATACGCCAAATTAGCAACAAGCACTTTTTTAATTTTTTTAACTTTCTTGACATTAATTTTCCGCAATTAATTTCTTTAACGTTGAATTGTTTGACCAGAATAATTTTTGATTTGACATTTCAGAAATTAAAACAGCTGACGGAATATTTCTTATTTGGTATTTGAGAGAGAGAGAGAGGGAACATCTGATTAACGCAGTGCGTCAACGCACACCCTCCGTAACATGAAGTCGGATAGTGCAACGCACTATTGTGTTTCAGCCATAATGTACCCTTCATGAAAGTTGCATAAGTACTATTTTCGTACGTAACCCTAATAAGTCATTTTTACTACAAACGAAATAGAAATTTGAGTTAGAGAAGATAGTAAAATGTAAAAAAGATCGCCTTGAATGTAAATTTATATGTTGTCAGTTTTAAATATAAAATATTTTGAACCATGTTAGTTATTTTACATAATTTTTAACTCTGGTATATATTTACGATAATTTTGAACAAAGAAACAAGTGTTGGTATTATTTTTTTTTGAAAATAAGTCAACTCTTAAACGAGTATTTCGACAATCCTTTAAAATTTTGTTTCATTTTGAATTATCAGTAACAAATGGTCTATTAATTTGAATAGCAATTTAATAAGATTTCGAAATTATCAATCGAAAATGTCATAAAAAATGTATTTTCTACGATTATATGTGTTTTGAGTTTTACTGGATTATTTGTCTAATTCCTACAAAAAAATGTTATTTAAAATACATTTACAATATATTGTATAAATGTTGATATAAATCAGCTTTAGTAACAAAACCCGCGAACAGATGCCTAAGATATTTCCTGGTAGCTCCCAAATTCCAGACATTCATTCATGAATGACATTTTCGTTGGGTAATGATGAATACAAATAAGTGAGTTAAAATGAGAAATGGTTTTTGCTTTCATCAGTAACTATCAATTTTGTGGAACGTTCCGTAATTAACTGCATTTCTTTTTAATTGCCTTGGGATTTCCTGCCGGAAAGTAACTTATCTCTATGTGACCGATTTGTGCGTACGAAACTGTCGAAACTGTTTTCCACTGGAAGTGTAGGTATCTTTGTATTGCTAGGGGTTTTCCATCTGGAAAGTTACGCATCCTTATATGACTGATTTGTGGGTTCTTTTGATGTGTTAATTTCGGAAGTTTGTAATCACAATCAGCTTAAAATGGGAGAAGTCGGGACATCAATTTTGGCTTTTAACGCAATTTTAAAACCTGTCTTGTCAAAGGTTTTTATTCATACCCTATTTGTAATGTATTGAGTTTCATCATCTTATTTACTTAGTTGGAGTGTCGAGATTTAGCTGCGTCTCAGTCTTTGCACATAATATTTTGCAATTTGGAACAGTTCCATCCAGGATTTTGTTACAGTCTATTATCAGAAGTTGTAGAGAAAGCCGATCTGAAAATAAATATTAACGAAGTCATCCTTCGACTCCAGGGTTGTTCTGAAAATATTGACGGTACGTAACATACAGTTAATCAAAAAAGTAAGTATACACTACCTCCTGAACTATATTTTCCTAAAGAAAACTAAATATTTGCAACAAAAATCAACAACCATTTCTTTTTTCTGTTTTCACAAACGTAATACTATTTTTCAAAAGGAACAAACATAACAAAATAACAAAACATAAACAACTGTAAAGCACGGTGGTGGCTCCGTAATGGTATGGGGGTGTATGGCGGCAAATGGCGTCGGTAATTTAATTTTCATTGATGGCACAATGGACAAATATGCCTATTTGGACATATTGAAAACTAATTTACTTGAAAGCGTCAGAAAGTTGGGTCTAGAAGTGTCATTTATCTTTCAACAAGATAATGACCCAAAACACACCTCTCATATTGTTAAGGAATAGTTATTATATAATGTTCGTAACCAACTGAGAACACCACCCAGTCGCCCGACATGAATGCAATAGAACATTTATGGGAACATTTGACACGGGCAGTTCAAAAACACGGCGTCAAGACAAAATAAGACTTGAAAAAAGAGTGCTTCAGAAAGAGTTGGCTAAAATAAGCCAAAAAGTAACATCAAAATTGGTTAACTCGATGCCAAATCGAATGCAAGCAATTATAAAAGCCAAAGGTTACCCAATGAAATATTGATAAGAAGACTTGAGAGCAGAGAAAAATTTCAGAAAGTATATTTTTTGTTTGTATACTTACTTTTTTGATGTAAATTTCCATTCATATTACTTTAAGTTGAATTCTATTGTTTATGTTTTGTTATTTTGTTGTTTGTTCTTTTTGAAAAATAGTATTACGTTTGTGAAAACAGAAAAAAGAAATGGTTGTTGATTTTTGTTGCAAGTATTTAGTTTTCTTTAGAAAAATATAGTTCAGTAGGTAGTGTATACTTACTTTTTTGATTAACTGTATATATGGATCTAACTTTAATAATACTTTATTACTTTAAGTAAATCACCAATGTGAAAGAACTGAGGAGCCGTTTCAAGAATTGAATAGAAAATCAACTGCTTTAAAAGTCATTCTTAGCAGAATTCCGGATGAAATAACAGATAGAAAAACATTTCTTGAGACTATCAAGTAAGACATATATCCTCAAAGTTACTGATATCTTAAACCACTTCTTGATAGGGAAATCGCTAGTGCAATCAAAAAGTTGTTGGATGTTGTCAATGACATAGGTGTGTTTTTACATAATTCCTCAGGGAAGCAGGCTATTGAACAGCGAAAAAAAGAATTTGTTAAATATTCCAAGAAATTTAGTACAACACTTAAAGAATATTTTAAAGAGGGACAGTAAGTCTACGAAATACTAATTCAATTCAATATTAAAACAAATCCTTTCAGTTCAAATGCTGTTTTCATAAGCGCCTTGAGCTTAATTCGTCAAACAAATCAAATGATGGCAACGGTAAAGAATAAATGTGAATAAATTACTATATGCACGGAAGTTATTTGTGTTTCATTTATTTTTTTTTTGTATGTATACTAGCCCATGTTCTGCATTTCGAGTGAAATTAATTTGAAATCGAATTTCCATGTTCTGCATTTCGATTGATTTCGGAAAAAACAAACGTTACCTTGGCTTCGCATGCAAATTGTTTTTGTTTTGGCTTAGTTTTCGTTGTTTCGACAAGCTGTCGTTTTGAACACTTTCGTTTCGAAGTAAAATGAAAAGAAGAATCTTCAGGGAATATTCCTATAGATCATTTGAATCATCCTTTTCATTTCTAAACAATGGTTTGGCATACAAAATTAACCTTGTACACCTTGAGAGAAATAGAAACACCAGCTTGCAGTTTTTATATTTTTCCAGGAAAGCAATTTTATTCAATAGTTTCAGAGTTCCTTACAAATCGGTATTTGCCTCCATAAATTTCACAGAAATACCATCCCCTTGATTTTTTGTTTTCCCCTAAAAAAAATAAAATCAGTAAAAAGAAAATTAAAAATCTGAATAGTTCGCGTATATCAGTGAATTCAATTCGAGTAAAAACACGAGTAAATCGAATTGCAGAACACTGATTTTCATTTTCGAAATTAAAATTCACCATCGATCGGATTGCAGAACCCGAAATTTCCCTTTAACAGCTCGAATTCATAAAAAGTGGAATGCAGAACATGGGCGAAAAATTCAAGGGGATGGTATATCTGTGAAGTTTATGGAGGAAAACCCTGATTTGTAAGGAACTCTCCATTCTGCCATTCTTATATGAACCTATTACAAAAGATAATTCAAATGATCCATTGATGCGCATATAAAAATCGAAACTCTGGGCCCTTACTCTGTATTGCTACTCTAATATGAAATTACTCGAATTCGCAAAATCGGTACTCTAATAGCAGTCACATTTTCGAAAACCGAGTAGTGTTGGGTTGCCAACTTCGACACTTTGTTTTCGCAAAATTTATTGCTTAATTCAATGTCAGAACCACTCGAATTCGAATAGTTTTGTTCGACTATGGGTTGGTTGTCGAATGATGAACAAAGCAATAAGTTTTGTTTGAAAATGTAAGGAATTTGCCATAAAAAAGACTTACAAACATGTATTTGTATATGATAACAAACGTGAAAACTTTTCTCAATAGAATCTGTTACTAAAACACTTAAATATGAGCCATTTAATGCCAAATGCTTTTGGATGAAAAATGTTAGCGGCATTATGTGTTTTCTTTCTATTTGTTTTATAAATCTTTATTATTGCCTATGTTCTGCATTTCGAGTGAAATGAATTTGAATTCGAATTTCCATTTCACCCGAAGTGAATTTCCATGTTCTGCATTTCGATTGATTTCGAATTCACTTTCGGAAAAATCAAATGTTGTTGCCTTGGTTTTGGCAGGCAAATGGTTTTTGTTTTCGTTGTTTCGACAAGCAATTGGTTGTTGTTTTGAATACTTTTTCGTGTTTCGAAGTAAAATGGAAATTCAAGAAATAAAATGAAAAGAAGAATCCCCAGGGAAAAGCAGATATTCAGTAATTACTTAAATTACAAGTTTGAGTTGCCTAACAATTATTCATGCACAGCATTCTATTGCAGGACTGTATTAAACCAACCAATGATTTTAATATAGGTAGAGGGTCAGATCCATTTTCAATATTAATAATGTTTACTCTTAAACTTGACAGCGAAAATTCAACTGAAATCAAAATTTTATTGCTTTATATAATTTCATAATAAATCTACTTAAACTAAAACCATGAAGAAGCAACAGCTCTTTGAGTTATTCATTGCATGATTCGTATATACTGTCCCATTCATCATTGACTGTTGCAGTTTTTGGGTCGGGTTTAATTAAATTTTTTCCACGTTCTGTTGTAATAAGTTTCCATAAGCGTACTTCAAGTCCAATCCTGAAAACAAAAATACTAAAGTTAATGATTTCTCATTACATTTTATATGATAATATATAATAATAATAATAATAAAAAAAAATGATAAAAATAACTTTAAATAAACGACTTATTCATACTTCGCAATGGAAACGTTCTTAACCTAGAGATTGTAGCAAATTATTCCAAATACCAATGTTTACGTCTTATACATCATTATTCGAATTGATAATATATATTGTTAGGTTATTGAAAAATAAACGTAATCACTGGATGATTGTAACAATTCAGTTTCACTGTTTAAATACAAAAATTAGGGTATCCTGAAAACTACAGCTTTCGTTTACAATAATCATCACTATACTACTACATATTGCAATTACTTAATAACAATAACCTTTATACACTAGAGCGATCTGCACTCTAGTAATTTTATCCGATTTCATCCTCATCTTTACATTCTCAGGGGATATAGCGAACATTTGTCGCCAAATTTTAATTTCTGAACATCACAGTGTCTTCCAGAAAGTTTTTTTTTTTTTTTTTTGCAGAGAATCCTCTGATCAACAACTAAAACATTTTCGCCTTACAACTTTTATCTACGGTACAGCTTGTGCACCATTGTTGGCAACTGACATTAGACTCCAAGTGAGAGCTTTCGTCATCACATCGATGCAAATTATGGGAAACTTACCCGCGGAGCGTGTTTGGTTTTCGGGACCACAAGGCAATTCACATTAACACTAGATTTACGGAACCCGTCAATTTGACAATTTGAATTCAAACGTAAATCGTAAATTAATCATTTCTTTCAAAGAATTTATGCACACTGGTTTTTTCCCTAAGCCTTCTACTTTTTGAGATTCATATGTGGTATACCTATCTCTACGGGATCCGTCAAATTGACGGGTACGCTTATCTCGAAAATAATCCTTATATTTTTGCTTTGTTCGTCACAATATTCATTCAGTAGGTAGTATACGAACGTTTCAGAAAGACAGTGTCAAAAAGTTTCGGTTCCTATAGAGTCTCCGCTTATTGCAGGTATTTACAATAGGGTAATGGAATTAGAACACAATCTCCTTTTTCTAGCAATCATGCGTAAATCCAGGAGATGTAATAAGATATTGGATAAAATTCTCGAGATCAGTGAGGATTGTTCCGAGGATACCTCCGGAGAAAATGAATGTGAGTTAGGCGAAAGCGAACCCGAAAGTGAAACTACACAATCTGTTGAAAGTGGATAGACAGAATTATCTTCAGATAGTGAAGAGCAGAATTTGTTTGCAGTCCGTCGGAGCAAGAAAATGCGTATTTTTTCTAGCTCTGACTCTGAGGATGAGAGAACCAGCTTTCCCAGTACATCCCATAATGTAGCGGGTGATATCGAAACTGCAACTGACGGGACACAGTAGACAAAACTGAAACCAGGCGGATCTAAAGGTAGGACGCCCATCCGTATGATTTTCAAGAATATCGGAAATAAATATTATGGTGGGTTGCATGCTTAGCCCCCCGATTTTATAATTGACAAACATATAATGCAACACATAAAAGATTGCACTGAAACCGAGGCACGTCGCGTCAGTGCACCGAAGCCACAATATCCAGGAAACAATACATGTTTAGTTTAGCCGAGGAATTAGATGCGGAAAACAAGGAGAACATTTTCCAATGATCAGGCGATTCTTCATCATCTATAATATTACAAGAGCGAAAAAGTTGCCAAGTGGGATACTGCAACAAAAATAAAAGCAGCAATTGTTGCATATCTTGCAAAAAAGTGGTATGCGGAAAAGGCACAGGCAAAGCGGAATATACCTGTAAAAAATGTACTGAATAAGTAAGATTATAATAATAATAATAATGGCGGCGCTACAGTCCGAGGTGGACCTGGGCCTAGCTTCTCAGCAACCACTCGTGTTGTGCGTGCTATTGTTCTCTCACGAGTGGATGGGACCTACAGTTTAATGCCGACTCCGAACGGCGAGATTGAGAAGCTTTTTTCTAGACAGTTATACTCTTTGAGCATTGTCAGTGACTCGAAAGAGGTGGAGCCGTGAAAAAATGTTTGATGTTTTTTTCCGAGATTCGAACTGACGACCTCGAGCGTAAGAGTCGACGCACCTACCCACTACGCCACGGCGCCCACGAATAAGTAAGATTACCCGTTAGTATTATTATTGTTATTTCCATGATATTTTTTAAAGGACTTTTTTTTTTCTTTATACTTTATTTAAACGTCAAAGCAAATATTGTACAATTTGAAGTTAATTTGAATAAATCGGTTTTTTAAAGAAATTGCGTTTTTTTATTCACCCGTCAATTTGACGGGTGCCGTAGAGATAGGTATATAAGAAACTTCCGTAAACCTAGTGTTAAATCATTGCAGCACTCAATCGGTTTTCTAATGCGACAAATTTCCTCGGTAGCCAACGGCATCTAAACGAATTGTTCCAGCATCTCATAAGTGAAGAGCACAACAAGATTGTCAGCGATCATCCTTCGAAGGATCAAATAACGTCGAAGTTCATTCACTCTCTGCACGTCACTTCGGTGGATTATGGGAGGCCGGGGTGAAATGTACTATGTATGTCTCATGTATGTTATTCTCTTTTTCAGCTTTGGTTGTACGCTTTGCTCACATGTAACATAATTTCTATGATTGAACTGTGTCTTCTCGTTCAGACATTCACCGGAAGCAGATGTCTGCTACAGCAGCATGATTGTTAGCACGAAATGATATGTTATGTTTATGTTAAGAGAACTTTTCCTTTTGATTCATTTGTTGTTATTTATTTTATTCAACTAAATTCTTAATTCATTTGTGTAATTATTCGATAATTAATACAATATCTTTGTACATACATTGTGACGCTATAATCCGAAATTGACTTGAGTGTTATTCTAATATCTTACTGTCTCTTCAAGCTGTCTGATCTTAACTACCTCTCTAAGACAATAGAGAAAAGCAACAAGGAATAGTGCTGGTCCAACAAAAGTACAGTTTACTTTCCCTTTGCAAGAAAATGTGTCCTTTCGTTGACTTTCGAAAATTATTCATAAGGCCGAATGATATACAATAAGATATTATCATACCTCAACGAAAAATAAATAATATGAAATAACTGCTTATAATTTAAATAAACTTGTATCTTGTGATATTTAAAAGAATGTCTTACCTTAGCCCCAGTCGCAACAAGTCGGATTTGTCTGTATTCAAAATAAAATCGATGTATGAAAATCCTTCTCGTAAGATAATCGATACAGCTTCTTTATCAATTTCATTTTGCTCCAACCAATGTTTTAGATCCGTATCCTCATTTTGGTATGTTTTAAATGCATGTTTTTTAGTACTTGGTTTCCGTTTCCTCGTCCTATTTGTTTGGGAGCATTTGGTAGTTGCTTTCGTGCATCGAATTCTAAAACGCAAAATGAAGTTAATAATAGGTAAGAAAATTTTAAATTTTAAGACTAAAAAAAATTATAAAAAAATTTAAAAAAGGTCACGTTTGCGACGCAAGAAGATACTAGAACCAATATAAAGAAAATAAGAAAATATATAAAAGGCGACCTAAAAAATAGATTATTTTTCGGATTTTTTATTTTTTTTGTAGACGGGACCTTAAAAATGTGGAACAAAGGTAGTGCTTCCTTATGAGACAAGATGGACGACAAAAAGGAGTGCAATCGATAGCTTTTTAAAAAATTTGCCCATAATGAAGCAGATAGTTGCCGAGCCTTTGAAAGGCGATGTCGTTACTGGGGTCAGCGCTTCCTCTGTTGAAGTTATTTTTAAAGAAGAATTTGTCCATGACCCCATATGCAAAATCATCAATAAACACAGGCCAGCGAATTTTCAATAGCAGATGCAGTGGAGAAATGGAAAAACATTTTAAAGAACACCTTGGAGAATGGACATGGACAATGTCACAAAATACTTTTGGAGCGAACAGTAAAAAATAATGTTTTTAATGTGTATTCAACAATAGCAAATTATTTGCACCCCAAATATAGAGGGCAGCTTTTGTCCTCTGAAGAAAGTCTAGGTGAGCTTAGGTTGAGGTGGCTGGAGTATGCACTTAGACCAGTGTTGATCCATTGTGCTGACACACGGATTGACTGAGGTCAATCCAATTGAGCATATGCGGGAAACCATTTGGGCCTAGGATGTAGCGTAGTGATTGCTTATAGGAACCTCACTAAGTTCGCATAAGCTCTCAAAGAAATAGGCCTCTAGATGCTGGCGTCGAAAAGACGCCAGGGCCGGGCAGGATCAGAAGAGATGTGAAACACAGGACAGATCTTCACTAATCTCCGCCTGAAACACGCTACAGTGATCGGGTAAGTGCAAGGAGAGACTGATGTTTAATTCATTGGAAAAAATACCACTACCAACCCCATCCTGGGTCTTTGACCCATCTGTAAAGAAGTGCAGGGATTTTGCAAATGCCTAGGAGTGCTCTTATATCACTTGCGTCAGATACAATATCTACTCGTGTTTCTCGTTTTTTATGTTGTTATTGTGCATTTAGGTGTTAAATAAATGTAAGAGAAACTACTGAGACTTTATGGATTTGTCGATTTCAGGAACGAATTTTATGGGTGAAAAACTAAATCCAAATCTTCGACATCTCTTAAACAGCATTTGTATCTATTTTGATACTATTTTTTAGAGCCTTCACTTATGTCTACAAAACTGTTTTTCGATCTTCAAAATGTGGTTAAACACTTCCAAAACTTTTAGGGCGAGAATGCTCGAAACCTTCTTAACCAAACTCAATTTTTTTCTCAGATTTTTAGGCGGGAGATGGTATAAGCTCAAGCTCAATACTACAGTAATTTAAATTAAGATATTGGATGACATTCAAATTTGAGGGATATGTTTTAAAATAGAAGTAATAAAAAGGAGCGTTAAGCTTAGAAAACTCAAGTGGAGTCAGCCAATTAAATTGTGTTAAATGAATGAAATTACATCTAAGCTTTGGTCAAGTAGGGTTAGATAAGGGAAATAAATAAGAAACGTTGTTGAAAGTGCTTATTAAACATCGGTAATTTGAAGGAGTAAACTAGAAACACTAACAGCTCTTATTATTATTGAAAAAGTCTCTCTATTTGTGACTAAGAAAACTTACCTAGTATTATTAAAAGATGTACTTAAATGGCAAACTGAGGTATTCAACTTTTTTAATACTTCGATCTCCTCTTTTTGCTGCTCAGTATTTATTTTCAGCAAGGTCTGCAAGCACTGCTGTGTATCCATTAGTTTTTCTATCGCTTGTTTAATTTCAGATAAATATTGTTTGATGTCTGGATGAGCTCCTTTTGAGTTTATATCGTTCTGATGTTTATTCGAATTGCATTCTGAAGCTGTTTCGTCTTCATTACTAACAATATTATCTTGACCTGCCAAATTTGCCCCAAGTTCTATATCGACAAAATAATATATTCGAATGTATAATTTAGTTTCAATTAGCTTACCTGGCGACAGTATCATTATGCCCGCTTGGACAGCTTTTTTAACAAGATTGTCCAAAGCAAACATCCAATGAGGTTTTATACAATGTAGTCGAAGAACTGTAATAACTGCTTCCTGGAAGGTATATAATGCCAAATGCAGGTGGTCAATTGCGGTTGTGTCAAAGTCTAAACTTTCTTTTAACTCGCTTATGCACTGGTCAAGTGTTTCTTTATTTTGATCAATTATATATTGTCTTAGACCTCTTATCATTACACATAAATTATTCCTTTTTAATGCCAGTTTGTTCTTGTTGTCTGTTTCCAACTTGTCTATCCATATATCACAAATTTTGCTTTCATCATTTGAAAGTACTTTGGAAAGTGTTGTTCGTCTTTGCGAATCTTTTTTAAGTAAATAGAAACCATCAGCCTCGCTAGTTTCGGATAAATTTGATTTCGACATACTGCAAGAAATATTTGTATCTGAATTTCGTCTATCCTGGTTAAGTGATTGATCTTCAGTAATGATACTGGGAGAGAGGCAGCTTTAAAAAAAAATAATAAGAAATGATTTCAAAATAAATTCTCATTTTCGATATCAAAAGTTAAAAAATATTTTTAAAATATATTCAATATTGCATATACATATAGATCGGTTCCAGTACTTTGCTTTGCAAATTTCGAGGAGTAACGGTAAAATTATCTTTAAAACTGACTAAATGGTTTAAAAGTAAAAAATAGGATATCCCGCATACTGAATTTTGTAGTCGTGCCGAGTATTGTATTTTTGTATTCTGGGGGCTTGCACTGAAACGTGGTAGAAAGTCAAAAAGTGCAAGAGGTAACTCGATAGGCTGGGTATAAGGAATCAGGGGCCTTATTTTGTATTGCTATAGTATCGAAAATCTATTCGAAAATCGGAAATTGGTATTTTGTACCTCTATAGCAAAAACACAATCCGCATTCGAAAACAAAAAGTTATGCCAACTCTTTACGGAAATTTGGTATTTTGTATTCCGAAAACGGATGTAAAAACCGTCCTCACTTACGGATTTTCATTCGATAACTATTTTGCTATCGGATTGTGTGTGCTAAAGTTGTTTTGATTAATTTATTTAATTTTTTCATTAATAATAAATTTGAGCAGTTATTGTCCAAATATGCAGGTCTTGCCAAAGGATTTCTTCAATTTGCAGGTGCAAGCCAGAAATCCAATCAGCTTTGGCATCGGCCGATGCGGGATATAAACGGCGGGGGGAGGTCCAAGCAAATATGTACCGCTCATGCCACTGGAATTTAAGTGATATTAGATATATTACATCTCACTTTTTCAATAATTGGCACTCCAAATGAATTTTGTTTTGTTTGTTTTGATTATCACCCGCCCAACCACATAAATCCTTGAAATATACTGGCGAATCGAAAATTTCAACTTAGCAATGTGAGACAATGAAGAATCATCCTGCTCTGAACCATCTTCAAACAAAAAACAACAACTAAACGATCGCCCATGTTCTGCATTCCACTTTTTATGAATTCGAGCTGTTAAAGTGAAAATTCGGGTTCTGCAATCCGATCGAAATGGTGGTGGTGAATTTGAATTTCGAAAGTGAAAATCGGTGTTCTGCAATTCGATTTACTCGTGTTTTTACTCGAATTGAATTCACTGCTAAGCTCCGCTGTGAATTTGCAGTGAAATTGGATAAAATACGTGAACTATTCAGGTTTTTCATTTTCTTTTTACTGATTTTATTTTTTATTTTAGGGGAACACACAAAAATTCAAGAGGGGGGTGGTATTTTTGTGAAATTTATGGAGGCAAATCCCGATTTGTAAGGAACTCTTCATTCTGCCATTCTTATATGAAACTATTGAATAAAATTGCTTTCCTGGAAAAATATAAAAACTGCAAGCTGGTGGTTCTATTTCTCTCAAGATGTACAAGGAGGTTCATTTTGTATGCCAAACCCTTGTTTAGAAATGAAAAAGATGATTCAAATGATCTAAAGGAAGATCTATTTTTCTCTGAGGATTCTCTTTTCATTTTACTTTGCAATACGAAAAAGTATTCAAAACAACAACCAATTGCCTGTCAAAACAACGAAAACTAAGCCAAAACAAAAACCATTTGCCTGCCGAAGCCGAAGCAACAACGTTTGTCTTTTTCGAAAGTGAATTCGAAAAATTCGAAATCAATCGAAATGCAGAACATGGAAATTCACTTCGGGTGAAATGGAAATTCGATTTCAAATTCATTTCACTCGAAATGCAGAACATGGGCGGATATGTTACACTGTGAAAGAATGAAATTGAAATAAATTGATTTGCAACTGGCTTCTATTTGAATGATTATTTTCTGAATTGACAGTTTCATTTTCGGAAATTATTGATAAAAATTCGGCAGCATTCAAACCCAATCCGAAAGTGATACAAAATACGAATTGATTTGAGTATCGGATTTGATTTCCGAATCCGAACCCGAATCTGATTTGTCTGCGACATTCTACAATTTTCAAGTCGATTAGCCCACATCTTGAAACGTTTTTGGGAATTTTATCAAACTATCTTATGTTTCTTAATGCATATCTTCCTCGTGAACAGCTTTTAAATTTATTAAGTGTTCTCATAAAAAGGAGGCCAAGCAACATAACAATATTCAAATGCGGTCAGTACCAATGACATGAAAATTGCCTTTTAAGTGAAGGGGTACTTAAAGACGGAAGAAGTTCGTCTAAGAATACCTAAATTCGCTTTCGAAATAATAAAATCGTTATCGATATTAATTTGGAATCAAGGATAACACCAAGATACTTCACTATCTTTTGGGAATTCATCATATCCGAGTTCATATATAAAATTGATATGAGTATCAATATTCTGTGGGCATAAAAGATTGTATATTTTGATGTATTTAGCATAGCATGGCAGTGTGAGTTTGTGCGTCGATCCATACGCATCAGACTTTCAAGTCTAGGTTCAAATCTAAATTCTGACAATCTAAAACAAAAAAATTGTTCACGGCTCGATCTCTTTCGAGTCACTAACAATGTTCAAAGAGTATAACTGTCTAGAAAAAGCTTATCAATCTCGGCGCTTGGAGTCGGTATTAAACTATAGATCCACTCCAATAGTGAAAGAACAATTGCACGCACAACACGAGTGGTTACCGAGAAGCTGGGCCCAGGTCCACCTCGGACTGTAGAGCCGCCATTATTATTATTATTATTATTAGCATAAGTATCTTATATATAGCATAAGATACTTACACCAATTGAAAAATGAATTAATATCTTTTTGGAAATTCAGGCAGTCCAGAATAGAAGACATTCCACTAATAAATGTATGTTATCTGCTAACATTAAACAATCTGAAAATTGTATGATGTCAGGCACACCATTCACGCATTAAACCAATAAAAGTGGTCCGTAATGACTACCTCGAGCAAGCCCAGACTCACAATTTATGGAGGACGATTCTTTTTCTTCTTAATGCTCCTCTCGGCTACGGAGGTTGGAAATCATCGATGATAGTAAAACCCTGTTAGTGACTCCTACAGTGATTTGAATCGTGGTGAGATTCAGCCAGTCCCGCAGGTTAGATATCAACAATAATCTCTGCCGTCCCATCGTTCTTCTTGCCCCTATCTTCCTTTGCAGGATAAGTTGGAGGAATTTATATTTATTGTTGCGCAGGATATGACCCAGGTAGCATAACTTCCTTACTTTGACTGCATATACCAGTTCCATTTTTGTGCCCATCCGTTGAATATTCTGTCAACCCAGGAAATTCTGAATATTCTTCGAAATATCCACAATTCTTCTATTTTTCGGATCTTTTTAGTGTCCAGGTTTCTACCCCGTATAGCAGCATATATGTCTTTGTTCTACTTGTATTTGTTTACAGCTTTACTCTTCTTCGGAAGTGTTATGAAGATAGTTTGCAACCAGTCTTTTGGGATTTTGCCATATCTACAGATCGCGTTGAATAAGTTAAATAGTACCGATATATTCTCTTCGGAGTTAAGGATTTCTTTTGACATCCATATCTGCCTCGGCCGTTGTTCTCTGCTGTTCAGGTGTATAATAATAATATTTTCTTCCTCAATTTGGCCTGTGTCCACGACTAGAAGTTTTACTTTTATTTCTCTTTTAGCTTGATCCCGAAGCTTTTGGTTTTTGAGCATATTTAGTTGCATTTTACTCTCCTTTCGCCTTTTTTGCATTTAATTTAGCTGTATCTTGACTTTGGCAATAACAGGGTTGTGATCTGAACCTATGTCTGTACCTGGGTTGCGGATTTAATAGCATTTCTGAACCTCTTATTTATAATTATGCAACCAATCCGCTGTGTTTTGGCGAGGTCCACGTATAGTCTTCTGGGGGCTGTTTGAACTAGGTGTTTGTGACTGTTAACTCATTAAGTTTGCAAAATTTTACCAATTTCTGTCCTCTTTCATCGCCGGCTATGTTCCAGGGACCCAACACACCTTGATCGAGTGCTGTGAGCCAAGAGCCTTCAGATCTTCGCGACAGCTTGCAACTAGCTTGGACTTTATTTCTGTTGCGGATATAGCTTTCATGGCCGCCTGACTGTCAATAATGGTAATATCAGCTGGTGGTATTACCATCATTGATATCTTTTTGGCCGCTTCTTTGACCGCCAGGACCTCCGCTTGAAACACACTGCCATTATCAGGGAGTCTGATTGAGCAGTCTCAATCGCCGCGCCTGTGCCTGCTTCCATCTTTGACCCATTGGTGTATACCTTAATGGTGGTGTTATTGATGAGTTCATTGGTCGCCCACTTCTCTCTGGTGGGGTATAGACAATTAAAGGGTCTCGCAAAGTCGAGGAATGGGACCCAATAGTCGATATCGATTTCTGATACTGCAAGTCTGTTAAGAATACTTGCATGTCCTATGGTACATGAGCGCCATTCGCCAGTTTGACCGATTCTCAGAGCACTTTTACCGGCTGCTGCCTGCATATATAGGTCAAGTGGTAGTATGTGTAGAATCGTTTCCAATCCAGCTGTTGGGGTGGAGTTGACTGCTTCAGTAACTCCCATACACGCAAATCTCTGTAATGACAGAGGTGAGTCACTATTTTATTTTATATTAAATATAAACCTAGTAGTTTGTAACACAGGCAAAGTACCCAACTTTATCACTAGAAACAGGCAAGAAGTACTCATATTGGTCTCCAAAAACATTTCCAATATGGAAATGGCCAATACTAGACAAAGCCATACACTACAATCTCCTCAGGAAGGTTCAACGTCAAGCCTGCATCTGCATAGGAGGCGCTCTGAAAACCACACCCTCATATGCTCTGCACGATATCATGAACCCATCCCCACTTGACATTTTGGCAGACTACTAGCAAAAACCACCGTTATTCGTCTTATGACTTCCGCCCAGTGGACCAATAATCCCTTTGGCCACTCCTCTATACTAAGTTCTCTAAACGACTAGAAATCTAGACCACGCCACACCCCGATATTTTCCTGACAGGTACTTTGAAACCCTGATTCCAGATAGACTTTTGGAATGATAGTCTTAAACCTTTTGCAGGTTCCCCGCACTTCTTTACGGACGGGTCAAAGACTCAGGATGGGGTTGGCAGTGGCGTTTTCTCTAATGAATTAAACATAAGTCTCTCTTTTCACTGTCCTGGCTCAAATGGAATGTAATATCCGAACTTGATATTCGCATTTTCACGGACTATCAGGCAGCCATCAGAGCACTAGAATTGGTCTCACTAAACTCTAAAGCATTAATTAACTGTCGCTCATCTTTATATAAGATGGCCAATCATTTCAACATTCACATTTGTGGGGTACTAGGCCATAGAGACATTCCAGGCAACTGCAAAGCGGATGAGCTTGCCAAGTTCGCTACCACATAGCCACTTGGGTATGCCCCTCACAGCTTGTAAATTGTTGATATTAGTAGATGCGACTCATAAAATTAATAACAGATGGGCGAGAGGCACTACGTGCCACACCTCCAGAATGATCTGGAATTAAACATAAGTCTCTCCATTCACTTACCCGACCACTGTAGCGTGTTTCAGGTGGAGATAATGACGATTAGTGAAGCTCTGTCCTGGCTCAAATGGAATGTAATATCCGCACGTAATATTTGCATTTTCACGAACAGCCAGGCAGCTTTCAGGGCTCTGGAATTGGTTTCGTTAGACTCAAAAAATGTCATCTTTAGACAAGATGACTGATCAGTTTAATAATCACAAACTTCTGGTTGCCTACTTCTTTGATAACATTTGCGAACTTAGTGAGGTTCCGATAAGCAATATATTACGCTACATCAATAGCTCCAAATGGTTTCACACAACGGAACAATTGGATGGACCAGTCAATCCATGTGGCAGCACAATGGATCAGTCCTGGTCTAAGTGCACACTTTAGCCACTTCTAACCTAACCTGTCCTAACCGTAATAAAATAATGGTATTAATTAGCTGGATATGATCAATGGGCGTAGAAGTTTTTCCACTACGCCATACATACATGCATTATAATTTGTTCAGTCATCGACTAACACTCGTCCCGGTTACATCGTTCAACCGTTTGTGTTCCTCTTTGATTTTCTGGTGTTATTAACGTTACATTCTCTCATTTCTCTTTTTTTTCTATCATCCTCCAACTTACCACACACACTCTCTTATTCTCGTGCCGTGTGTGAAAAAATAAAATTTTACAGTTACAAAACAAAAAAGTGTACCATGGCCTCAGGGCCACGTGTGCCTTCGGGCAACCGTTTTAGTGATCTAGACATCGATCCCCCCCCTGATTTAAAAAACAAAAAAAGAAAGAAAACAATATTATCTCCCACGCCTACAAATGTACAATCTCTTCCAGAGTGCCCTAAATTTATAGTGATTGCTCCGACCAGTGTAGATAAGCCCCTCACATCTTTTAGTGTATTCTTGCTTAAAAAAGCAATTGATGGTATAAGCACTGCGTACGAACAGATCACTCAATTACGTGACGGCAACCTCCTTATACTGGTCAAATCAAAAAAAGTCGCACAGCTATTTCTATCACAGAAACATTTGTCCAATTTATGCCCCATTACTGTTTCACTACATAAAAAACTAAATGCCTCAAAGGGTACTGTTTACGCGCCATGCCTTATGAATGTCCCCGAACTCGAGATCATCGATGAAATGAGATCACAAGGCGTCACGGACGTATACAAGTTTAAGAAGACGGTTGACGGTAGCCAACGCGCAACTGGACTGGTTCTTCTTACCTTCGACCTCTTCCAACCACCGAAGACAGTTAATATTGGATGGTACAACGTCCAAGTAATGGAATACTTCCCCAACCCTATGCGTTGTCAAAACTGCCAACGTCTAGGACACACCGCCAAACACTGCAAGAGCAACCCCACATGTGTTAACTGCAATTTGCCACCTCACGACCCAGAAAAATGTAACAGAACCTCTTACGCTAACTGCAGTGAAGAACCCCCTTCTTCATCCAAAAACTGTCAACGGTACCAACAAGCTAAAGAGATCCTCAAAATTAAGACTACTCGCAAATGTAGTATGTATGAAGCTAAAAAAATATACAAGGATCTAAACCCGAACGCTTCCAATTCACCAACCTACTCTGCAATTGCAAGTAACGCAATTCAACAAAAACCTACATCTGCAAATAGCCAATCACTTTCCAAAACCCATAACGACTCCACCCCTTCACCTTCCTCATCTTCTCACCACCCAGGACCAATAGTTTCATCTCCTAATCAGATAAAGTCGATCCAAAAAGCTGTTCATGATCACAGCATGCAATCTCAAACTAATCTTAATAACCCTGTAGTCAACGTCAGTAAATCATACACTCACAACAAGCCAACTGCAAGCGAATTTTCATCAACCTCCACTCATACAAACGTATTCACTAGTCACACACAAAACTTAAACAACAATCCGGTCAACTCACTTACTTACTTAGCATCAACAAATACAAATACCCCCAATACCACAATTAATTCACCTATTTCATCCATTACTCAAACGCTTATTAGAAACAAAAAATACTACATAGATCCCTTAGATAAGGATAACAATGAATCCCACCAATAAAATAATACATGCTTACCCTCCTGAATCCGCTGTTCAGGAACCGAACCATTCAAGTTTCTCACGAGGCTTGAATGGTTCGATCTCTGAACAGCGGCAAGGGTCCGCTCACCAAAATGTTTTGCCCAACCCTAACTCTTCACAACATATTGCTACTCCATCGACCTCTAGAGGTCAGTTTCATTACACACACCCGCACAAGTTACATAAAAACTGTAACACTAATAAAATAAAAATTTTGCAATGGAATATCAATGGTTTCACCAATAACTATGACGAATTATGCATTCTAATTAAGGAAAAATCACCCAACATCATAGCTCTTCAAGAGACACACTGCACATACCTTTCTCAGCCCAACATACCTAAATCTTATAAAGGCTACTTTCACAACTTCTCCCACAATCTAACGGCCAAGCAAGGCATAGCTTTATTAATAAAGGAAAATATCCCTCACAAATTAATACCCATTGCCTCCAATATTCTAACTGTTGCCATTGAAATTCAACTGCAGATGAAGTTAACTGTTGTGTCCGTTTATATCCCGCCTGATCAAACTTTCACCAGTTCTGAATTGGAATCGATCGTCAACCAAATACATACACCCATATTACTCGTCGGGGACTTTAACGCCTGGAGCAAGTTGTGGGGATCCCCTGTTAATAATCACAAAGGAACTGTAGTGGAAAATTTTTTAACAAATTCCAATCTAGTGATTCTAAACGACGGTTCCCCAACCCATTTCTCCACCCATAACACCTTGACACACATTGATTTGACTTGTTGCTCACCCGAATTGTTCGCAAAGACCGACTGGGAAATTTTGGATGATCTCTATAACAGTGATCATTTTCCCATAATTTCCACCATTTCTATTGGACCGCCATACTCCAATACAACAATTAATCTAAAATTTAAAACTGACGCTGCTAATTGGGTTTGCTTTAGCAAACACATATTAGAATATCTGTCAGATAAAACACTTTCATCGAATATTAATAAAGAAGCCGCGGTACTTCAAAAAGCAATTCGGGTTGCAGCTAACAAATCAATCCCTCAGAGTAGCCCTAAAACTCACCGGCGGACGGTACCATGGTGGAATTCCTATCTGAACAATCTGAGAGACGCTAAAACGAAAGCTTGGAAAATCTTTAAAAAACTGCCAAACACTGATAACCTTATCCAATTTAAAAAATCCAACGCTAAATTTCGCAGGGAGGTAAAGATCAGCAAAGCGAAGTGTCTAAATGACTTCACGTCCTCACTTAACCCGAATACACCTATTTGCAAAGTTTGGCAAAACATCCGCTGCTTAACTGGCAACTACACTTCTCAGTCGATAAGTTGCATTGAAACTACAGAAGGCCCAATTACGTACGCACCTGACATAAGCAACCACTTTGCCCGTACCTGGTCTAATGCTTCTAAGGACTGTCACTTCTCAGATGCTTTCAAACATAAAAAAAGTAACTCCCTTATCTTTAGCCAAAATTTCAATTCCTTCTTTAAATCAGCTAAGCACATCGAGACTCCAATTACTTTTACAGAACTCGAAGCTAGTCTAACCAAACTTACCGGTAAAACTCCTGGCCGCGATAGAGTGTCTTACCCCATGTTAAAACAGCTTCCAGTTCCAATTAAAGCTAGACTATCGCAGCTTTATAACAATATTTTCAACACTGGTAATATCCCGCAAACCTGGAAGCTCGCGACTATAATTCCACTGCCTAAACCAAAGAAACCTATAAACACGGTGAACGGATACCGACCAATATCGCTCTTACCATGTATGTCTAAGGTTATGGAAAAGATGATAGCAAAGCGGTTGCCCTGGTTTTTAGAATTGAATAATCTTATTAGTCCTAATCAGGTCGCTTTTAGAAAAGGTAAAGGTACTATTGATGCACTTCTCCACCTCGATTACTACATTTCAAGCGCTTTATCGGCACGCAACCATGTTACTGTCCTTTCTTTAGACTTCGAAAAGGCATTCGATAGAATTGGTATCCACCTGGTCTTGGATAAACTAAAAAGGTGGGGCATTGGCCCGAAAATATTTAACTACGTTAAATCGTTCCTCACGAACAGAAAAATCTGCGTAAAGCCCAACGCCTGCTATTCCACCACTTTCCCACTTTTCAATGGCATCCCCCAAGGATCGCCATTATCTGTGGTCCTGTTTATCATTGCATTTGATGACATCAGCAAAATAATATCCCTTCATAAACAACTGGATCATTGTCTCTACGCTGATGACTTATACATTCTATGCAGGCATAATAATTCTGCAATAAATAACCAGTTATTATCAAATGTATTGGATGTTATTTTGGAGTGGACCACCTGGTCTGGTGCCAAGCTTTCTCTAGACAAATGTAAGACTCTTCATATATGTCGAAAAATGTTATGCAATAAATTGCCACTTTCCTCAAATAACATCAACATTGTTAGCGTAAATAGTCTTAATATTCTAGGTTTAATATTTAATAGTAGATATAATTGGAAATTACATTGTTTAGAATTAAAAAAAAATTTAACTGATAGAGCTAAGATTATATCGTATTTAGCCAGCAAAAAATGTAACGCTCATACTAACACTCTCTCTAGAATAACGAAATTACTAGTTTTAAGTAAAATCGATTACGGTCTAGCTATCTATGGAAACTCTCCAAAAACAACAATAAACACAATTAAGGCCCCTTACCACCAAGCCGTTCGCAGAAGCCTTAACGCCTTTCCAACAAGTACCGTGAGGAATATGCTAGTGGAAGCTGGACTTCCTTCAATAGAAGAACGCATTAACTCCATCAGAACGAAACTTTTTGTAAAGCTGAAGTTTTCAAGAGGCTCGATCATAGATAAGGATGTAATTTCTGCATTTAAAAGAAGATCCTCAAGACGTATCGAATCCGTCATCGACCTCTCTGTGACATCTGCTAAATGTTTAGACCTCCTCATCAAAAGATCGAATAATTACATACCGCAATACCCGCCTTGGTGCATACAAAATAATTCGTTCATAATGAATTTGACAAATTCTCTTAAGAATAACACCACAAAAGAAGCCTTTCGTGCAGAGTTTCTGAGCATTGTTGCCACGTTAAAGCCGGCAGGATGGAAGTTCGTTTTCACAGACGGCTCAAAAACCAAACACAGCACTTCCTTTGCATCTACCAGCGAGGACGGCTCCATCATAACTATTGGCCTACTATCCAACAATGCATCAATTTTTACTGCGGAAGCCTTATCGATCTTAAAAACCTTAACTGTGCTCACAAAAACATGCGGTAAGATTGTAGTATGCACGGACAGCTTAGCGGTTTTAAATGCGATTAAAAACCCCAATCACATTTCGGAGATCATAAATAGAATTAGAGACTGCCTCATTAGGTCTCCTAATAAAGTTAAGATTATGTGGATTCCCAGTCATGTTGGAATCCAAGGCAACGAATATGCTGATACTACCGCCACTCGCGCATTCCGCGCTCCAATCTACAGATTTGAATTTAAAACCAAACTCGACATCATACGCCTAATCAACAGCAAGCTCAGGTCTAAACAACTCTCGGATTGGATCAATTATGACAATCATTACACACAGATTAACCCGGACAGATCTTCTCCAGCTTACCCAACTACTACCTCAAAGGCAATGAACACCATTTTCATTAGACTACGTCTGGGTCACACAAAGACTACGCATCAACATCTTCTTCAAAGGGCAATTCCTATAACATGTCCTGTCTGCAATTTACCCATAGACATAAGACATCTACTAAACCTTGGAAACTGTCCAGAAAATACAACGGCTATTCAAACAACATATGTATCAACCCGTGAATTATTAAAAAATCCCACCAATGATAACATTGTTAAAATTAACGGCCTAGTTAGTAGATTCAATATTCCAATTTAATTTATAAGTTATCATCAAGCCGAGACCTTTGCAGTTGGCGCTTATTATGTTAGCTTACTAATTTTTAATTGTAAGGTAATAAATTATAACAATAATAATAATTTGTTTTCAGCGTAGCATTTTGCAACTTACTCTAGCTCTGGAGTAGTAGGTGTATTGCAGCTATTATTAGTATGGTACTTAAATCCAGAGTTAGATTTACTTGGGACAGATATACTTCTGCTAAACTCATTGATACTGGTTCCAACTCGGAGCTTTGGGTGTTTACTAAAAGAAAAAAAAACATTGCGATTATAAGAATGGAAAGAGCAAATTACATACATACTCTGATAAAAATGGATCTTCTAATAAATTGGCAGCAGTTGGACGATCCTGCACATTTATGGCGAAGCATCGAAGAATAAAATTTCTAGCTGTGGGTGAGACTTCCGAAGGTATAGTGGGATGTTTTTTATAAAATCCTACTTTAAACAGTGCCGCTTCCGGTGATCCAAGTTCAATAAATGGAGGCTTTCCAGTTGCCATTTCTACATTCGTACATCCAAAAGACCAAATGTCTGCCGCTGGACCATATCCTCTTAAGCCTTGGTCAATTACCTCAGGAGCCATATATTGTAAAGTTCCAGTGAAGGTTTTAACGATTGGATTAATTCCTGCTAATCGTTTGGAAGTTCCAAAATCAGATATTTTAACAACTCCACTATAGGTATTTACTAAAACATTATCTCCTTTTATGTCCCTATGAACTATTTTTTGTTCATGTAAATAACGTAGACCTTCTAATATTTGTTTCGAATAAAACGACATTGTTGACTCATTATCTTTTAAGGGTCCCCATTTTTCCCTTAACAAGTCTGAGAGGGATCCCCCAGGCACTTGTTCCATAAATATTTTAAAAAATCCATCTTCCGATAGAGAACCCAGGTACTGTAAAAATCAATTATTTAATTTAGGAAGTCGTTCGTCGAATGCAGTATACTTACTTGCACAATATTTCTATGCCTAAGTTGAGAATGAAGTTTAATTTCTTCATGTAAAGGCTGTACATCTTGAGAGTTTCTTTCTGGGACCTCTTTAATTGCTATTCGAACTTGAGTTTGTAAATCTCTAGCAGCATAAACTATTCCGTAAGTTCCTTTACCTAAAACGACTCTTCTGTTTTGATCATCTAAATCATATTCGTACTAAAAGAAACAAATTAATATTTATCACAAAAGACGTTTACTTTAAATGTAAATATACCTGTATTTGAGTTTCATTAATCGATAAGTTCACAAAAACTTCTTGATCTGAAGCCATTTCTAAAACAAGTTCGTAAAATTTTCTGCGACAACCATTTGTAGGAAAATATATTTGAAAATCATCTGAATTATGGTGAACGTACAAAAAAGCGCATCTATCATCACGTTTATACAAACTGACGGATTTTATTTGGCTGGCAGTAAAAACAAAGTCGTGTATTTTCTTACATACGTTATTTTTATGTGCTAAACACAAATTCACAATTTGTATTGACTTTTCATCTGCATCCATATTTATTGTTATATAGCTCGGCATATTAATTTTTTGTGGCTCAACAATCTGGTTTAAAGTGTAGAAAAGGAGAATAAGTCAAGTATACGACCTATGTGTTTTAATAGTATTAATTGTACATGCATTATTTGTGTATTTTATAACTTAAGAACAATTGAATTTTATACTTAGCAATGTAATTATGCGTCATTTCGCATTTACTTTTCTTTTTGCCGTTGCTATTGGAAGTAATTCTAGATATCAAGCAAGAAATTTAAATTATTTTGATCAAATACATTCGATCGCAGACCTAATTACCGTCCAGTCGTGTTTAGAGCCGTGATTAGAGTCCTGAAACTGTGGTGTGAGGACAACAAGATTATACCACACAACCAATTCGGGGAATGGGACACATGCACATGCCACGTTGAAACCGGTTTTAGATATCCTACAAAATACATGTTATTAAATGTTACTGACAAGCTGGGATCAGGTCCATCTCGGACTGTAGCTTCGCCATTATTATTATTATAATTGATTGTATTATAGAATAAATATAAGCGTCAGTGTTCGATAGGTTCGTATATTTAGAAGACCTATTTCTCAAGTTGGCCAGGTTTGAAAGTTTGTTTTGAAAAGTGGCAAAGCGATTTCTACCACGGCCTTTGATATTTAAGATCGGCTACTCTCTGTTGGAGACAATTTTTTCCCCATATTAACTAGGACTCTTATAGATTCTATGTGGCACGTAATAGCGTATGCCAATGATCAGTACAGACCAGGTCTGAAGGTTGAAGTGATCAATATCTTGTTGCAGCGTAACTTCGGAAAAAATTCAACGATTTTGCAACGACTTGAAGTTGAAAATCAACTTCTGGAAGTATGAAACAATTCTGCCTCAACGAACAGAAACTGGCACAAATTCGGCATAGATGATCTGAGGGGGAAAGCCGTTAGCAGTGAAAAGTTTAGCCAGATGTCTGAGCATCTGGTTGGATCTTTTTCCTCTTCTTAGAGCGCTACAGTCCGAGGTGGACCTGTGCCTCATCCAGCATGCCTCTCCAGCCAGTATGATCTCTCGGCTGCTGTCTCCAGTTTCGTACACCAAGCCGGCCTAAGTCTCCCTCAAATTTTGTACGCCACCTTGTACGTGGACATCCTCTGTTGCGTTGTCCTACACGCTCAGAGTCGAAGGTTCTTCGGGCCGCGAAGCCTAGGTAGATGAAGTCATTCACTACCTCAAAGTTGCCTATTTCTAGTTTCTTGCATGAACCTGCCAATTAAATTCCATAATCATAGTAGTTCTATGATTTTCTTTCTTTCTTCTACCTCTGGGGTTCATGTAAATCCTTAATTCGAATAACTGAAACAGATATGTGTAGTCAAATGACATGACTTCGAAAGTGGGGCCAATTGTATTGAAATTCTGTATATCTGATTGTCAGAAGTTTGGGACACAAATAGTAGTAATGGCAGAGGAATTATTAAGAGGGAGCATTAAGGTTGGTTGCTTTGCTTTTTATCCTAAAAAATATACATCCTGTCTCATCCAGGATATCATCCAGGAATAACGCTGGCAACAGGGTAAAGTCTAACCCCCACATCCAGCCAAATAAAGAGACAGCACCAAACCAACCAAAGAAACCACATCCATTTGCAAGGTAGCAAATCCTCGGACCTAAAACCTACTTCAAAGGAAACGGGCAAACCAACTCACAAGAGAAACCGCTTGGCGGTTGAAGCTGCACTCAACGCTGCCAAAAAGAGGAAGACGGAACCTCATGGAAAGGAAGAGCTCACCCTAGCAGTTATCAATAGGTCCAACCCTGATGGGAAACTATCTATGGATAACTGGCTTAGAGATAGTGAACAGGCGAATTAACCGGGACCAATGCAATGGTTTAGACCAGTTATACAAAACAGTAGAAACAGAAAACTGAAAAGACATGCGCATGATAAACAGCCTTATTAACTCGTCCCAAATAGATGCATGGCTGCGATCATATTAAATATTTCGTTAGCTTTTTTTTACCTTTTTTGTGTGTTTTTGGTGTTGATACCTAGGGTGTGCTTTGGTTTTGTCCAGGTAATTTTTGCACTTTTTTGTAACAAATAGATGATATGTATATGTTTTGTTTAATAAACTTTAAAAAAAGAGAAAAATTAGTTTCGCCACTTCTCTCTGTTGTCCGATACCAAAGGTCATCAATGTGCTCATGGAGGGTATCTTAGTACATCACATATTTGTACATTATATTTTCTTTGAAAGCGAATGAAGAATTTAAGTAACAAACCTCTTAGAGTACATAGGAACAATATTTAATAAAATTAACAGTAGATTTGTGGGCGCCGTGGCGTAGTGGGTAGGTGCGTCGACTCCTACGCTCGAGGTCGTCAGTTCGAATCTCGAAAAAAAAAAACATCAAACATTTTTTCACGGCTCCACCTCTTTCGAGTCACTGACAATGCTCAAAGAGTATAACTGTCTAGAAAAAAGCTTCTCAATCTCGCCGTTCGGAGTCGGCATTAAACTGTAGGTCCCCTTCGCTCGTGAGAGAACAATAGCACGCACAACACGAGTGGTTGCTGAGAAGCTAGGCCCAGGTCCACCTCGGACTGTAGCGCCGCCATTATTATTATTATAATAGTAGATTTATATATGTATAATAGTATGTAATTAATATAATCAAATAAAATGTTTGAGAATCAATAACGACGTGAAGAAACGTGATACTAGCTATTTGGGCTGTCTACGATATCCCCAAAATTTAAATCCACAAACTAAAATCCCCAAATACAAAATCCCCAAGTCCAAAATCCTCAAACAACGATTCCCAATTTTTCGTGTGTATCGAAGAACTAATATTTAACGCCTATCAAAGGTACGTATGGGTTTCTGCCCCTCTGCAACACCTCTGCTTGGCCGCATGTGCAATTTGGAGTATGTGTGAGATTGATTGATACATTGTTTGGGGATTTTGTACTTGGAGATTATAAAATCGTGTATTTTTCAAAAGGTGGGGATTTTGCAGTTGAGTGTTATGGAGGTATCCCTAGATATTATTGTAGATAACAAATACACAAATAACAAATGTAATTTCAAAATATGTTATTTAAAAGATGTAATCAGCTTACCAGTATAGGAAATCTTACACTACTTGGTTCGTCAGAACTAGTAGCTTCTAGAAAAAAATCAATCCAAAATTGGAAAACTTGTTCTATTATTCCACAAGAGTGATCGTCGGATTTTCTTCGAAAGCGGTGTATTAAAGCTATATTTCCAATAGTTGACTTCAAATACCAATTAGGTGGTTTTAATTTAAACATACATTCAGCCGCCTGTATTGCTTTCGTGTAATCTTCTGCCAGCACAGATATTTCAAAAAAAGTTGCAACATCCCAATATTCTGTCAGAGAAGTGAGACCTCCTTTCTTGCCTATTAAATTATTGAGTGTCATTGCGATGTGCTGAAGTTCTTCTGTGTTACTAAATTCCTTGCCGTCTATCACTAAAAGCGTAGCCAAATTTATTCCTGCATATCCATTCGGTTGAACCTCGAAACTTTGACGATACCATTTTATAGCATTTTTCAAACTATTTGTATCGGTATAGTCAGATTCAACAAATATATCTTTATATATTCTTCCGCAAAGACACAACATATCTGGAAATTCGTTTTCTTTTTTTTTCAATGCAGCTAACGAGGATTCTAACGCCTTCTCACGATCTCCTTTCTTGTTTCGCCTGTTAAGAGCAAATGCGTACAGAAAACACATATTGCCAGTTTCCACATATTTCCGCGTGTTAGGAATTGCTTTCAAGTCAGTTACCAAGCGTACCATAGAATCGTAGTCTTGAATATCACGCAAAGAACACATATAGCTGTGCACGACTTCACCCGATAGAACATGAGGATCATCGAGTCTTTTTCGCATTTGTTGTAATATCTCCGTTAATTTTGAGGTATCTGAGGCAAATTCTTCTCGAACACCTCTCAAATCAGCCAAAAATTTTTCTCGCATATGAGCCCTAAAATTATTCCAAAATAAAAAGGTTGTACTTTAAAAAATCGTGCTATAATAAATACATTATTAGTATTTTACATTATTTATTTATTAATAAAGTACATTTTCCAAAATATGTGCGTTATGTATAAGTTACTTTTTAGAAACTAAATGAACTACATACTATATTTAATTAAACCCACAGTGATCAACTAGTACCCTACAACACTGATAGATTTCCTCCTCCTACGGTAAGGTGTCTTCTATCTGTAAACAACTTGCTTATAACAGTGACAAGGGTTCTTAATTTGTATTTCAAAAATGAATTTGTACATAGCAAAATTGGTCTTTACAGGCTGAAAGAGAAGGGTCAAATAAAGGGTCCATCATTAACCTTTTCCTATCTTTAAATTTGAATAAAAAAAGTGTGTGTGAGATATCATCGACATTTTATTTCATTCGCTTGAAAGACCTGGATGCCTTTATGTATTTAATATAACTTCGTTCAAATGTCCGTCGCAGCTTCTCTGGGTGGCGTCCATCCGAAATGTTAAATTTCCCATGACTCTGACGCATAAATCAGGCTGAATTTAAATTACGGCATAGGTTATGTTGGCTTTGAGGGCCGCTGTGATTTGTGGTTTATTCGCATAGATCTGCGACTTCAGAAAACCCCACAAGTAACGAGAAAGTCTAACAGGGTCAAATCACACTATCTCGGTGGCCAGTTCACATTAACTCCACGTGGGATGATCAAGTCCTCGAATTGCTCCTGCAGAATTTCCAAAGTGGTGTGAGTTTTGTGTAGGAACCACATGTCGTTGGTTTCCATATCATCCAATTCAGGCCAAAAGAAATTGGTAATCGTCGACTTATAGCTCTTGCCGTTGACGGTGATGGCCTTGCCAACGTCGTTTTTTAAGAAAAGGTTGTCTTCATTCCAAAAGCCGGCAGAGCTAGCCACACATCTGCAAAAGATTTCCGACGTATAAGCTTGACCTCCATTGTTCTCAAAACCTTTGAGAAGGTAATCAATGCTTATATTCGCAGTAAACTTCAAACCAACACAATCTCCAGAGCGCAACATGCCTATATTAAAGGCAGAGGTGTGGAAACTGCGCTTCACAGCGTGGTTAATGTGATTGAAAGTACTCTCAAAGCCAAAGAGTATGCACTTGCAGCTTTTTTGGACGTTGAAAGCGCTTTCAATAGTGTGGAAATGAGGGCGATTAAGTGTGCCCTCGAGAAAGCCAAAATTGAGCAGTCAATAACATCAACCATTTTTTGCCTGCTCAATAAAAGAAGAATCAATGCAACATCCATATTTGCAAGCTCGTTAAAGTCATTAACGAAGTTTTAAAGCAGCTCAGATACTCGGGAGTGAAAGTAGTTGCTTATGCAGACGACGTAGTGTTGATAGCAAGAGGCAAATTCCTCCCGACCATAGGTGAGCTGCTGGAAGGCGCTATGAAAATACTAGGTAGGTGGGCAAAAAACTGCGGACTAGGTGTTAACCCACGCAAGACCGAATTGGTCATCTTTACTAATAGAAGGGTCATACCGCAGTTTAGACTTCCAACTATTGAAGGATTCCCACTGACGTTATCCGACAGTGCTACATACCCAGGTATCATTCTTGACAAAAAACTAAACTGGAAACTCAATGTCAATGAAAGGGTCAAATAAAATGAGAAAGTGCGAGTTGTACTCGCACGGGGAAGGTTCCGTCGCATAATATTGATGGATGATTTCTGAATATCAGACGACGTTTCCAAACTATTTCAGTTGAATTTTTTTCTAGCTACAACCCAATTCAACTATTCATTACTACATTCATGCATCCAAATAAACAAACATTCATCCATACATATACTTATATCTCTATCCAAGTTTATCCAACAAAGAAAATCCCTTCCATCACACCTGATCACTGCTCATACCTACGGTGTGTGTGTGTACATTTCTGTTGGGCATTTAGGGGTTGAGATCTAAGATATAACACTCATCAATGTTGAGAGTGGTCGAACACCTAAGTTATGTGTGAAAATGAAAATATTTATCATTTTAAATCTTAGATATCTCAAAATTTCTACATAAATCGATATTTTGATATTTTTCATTTTTTTATGCTTTCGCTAAGGTTTTCGAAACTGCGTTTTCAGATCTTCAAAATTCTCATGTCGATGGTTGACCGTTTTTGGCCAATATTTCGAAAACTATTATGCTTGAAATTATTTTAAATGAAAGTACTCAATGATGCCAAGTTTTTGTGATTTTTTTTTCACATTTTTAAACACTTTGGTTTAGAAATGGCAGGGGGGACAAATTAAAAAAAATGCTCCATAATTTCCAAACGGTACTTTGGATCAAAAACTGTTGAAGCAAACCTCTACCTCATTTCAAAAGATCTGTCGATTGCTACATAACTCGATGGGGCACGACAATGTTTAAAAATTAATGGCAACTTCACCTGTACTGGAGCCACCCCTAAATGACCCCACTTTTTAAATTTGCATGGGCAATGACATCTAGGCCTGAAGTACATAATTCCAAAATTTTATGCCGATATCTTTATAAACTCCGGAGATAAAAAAGTGTGACAGACACGACGGACCGACGGACACACAGAAATTATAAAGGTTCCGTTTTTGTATGCAGGCAACATCCGGTAAAAGTGCTCTGAGAATCAGTCAATCTGGCGACTGGCGCTCATGTACCATAGGACATGCAAGTATTCTTAACAGACTTGCAGTATCAGAAATCGAGAGCCACTATAGAGTCCCATTTCTTGACTTTGAGAGACCACCAGAGAGTGTGGGCGAGAGGAGTGGGCGACCAATGAACTCATCAATAACACGACCATAGAAGCAGGCACAGGCGGGTATTTTCTCCGATGAGCTAAACTTGCACTGCTCAATCAGACTCTCTGATTATGGCAGTGTGTTTCAAGCGGAGGTCCTGGCGGTCAAAGAAGCGGCCAAAACGATATCAATGATGGTAATACCACCAGCTGATATCCCCATTCCATTCGTATTGACAGTCAGGCAGCCATGAAAGCTATATTCGCCGTAAGCTGTCGCGAAGATCTTGGCTCACGATAGAGCTGAGGATAGAAAGATCATTGAAATGGCAAACAGTAGATGGTGTGGCCTGTCTACATGTGTGATTACTAAAGCATTATGTATGTATGTGTGTTTATTCATTATTCTCATTTACATAATTCATTTATCTTACATCTATACTATATTAACAAATTTTTAAATTTCAGAGAATAGTTAGTGGCACTTTAGTTTAGTATAAAATAGAGCAAATGCCACATTAATACTAACAAATTACATAGTGGAGTGACAATTTGGAAAAAGAAAACGTTTTACAAATTATATTTTATAAAACAATTATAACAAATTAATTAACATGTAAAGAGCAAAACAAATCTAAAATCAAGCAAAGTAGTACAACAATATTTCCATTTCATTCATATTATATGCAAAAAGCCACTTTATTATTTTTAAAAACAGAGATGGATTCGTAATGTTTCAGGAAGTTTATTAAACAACTTGCGTGATATAACAGAGTATGAGTTCCTATAAAATGTAGCCCGAAAAGGTTAATTTGGAAAATTACAAGATTTGGTTCTCAAATTATATGATTTGCCTGTAACCACTTTGTATAAAAAACATTTTTAAAACTTTATAGTAGAAGAGGCGTCGTACTGGCAAAATTTGTGCTTTACGAAATAATTCCATTGAATGAGCAAAAGGAGTAGAATTGAAAATTTTTCTTATAGCACATTTCTGCAGGACAAGCAATTGTTGCAGTCTATTATGGTAAACATCTCCCCAACAACATATACCGTACTCTCACCTCGAATTAAATATTCCGTAGTATGCTGTTTTTAATAAAGCGTTGGAACAAAATTTTCTTAGACAACGAATTGTTGATAGAAAATACTGTTTTAAATTCAAAATATGTTCGGTCCATTTAAGATTTTGATCAATTGTTATCCTAAAAATTTGAAGTATTTAACCGGTTAAATTTTAAAGCAATTTTTCGTACAAGCCGGCATATGGATTTAAAAGGGTCTGAAAACTAAGTCTTAAGCAATTTTTGTTAAACTAATTAAATCTTATACAATCAGGTAAATTAAAGTTAATCTCGGCATTAGTCAATTCCTTTGCATCAATATTATATATATTTTGAATTCTTATAAAATAAAACTAATTTTCTTAAATTAAAGAAGAAATAAAAATATTAAAAAATATAAAAAAAATATTTTGAAAAAGAGGATCATTTGGGACATTGTGTGTTTCATCGAACTGAGTTTCTTAGAATTTTTTTTTTATCGTCGCACGTGGTGCAAACCTCAGCATGAGTTTTTCGTCGGTTTGTGTATTTGAATAGTGTTAATGATGGAAGCCATTTTTTGTAATCAAAGTGTCATGCGACGCGTGTCGCTCAGTCGCAAATGGAGCTTGCGGATACCTAGCGATCTCCGGATTAGCTAACATTACTTACGCACACGGAGCTCTACGTAGGCGGACTACTCCTTCTCTGGTACTTATGAGAATCAAATGTACCAATCAAAAACAAATAATTCAAAAATAACTAAAACCTCTAAAAATTAAGCTGTTTCAGGTCAGCAGCCTTGTTCCTCCAGAACCCTAGCTCGTCTTCTTGTTAGGAGGGTAAAGCTTAAACCCACACGTCTCATATGGAACTCAGTAAGCCCCGTCAGCTAACCATAACGACGTCGTTGGCTCAGGCACAGGACAATAAACCTGACCTGAGCAGACACTCGCGAAGTTTGAAAAGAAACTGGAGTCTAAAATAAAAAGAGCCGAACAAGCAGTACAGCGACGTCCTAGCATCCGAATGCCTGCAAAGCCTTCGAACCCAGTGTCCATCCTGGAGTTAATATGGATGGGCAATCCGCAGCTCAATACTAGAGACTGAAAAGTTGGCAGGCTGGAGGAACAGAAAGGAAACACCAGATCAGTGGTCATAGTGATCAATGGACAGTCCTTGGCTTCGCCAGCTGCTTACGACTTCTTCTTTGTTTGTGTCAAGTTCAAATCTATTTCACATAAGAAGTACCTAATGAACAAGATCCGAGCGAATAAGATCAAACTGTCAGCCAACATCATAAGTGAGAAGTTTCAGGGCACAAAGTCTACCAACCACAACAACAGGATTTATATTAACAACTCTCTTACACGATCTTTCTTAAAAAAATGGTAAAGTGCTTAAACAAAACTAAAAATGCAAATACGTTTAGGTAAACGATTTTTCACTTTTACTTTTATTCACTATATCTGGCATAAAACGACTGGATGGCGCAGTTGGTTAAGTGCCTGCCCCAAGTTCGAGGGGTCCCAGGTTCGATTCCGAAATCGGTCCAGTCACCATTTGCCGTTGGGATCAAATTAACGGCACTGGAGTAGGTTGCTACCTGGCAGTACAATGGACCAGTTTTGAGTCTGATTGCTCCAGTAGTGTTTCTAAAAATCCTCCAAAAAAAAAAAAAAAAAAAAAAAAAAAAAAAATGTCTGGCATAAATCTATATAATTCCTTTTCAGACCCTTAAAACTTATAATTATTTAATTCCTCTTCGCCTTATTTTAATAATTGTTTTTGCTTAAGGTATCCAAACTTTGAAGCTTGCTCTGGTTTCTCTATAATTCATCTATACATTCGCAGCATGAGACCGAACTTTGATAATTTTCTTACACATCTCGCATCTCTAAGCCATCTGTCTGATATCATATTAGAAGTATGGATATTCGACTCCGAAGTCACAGATTATGATATTCCTCAGTTACTCACATAATTATTTGGCCAAACACTATTTTTTTTGATAAAAACATTATAACTTCGTACTGGAAACAGACAGGGGATGAACTCATTTCATTGACTGTGACATTGAGCACACATTAATGACGCCTCATGTCTGTAGATTTACAAATTCACCGTTTTAGCACGCCAAAAACTTCGCAGTGCAAAAAATAAACCTAATAAAATGATTGGGTCAGATAATCATTCATTCCTTGAGGCAAAAGAGTAAACAGCCGCGAGTGGATTTAAAAGCAAAAAATTGATAATTTGTACAGATCTTTCTGAATTGCTATACGGAATTAAGATTTCATTTTGTTCCTTTGCATATTTCTTGCAGTATGGGTCGAAAGAGCGAAAATACTTCTTTTGACATTAGGCAATTGGTAATTTACCATAACGCTATTGGAAAAATTCAGCGAGAAATCGCAAAATTGCTTACTATTCCGAGAAGCGCTGTAGGCAATATTATTCCACGATTTATAAATGAGGATCGGATAGAATCCAAGCCTAATCCTGGCCATCCAAGAATTTTAAATTAACACGACGATGGTTCATTAGAAATTTAAGGAAAAACACGCATATTAGTGCTTCAAAAATGGCTACAGATGTCCTAAATTATTGTAAACAGAAAGTAAATCCAGAAACCGTTCGTTGGATTTTTAGAGATGGCTAAAACGATTGGGTTGCTAGGAAAAAGCCGTTTATAAATGAAACAAATAGAAAAACGAGATTGAACTTTCCTACAAACTTTAAGAACGAGGGTTTAGATTTAGATATTACTGGAAGTCAGTTATTTTTGCAGACGAGAGCAAATATAATAATATTTGGAACAGATGGTCGTGGCAAAGTATGGCGCAAGGAAAATACTGTGCTCAACAGAGAGAATCTATTGCCGTCCGTAAAACATGGTGGAGGTTTGGTGATGGTATGGAGCTGTATATTGTATTCGGGGAGGGCAATCGATTTTTTAGACGGTATAATGGATATTTTATCCATATATACTCAAACATTTTAAAGTAGAATTTGCAACAAAGTTATGAAAAAATGAGAATTTAAAGGACTTTTAAGTACTACCAGGAGCTACACAAAGCTCGAATTAAACAAGAATGGTATCTATACAATTGTCTAAAAGTTATTCAAAACTCATCCCAGAGTGCACACTTGAACCCAGTTGAACATTTATGGGAGTATCTAAGGGAACATAAGATCTCCAACGAAAATTATCCAAAGAAATTCTCTTAAAAGAATGGAAAAAAATAAGAACTGCAAAAACACAAAAATTTGTGAAATTATTAAAGCAAAAAAAAATATATATAATGCAAATTATGTGACGTACTTTTATTAGGCAGAATTCATTATTTTAATTTATTTTTATTGTGTTGGCATTGAATTGGTTTTATTTATTTTGCTTTTCTTACTAATGAACTGTAGACTATATTTTTTTTTATTTTAACTTTTTTAGCTCATATTTTCTAAGGTGTTTTCAAACATTTTAATCAAAATTAAGTTTTGGCCCAATAATTATGTGAGTAACTGTACATTCTTTGCTAATTGTAATAACTCCTATGCTTCTGGTGGTGTAGCTGTATTTTTCAGAAATGATCTTTTGTTTGACATTATAAAAACCATTTTGAACAGTGCTGACTGAATAAGTGTTGCTTGTGTAATTTCTGGCACTCCTTATTGTATATATTGTATAATCAGCATTTACAGATTACACTTTTGTTAAATTAAGCATTTTGTAAACGAAATTTCCGACTTCTTGGCAACTCATACTTCTAGAAATATAGTGCTATTGGGTGATTTTAATGTAGATATTTCAACTGATTGGTCTGGGGCTGATCTTTTCTCTCTTGTCTGTTCTCTTTTGGATTCAAGTCTTTGTATAATCAGTCTACGCGGAAAAATGAAAATTCCTCATCTTGCCTTGACCAACTATTTTGTAGGTTGCACAGAAAACTCAAAAAAAGAACGGCAAATAATCAATCAAATTTTAAACAAAATCAAACCAAACGTAAACATTGTCATAAGCAATAATAATACCCTCAAAACGGATAATTTAGTTCTTGCTAATCTATATAATGACTACTTTCTAACATTGCGAATTCTCTTCATGATTCTTCTAATCGCGAAACTCCCTGCATATGTAAACACTTTTTAAATAGGGATAGCTTTCAAACTTATAGCTTTTTGTTTAATGAGTTTACTTCCTTTGAAATTAATAAAATTATACTCTCACTAAAAAAATAATAATTCAACTTCTTATGATTTCATCTCTAGTCCTACTCTTAAAATAATTTCCTATGATTTTTCGGACGTATTGCGTTATCTTTTTAAACTAAAAAGTTTCAAGGAAGGAATAGTCCCCAATGTTCTGAAAACTGTCTTAGTTATTCCTTTACATAAAAAAGGTGTGACTACTGAACTCAATAATTACCATCCTACTTCCTTTCTTTCAGTGTTTTCAAAATTTTTTGAACGAGGTATTAAGTCAAGAATGTTGTCTTTCTTAGATAGTATAAAATTCTTCAGTAATTCTAGGTTTGGCTTCAGAAGTGGTAAGTCCACTGTGGCGAATTATATAATAGCTTATGTGAGTCTAACATTCCATCTACTTTATACAGTGCTCGACAAAAGTCTACATACGAGCCCTATTGTTGCAGCCTTACGAGTCCAAAACAATAATGAAGAAATCAAATGATACAGTTTTGTTTTAAATTGTTTTTTATTAGTATAGCCCCTTGTGTGCAGATGTATCATAACGTTATAGTTCCGTATTTGAATTTTATATCTGTACTACACTTAAGGCATGAACATTGTGTTCAGTTGTAGTTTGGTCAGCTTTAGAAAGATTTTTCGGAGAGGTATCAGCAATATGATCAGATACAATTGTACATCCATGAACAATTAAAAACACTTTGAATAGTAATTGTTTTCACAGCAGAATTTCATGTAAAAGACCCGCGTAAAAAAGCCAGAAAACTTCGCATGCACTTTGCCCAGCAACATATTAATAAGGGAATTGATTTCTGGAAGCGAATTTTGTTAACAGATGAATTATAATACATATAATATATTTGGAAGTGACGGGAGAGCCAAAGTTGTGAGAAAAGCTGGTATAGCAATGAATCCCAAAAATTGTGTTTCTAATCTAAAGCATGAAGCTGCGCCCAACATATGACCGAGTTTTGGTTTGGAGAAAACCAGCTACCGAACTCGATCAAAAACACATTCAAACCACGGTAAAACTCGGAGGGGGTTCAGTTATGGTTTGGGGGTGTATGCCGGCTTCTTGTGTTGGTGAGTTAGTGTTTATAGACGGCATAATGAAAAAGGAGCAGTATACCGTGACCGTGTAGGTTTGTGCGTCGACCCATGCACACTATACTTTCACAGTCTAGTTTCAAACCCAACATCAGACATACAGTTTTAAAAAAAAAAAATTGTTCACGGCTCCACCTCTTTCGAGTCACTGACAATGCTCATAGAGAATAACGGTCTAGAAAAAGCTTCCCAATCTCACCGTTCGGAGTCGGCATTAAACTGTAGGTCCCTCCACTCGTGAGAGAACAATAGCACGCATAACACGAATGGTTGCTGAGGAGCTAGGCCCAGGTCCACCTCAGACTGTAGCGCCGCCGTTATTATATTTATTATTATTATTACTAGTATTATTATTATATCTTGATATCTTGAAAGCTAATTTGAAAAAAAAGCACTGACAACTTAGGCTTGTTAAATAATTTTTACTATCAACAAGATACTGATCCAAAACACTGCATAAATTGTGCGTCTATGGATATCATATAACACACCACACACATTAAAGTCTCCACCACAGTCCCCTGATCTAAATCCCATCGAACATCTATGGAACATATTGGGCAGATGCTTGCAAGACCATAATATTACGTCTAGGCAGCAACTTAAGTCTATTCTGACTGAAGAATGGCATAATTTAACTGCCGCATATACAAAACCCCTCATACATTTCATGAAAACCCGATTACAAGCTGTTATTAAAAAAAAGGAAAACAAACGAACAACTAATTTGTTTTTTATATGAATATGAAGAACTGTTCTTAGTTTATGCCGGATACTTTTGTCCGTTGAGAATTGACGATTTTTATGCTTTGTTATTTTTACCTTTATTGCAATAATTTGTATGAAGTGGAGAAATTAAGTATATTTTAAGCAAACCTTACCTTTAATTAAAAAAATTTATTAATTCAGTTGAGTAGCTTAGATTTCATTAAGGTTTTAAGCCAACAACAGCCATATGTCGAATACTTTTGTCCGTCAGTGTATGTTAAAATGCTAATCTATTGACAAAATTGACAGACATAAAATGGACACCCTGAAATAATTAATTAGTACCAATCATCGTATTGATAATTGACAACCACAATGACGCTCAATGACTAGGTCGTTCGTCAATTGCTGTCCACTTAAACCGTCTACGCCCATTTTGCTTTAAATTTAAGCAGTTGAAGCCATAATTGTGAATTAAAATCAGGAAAGGAATAAGTTGATATTCTAGTGAACTTTTATATTGGAAAATGTTTAGTAAGCAATAACATATGTATCTACATACTTTGATTGGATTTCAACATCTTGCAGAATTCGCCGCATACGCGAAGAAAATGACGACTGCTTTAAATCTCCACACTCTTTATAATATGTTGTCACATAGCAAAATCCTTGTTCGCATATCTTATAAGGAAGAAATGTATAATTTCCACAGGATATCTAAAAAAAAAACAATAGTATTATATGCATGAATTTCCTAGATTTTCTTTATAAACAGACACTTCCGTACCCGGGTAGTTTACTACGCCCCATTCGTATCTTTGTGTAAACAAAACAAAAGGACGAACATTAAATTTCCGTTTTGCTCCCCAACATATTAGAAGACCTTAGTACCCTCAGTGCAATTAATTTTTTCCGGTGCCCTTTACATCAGAGAATTAACACATAGATAAAAACTATTTTTGTTTACAGAAGTAATTTCAATAATAATCAATATTTGGTTGGTTATCCTTTTAGCTCATAACTACTTGAAATATCTACGAAATTCTTTCCACCATCTTTTCATATACATATATGGATTGGAATTATTGCAAAGGATAGGTATTCACTGAGTCACTGAGGCAACTTCAGTGAAGGTAAGTAGGACGGCGGCACGCTTGTGGTTAAACAACTTAGCTCGGACTGGCCGGTACATCTCCCTCCACTGAACACGGTTTCAAGCAAAAATAATGCTCGTGAATTTAACGGGTTGGGAAATATTGAAAACTTATTTTCAAAGTGAGTGCCGAAGTGATGCCAAACAGTGCGTTTTTGGAAAAGAAGTTTTAGCCGAAATGAAGCACCCACCGCAATTTGTGCAAAAAGTTCGTGAGACTGGTGTGCTAGTGGACAACACTCATGGTCCCTTCCCCGTTGTCGTACGATGCGCACAGATGAGAACGCAGCTGCTGTGGCCGAGAATATGAGACTCAAGTCACGAACATCAACGCGCCATCGATCTCAATAGCTCAACATTTTGCGCACTAGCCTGGATTATTCGCTTACAAGGTCCAATTGACTCAGCAATTGAAGGCGCGCGACCATCCGATTCGTTGTCGCTTCGCAGTTTGGACCTTAGAGCAGCTTGAAATAAAAGAGCAAGAGCAGCTTGGGCGAAAAATCATCTTTTCTGACGAGGCGCATGTTCATCTCGGTGGCTACGTTCACAAACTAAATTGCCCCATTTGGAGCTCGAAAAACCCGCATGTTATTGTCGAGACGCTAATGCATCCACAGAGAGTGACAGTTTGGTGCGGATTATGGAGTGGTGGAATCATTGGACCATTTTTCTTCGAAAATGAGGCTGGGAACAACGTTTCTGTCAACGGTGGGCGTTACAGAGCCATGTTAACCGACTTTTTTTCACTAAAATTGAAGACATGGAATTGGACGACCTCGGGTTCATGCAGGATGACGCGCCATGCCACACAATCGATACCATAATCGATATTTTGCGCACTAAATTCCCAAATCGTGTTATCAGCCGTCTTGACGATGTCAATTGGCCGCCTCGGAATTGCGATTTGATCCCTTTGTATTATGTTATACAAACAATCCGGAAACGATTCAAGCACTTAATGCCAATATCATCAAAGCAATCCGTGAGCTACAGATCGAAATCATCAACAAGATCTTGGAAAATTGAGGCGACAGAATGCGCTACTGCGAAGCCAGCCGTGGCAGCCACTTGAAAAAGATTTATTTTTGTTCACTTCATTGCATTTTTAAAAAGAAACTTGTATTTGGTCCACCCTGTATTTGGAAACCCTTTAGAAACAAAAACAGAAACAAATATGTTCTTTAGAAATAATAAATAAAGTTAGACTTATCAATTATCTTTATTTTTCCTTCAAACAATCTGCAATTTGTGGAAATCACTTACTCTGGTGTTTCACACACCTAGTTTAGGTTTTCAACCAAAAGACTTCAGGACAGTTTGTTTAACGCATCGAATGGACACGATTTTATTCAAACTTCGGCTTTATGGAGTGTGGCAACGAAACTTCTCCCTATGTTAACTCAGGATTCTCCTAAATTCTTTTAAGATAGATCGATAGATTTTTATTTTCATTTATAATATTACAAAGGTTTGCCACCGCACAATTTACAATACACAGATATGACATAATGTTAATATCTTTCAACTGTAATAATTCAATTGGTTGTAATATATATATTAAATTAGTAATTTGGGTAATTGAGGGGAAATAACAAAAAAAAAAACCCTTCATTTAATGCAAAAAATAAAAAATATATATATACATATATACAAAATGATTGTTAAAATAAAGAAAGAAAATTGAAAAAATAAATGTACAAATAAATAAATAAACAAATATATATATATATATATAAATAAATAAATAAATAAGTAAATAAATAAATAATTAGTAGATAAATAAATAAATAAATACATAAATAAATAAATGCATAAATAAATAAATAATAATGATAATAATAATAATAAGGGCGGCGCGTCGGACCTGGGCCTAGCTTCTCAGCAACCACTAGTGTTGTGCGTGCTAAAAAAAATGTTTGATGTTTTTTTCGAGATTCGAACCGACGACCTCGAGCGTAGGAGTCGACGCACCTACCCACTACGCCACGGCGCCCACTAAATAAATAAACAAATAAATAAAAATAATTAAACAATTTTATTGACCGATACAAAGGAATAAATATGTGAAAGTATATATATATATATATGATATGTAAACAACTATACAAATAACAATTCACATTAACAAATTATTCGAAGTTAACAAAAACCAAAAGCATATTGAAGCTAATTATGAGGTAGAACATTTAAATGATTATTTAAATGGTTATCAGGTGAATTACAACGTGTCATAAACGTTTCATTAAGTCTGCGTATTCTATCGGAAATCAATTCAACATCGGCTTTCACGTGAAGATCGAAAGTTGAGTAATGCCAAGGTAAAATCAGCATAATTTTTAGGATTTTATTCTGTTGGATTTGTAATTTTTTTTATATGACAATCAGCACATTTACCCCATACTTGACAATTATGTCACAAAATTGCCTGAAATATTACTTTATGTAACAATATTTTGTTTTCAACTGATAATACATCTTAATAAGATGATATAACATCTTAATAAGAATTCTTTTAACAATTATTAAATCGGTTTTCTTTTGTTCAATAATAATAATATAGTCCCAGGTGGACCTGGGCCTAGCTTCTCAGTAACCACTCGTATTGTGCGTGCTATTGTACAGTTTAATGCGGACCCCGAACGGCAAGATTGAGAAGCTTTTTCTAGTCAGTTATACTCTTTAAGCATTGTTAGTGGCTGGAAAGAGGTGGCGCAGAAAACGACCTAAATTGGTCGAACATCAAATCAGCTTTAGTAAAATACTTTGGAATGAAAGAAACGTATCATCAACTGTACCAGCAAGCATTATCAGCAAGAAACACACAGAACCTATTATCTTACTTCAAGAAATATTTTAATTAAGTTAAATGAAAAATTTGAGTATGTTGTGATGTTGATAAACCACTAGCATTTAAACCCCTGTAAACGAATCGGTAATCTTAAAAACATTTTTAAATAACACATGTTATCTTAGCATCAATTATTTTTAACAAAAATATCTCAAACTTAAGATATACTTCGACTTATTAGAAAATTTAGGTATGATTAAGGGCAGAGTTCAAGCTAACAACAGAAACTATAACAACCAGCTTTAAGGTATGAGAGTATAATCAATTCAGCAAAAATATCCACAAAAATTGGGATAAAAGTGCCGACATAGGACAATGTAAGTCCAGATAAACCCAACAGTAGCCTAAGAACTAATTATTATCAAAGCCTCCGAAACAGACAAGAAAATAGGCAATATTTTTTAAAAGATATCCACCAACAGCAGGCAAATTTTCAATCAGCGTCTGAGTCGAGAGAGAGATTTCTGAGTCGAATCAATACAGTTACACATGAAATAAATCTTTTTGACGGTGTTCAAAGAAACGAAACATCTGTACAAAACAACCAAAACGAAGAAAGGGAAATAACACACCCTGACACAGAAAACAATAACTACGATATACAATTCCTCGAAAATGTTGTTAATCGCTTTAAAACCCAAATTATCCTTACAGACAAAGAAGTAGAAATCACACATTGAAACAATAAAATATATAAGTACACCTCCGATGATCTGAAACACAATCTTTTAAAAATATTATGTAGAAACGCACTTCAAAAAAAATTGGAAGCTGATTCGAGGACACATTGCACGAGCCATGACCTCGGAAAATGAGCTTATATTTGGAGCTTACTACCTCAATGAAGCCGGAAGCGTTTTTGTACCTTGACCGGATTGGTTTAATCCAGGCTGCGGAGGGATGTCCATTGATCTACCACGTGGTTCGAAGGACGGTGGATAGGCGACTCCTCTACGAGGGCGATGTCGCAAGAGTTAGTCCGGATAATCTCCTGTTAAGTACATCCATCTCTGTTCGCGACAGAACGGAGTGTTACAAGGTTCGGGGGTTTCATTGGTAGTTGCATCCCCATCGGACGCCCTAGTTGTCAGTTTAATAGCTAACTGTTGGTCGTTTACGGCCGACTTACATTTAGATTAGGACATTAGATTAGGGTAATTTTAAGAAAAAACACTTTCAAATCCAGAAAAGGTTAGTTTATGTTAGTGTTAAGTTAGGTTAAGTATTCTTAAATAAATAAATAAAAAATGTTTAGATTACTAAGTTTTTAATTAATTTTTCTTTGTATAAGTATTGTTTTTCAGTATTATTAAAAAATATATGTTAAATACACAAAGGAAGCCGAAAGGCAAAGTAATTTATTATATATTCATAGATAAACTTACAGTGCCCGCATAGGGCCAGTAAAATAGTATAACAACCCCTTATTGCATATCTAGTTTAAGTATTTTTTTTTCTAGAATGTAAGATTTTTTTTTCTAAAAGATAAAAATAAATAAACTAGGCAAGTGCGAGTTGTACTCGCACGGGTAAGGTTCCGTCGCATAATATTAATGGATGATTTCTGAATATCAAACGACGTTTCCAAACTATTTCAGTTGAATTTTCTTCTAACTTCAACCCAAATCAACTATTCATTCATACATTCATACATTCAAACAAACATTTATCCATACATATACCTATACCTCTATCGAAGTTTATCCAACACAAAAAATCCCTTCCATCATACACATACCTAATCACTGCTCATGTCTGCGGAGTGTGTGTTCATTTCTGTTCGGCACTTAGGGGTTAGATTCACCACTCCAAGGCGGCCTCCGCCAACCTCCTCATCTGACTAGCCAGACATGGGGAGGACATTGTCCTGATCCAGGAGCCCTGGACCGCGAAAGGTCTGGTGCTGGGACTCAGGACGGCGGGCTACAAGCTGCTTTACACCAAAAATACAGGTAAACCTAGATCTTGCATTATGGTTAAAAGCTCTATTCTCACTCATTCCTCATTTCTAACCTTAGCGACCCTGATACCACGGTGGTAAGCCTGGAGCTGAGTCAGATTACGTGTTGGATGACATACCATTGCCCTTAACAAAGCAGTGGACATTGCCTGTCCTCTCAAAACACGGAAGATCAACTCCAAGCCACACTGGTGGAACAGTGAACTTGAACATCTTCGCAAAGCCAGTAGGCGAAAGTTCAACAAAGATAAATCCTCCAGAGATGAGCTCCATTGGGAATCCTATAAAGAATCCCTCAGATTATTCAAATCCAAAAAGAAAACGGCAAAAAGGAAATCCTGGAAGCTGTTCTGCGGTAGAATAGAGGATATTTCTGAGACCTTGAGACTCAGAAAAATCCTCTCCACGTGTCCTGCCATACCAAGCTACTATATGAAGCAAGATGGCACATGGACTACGTCTAGTAAAGAATCACTTGAGATTCTACTTGATACCCACTTCCCCAGCTGCTCTGATGACCAACCCATCTCCTCCATGGTTTCTGGTTATCCAATTAGTAGCCTCGTGAAGCTCACCACTAAGCGCAGAATAGCATGGGCTATTCGTAGCTTCAAACCGTATAAATCCCCTGGTCCGGATGGTATTATACCAGCGGAACTCCAACTGAACTTAGACCTAATTCTTCCATGGATGGAAACTATCCTCAAAGGTTGCCTGAGCTTGTCCCACATTCCCTTGGGATGGAGGCAGGTGAAGGTTGTTTTCCTACCTAAAGCAGGTCGTAGCTCTCATGTTAACCCCAAAGATTTCAGACCTATCAGTTTATCTTCCTTCCTACTCAAAATGTTGGAAAGACTCATAGATATCCATCTTCGCTGCAATATAGACCCATCTAGATTGTCAGCCTTCCAACATGCATACACTAAAGGCAAATTAGTAGATACTGCCCTACACTCGCTTGTATGCTCCATCGAAAAATCCCTTCACCATAAGGAATTCACTATGGTAGCCTTCAACAATGTCTACCCATCCTCTATCATCAGTGCACTGGTAAATCTTGGCGTGGACAAGGCACTCTGTAGATTGATTTACCAACTGCTCGTCAGTAGAGTTATCATATCGAAGCTGGGTTCTACCACAGCCACCAGATTTACCAGCAGAGGAACACCACAAGGTGGAGTTCTATCTCCCCTGCTATGAAACATCGTAGTCAATGAACTACTTTTGTTGCTAGATAAGGCAGGGTGCAAGGTGATAGCCTATGCGGATGATATTGCTGTGGCTGTCTCGGGAAAATATACATCAGTGCTAAGGGATCTCTTGCAGCATGCTCTCTCAAAACTTTCGGCGTGGACCAAAGTCAACGGATTGGGCATAAATGCTTCTAAAACGGAAATTGTCCTCTTCACACGAAAATATAGTATCCCCTCGATCGACCCCCTACCATTAACGGCACCAGTTGCAACTTCTCGGAGTCTGCTAAATATCTGGGGCTCATCCTATATAAGAGGCTAAACTGGAAGCCGAACGTAATGGAGCGGATCCGCAAGGCGACGCTGGCTCTCTACATTTGTAAAAGAGCATTAGGAAAGAAATGGGGTCTCCAACCTCATATGATCCACTGGATCTACACAACCGTCGTTAGACCCATTCTGTTGTATGGAGTGCTTGTCTGGTGGCCAATACTAGACAAAGCCATACACTACAATCTCATTAGGAAAGTTCAACGTCAAGCATGCATTTGCATAGGAGGTGCTCTGAGAACCACACCCTCAGATGCACTGGACGTGATAATGAACCTAGACATTTTCGGCAAACTACTAGCAAAGAATACTGCTATCCGTCTTACAGCCTCTTCCCAGTGGACCAACAATTCATTTGGCCACTCTACTATACTAAGTTCTTCTAACTTCCCTACGAGAATTCTGGACCATACCACACCCCTTTACTTTCCTGACAGACATTTTAAAACCCTTATTCCAGATAGAGACTTTTGGAATGATAATCCTAAACCTTTTGCAGGTTCCCTGCACTTTTTCACGGATGGGTCTAAAACCCAGGAGGGGGTGGGTAGTGGCGTTTTCTCTGATAAACTAATTATAAGTCTCTCCTTTCGCTTACCCGACTACTGTAGTGTGTTTCAGGCGGAAATAATAGCGATAAGTGAAGCGCTGTCTTGGCTCAAATGGAATGTAATATCCGCTCGTGATATTTGCATTTTCACTGACAGCCAGGCAGCCATCAGAGCCCTGGAATTGGTCTCTACGAACTCTAAGACTGTAATAGACTGCCGCTCATCTTTAGACAAGATGGCCGACCAGTTCAAAATTTGCCTGTGCTGGGTGCCAGGACATAGAGACATTCCAGGCAACTGCAAAGCGGATGAACTTGCCAAGTTCGCAACTTCACAGCCTTTACTTCCTAAACACAGTAGCTTGGATATGCCCCTCAACAACTTGCAAATTGTTGCTCTCATTAGAGGCAACTCGTGAAATAGATATCAGATTGGCGAGTGGCACTACGTGTCACACCTCCAGGATCATCTGGCCTAGGCTAGATTCCAAAAGATCTAAGGATGAAATATATCTTTTCACAGCTACATCATACCTAACCTTACCTAGGGGTTAGATCGAAAAGATAACACTCATCAACGAATAGATTGGTCGAACACCTAAGTTATGTGTGAAAATTAAATTATTTATCATTTTAAATCTTAGATATCTCAAAATTTCAACATAAATTGATATTTTGAAATTTATCCTTTCTTAATGCTTACGCTGAGGTCTTCGAAACTGCGTTTTCAGATCTTCAAAATTCGCATGTCGATGGTTGACCATTTTTGGCCAATATCTCGAAAACTATGAAGGCCAGCATGCTTGAAATTGTTTTAAATGAAAGTACTCAATGAAGCCAAGTTTTTGAGTTTGGTTTAGAAATGACAGGGGGGGACGCATTAAAAAAAAAACTTTGGAGCTCCATATTTTCCAAACGGTACTTTGGATAAAAAAGTCTTGAAAGAAACCTCTACCTCATTTCAAAGATCTGTCGATTGATGTATATTTCGATGGGGTGCGACAATTTTTCAAAATGAATTGCATGTTCACCTGTACTGGAGCCACCCCCAAATGGCCCCACTTTTAAAATTTGGGTGCATGGGCAATGACATCTAGGCCTGAAGTACCTAATTCCAAAATTTCATGCCGATATCTTTATAAACTTCGGAGACAAAAAAGTGTGACAGACATGACGGACGGACGGACGGACGAACGGACACACCGAAATTATAAAGGTTCCGTTTATGTATACGGAACCTTAAAAAAAGATCGATATAACAAAACAATAATAGAGAAAATAAAATAGTTTAGGTCACAAAGAGGCCGCTTCGAAATGTTAATAACTGACAAAAGTAAGACTTCACCTTGTGAAACCTAAGAATCATACCGATCATTTTGACATTGTGATAATTGATTAAGTGAAAAGATTAGAACTTTAGGCATAGACTGTAGAAATATGATAATAGTCACCATTAAACAACTGGAGAAAAAACTCTTAACATTCAAGAAGGTAACTGTAATACAATACAAATTTTTAAGAGACTAAGTAAAAAAAATGGATCTTACTAATTGATCGAAATTTAAACAAGGAAGATTATAAGAAGAATAGTACCCTATTCAAAGGATATATCAAAAAATACAGAAGTAGATATTCGAAATACATTGAACAACGGAGAACGTAAACTAACCAAAATGTGTACACTGTATTTTAAAACATGAACAGCCATTTTTTCAACATTTCTGTTTATAAATTAACTGAACTAATTTTCAAGACTTCAAATTTAATTGCAGGCTGCTTATCTGCTATCAGTTATTGAGGAATAGAATGAAGACAATTTCTCAGAACCATGAACATGAACAGGAGGAAGACGACGATGCCGCCGGATGAGCCCTTCTCACAACCAGCAAGAGGTACCGATACCGGATTATTCCGGACCCCTTTGTCCGGGGGCTAAACAAATGGACCTGTAATCCCAGTTGGAGGTTTTGCGTGGGTTTAACTTCCTCATCACGTAAAAAAACGAATTCAGAGACAATCACAAGACTCGGATACGGACGAATCAACCCAAGGTTAGGACGCGGATATCAAGAGAGCAACGGAGTCGACAATCGCTAGGTACATGACCGACCGAGTCTCACAGAAACTCTCTGAAAGTTCATGAAAAACGTGCGGTCGAGGAAATGAAGCGGTGTTCCGAAAGTTTTACCAAAAGATAAACAATTATATAGAGGATAGATAGCTAACTATCAGATGGAAGCCTGCCGGGATGAGAATGGACAACTGGTAGTAGAGGAACAACGGAATAAATACCGCTGTAAGGGAGAATGTTCCACTCACATTGAACGACGATGAACAAGAATCCCGTCCCCCTGACTTAGTCGATGTCAGGATTGCAATATCTAACTGACGTCGAATAAAGCTGCTGGAGCGGACGGACTGCCCGCAGAACTGTTTAAAGCAGCTGGGGATGTTCTGGTTGGGCGCATGCACCATCTTATCTGTTAGATATGCTCGGAGGAAAGCATGCCCGACGAGTGGAATCTAAACTATGATGAACTAAACATCCTTATCACAAAACACATGCCCTGCATTATAAAAATGAATCGCCGAAATGTATGTGTGCCAATAATATCCGAACGTCTGCACCAAATTAGATAATTCTTTTTTTTGTGTTATTTACTGTCAGGAGAAGTTTTGCATGAAAGAAAATTTATTTTTTAAACAAAAATGTTTAAAAATCACGTAATATGAAAAGTGCGTGAGTGAATAAGACAGAAGACTGTGAGAGATCTTCAATATATTGACAAATCCCTGCAATCCTGCAACAAAACAAAAATCACTGCCAATTTGATCGCAGTTTCCCAACTGCTGTCATGTTGCCAAAGTAATGCAGTTTGACATGAACACAAATCTTGCAGGACTGCGGCAGTTTTACATTTATGAACTCAATTACCGCTTCTTTCGCAACACCAAAAAAGTGTTTCATGTGTTTTGATGTGTGTTTATTATTGAAAAGAAAATGCCACCAGTGAGGCGTCAAAATATTGGGCAGCCCACGCGTAGCGCAAGTAGAGTGCTTGTAGCCAAACAGAATGAGAATTTATCAAGCGAGATCTAACACGACTCCGGAAGAACCCATACTATCGACTTCAACATCACACACTCGCTGATTCTGTTATTTCATCCACTTCGCATCAAATTCGATCACTTTTTGCCATCATCAACGTGCTTCCCATCGAACCCACATATTTTGTGGAGCAAATACAAAGACAATATGGCTGAAGACCTGCAATTTGGGCAAAGATACACATGAGGTATGGATATCTTTAGTGGATTTATGCGTGATGATGTCCGTCAAGATGTTGCACGAATTAGAAATGAACGCGCCTTAATTGCGATGCACGATGCATTCAATCGTGAATTTGAATGAGAACGGCAATACGATAGAAATGCTTCGAGTCAATCCGTACAAAAAAAAAGTCCCACTTTTAAATCAGCAGCCTAAAACAGCTTACGACACGATAATGAAACCAGTTAATGTCGACAATGGAGAAATTTATTTCCTTAATGCACCCGACGGAACATTCTTATTTTTAATTAATTTTAGATAGAATTTGGGTGGGTACAAAGTAAAATAGCAATGGCAGTAACTTCATCTGGGATTGCTGCCACATTGTTAGAAGGTGGATGAACCGCTCATTCTGCGCTCAAATTGCCATTAAATTTGCAAGCAATAGATAAATCGACGTGTAATATTACTAAAACATCAGCAATGCTGAAAGTGCTACAAAATTGTACACTTGCTCACATTATCCGCACAAGATGTTCCTTAGTTAAAATTAAAAATGTAATGATAAAAAACTATATCTGACTTCAAAATCATAACGTTATCAAAAAGTTACAAACCAATTCAAGGCATAAAATACACAAATTTGAGGGGTGGAGAGATTATCAATAATTTGTTGATCTACCTTTTGCCCTAATTACAACTTGCAAGCGTTTTGGCATGCTGTCAACAAGCTTTTTTGAATTCTGTATTCTGGGCTTATAAGTTCCTATTCCAGATTAAGGGCTTCTCTAAGAGTGGTTTTGCTGCTGATAGGCCGTTTCCGTATATTTCTCTCAAGATGGGCCCAAAGGTGTTCAATGGGATTGATGTCTGGTGATTGTGGGGGTGTTATTTGTTGTGACGAGGTATTGAAAAGGAGCCACATGCTAACATTACGTGCAGTATGTTTAGGGTCATTGTCTTGTTGAAAAACGTCATTTTACCCTAAACCCAATTTGGTGGCGCTCTACTGCAAATTTCGCTTTAGGATATTCAAGTATCAATATTGATTTATTTTGTAGTCAACAAATTCTATTTGTCATACCCCGCTTGCAGCCATGCACCCCCACGTCATAATGTTACCTTGGAGATTAACTTTTTCTAGCTCGGTATTTGCTTTTCGCCAAACTATTTGCCTTCCATCATTGCCAAACAAACTGAATTTGCTTTCGTCGCTAAAAATTACAGACTTCCAAAACTCTGAACTTTTGTTTGTATATTTTTTAGCGAAAGCAAGTCTTCTATTTTATTTACGTTTGATATAAAAGGCTTGCGCCGTGCAACTCTGCCATGGAACTCATTTGAACGTAAAACCCGTCCTACTGTTTCGACAGAGACTGATCTATTAATAATTTCTGATTTTTTATTAATTTTCTATTAATAATTTCATAGGTCAATAATTTAAGAGGTGTTTTCGAGTTTTGCTTAATTTTAATTTTAAGAATATGCCTCTCATTTGCTGCCGATAATATTTTTTTTCGTCCTCTACCTGGCTTATTTTCCAAATTTCCTTCATTTCTGTACTTGTTAACTATGTCTCTAACTACAGATAACGATTTGCCAACAAGTTTGCCTGTCTCTCAGTATGTATTACCCTCGCATACTAGATTAAGGATAAGCTTCCGTTCTTCCAATGAAGTTTCCTTTTCCTTTTCTCCCATATTGCGTTTCAAATTTTTTTTTAAATTGATTTGCTGCCAATAATCTGCTCTCTGCTATGCAGACGGATTCCTTCTGCAGAATGACTTCAACTTAAAAAACATCCCTATCGCTTGTGCGAATAATTTTGTGTTTGCCTTTTCGTGTCAATATTCAAAAGGTGCAAAATCCCCGTTAAATTCATTTCCTGGCAGTCTGTGGACAAATAGTGTTTCATAAGGTGAAACGCAGAGAGTGAACACAAGAATATATAATGTTTGTACATTGTATATTGTGGGCGCCATGGCCGTGTGGGTTTGTGTGTCGACCCATACGCATTGGACTTTCACAGTCTAGGTTCAAATCCGAGTTCAGACAAAACACTTTTCAAAAAAATTGTTCACGTCACCACCTCTTTCGAGTCATTGACAATGCTCAAAATAGTATAACCGTTTAGAAAAAGCTTTTAAATCTCGCCGTTCGGAGTCGGCATTAAACTGTAGGTCCCCAAGAATACTGCTAATGCCAACCGACTTTCCTTTTGAATTTAAACGTGTCCAGTTTCCAGTGCTCCTCGCATTCTCAATGAATCCAAATGGCAGTCGTTAGAAGTGTGTGGAATAAACCTTGAATTGCCATATGAGCAGTTGTATGTTGCCTGCTCGAGAGTCGGCAAACCATCGACGCTATTTCTTTTCTCTCCGGAAAGAAAAACTAAAAATATTGTACATTACAAGGCATTACAATAGTTATGTTGGAATTATTTAATTGTAATTTTATTTCACTAAATATATGGTCGTATTGTAAACGGAAGATTGTGTCTGATTTTGTTTCTTTATGTACGTAACGCGTAACATTTCTGGGACTTCTTAATTTGACGGGTTAATCACTTTCGATACATCAAACGTGTCAATATATGAGTTATTGGTAATCCATCTGATTTGAATTTACTGGAAGTGTTGCATTTCCTTAGTCCGCGACTGTACATCACCCATGTAGACGAAGTAGATAGGCGGGAATTAATAGTAAAACAAGTCTTTCAGGAAATTCTAAATTATTCATGAAAGAAAAAAAAAATGGCGGTTCGAAGTTCGCCGGGTCAGCTAGTTTTCAATGAAAAGAAAAATTACAAAACATAATTAACATGACGGCTCCGTGGCCGTGTGGGTTCGTGCGTCGACCCATGCGCATTAGACTTTCACAGTCTAGGTTCGAATCCAAGCCCAGACAAATTTTCAAAAAAAAAAAAAAAATTGTTCGCGGCTCCACCTCTTTCGAGTCATTGACAATGCTCAAAGAGTATAACTGTCTAGAAAAGTTTCTCAATCACGCCGTTCGGAGTCGGCATTAAGTTGTAGGTCCCCTCCACTCGTGAGAGAACAATAGCACGCACAACACGAGTGGTTGCTGAGAAGCTAGGCCCAGGTCCACCCCGGACTGTAGCGCCGCCATTATTATATTATTATTAGTATTATAATTAACATGACAAATGTCCTCTGTCGGAAGGTGTTAGGTAGATATATTTACTTAAGGATTTTATTCGTCAACTAAACTTTTTCAGTAGCATAATGCGTGAAATATGTATTTGTATTGACTATTTCGCAGGCTTCCAAAAGTCTTCAATATATTTACCTTCCAGGCATCTTCATCCAAAGGCAAATCGGCCTATCCTACTTCATTGTTGTCTTCGTATCTACACCAGTATACAGGGTATAGCGACACTGTCCAGGTGAACACTTTTTTTCGGCCTTACTCGTGGGACCAACATCAAGAATAACAAAATGGAACATACAAAAACAACAACAACAACAGAATAAGCACGAGGATTTGACACAGACTTTATCCTCACAGAGTGCATTCGAGATGGAGGCACTGCTTGCGGACAATCTCGATGCGTCTCTGGTGCACGAAACCTCAACGGCTTATATAACAGGAAGAAATCTCTATTGAACTGGAGCAACTACTTGCGGAACCCAAAAAACATAGAGTACCCCGCAATAAAAGAAGCTCTGTCTTGGCTCAAGAACAATGTGATATCCAAGAAGGACATCATTATCTGTTCAGACAGCCAGGCAGCAATCAAATCCCTGAACTCGGCCACTTTTCTCTCTAAGACCTCCCTAAATTGCCGTCTATCTCTTAACGAGATGGCTGAGCATTTTAATATTCACCTCATGTGGGTGCCGGGACATAGTGACATTCCAGCGAATTGTGAAGCTGATTGTCTCGCAAGGAGCGGTATGATCTCCACAAACCTCCCTAGTGGGGATCTTCTACCTATGCCATTCGCTACAGCTAAACTTCTTTTAAAGAATCGTACCATTAAAAACACCAACTCAAGATGGTCAGATGGCACTACGTGCCTCATTACAAAGCAAATCTGGCCTAAACTTGATCTAAGACGTTCACTCTATCTTCTCAGAATGAACAGGTCATCCCTAAGGATTCTCATTGGCGTTATCACAGGACACTGTGCCATTGGCACTCACGGCTCAAGAATGGGACTCCTTCATAATGATTTCTGCAGAAGCTGCAGAGACGAAGAAGAAGAAGAAAGCATAACGCATCTTCTCTGCACTTGTAGCGCTCTCTCCTCTCGCAGGATGAAACACCTTGGAGCCTACTTCTTTAACGACTTGAGCGAATTGCACAACGTCGGCATCAATCAATTAAAGAGCTTCGTTGAAAGCACTAAATGGTTTTTCGGATAAGGAACACAAGATCCGCGTGGTATCACAATGGGCCTAATTTGGCCTAAGTGTGACTGTTATCTGCAGTCAGCCACTTCAACCTAACCTAACCTAGAGTACCCCGGAAAAGGATCTCTCGCAAAAGGGAATTCCTTAAAACGCGGCACATGCGAGATATTTTAACACTAAGAAGGTGAGGAACTCTCTAGCTTGGGCCAACGAGGTCATCGAAAAGGACGAATTTACCAGACCTAAGTCAGCTTGTCCAAAAGGGTCTAGCAATGATGCCAACTGCAAGGGTTCTAGCAAAGACGGTTTGGCTAAGCAGAGAAAGGAGGTAGGAAGCAACACTAGCGCAAGGAAGGAAGCTAACAACAATCCTAGCGGAGTGAAGCACTCAGGTAGAGCAAAGGTGGACGGGAAAGTCATAGCTGGTAAAAGTACAAAAAGGCAAAATACCGAAAAAAAGCCAACAGGCCTTCTTTTGAAAAGGCATGTCCGGCACGGAAAATGAGCACGAATAAGCACCCCAAAATTGCGGAGCTGAGGCGTAGCTCCAGGTCAAAATGGAATCTCGCAAAGGAGGAAGCCATCGAATTGACGGCCTACAAAGAGAGCGTCAAGCTCCTGGAAAAAGAAATACAATTCGCTAAGAAGAACTCTTGGAATGGTTTCTACGAACCAATGGAACATACCTCTGAAACCTCAAGACTGAGGAGGATACTGGTTACTACACTGACGCAGATTTCTTCAAGAAGACTATGGTATCTTGACCGAATCATTCGAAGAAATATTGGACAATCTTCTCGGTTCCCACTTCCCAGGATGCGAAGCGGTGTCGGTGGACAACACTGGCACTCATGAGGCAGTACGGGGAATGTTTACTATCAAGATTGACGACATGGTTGACGGAATCAATGGATGATTAGGACATTCTCCCCACTCAAGGCACCAGGAGCAGACAACAACAGTCAGAGGAAACTAGAGGAAACGCTCCGGCGCCCCGGCTACTGCTTATACGGGAGATAGCATCAAAGAAGTCGAAAAACTTGTTCTTGAGGATGCCCGAATAAAGGTGAAATTGATGGCAGAGATCACCAAACTTTCAATTGTTACCATTCGCACCATTCTTCATGACCATCTTAACCTTTCAAAGGTCAGTGCAAGGTGGGTGCCACGAATGCTCACAGCGCCTCAGAAAAAAGTGAGAATCGCATGCTGTAGAGAGCTTTTGGAGATGTGTAGTGAGAACGCGGACGGTGTTATGGATCGAATTGTTACTGGTGACGAAACATGGGTCCACCACTATGACCCTAAAAGCAAACAAGAGTCCATGCAGTGGCATAAAAAAGAAACAGACACCCCGAAGAAGTTCAAAGTCACTCCGTCTGCCGGGAAGCTCATGGCCACAGTTTTTTGGGAGTCAAAGGGAATCTTGCTCATTGAGTACAAAAAAAAGGTGAAACCATCAACGCCACATCCTACGCTTCCACTTTGCATAATTTGCGGGAGGAAATTAAAAAGAAAAGACGGGGTAAACTCGCAGCGGGTGTGTTGCTTCTTCATGACAACGCTCCTGTTCACACGACGCGAATTTCCAAGGCTGCTGCGCGAGATTGTGTTTCGAAGAAATCCAACATTATTTCCTGTTTCCGGATTTGAAAAAATGTCTTCTTGGAAAAAGATTTTCGGATGATGAAGAACTCAAGTCGGCAATAAATGGATATTTTGCAGAGAAAGGGGAAATTTATTTTTTTGAGGGTTTAAAAAAGCTTATCTCATTATATTGAAAAATAAAAACAATTTAAATTGAATTCGCATTTTCCTTCATATCGATAATATATTGAACGCCCCTCGTACAATGGTTGCCTCAGGCTAGGCTATGCTCCAAGGAGATGGCGAGAGGTAAGAGTTATTTTTATTCCGAAAGCAGGAAAGCCAAGTCATACCACAGCCAATGACTACAGGTCCCTTAGCCTGTCATCCCTCCTCCTGAAAACATTGGAACGATTTGAAACTATCTTTCAAAATCACAACACATATATATAAAGAACAGGTCAGTGGATACTGCTCCACATAGCGTGGTTTCCACAGTAAAAAGTTCTCTGCATCAAAAAGAGAATACAATATGCTTGTTACTCGACATAAAGGGAGCGTTTAACAATGTTACTAACGATGCAATTCAGGTAAGCCTTTTTTTCGGAAATTTTTTGAACTCTGCTGGAGCACTCAGACTCAAAACTGGTCCATTGTGCTGCTAGGTAGAAATCTACTCCAGTGCCGTTAATTTGATCCCAACGGCAAATGATTCGATTTGACTGAGATTCGAACCTGGGATCTCTCTAACTTGGGGCAGGCACTTAACCAACTGCGCCATCTAGTCCAGGCAAGACTTAGTTATGAATTTGCTCTCGTGGTTGAATAAAAAAACTATTTAATTCAGAATATTTATTGAAGCAAAACTTTATCTAATTCACAATATTTATTGAAACAAAACTTTTTAATTCACAATAATTATTGTAACAAAATTTTATTTTGTTTTTCAAACCGCGAGGAGTCAAATTTAAGACTGAAGCTAACATATTTAAATTATTCGACAGGTAATTCCCGTAGGAAAGGGGTGTGCAGTTTATATGTGCAGGTCATATGACTCTCGTGTTTGCTGCCCAATGGAGCAAACCGGATGCGCGTGTCATATGAACCGTGCACTAGACATGTTTATGACGAGAGGGGCGGGGCGCTGAGGTGCCTCTGAATGGCAGATCAGTAACCGACGTAACTTCTCCCTCCTTACGATTCTGCTCTGAAGAATCTACATTTCTTATATTGATTTTAATTTGTGTTTTGGTTATAATTTTGAAAATGAAGACAATTATTATTAAAGTTATTATTACTAATATTACTGCAAAGTGTATATAGTCATTCTGAATTTAACTGAATTTACTCTATGAGTTTTCGATTTTCATTACAATTTTATTTATGGTTCCATTGTTAAGATACTAGGTAAATTTATATTATCATGGTATACATTTTCACATTTAATGTTGTTTATATCTAGTTTACAATTTTCGAATCTCAATATAATGTTTCCCATAATATTTGAAGTACAATTTTTTACAATTGCATATAATCTTAGTATAGGGTTTAGTGATAACAATGTTATTATGTATTTGCTTGATTTCTACATTTTTGTTTTCTTTAAAGTCACACTTAGGGCGAAAATATTCGATATATAATCGTTATTTATAATTCTTAAGTTCTTAAACTTTACAGTGTGATTTATGTATTTGTAATTAAAATGTCCGTCCGTAATGAACTGATAATACGGCGTTACTATTTCTAAATTATTTTTATTAGGAATGGGTTCAACAAGAGTTTTAAAAAAATTTACATTTGAAAAGTTTGGTATTAGTAATATGAATATTATTTCATTATTGTAAATAATTTACTTATTGTTATATTAAAATCTGATATCTCTTTAGGAGATATCTTTCCCCAGAACTCCAAGTTTACTAAGCAGTAGATATTCTTTTACTTTTCTAACCTGGTCTATTGATATTGTAGGTTAATGTCATATTCGATTTGGAATGCTTCTTGCATACTGTCACAGCGTATCACAGCGACATCTTCAAGTCAAGTAGACAATTATTTTATTTATGTCCTTCTGGCAGCACTCACTTTTATTTTTGTTATGTTGAAACTTAGTTACAATAAATTTTCAATTTGAATACATTCCTCAACGAGAACAGACGTGATTTCTTGAAAAGATACAAAGATATTCATTTTCAGCCACAGTTCTCTCTTACATGGCGCAGTCGGTAATTCGAACAAAACATACGCATAATTTGTTTATCCTCGAATAATAAAGAAAAAAATAAAACAGAAATAACAAAATGTCGCTTCTAGAACAATTAGTTCAAACAACGACCGAACCCTCTGTTCTTCATCAATTCACTTTTGATTTCCTTAAAGGTGAAATCAAAGACAGAGACCTGGACGCAAATCCCACGACAAAGGATGAAGCAGTTAAAGTTATTATAGAAAATAACTCTGCTCTTTCAAAACTTTACAATCCTCGGAGCAAGGACGATCCATCTGCAAGTATATCAAATGAACCGGCCATTCCCAACGTCCAACATATCGTTTTCAATCCCGACATGACACAAACCATACAAAAATGCAGCGGCGAAGACAGCAATTCGAACGAAAACTTCATCAAATATGTCGAAAAAGCAGCCAAAATCAACGGGTGGAGCGAAGAAGTTATGCTCGCTTTCAGTGGAAGCAAATTGACTGGAATTGCAAAAAACTGGCAAAACTTCGAAGGTGAGAAGAAAGTGAGCTGGTCATCATGGCTCCAAGCATTTAAATCCAGATTCATCAAACCTCCAACCCTGCGAGAATGGACCGAACGCGTCAACGCACGAATTCAACAACCAAATGAGACCATAACGCAATACCTTAGCGGTAAGTTGCAAATTATCGATAAGGCTCCGAACAACAGATATTCCCATCGCAGAACAAATCTCATACCTAATAGAAGGTATTATCGATCATACAGACAGACGACTCATGCGTATAAACGCACCTACTACTCTCGACAAATTATTTGAAATAGGAAAAACATTAGACTATGATACAAAACATATCGCCAAATACCTCCCCAGCGAAAACGTTACACACAAACCGCAACCATATATACACAACATCTCTCAACAATACAGTAATCATCCACACTCATCCAATCAACAATATTATGTCCAAAGATTCGCACCAAACAACTCAAGCAACTACAAATGTCCACGTTGCAAACAAAATTCACACTCAGTCTCCCAATGTCACATATCATGTCCAATATGTAATAAAACAGGTCACTCAATTAACAACTGCACAAATAAGACACTCCCGAAACAGGCAAATTGCGCTCTTAAGTCTAAAGGTGGCGACCGTGGTCTACCAATTGTTGAAGCCACAGCCTTTGAAGGAGCAACTATATCGACTCTCATCGACAGCGGCGCAGAACAATCAGTCATAGACCGTCGTTCTATCCCACCGAACCATCATATTCAAAAATACGAGGGCCCCTCAATCTCATCCAATAGGACAAATAGACTTGTTTATATCCGTAGGTGATATATCCTGCACATTCGGACCCATCGCAGTTGTTAACAGTCCAATACCACTCATACTTGGCAGCGATTGGAGAAAAGCTAACAATATAACAGTAATCATTGAATCTAATGGCGATATCCAAATTCAAAAAAACTATGAAACGAAACCAAACATTAACTCTTGCATCTTCAAAAACATTCAAGTGGTTCCAACTAGCCTTTCTAAAGAAATTGATGACCAAATAAAAACGTTTACCAACCTTTCTATTGAACAGATATCGAGCTTCCGACAAATAATTTATAAAAACTTGCCAGCATTTTCGACAGACGATGATGTTATTGGCCACTGTACGATCGGTGAACACTCACTTACCACGACCGACGAAATACCAGTATCTAGAAAGCCATATCGATATTCTTGGAGCGACCGACAGTTCATAAATGAAACCGTTCAAAACTGGAAGCAACTTGAAATAGCTAGAGACTTACAATCCGAATATGCATCACCTGTAGTCATTGTAAACCAACCTTATCACCCAAGCACGCCACGTAGATTGACCATAGATTACACTCATCTAAACAAAAAATTGTTAAAGGACAATTTTCCACCACCACACATCGACGACGTCTTAGAAAAATTAGTTCAACCTGGATGCAAAATATTTAACGTAATGGACATAAAAACAGCCTTCATGACGGTGAAAGTGAAACCATCAGATATCCACAAAACTGCATTCGTGACGCAAGATGGAGTGTATGAATTCCTAAGGATGCCCTTCGGGCTGGCAAACGCAGTTCCGAACATCCATATAGCACTAGACAATTTCGAAACCGCATTAATCAATCTGATCAAAAGCGGCCTTCGTATCTCACTTCGGAAATGCCAACTCTTTAAAAGTGAAATATTCTTCCTGGGATATGGCATATCCGCTGAAGGGATTCGTCCTGATCCGAATCGCATAAATGCTATTGACCGCTATAACAAAGAATTCAAAACCAAAACAGACGCCAAGTCTTTCCATGCATTCGCATCCCATCACAGAAGATTCATTAAAGACTTCTCCAAAATATCCTTGCCAATACGTAACGCGTACAACTCGACTCCATTCATCTGGTCTAAAGAAGCCGCAGAAGCCGTTGAAATTCTCAAGCAAAAACTAAAATCACCCCCAATACTAGCCCACTTCATGAACGATTGCGAAACCGAGGTTCAAATCGATGCTTCATTAACCGGAATAGGAGCTATTCTAATACAAAAACAAAATAAACGAGAAGTTGTTATCGCGTACGCCAGTCGTGCATTAGCAGACTCTGAGAAGAACCTTCACATAAACCAAATCGAAAGTCTTGCTATACACTGGGCCATTACCAACAAATTTCACATTTATCTATATGGTTTGAAATGTTTCACTTTAATCACAGACAACTGGACAACTGCATGTTTGCTACAAAACAGTAAATTCAATCGCAAGTTCGCGAGATGGCTCTTGGATCTTCAACCGTACAATTTTACTATCAAGCACAGGGCCGGAAAGCACAATGTATGTGCTGACGCTTTGTCAAGGATCCCAAACAATGTATTAGCCCATCTTATTCTCAAATCCAACGATGAGACAAAAATTTCTTTAGCACAAAACAGTGACCTCGAATGCCAAAATGTGATACAAATCCTAAACAGAGACGGAAACACAAAACACGACAAAATAATAAAGAAAAGATACTTCATTCAAAACAATATTCTGCTATACAAAAATGATAAGGGCTTCGGTCGAATCTATACACCAAAATCTCTACAACAAACCATACTTCAAATGTGCCATGACAATAGTGGTCATTTGGATAATGAAAAGACATTTTCAAAACTATCCAATCAGTACTTTTGGTCATCAGCTGCTAAGGACTGCAAGGAGTACGTTTCAAGCTGCCGCACATGTCAATTGTTCAATCACCGAACAAGTAAAAGGATTGGTTTCTATCAACCACGAAGCATTCCTCAAAGACCTTTTGATATAATCTCCATGGATCATTGCAGCTTTCCACAAGACAAAAAAAAAAGAAACACATCTTAATTACAATTGACCATACAACTCGATACGTAATAGCTAAAACCACACCTGATGTCAGTTCCAAGTATGTAATTTCATTAATCGAAGACAAGATCATATCAATTTACGGACCTCCAAAAGAAATTATCAGTGACAATGCTGCGAGTTTCACATCAAAGGAATTTCGAGAATTTTTAACGAAAAATGGAATCCAAAGTTCGACAACTCCACCTTATTGGCCGGAGTCCAATGGATTAATAGAACGCGAAGTTCAAACAGTCTCCTCAATTCTTCGAAAATACATCTCAGAAAGGGACATCGAACATTGGTCTTCTTACATTCCTGAAATTATATTTTCCATTAACTCAAGCAAACACTCGTCTTTACAGCAGTCTCCACATTATCTTTTACATGGATTCGAGCCACGAATTCGAGACGAAGTTCTCCTGGGAACTGTGGACGAGCACAGCGATAGACTTCAGCAACTCACACGACTCCATCGAGACAGGGAACAAGCAATTAATTCGATCAAGGCATCACAGAACCAAAACAAAAATAGAATTGATGAGCACCGACAATGCTTCAAAATGTAGATAGGAGATTTGGTCCTGGCATTGAGCCCAACCCGCAACAATAAGATATCCCCGATCTATGAATCCAACCCCTTTGAAATCGTGAACATATTGGGCGAAAATGTCGTCAAAATCCGAAGAATCGATGGTTTTGGCCAAGAAATCACAAGAGTTGTCCACACGGGACAAGTTAAAAAATTCAACAGTCGAAAACAAAATGACAATCAGTTGTTGATTGACACTGACTTACAAATCAACGAAGAGGAAGTAGTTGAGTCACAAGCAAGTGATAAAGATGAAACCAGCAGTGAAGAAGAATCGAATATCAACCCAACTCGAACACGAAGAGCACCAAAATGGTTTGACGACTATGAGCTTTAATTGACGGAGTCAATTGCTTTAAGACAATACCATGTCACAGCGTATCACAGCGACATCTTCAAGTCAAGTAGACAACTATTTTATTTATGCCCTTCTTGCAGCACTCACTTTTATTTTTGTTATGTTGAAACTTAGTTACAATAAATTTTCAATTTGAATACATTCCTCAACGAGAACAGACGTGATTTCTTGAAAAGATATTTATATTGTTATATTGTTTATAGCTTTATGGTTTTTTGAAAATTCTTTTTTTTAATAGAATTGCCTATACCTAATAATTGTGTTTTTATTTCCAATTGTTGTTAATTTATGTATTTCGTTATATTCGCCCACGTTCTGCATTTCGAGTGAAATGAATTTGAAATCGAATTTCCATTTCACCCGAAGTAAATTTCCATGTTCTGCATTTCGATTGATTTTGAATTTTTCAAAACCACTTTGGGAAAAAACAAACGTTGTTATTGGTTATTGTTTTCGCTTAGTTTTCGTTGTTCTGACACGCAATTGGCTGTTCTTTTGAATACCTTTTCGTGTTTTGAAGTAAAATGGAAATTCAACAAATAAAATGAAAAGAAGAATCTTCAGGGAAAAGCAGATATTCAAAATATTCTTGTGTATTTAAGAGTTTTGATTTTTATATGCTCATCCATGGATGTTCCTATAGACCATTTGAATTATATTTTTCATTTCTAAACAAGGGTTTAGTATACAAAAGGAACCTTCTTATACATCTTGAGAGAAATAGAACCACCAGCTTAGATTTTTTATATTTTTTCAGGAAAGTAATTTTCAATAGGTTCATATATGATTACAGAGTTTCTTACAAATAAGTATTTGCGTACATAAAATTCACAGAAATACCACCCCACCTTGAATTTTTGTTCCCTAAAATGAAAAATAAAATCGGTAAAAAGAAAACGAAAAATCTGAATAGTTCACGTATTTAACCCAATTTCAGTGCAAATTTACAGCGCAGTTTAGCAGTGAATTCAATTTTATTTGATTTCGCAGTGTATCTCTATTATTGTGATCAACATTAAATGTTCTGATATGCTCATTGAGAGTTGAATGAAATCTCTGGATATCTGAGTTTCCGGTTTTGTGATAGAGTGTTGTTCAAAGTTCTACATTGTTTTCTTTCAAAAATTCTTTAATAATGATTGAAGAAAGTCCTGTCTCACCGTCTGTTACTATCCTGTTTGGAATATCTAGTTGTGCAAGTGTGTTTTGATTTCATATACGGTTACGTGTTTAGTGAATTTGTCTGTCATTGTAATCTATGTACATCAAGTTTATATTTGCATGCCATATGTCGATATGAAGTATCTGATTTGGTTTAGTTGAGGTTTCAGTGAGTTTTAATGAAACTTGTTGCATATTTAAATACTGTTGTATCTTCTCTTTTAGTTTAGGTGCGTAATAAACATCTTTTATTTCTGTCAATGTTTCATTTATGCCTCTATGATTCAGAAGTTTATGGGTTCTAGTTAAAGAGAGAGACACAAGCCTCGGATAACGTTTCATCGTTTCAAAAGAAATTATTTGAATTTTTCAATGACAGCACCTAGCCAGGCAGTGGCTTACTTTCACACTCTACTTATTTTTTATGCGTTTTACTTTCTCCTTTTTTATTTTTCTAAATTTTACATTTTTAAAAACCTGCGCAAAATCAAAATTTGTTTAAAACTTAATGCACTGAGAAATTTTATCCATAAATTAAATTGAAACCTCAAACCCTCAAATTCTGGGAGATTTCATGGAAAATGCACAGAGTACTATAGAACTGGATTAGCAAATGCGGACTAGTTGTGCACCCAGCAAAAACCTAGATGGTAAAAAAACTATTTTCGAGATAGGATACCTCCAATCAGACCACCGAAACTCAACGGAATCCCACTAACCTTCTCGGAGCGCGCCAAATAAATTGGCATCATATTAGACAGGAAGCTTAGTTGGAAACCAAGCCTTACAGAAACAAAAAAAGCTAAAGTTGCACTGTACGCTTGTAAGAAGGCCCTAGAAAGAGAATGGGGCATTAAACCAAAGATAATGAGCTTGCTATATACGAGGGGCGTTCAATATATTCTCGGTATCGATATGAAGTAAAATGCGAATTCAATTTAAATTGTTTTTATTTTTCAATATAATCTCCCCTAACATCAATGCATTTGTTACATCTTGAGATAAGCTTTTTTAAACCCTCAAAAATATAAATTTCCTCTTTCTCTGCATTTATTGCCGACTTGAGTTCTTCATCATCCGAAAATCTTTTTCCATGAAGACATTTTTCAAATCCGGAAACAGGAAATAATGTTGGATTTCTTCGAAACACAATCTCGCGCAGCAGCCTTGGAAACTCGCGCCGTGTGAACAGGAGCGTTGTCATGAAGAAGCAACACACCCGCTGCGAGTTTACCCCGTCTTTTCTTTTTAATTTCCTCCCGCAAATTATGCAAAGTGGAAGCGTAGGATGTGGCGTTGATGGTTTCACCTTTTTTTTGTACTCAATGAGCAAGATTCCCTTTGACTCCCAAAAAACTGGCCATGAGCTTCCCGGCAGACGGAGTGACTTTGAACTTCTTCGGGGTGTCTGTTTCTTTTTTATGCCACTGCATGGACTCTTGTTTGCTTTCAGGGTCATAGTGGTAGACCCATGTTTCGTCACCAGTAACAATTCGATCCATAACACCGTCCGCGTTCTCGCTACACATCTCTAAAAGCTCTCTACAGCATGCGATTCTCACTTTTTTCTGAGGCGCTGTGAGCATTCGTGGCACCCACCTTGCACTGACCTTTGAAAGGTTAAGATGGTCATGAAGAATGGTGTGAATGGTACCAATTGAAAGTTTGGTAATCTCTGCCATCATTTTCACCTTTATTCGGGCATCCTCAAGAACAAGTTTTTCGACTTCTTTGATGCTTTCTCCCGTACAAGCAGTAGCCGGGGCGCCGGAGCGGGGGTCGTCTTCAATGCTCTCTCTGCCTCTCTTGAATTCACTTGACCACTTTTGCACAGTTGATAATGAAGGTGCGGAACTCTGGTAAACAGCCACCATCTCTTCATGAATAGTTTTTTGACTTTTTCCTTGCTTAGTGAGAAATTTAATTACAGCACGATGCTCAATTTTCACCATCATCGTCTCAGTTGCCATTATGATTCTGTTTAACTAGAGATAAAACGCGAATTAATAATCACATTTATATGAAATTTTACATGAATGCACTAAAATAATAGTATTACTTGATAAATAAGTCAATTTATATATACAACCACACTCGATACCGAGAATATATTGAACGCCCCTCGTACCGCAGTCATAAGACCCATACTCCTATGGAGTGTTAGTATGGCCTCCTGCGGATAGACACCTTGTCGTGGTGCGGGGGCTGAAGCCGACTCCCAAGCCTGCTGGAGCGACTCTGCCTGGCACTGGTGCAACACAAAAGCTTCAGACAGTGTTGCTGCAACCAGAAGGATTATTCCCCTAATTCAGGGTGTCAAGCAACCCATGCCCACCGGATGGTTCACAGCCAGGGGGTAACACCGGCTGTATTCTAACGGAGCCTCTCTATTACCGGGCCATCTTGGAGAGGAACTCTCGCCTTATCGCATTACTGCGAGGCTCTGGTGCGGCTGTTCACCCTTTCCTCTACTACTCGTCGAATCAAAATATATAAAGAAAAAATACAGTACATCACAAAATTGAGCATACACCCAAAGCAAAATTATATTTTTGATTTTTTCTTCTTGGAAAAACTAATTTATTAAAAAAATGTATTTTCAATAACACATATTTCATTAAAAAAAAGAAATAATAAAAGCAGTAAAATATTAAGCAAAACAGACTATTTCCAAGCGAAATATAAAGAACTCAATTTGAAGGCACAAAATTGAGCTTACATTTAAAACAACTAAAAGTTAATACAAGTTATGTATTTTTAGCTTATTAGAGAAGGGACTTTCTCTAAGCAGCAGGTTTATCTCATGCCACGGGTGTTCAATCGGGCTTAGATCAATCAATTTTGGAAGTGTTTTAAGTAGCACTTTGGCAATATAAAGTAGCCATTTGCGTACTTACTAAGAGTGCTTTCGATCATTATCTTTTTAAAAGCAATAACCCTAATGTAGGCTTAAGTTTTCTGCAGAACTCCATAAAGTTCGCTTGAAAATATTCAAATACCCAATTTTTTCCATGGTATTCTCTAGGAATTCAATGTGCCCGCATTAAATAATACTTAAGCGCTGTGTTTAGTCCTTTCCAAACAACGTGCATATTACCTGATCTAAAGTGGTTTATTGTTGTTTCATTTTAAAATATAACCCAACTTTCTCAAAATCTTTCTAGGTGATTTACATATTGCCTAGCAAACTCTATTCTTTACAATTCAATTATAATTTCAACTTGGGTATGCCCCTCAAAACTTGTCAATTGTTATTAGTAGTTGCAACTCATAAAGCAAATAACAGATGGGCGAGTGGCACTACATGTCACACCTCCAGAATGATCTGGCTTCATATCTCAGGATAGATCTAAAATTAGTACAATCGTCGGTGTCATCACAGGACGCTGCCTCATAGGAAATCATGCCAGTAGACTAGATTCGAAACTGGGACCCCTCTAACTTAGGGCAGGCATTTTACCAACTGCGCCATCCAGTTGTCCTTCACACTCCTAGGTGAATACAGCAATATATTTTAGGAGACTACTAGATGTTCCATCTGCAAGAATTTTTTTTCAATGAAACTATGATTTTTTTTGGTTTGGATTGTTTGAATTGAAAGCAAAGCTTTTAGGCTGTTCAATTTCTAAACTAGGTGGACTATAACCATTATAACCATTACAATCGGCACCGCATTCAATAGACGAAAATCTAGTGTTTCAGAAATTTCAGTAAAATATTCATTGAATTTGTTAAAAATGCAGCTCTTGTCTTTTATTTTACCACAGTTTATTATTAATTACCACAGTTTCAATTATGTTAGGCTACCTAGTTTGTCCTAAAATTCAGTCAATTGCTTTCCATTCGTATTGCTCTTCGATTTTTCAAATAAATTGGCATAGTTTTTGTATCTAGTCAATATTATATTTGTACTGACAGCTTGACAAAGTATAAGAAAATATCTTTTTAGATTTTTATTTTGTGAATGTTTTTTTAACTTTATACTAATTCTGTTCTTTTTTTAATCTGCTTTAGAAGACCCTCATCCATCCAAGGCTTAAGATAGATATTTTTATTGGAATTTTTAATTGACGTAGAAGTAAAAGATTTAATGTGCTATTGCAAGATTGAAATAAACGAAGCAAGCGAAGTAGAAGGGTCCTTTGCTGAATATACCTCTTCCCAAAATTCAAGTTTCAAAATATTTTGGAATGTAATATAGTCAGTGATATAATGTACTTTTGGATCCAGTACTATAGTTGACTTCGCAGTATCTTTCAATTCATTGGTTAAGATTATCATTTTGTGATTACTAATATTCAAATCAACACTAATCAACACAAATCAACACTCCTTCTCATGAATATATTCCCATTCCTAGTACAAGCGTATTTGACTCCTTTCATAGTTTTGATTGAACCAGCAGCAATGCAAAGTTGACGCCACATGGAGAACATTAGTACACTTAAAAAGGGAATTCCCATTTTTTTATATCACTGATAATTTTTTATGTTAACATTTAGTGCGTCCCGGAAAGAATCAACAGAAAGACCAATGTGTATCTTGTTAGCTGGAATATTATATACCCCAACACTATTAGACAGAAGTCGTTGTTCTAATCTGTCTACCTTTTGTTCAAGTGTAAGCATTTTTTGTTCATTCTCATTGATTTTGGCTACCATTTGATCGATCTGAATTTTGTGATACTCCCCTTCTCTCAGCCATGCAACTAGGGTATCTCCAACCCGCTTTAGATTTTTCATGAAATCAAGTTCATTCGGAAATATTTTTGCACACCCCTCATGAAAATACTATTTACTGTCAGAGTAATCGATTGTCAAATCTGTTCATTCAACGTTTTGTTTACAAATTCCACGACATATTGTAATGTGTATTAAATTATGTTAAATAGAAACAATAAAAATAAATTAGAGACTGAGTTAGCCCTACTCACAAATCTGGTAATTCTTAGGCCCCTATTGCGGTTGTCGATCGTCGATCGATGATCGATAATAGTCGTTAGTCTATTAGGTTTCGTATGGTGATTGGCGATTTTGATCGACTCTTGTCGATTTTCCGAGCGAATTTTGTCGTGAAGAATTTCCTGATCGACTGTTGGGACGCGTCAGAAAACTACAAAAATAAACACTTTCCTGTGGTCGAAATGTAATTTTATTCAGATTATTGTATTTGAAATACAATTCTAAAGAGATTTGAGTATATACTGAAGATAATTACAAATAAAAAACACATGAAAATCCTTGTAAAATTTTATTTGCACATATGATTTGTTTGTATTCGTGTGCTGTCACAAGCTCAAGCGCCTGTTTACATCTACATTGAATGAGAGAGTGACAAAAAAAAGCCAAAGGAAAGAGTGAGATTGTTGTATTGCATTCTCTGGCTCATGTAAACAAAGTTCAAGGGATTATTCACAATAACACTATCCATTGTCGATTAAGTTACACAATACCAAAAATGAAATCAATCGACCAACTCAGCGAATGTCGATTTGATCGACATAACCGACCGAAATAGCGGTGTTAGATTCCCTTCACTCGTCCGATTCACGTTCACTCATTCGTGCTATTCTTAAATTCACAACCACCACATCACTAAAGAATCACCCCCACTTTGCCACTTGTGTAACGAAAACCAAACGCTTGCCATAACTCATCTTATTGCATGCAAACAAATTCACCAATATTTTTAAATCCGCCAATTAAGTGACCACAGAATTTCTGATTCTCGAATCCGTTCGAAATAAGTCGTTCCCGTGTCGGTAATTTGAATCACGATTCACAGTATTCTTAAATCCGAAGGAATCGGATCTGTTCATACAAAGTTGACATTTTGCATCCGCACCAAAATCGATGCGGATTCAAACCTAATTGAACAAAATTTAGTGTGAGGGAATGCAAAATAAATATATCCCGACAGGTGAATGACGAGAAATCCAAAATTTCGCGAATTCTTATTAAAGTTGATTGAAAAATACCAGATGAAAAGCACGGTTGCACGGAATTAGGCGGTTGAGGGAATATCAAATGCTTCATTATTTATATTTTCAAATGAAGAAATGTCGTTTGTGTCACACATGAAGCTTTTCTTGTATGAATGTGACATTGTCCCTTTATGCAAATTCACTTTTGGATTTTAAAATAATATAATGCTGTACTGCCCATTATATTTCATAATTAAAAATATTTATTTCTATAAGTATTATCACACTTGAAAAGAAGAAGAAACAATGTTTGGATTTTAATTTCCAACACAGTTTTATTAAACCAAGAAAATAATCAATTTCGCTTTTTTTTTCTGCGAATTCAACAATCTCGTCGCGAATTGTCAATTCACAATGAGCTGTTCGTGTTCCACAGAGATCCATCCCGGTCCACAAATTCGCGAAATCTCTGTGCGCAAACATTTTAAATTTTAAATTTCAAACTGACAATTCGTGGCTACCGAATTCGCGAATTTCGCAGTTCGCCGATTACATGAAAGACCCTTTAGTGTATCCGGCGGATTTGAGAATAGGACGAATGAGTGAACATGAATCAGACGAATGAAGAGAATATCAGATCCGACAGATTTGAGAATAGGGGTGATTAACTTAATAAGCAAAACTATTGTCCAACAAAATTGATCACACCTTTTAATCCAAGTTTCTTCTAATAACATATATATAAGTATATATATATATATATATATATATACATATATATATACATATATATATATATACATATATATATATACATATATATATATATATATATATACATATATATATATATACATATATATATATATACACATAGTCTATAGAAACTTCTAAAATGATGTTTCTCTCCTCTACTAGCCATAGGCGTTAGCAGCCTGGCATGGAATTATTATAAAGGTAATATAGTTCATTAATAAATTTGTAATAATAATAATAATTAACAATTCAGTTTTATTAAACCACACGTCAAATAATCATACAGCTGACTCCGAAAATGCGAAAAATGATGTCGATAATTTAGTGCATCCATCGGATTTAAGAATAGCACGGATGAGTAAACGTGAATCGGGCGAGTGAAGACTATCTCAGATTCGTCGAATTTAAGAATAGGGCTGACAATGAATCGCGATTTTCATTAACGACCGACGACGATTGACTTCGAATAGATTCGAGAATGCGAAATTTTCGATTTTTATGGAAGGTTTCCCACGGCATATTTGAAAATAGGGGTGATTGTGTATCTTCTTTTTAAATGACAATCTAAACTAAAATTTTACTATGAAATGTGACAACACAGGTATTACAAAGATATTACTATTTTAATTTTGAGGTTTAGAATATTGAAAAGTATAGCCGGGTCGGCTTATGATATAAATCTTACCTTTAAGCACAATGTCTTCTTTGACTGAACATCATTAAACGTTAGAATATTACCCTTCATACCAAAACTTTCACGAACGCCCAAATGATAAAACAAAGAACTTTGTTGGGCCTGTATACTTAAGTCTACAATGACTACGTCTGCATTATAAAATGTTTCTAATATATTAGTTTCACCAAAATCCAATTTGTCGAACTGAAAATACATTTCCATAAATAGACTTTGTTTTGGGAGTGCATTGAAATTCTCACCTGAACTCTCTGAAAATTAACATCAAGCCCACTGCAAACTTGTTGTATTTCCTGCAGTGCACTGCTGCGGTCATCTAAATACTCTAACAATTGTGTATCGATTACACAAGCAATATCCATTTTACCAGTAACTATATCACTGTATGAACAACAACTCATGTTCAGAATAGTTTATCATTTATGTAATAGTCTCCCCCAAAACTTTCATAAAATGCATTCATTTTTGTTCCTAAGTTTCGAAATTGCAATTTTAGACATATATTACAAACAATCGCATATTCGTTTAACTGTTTGTACATTAATGTTGCTTAGTAGGTTTGTAATATTTTAAATGTATTTAATGCTCTATATTGGGTAAATTGTTATATCGTTTACAAACACTTTTTGATCCCTTTTAACATTTCAAGAAGATAATTTTTGTATGAACACTAATTATTTAATTCAACTTTATTAAATAATGTCCTTAACAAGAAATAATCATGCAAAGATTATAAAGTAATGTAGAGAAAATGGATCTGACTAACTGTGAATAATGTACCGATATTTAATATTTGACTGATTGTTGTATTTACAATATCAATGGCAATATTCTTCCTCTTTTACGCTACAGCAAACAAATAAATATACCCCACTAAGAAGTGTGCATGAAAAGTTACGGCGAACATAGTAGTGTGTGTATTTCGTGTTGCTGAGCTATTTTCCACTGGAAAATTAATACCTAACAACAAATCAGAAATCAACTACATAATCAGATATCAACTACATAAAAATATTCAACTTATACCCTCTTTCACAATGACAGCTTGTTGTTCTTGTAGCATCAGTGAATTTAAGAGAACCAGAAATCAGTCAAACGAAAAGGGCATCTTTCCAGTGGAAAGTACTTTACCAATGCTTCCTTCTATATTCGTCAAATGTATTTCACGCACACTTTCTCAAGTGGTGTCTACAAATGTGTCTCCAAAAGTGTCAAAATTAATCACCTGTTCGTCAGGTTGTCCACGATCTGGAATGACCTGAAAAATTCGTAAACTTGGCCACGACTGAAATCATTCAGGGATAAGTTTCGCAATGTTTGCCAAATGTAAATAATGTGACGATTAGTATTGTTTAAAGAAATCTGTTTAAAATGCTTATGTTTCATGAGAAATTGAGAATATAATGCAAGAAAATAAAATTCTTTAATTATTTTACGTGTGAATTACTACTTTCAAAGAAATCTGTAAATCAAAAAGCATTTGCTTGAATTGTTTTTTTGTGAAAAAATGCTATTAATAAAATTTCTTATTAATATTCTTATTAAATTTATCTAAATCAAATGAATACGTTTTAGGTTAGGCTACCGTTTCAAAATACTCGACTTTTCTACGCAATTACAGGCACATAAATCTAAAACTTCAAATATCAATGAAATATATGCACATTTCATGTTCTACTATTATCGGTTAAATTCAATATATGTGTATATACAATACACATCCATTAAACCAATCTTCATTTACCTATTTTATAATTTTTCAATAATATATTCAAATAATAACGTATATTCATTTTGTAATAAATAAAAACATTGCAAAAGCTCATGTGAATGCACCCTCTGCACTTATTTTCGTGTTGAAAACACGAATTTGAAATAACGTTCAAGCAACGAACAGTTTTTCAAATAAGTGGCGTAGTTCACTTGATTTATTTGAATGTGTGTGGTAATCAGCTGATTTGAGCAGCTCACATCGATTCACAGACACGGTATGAAAAATCGTATAAAAAACACTGTCAGATGAAATCAAGGGGCAAGAGCGTTAGAAGTTGGATATCTCTTTACTATATGATTTCTGGCATGCACTCTTCTCCATGACGCCATAAAATTGCAAAAAAAAATAAAAATACAAAAAGAGTCACCTGCTAGTGCGCAAAAACAAATAAAACATAAAATAAAAAAAAAAGTACAGAGCACATAGGGTCCGTTTGCCCCTCACCCCTTCCTTCCAAAGCCAAAGTGGGGCATTCTTGGTCGCAACTCCCGTTTGTTTCCACAGACGGGCTGGCGCGATGACTAAGTTTGCGTAACATCCGAAGTATTATTATTATTATTATGGTTGAGAGTATATTGCACCGCGACCTTTAAGATCTATTGTGCCCCCTTTCAATACCTTAGCACTATTGCGAGTTCCTCTCAAATACAGTTCTTTTCACAGTTGGATTAAGGGTAATGGATTGGTATTGCGCCTAGGTGAAGAAATCTGTTCTAGAGTATAGATACAGTTTTCTTCAGGAATCTGCGCATGAGAGATGGTTCTAGCGATTGGATTTCTTCTTCTGATAGTAGGTACTTGCCCAGACTTCTTTTCCTTTGTGGGCTAGTGCCTCACAAAATCCCAGTATATGTTCTGGAATTTCATTGAATTCTCCACAAAATCTGCAGAGACCTTCTTCTGTTACCCCTAGTTTCCTTAGATACTCCCTGAGTCTACAGTTCAGAATGGTTCAGGGCCTATGAAGGGTTCTGATGCTCCTTTCCTTGCCAGGGAGTCGGCCATTTCATTGCCTTCTATCACCGTATAGCCGGGTATCCAGCAGAGTTTTACTCGGTTTCTCCTACTTAACTCTTCGAGCTTCTGTAGGCATTCCCATACAAGCTTGGATTTGATGATGTAGGAGTCTAGTGCCAAAATAGCGGCTCGCCTGTCCGACAGTATTGTGTTACAGCTGGGTTGGCTGGGCCACGGTGACGGTGAGTAGGACGGCGGCAAGCTTGCGGTTGCACGGCTTAGCTCGTCGGACGGGGCGGTTCTTGTTCTCCCATTCGTACACCACCAGTTGCAAACAAAAAAAATATCGTGCCTAAAGCTAGCTAAGAGAAAATTGAGAGAGGTGAAAAGATAGAAAGAGATGAAAGCCTAATACCCTAACAGACCACGGACGGACAGCTAAAAGATAGGAAAGAGAAGAGAAAGAAGAGACTGGAAAGAGGAAGAGAAAGGTGTTCAAGGTCTATGCCTTTACCACCAAAAGAGACCGGAAGGGAGCTCGCGGAGCTAAGCTAACTAACCTAAACTAATCCTAAACTAACCTACCCAACTTAAAGCTATACCTAAACTAAACTTAACCTATCTTAAAACTACCTAGCTTAGCCCTACACGAAACAACACCCTTCCAGTGTCGTTTGGCGATGCAGGTTCGTCAAGAACACGACGGTGCCTGTTGTTGTTGGCACAAGTCCGCGTGCCCACACCATCATGTCAATCGACATGACCTTCGCTATCTCCCTACTCGAAATATTGCGGAGACGTTAGCCACAGCCTAACGTTCCGCTTTGTCACTACCCCGAAGAAGGACGCCCTTCCCTCACCCTACACACACATATCGGCAATGAAGCAAACTATTTCATTAAATCAATCATGCTCACATTCATCTTACAACAAAACAATTCATTTTATTAATAATAAAAAGGTGGAAAATCCAAAAAAAAAAAAAAACAAAGTTTAACCTAACCTATAATAAGAAAATTAAAATAAAAAAAAAACATAAGAAAATTTAATTAAACAAAAGGGTTCTAACCCTGGCTAAAGCCTACAGGACGACACACAACAAACTGAGGTTTCCAATACGTGAAACCTGCTACTCACAGTTTTCTTCGATCCCCCGACGTCCTGCGCGCAGCACGGTGAAGGTACTTTTCTGTGGAAGAAATCGGAAATTTTGGGGAGAAATCCCTCTCTTCGCGCACACTCACAACAGCACACTAAAGCCAGAACTATCTACACTTCTATATTCATATTTACAAAAAAAAAAATAATGATATTAAAACAATAAAAAAATTCAATAAAAAAACTGTCATTAAATTCATAAAAAAATTAAGATAAGTTAAACAAACGCAAAATAAAAAAAAATCAAAAGGAAATTAAAAAAAAATCAACTGCAGCACTGCTTCGAGTCCTCTCCGGGCACTGCACTCTCCTGGCGCAATTTTTCGAACACGCTTCTTCCACACGGCTTCCTGGAGAAATTTAGGCCACTTTTCGTTGGCCGGCACTGTTCTTGGCTTTGTTGTAAGTATCCGTATCGACTTCAGGTACTCGGCGGCGAATACGGCTCTTGGCACTTTTGTGTTTTTTTTTTATTCATCTTTTTATTTGTATGTTCATTCGTTACTCGTTTATCTATATACATATATCAAATTTCGATGCACTTTTGCACTTGTTTTATGAACATTTGTTTATGGTGTTGTAGAGTTTTTCTTGAAGTATATATATATGTATACATATGTATTCATAGATATATTACATGAAAATCCTTTTCGTTGGCCGGCACTGTTCTTGGCTTTGCTGTAAGTAGTACGTCCGTATCGACTTCAGGTATTCGGCGGCGAATACGGCTCTTGGCACTTTTGTGTTTTTTTTTATTCACCTTTTTATTTTCATGTTAATTCGTTACTCGTTTATGTATATACATATATCAAATTTCGATGCACTTTTGCACTTGTTTTATGAACATTTGTTTATGGTGTTGTAGAGTTTTTTTGAAGTATATATATCTGTATACATATGTATTCATAGATATATTACATGAAAATTCACGTAAATCTTTTGTAAAATAAAAATACTCCGGAAAACTCTGCCGATCGCTACCGCTTTCTTTCAAGAATCTCTTTGTTTTTTTTTAATTTTTTCCCGCAAAATTTTCCAAATTGGAAAAGTGCTCTTGTTCCAAGTCACTCGACCATTAGGTTTCCCTGTCTGAACTTTCGTTCATTTTCCACCAGCCTCCTGCATTTTACTTGCCTGAACTCTCCGACTGGAACCTACATTCGAGTCTCGTCATATTTGAGCATGTGTGTAGTTTGTCAATGTCAAACGTCAATTGTCAAAAGCTGCAAGTCAAAACAAATGTGTTTTGATTTGTCAGCAAGTTAGTTTTTATTTTAATTTATTTCCGGGGTAAGTATTAAATAAATAAGTTATATTTTGTGCATAAACTACTCCTAATAATATTTATCACACAGGCAGCTGGGATTTGACGACACATCTTTGCGGGACAGGCATTCACATGGTAAGTTACATACATATGTGTGTATTTTTAACTAAAGTTTTTTTTTTCAGATAAACTGCTGCATATGCAGCCTGCCGCAACAGGCTTGACGACGGTTTTGGAATGGTCGTGAGTAAACCGAACGAACAGTTTTTCAAATAAGTGGCGTAGTTCACTTGATTTATTTGAATGTGTGTGGTAATCAGCTGATTTGAGCAGCTCACATCGATTCACAGACACGGTATGAAAAATCGTATAAAAAACACTGTCAGATGAAATCAAGGGGCAAGAGCGTTAGAAGTTGGATATCTCTTTACTATATGATTTCTGGCATGCACTCTTCTCCATGACGCCATAAAATTGCAAAAAAAAATAAAAATACAAAAAGAGTCACCTGCTAGTGCGCAAAAACAAATAAAACATAAAATAAAAAAAAAAGTACAGAGCACATAGGGTCCGTTTGCCCCTCACCCCTTCCTTCCAAAGCCAAAGTGGGGCATTCTTGGTCGCAACTCCCGTTTGTTTCCACAGACGGGCTGGCGCGATGACTAAGTTTGCGTAACATCCGAAGTATTATTATTATTATTATGGTTGAGAGTATATTGCACCGCGACCTTTAAGATCTATTGTGCCCCCTTTCAATACCTTAGCACTATTGCGAGTTCCTCTCAAATACAGTTCTTTTCACAGTTGGATTAAGGGTAATGGATTGGTATTGCGCCTAGGTGAAGAAATCTGTTCTAGAGTATAGATACAGTTTTCTTCAGGAATCTGCGCATGAGAGATGGTTCTAGCGATTGGATTTCTTCTTCTGATAGTAGGTACTTGCCCAGACTTCTTTTCCTTTGTGGGCTAGTGCCTCACAAAATCCCAGTATATGTTCTGGAATTTCATTGAATTCTCCACAAAATCTGCAGAGACCTTCTTCTGTTACCCCTAGTTTCCTTAGATACTCCCTGAGTCTACAGTTCAGAATGGTTCAGGGCCTATGAAGGGTTCTGATGCTCCTTTCCTTGCCAGGGAGTCGGCCATTTCATTGCCTTCTATCACCGTATAGCCGGGTATCCAGCAGAGTTTTACTCGGTTTCTCCTACTTAACTCTTCGAGCTTCTGTAGGCATTCCCATACAAGCTTGGATTTGATGATGTAGGAGTCTAGTGCCAAAATAGCGGCTCGCCTGTCCGACAGTATTGTGTTACAGCTGGGTTGGCTGGGCCACGGTGACGGTGAGTAGGACGGCGGCAAGCTTGCGGTTGCACGGCTTAGCTCGTCGGACGGGGCGGTTCTTGTTCTCCCATTCGTACACCACCAGTTGCAAACAAAAAAAATATCGTGCCTAAAGCTAGCTAAGAGAAAATTGAGAGAGGTGAAAAGATAGAAAGAGATGAAAGCCTAATACCCTAACAGACCACGGACGGACAGCTAAAAGATAGGAAAGAGAAGAGAAAGAAGAGACTGGAAAGAGGAAGAGAAAGGTGTTCAAGGTCTATGCCTTTACCACCAAAAGAGACCGGAAGGGAGCTCGCGGAGCTAAGCTAACTAACCTAAACTAATCCTAAACTAACCTACCCAACTTAAAGCTATACCTAAACTAAACTTAACCTATCTTAAAACTACCTAGCTTAGCCCTACACGAAACAACACCCTTCCAGTGTCGTTTGGCGATGCAGGTTCGTCAAGAACACGACGGTGCCTGTTGTTGTTGGCACAAGTCCGCGTGCCCACACCATCATGTCAATCGACATGACCTTCGCTATCTCCCTACTCGAAATATTGCGGAGACGTTAGCCACAGCCTAACGTTCCGCTTTGTCACTACCCCGAAGAAGGACGCCCTTCCCTCACCCTACACACACATATCGGCAATGAAGCAAACTATTTCATTAAATCAATCATGCTCACATTCATCTTACAACAAAACAATTCATTTTATTAATAATAAAAAGGTGGAAAATCCAAAAAAAAAAAAAAACAAAGTTTAACCTAACCTATAATAAGAAAATTAAAATAAAAAAAAAACATAAGAAAATTTAATTAAACAAAAGGGTTCTAACCCTGGCTAAAGCCTACAGGACGACACACAACAAACTGAGGTTTCCAATACGTGAAACCTGCTACTCACAGTTTTCTTCGATCCCCCGACGTCCTGCGCGCAGCACGGTGAAGGTACTTTTCTGTGGAAGAAATCGGAAATTTTGGGGAGAAATCCCTCTCTTCGCGCACACTCACAACAGCACACTAAAGCCAGAACTATCTACACTTCTATATTCATATTTACAAAAAAAAAAATAATGATATTAAAACAATAAAAAAATTCAATAAAAAAACTGTCATTAAATTCATAAAAAAATTAAGATAAGTTAAACAAACGCAAAATAAAAAAAAATCAAAAGGAAATTAAAAAAAAATCAACTGCAGCACTGCTTCGAGTCCTCTCCGGGCACTGCACTCTCCTGGCGCAATTTTTCGAACACGCTTCTTCCACACGGCTTCCTGGAGAAATTTAGGCCACTTTTCGTTGGCCGGCACTGTTCTTGGCTTTGTTGTAAGTATCCGTATCGACTTCAGGTACTCGGCGGCGAATACGGCTCTTGGCACTTTTGTGTTTTTTTTTTATTCATCTTTTTATTTGTATGTTCATTCGTTACTCGTTTATGTATATACATATATCAAATTTCGATGCACTTTTGCACTTGTTTTATGAACATTTGTTTATGGTGTTGTAGAGTTTTTCTTGAAGTATATATATATGTATACATATGTATTCATAGATATATTACATGAAAATCCTTTTCGTTGGCCGGCACTGTTCTTGGCTTTGCTGTAAGTAGTACGTCCGTATCGACTTCAGGTATTCGGCGGCGAATACGGCTCTTGGCACTTTTGTGTTTTTTTTTATTCACCTTTTTATTTGCATGTTAATTCGTTACTCGTTTATGTATATACATATATCAAATTTCGATGCACTTTTGCACTTGTTTTATGAACATTTGTTTATGGTGTTGTAGAGTTTTTTTGAAGTATATATATCTGTATACATCTGTATTCATAGATATATTACATGAAAATTCACGTAAATCTTTTGTAAAATAAAAATACTCCGGAAAACTCTGCCGATCGCTACCGCTTTCTTTCAAGAATCTCTTTGTTTTTTTTTAATTTTTTCCCGCAAAATTTTCCAAATTGGAAAAGTGCTCTTGTTCCAAGTCACTCGACCATTAGGTTTCCCTGTCTGAACTTTCGTTCATTTTCCACCAGCCTCCTGCATTTTACTTGCCTGAACTCTCCGACTGGAACCTACATTCGAGTCTCGTCATATTTGAGCATGTGTGTAGTTTGTCAATGTCAAACGTCAATTGTCAAAAGCTGCAAGTCAAAACAAATGTGTTTTGATTTGTCAGCAAGTTAGTTTTTATTTTAATTTATTTCCGGGGTAAGTATTAAATAAATAAGTTATATTTTGTGCATAAACTACTCCTAATAATATTTATCACACAGGCAGCTGGGATTTGACGACACATCTTTGCGGGACAGGCATTCACATGGTAAGTTACATACATATGTGTGTATTTTTAACTAAAGTTTTTTTTTTTCAGATAAACTGCTGCATATGCAGCCTGCCGCAACAGGCTCGACGACGGTTTTCGAATGGTCGAGAGTAAACCGGCCTCGTAAAAAAAGGGAGGCTGCAAGTGCAACAGTTTGTCTTCTACAATGCCGGTGTCTACGTGTGGCAAGGGCCCACTCCCTGAGATAAATAGTCTCATGTTCTACCGACTGAGTTAGCCGGGCACCAATACTATTAATACATATTAACATAAACCTAAGCCCATAAAAAAAATATCACAGATAACTTATCACATCTCCCAAAGTTGAGGGTGTTTTGCGTTTTGTCGGGTACACCGTTGGTTGGACGCGACCTGCTGTCCCCTTCGTCTCAACTTGATACATACTTAACCTAGTATCACAGATAATCCTAAATAAATAAAATAAATACATGTATATAAATTAAAAAACAACTCTGTTAATAAATAAATAATTAAATATATAAATAAATAAATAACTATGTGTAAATAAAAGATAATCTATACTTAACCTAGCACAATCCAGCAACGGCATGCTAGAGTGCGTCATTTCCAGTCTTATCTCTCTCCTACGCATGAAGGTCCTTGGCGTGGTATGTCCCTACTTTTTTCCGTCGCAAATTGCCGACCTCGTAAAGGCAATTGCCTTTCCTTTTAAGGATTACTCCTTTGAGGAATTTGGGACCCAATTTAGCGTTAAATACGTCACGTCTCTACTCCTAGTGTTGTAAATTTTTGTCGCTTTCTGGTGAACCAGCCTAAGATTGTCATACACTTTTCTCCTAACTAGGTCAATTTTGTCCGCCCTAGTCACGTTTGCCACATCGGTATCTTTGATCATACCCAGCCGTCGGAGCACTTCATACGTATCTCCGTGGTGTATCATCGGTGTACCAAATACAACATGGTACGGTTCAAACGTGGTCGCCTCGTGGGCTACACTCCTCAAGGAAAATGCCGCGTCACTGAGATGAAGATCCCAGTTTCGTTGGTCACCGCCGATATATGACCTTAGTTTGGCCAAAATCGAGCGGCTATGGAGAGTAGACCGCGGTACGAACATGTTTGATACCGTACTTCTTCAATAAGCTGGCAAACAATTCGGAAACGAATTGCTTACCATTGTCCGAATGAATGTACTCAGGTACACCGAAAATATGAAACACATTTTCTTCAAGATACCTAACTACCTCAGCTGCCGTTGCCTTCCTCAAGGGTTTAAAAAAAATAAATTTACTAAAATGGTCTAGAACCATGAATATATGGGTATTGCCAGTCTTCGTCCGTGGGTATGGTCATAGAAAGTCAATGTAGAGACGCTGAAAAGGTCGCTCCGTGACTGTCTGTTTGCCCATCGGCGGTCGAGAAATCTGATTGGAGGCTTTGTTTGTTTTACATATTTCGCAGGATCAAACCCAATCCTGCACGTCAGTGACCATACCTGGCCAATAATACTTTGACCTTAATTTGGCCAAGGTCTTGTGTACGCCTCCATGTCTCGCAGATGGAGCATTGTGGGCAGTTTCTAAAAGATCCCCACGAAACTCCGTTGGTATCCAGAGCTTCCACGCCATGTCGTCATGTAAGATGTCACCGGTTCGTAAGTCGGTTCGTCTGTTCACAAACCCATCAGAAACGCATAAGTCAGGAAGTCGGTCACCGTTGTCAGTTATTGTCTTCTTTAACTTTTCATACTCTTTTGTTGAGAAATATGGAGAGTTAAAGTCAACTTCCTTAGCTGGTACGGAAGTGAACTCCTCCATGTGGACGCGTGAGAGAGTATCAGGGACTACGTTTTGGACACCATTCCTATGCTCGATCACGAAGTCAAACGCTTGAAGTTTTAGACTCCATCTGGCCAATCGACCAGACAGGTCCTTCTGCCTCATTAGCCACTTCAGACTTTCGTGATCGGTGATGATAGTAAAGGGTAGGCCTTCCACATCAGCCCTGAACTTCTTCACCGACAAAACGGCCGCATAGCATTCCAGTTCCGTCACACTATAATTCCGTTGAGCGGGATTAAGCTTCTGGGATATGAATGCTATCGGTCGCTCGTTATTCTCCGACGGAAACCGACGGAGCTGTTTGGGGGTCTTCGGAACTGGGAAGTTCTGGACCGCCGACACCTTGTCTGGATCGGTACGCAGGCATCCATCACCGACGATATAACCCAAGTATTTGATTTCTTTAAAACAGAACTTACTCTTCTCCACATTGATGGTCAACCCAACATTTCGATGGCATCCTGCTATCTCTTCGAGTAGACTAGCATGCGACTCAAAGTCTGGAGAGCAAACCAAGAGGTCATCGAGATAGACAAAGACATTCTCTTTTAACCGAGAGGGTATGACTTTGTCCATCAACCTACACATTCTCTGGGCGGCGTTACATAGTCCGAATGACATCACCGTGAACTGATATAATGGCCGACCAGGGACTGTGAAAGCCGTCTTCTCTCTTGACTTGTGCTCCAGAGGAATTTGCCAAAATGCAACTTTCAGGTCTATCCCGGAGATGTAGCGAGTTTCCTGTAGCCTGCTGAGAAGACCCTCAATGTGAGGAAAAGGGTATGCGTCTTTCTTAGTAACTGAATTCACTTTACGTGAATCCAGGCACAGTCTGTTTTTACCAGGTTTTCTTACCAGCACCACTGGAGAACTCCATGCACTGTTTCTCTCCTCAATCACTCCCAACGAGAGCATGCGATCAAGCTCTTCGTATAGGAGTTTTTGTATCGCGGGTGAGACTGGGTAATGCCTCTGCTTGATGGTAATTTTGTCGTCTTCACCCTCGATTGTATGCTCTTCGAGGCATGTTTTACCCAATCCCATCACCGCGAAGGAGGGAAACAGTTGCTTGATTTCCTCCAGTCGCTTGCCTTGCGCTGGTAAGGGCACCTGTTGTGGGTCACTTTTAGTCGCCGGCGACGGAATGTCCAGCTCTGCGACTAAGTTCGGAGCGACCTTAAAAGCGCTCCAGAAGTCAACTCCAAGGTAAAGTTCCAGTTGGAGAGTCGGCACGACGTAAATATCCATTTCTATGTTCTTGCCACCCCAAGAGACCTGTGTCTGGAATCGTCCTTCGATCCTTTGGTGGCTCCCATCTGCTGTCCTAATTCCAATGCTTAGTCCTTTGAGCTGGATGTGATTCCTCTACACGAAGTCCCTAGCTCCTTTGCCTAGGCAACTAACTGATGCTCCACTATCTAATAGGCCCAGCATCTCTTCACCTGCTATCTTTACTTTCGCGTAGGGCCTATTATCGTCAGTTATTGTTATCACAGATTCTGCTATTTTCCTCTTACATCGTCTAGCTTTTCCCTAAAGCTAGAAATCTTTTTAAACTTCCTGTGCTTTTCCAGCACAGTCGTCATTTCCTCACCGAAAATTCTACGCCTAGCTTCTTCATACTCCTGTAGCCTCAGATGAAGACTCTTTCGCTCAGGCATAACCTTTACCTCTGGAGTCTCATCGTCGTCAGATCGTGTCAGGATTTTTATATGTTCAGGAGGTGCTTCGTTTTCGGGACTTCCATCTTCGTTGACGGATTCGTCCCGGTCATTCCGCCAACCCTCCTGTTTCCCTGACAGGCTGCACAGTTAAAGGACAGATCACCCTGACCGCATGAGAAACAGCTCAAGGTATGAAAAGCGGACGGACATATATTTGTAGCGGTAGCTACAATTTCGCTCTGCGCGTTATCGTCATGTCGCGTCCGTGCGTTATAGTATTGTGTTCTAGTCGACCTGTTCGTTTGTGTTCCGTTTGTCGGTCTGGTCGGTCGTCTCGGCTGGAGTGCAGCTACCTCAAACTCCTCGTCAACGCACTCCCTCTCATCTTCGACTACTACCTCACTAATACCTCGTCGAAACCTACTCTCCCTAATTGTCAAATGCTTCTCGGCGCGCCTACATACTTGTCTTAGATCTCGGATGCTGTCAATCCTGCATCCGAAGATCAGCGTCGATACTCTATCCCTAAGGTTTAATCTCAAAATTGAAACAAGGTCTTCCTCTCGTGGGCGGTTCCTCATCCGGAGTACCATTCCTCTGATGTCCGCGTAAAAGTCGTCGAAGGTCTCTTGGGGTCGTTGTTTTCTTTCCATGATGTCCTTTAGAATTTCATGGTCCTTCTTGTCGTCTTTAAACTGTCTGATAAGCCCGCTCTTCAGGTCGTAATCATTTAAATAAGCGTCGCCCTGCGTTTCTTCCATATACTGCCAATACCATTGCTCCGCAGGGCCCGTCACTAGGTGGTGGAAATTGGTGAGTAGCTGTTCGGTGGACAGTCCGTTCTTCTGTTGTAACATTTCTATTCGGAATATGAAGCTGTCCACCGACATTGTCCGATTTGTTCCGTCGAATTTGACTCCCCACTTGTGCACATCTACTTTCGTCCAAGATGCTTGGGGAGTCAGCTCGTGTTGCCAAGTGCCGCGTCTTTCCTCACGCCGCCCTGTTGGTCTTGTCGGCATCCGTTGTCCTGTTACGTCCACTTAGCGCTGGTCTTGAAGGTTCTCTACGGCGGTGGGTGGAACTTTCCAGGTCCTGAATTTTTTCCTGCAGGATCTTCATGTTATCCTGGAAAGTCTCCATCAGCTGGGCCATACTTCCAGCGAAAGCCGACACCACTTTTTTCCGGCTTTTCTCCACCGCTGTAGCGACCATCTTTTCAAAGTGGTGGTTAATGGCCTCGTCGTCGTCTCTAATCTTATCGCTAAGATTTGCGACGTCGGTCCTTTTCTTGTCTGCGTTCAAAAGACCACCTGCTTCGTCGAATTTCCTTATACCGTCCAGATTTCCTCTAATCCCCCAATTGTCCGTCCGTGTTTATCCTTCCGTCCTCTGAAGTTTTACGTCCGGTTGACGTCTTGGAAGGGCTACTCTGTCCAGCTCCTCATCTTCTTCATCAGATAACATGGGCTGGTTTACCTTCTGTTGAGGTCGTCGGCCCTGGTCGGTGGTTTGAAAGGCTAGCTGGGATATCAGATGATGGTCTCCCAAACACGAGCTAAGCTTCCAGACTCAGTGTCCACACCTCACAAAGAAACGGGTTTTGAAACCCTGTATTCTTAGACAGCAATCAACACTTAAACCTTTCCAGCCGCTCCGTTCTTTGCCTCTTCATGAGCCTCCGACTAGCTCACGATATCCTCTAGCCTAAGCCTGAGGATTGGACAGCCGTCTTCAGCTCACAGACGTACCGATGGCTACCGAGAGTCCAAGGTGATGACCTTCGGAAAGAGGGAGTGAAAATCATCCCCTTGAAGTCACGATAGTGCCTCAAGCCGGTGTGTCCCGGTAACTTAGTGTTGTTGCCATTACAGCAGCCACATTAGTTCCTAAGACGTTGGACGCCATTTGTTACAGCTTGGTTGGCTGGGCCACGGTGACGGTGAGTAGGACGGCGGCAAGCTTGCGGTTGCACGGCTTAGCTCGTCGGACGGGGCGGTTCTTGTCCTCCTACTCGTACACCAGTTGCAAACAAAAAAATATCGTGCCTAAAGCTAGCTAAGAGAAAATAGAGAGAGGTGAAAAGATAGGAAGAGATGAAAGCCTAATACCCTAACAGACCACGGACGGACAACTAAAAGATAGGAAAAAGAAGAGAAAGAAGAGACAGAAAAGAGGAAGAGAAAGGTGTTCAAGGCATTTACCACCAAAAGAGACCGGAAGGGAGCTCGCGGTGCTAAGCTAACTAACCTAAACTAATCCTAAACTAACCTACCCAACTTAAAGCTATACCTAAACTAAATCTAACCTATCTTAAAACTACCTAGCTTAGCCCTACACGAAACAACACCCTTCCAGTGTCGTTTGGCGATGCAGGTTCGTCAAGAACACGACGGTGCCTGTTGTTGTTGGCACAAGTCCGCCTGCCCACACCATCATGTCAATCGACATGACCTTCGCTATCTCCCTACTCGAAATATTGCGGAGACGTTAGCCACAGCCTAACGTTCCGCTTTGTCACTACCCCGAAGAAGGACGCCCTTCCCTCACCCTACACACACATATCGGCAATGAAGCAAACTATTTCATTAAATCAAACATGCTCACATTCATCTTACAACAAAAAAGTCTCGTCATATTTGCGCATGTGTGTAGTTTGTCAATGCCAAACGTCAATTGTCAAAAGCTGCAAATCAAAACAAATGTGTTTTGATTTTTTATTTCGGGGTAAGTATTAAACAAATAAGTTATATTTTGTACATAAACTACTTCTAATAATATTTATCACACAGGCAGCTGGGATTTGACGACACATCTTTGCGGGACAGGCATTCACATGGTAAGTTACATACATATGTGTGTATTTTTAACTAAAGTTTTTTTTCTTTTCAGATAAACTGCTGCAGATGCAGCCTGCCACAACAATTGCTATGTCGCAGTTGGTATAATTCCTTTCAAGATTGATCTGAACGCATCATAAATTTCCGCTTGAAAGATGCTGGTATATTCATACATCCAAGGGTACGAAGTATTTTGTCCTGGGTCCAAAAACTCCTGCTCCAGTTCCTTCATCAGTTTTTGATCCGTCTGTATACCAATTTGCCATGCTGCTGCTCAGTCTGCGGACCATGCATTCTTTGCTCCAGTCCCTGTTGGTGCTGTTGGTGAAGTTGAATTTCCTAATCACGTCATGGCCAGGAGTGGTAGCTTTTTGACTAGTGCGTCGAATTGCCTTACTTTAATACACCTGTCTTTTCCCATTCCTTCTTTTGCCATTCTCATGATTGTTTTGTTTGTACATTCTGCAACAACTAGATGCAAAGGTGTCAGCTGCAGTAGCACCTCCATAGCCGCAGTTGGGCAAGTTCTCATGGCTCCTGTAATACAGAGGCATGCCAACCTTTGAACTTTGCTGAGTGTCTCCCTCGCGCTGATCAGATTGGTTCTCTTGGTCCATGCTATTGCACTATTGGTTATTGTAGGTCGAACAATAGAGATGTACATCCATCTTAGAATATTTGCACTGCATCCCCAGGATTTGCCCGTCAAGCTTCGCCAAATCATCAGAGCACGCGTCGCTTTCCTAGTTATGTTTTTTCCAGATGAGTTTTCTGTCCAAGATTACTCCCAGATATTTAACTTCTTTTACCGAAGTCAGTGTTGTACCCGACAGACTTATTGGTTTTAGTCGTTCCAGTTTTCGTTTTGTTGTAAAGGGAACAATGGTGGTTTTTGCCAGATTTAGGCTTAGCCCAGCCGACAAGCATCAACCCTTAGTTATTGTTAGCCCCCATTTGATAACATCGCATAGGGTCTCCTCCATTTTTCCTCTGGCTATGATAACTATGTCATTGGCATATGCCTGGTTAGTTAGTATCTCTAGTATCTCGTATATAACTATTTCTTTCGCATCAAGGGCGCTTTCGACAGTTTCTGTCAGTTAGTAGAGTGCAGTTCCTGTGGATCTGCCTGCCCTGTAAGCGTGCTGACAGTAATGAAGAGGGTATGCATGTAGTACTTCCTCTTTCATATAGTTGACCACAGCCTTTTCCATCGTTGTAAGGAGAAACGATGCTGATCGGTCTGTAGGACTTTGGTAGCCTTGGGTCTTTTTTCCCCATTTTTGGAATAAGTACTACCTTTGCTCGTCTCCACTGGTTCGGTATGTATCCCAGTGCTACACTCTCTGAATTTACACTACTTAACTAAGCTTACCACAAATGTGACGTCGGAGTTGGTTATTTGGTGTCAATGTGTTATATAATGTGAAAGACTTAAAGCAAATCTCTTTGCCGTGTATGTTCACGTCTCGCGATACGCCAGCTTCCTTGGCACTGAGTGAATCACAGGTAGGTGAGAATACGGATTTATCGGATTTGAACCTGTCTGGAAATAACTTGGTGCCTCTTTTCTTCTACACCATGGTCTTTCCATCTATGTGCATAGTAATGTAGCTTACCAAGTTCAACCACAAAACGGCTTCTGTTTCAATCAGGAAATCAATTTTCTGTCGTTAAAATTCCATGTCCGTAAGCATTTAATCCACTACTGCTTTATTTATAGAAGTCTTAACCTGGATAGCAATTCAACTTTCAATGAGTTTGATATGCTACCCAACTCCATCACAAGAATTGTATCCCTGTATCCTCACACTGAAATTGCCATTGAGGGCGATTTCAATGTACACAATTCTAATTAGCTTCGACATTCAGGCCAGATAACACCCGAAGGACGATATGTAGAGATTTTCGCTGAGGCAAATAGTCTGACCATATTAGCCTTAACTTGGAGCTGGATTTAATAAGGATATCTCGTATTTTCGATATCGTGATATCGCTATTACGAGGATTCAAGACAGCTTTCATTACTGCCAGACTGTCTGAGCAGATAGCCCTGCCTGGTGTTTGAGCGTGTTTTTAGCGGCTACCGCTTTAGTGGTGTTAATTGAGGCGTCGTTTGGTAGGAAACCTTGCATGATAAGCGACCCATCGTGTTTTACAACTGCAAATGCTGTGTTAGTGTTTTGGAGCCATCTGTATATATGAGATTTCAACCCTTAATTTTTTGTATTTTTAGGTAATTCGTGTAAGAAGTACGGAATTCTTGTGAAGTGACCATGACGCATGTGAGAATTTTGTTATTCTATTGCAGGGTATATCTAAGAGGTGACTACAGTTTATGATGCGGTGAATTGCAGAGGGAATCCTTCTATTGCGCTTGTGGGTGAAGGCTTTTGTTGCATCTTGATCTATACTAACGTAACCCGTCTGGAAGTTAAGTTACGTGTTTAGTCGTGCAATAGATTCAAAATATCTTTCTTCTAATAAAGGGAGCCCAGCTTCAGTGAGTATGTGATTGGTGTGGTAGGAAATTCACCTAGGCTGATTCTTGTTCCATGATGGTATGTGGATCCAATTATATTTTTTGTTGATTTTGGACAGGAACCGTAGATGGCCAAACCTAGTCTATTTTACTTAAAATTGACATTTTAGAGATATTACAAACAGTATTTACATGCGCGTTTCCAATTATACCTATTGTTTATGAGAAGGCCTAAAATATAAGGATTTGACATTGTTTCGATTTTAAAGTTATTAATTACTAATTCTAAACCAGTACATTTTGCTTTTCTACATATATGAATCAGTTAACATGTTTCCAAAGATAAAGTTGATTCAGACGTATAAGACCAATCATATATTTCTTTTAGCAAAAGAGAAAGTATATATTTTGTTTAATCTAAATCATTGTACTTACATAGGATAAATGCATCATCGGCATAGATTCAATGATCTAGATCTTTGTATTTTGATATAATTTCACTTAAATGGTTGAGGGCTATTAGAAAACAAATGACCGACAAAGGAGATCCTTGCGGGATACCATTATCGAGTGGTACAAGTTTAGAAAATATGCTGCAAATTTTTATGAAGCATTTTCTATTGGTTAGAAATGCCTTAAAGTATCTGAACATTTTGGGACCAATTCCCCAATCTCTCAACTTGTTAAGGATAAGATGGATGCCTACGCGGTCAAAGGCTTTATCAAAATCTAAGGCTAGCAATGTAAGGTGGTTGCGAGCAGAGATGGCGTTAGTGATGGCGTAGTCTATATGGAGAAGGGCATCAATGCATTCTGTTTTAGGTTTGAAAGCTAATTGATTGGGACCTAGGACTTTTTTATATTCTGCAAACCATAAGGACCTAGTTGTAATTATTTTCTCCAAAACTTTTGAAAGTCAGGGGATCAAAGAGATAGGGCGGTAGCTGTTTACGTTGGGAATATCTTTTTCTGGTTTTAATATGGGTATAAATTCCAGCTTTGAGGAATAATGCCTAGTTTGAAGATGTTGTTATACAGAGATAACAGCCTTATTTTGGATGATTCTGGCAGATTTTTGATAATAGGGTAGGAGATTCTATCTCTTCCAGGTGTTTTTCCTTTTAGTTTAGATAAGCAACTTTCGAATTCAAGTAAAGTTATGTCAGATTCTAAGGATTCTAAGGAAGGGGTGTTATACCAAGACTTTCTAATTTCATGTGGATAAATTTTGGAGAGAAGTTGCAGTTCTCATAATTGTCTGACCAGTTTTGGGCAAAGAAGTTACAGCTTTCATCAGGTTCGCTTAGAGGGCATTTTGATGAGTTAATGAGAGCAATATATTTGCGTGTGGAGTTGGCTGTCAATTTTTTTATGTGCTGCCAAACTGTGGCTGGTGAAGATTTTGGGTTAGTATATTATGGGTTTCCACTGTTGAAAGGTTTTCGCCTAGAAATAGGCTAGAGATTCGTCATGGTAGGTGGGCGTATGGGGGCTGGATCATGGCGTCGTTGTCCTCCCCAGGATAGTCAGGTGAAATTGGTAGCCTAGTGGGTTGGATGTTCGACTATGAGACTGGGAATGCTGGTTCGAGTACCGCCCCAACACTTTCAGTTTTTTTTTTTTGCTTGTATTTTGACTTCGGGTGGTTAGCTTTTGTTCCGCTTCTTCCTTATTGGACGTGATGCTAGCTGTGCCTAGGGTGGCGCGATGGAGAGATTGCGGGTTCCTTAGGAAGGGGAATGGTTAATCAGGCGATCGTACCGCGAGCTGGACGAAGGATCTGATCATCCGATCAACGATGTACGACGTGGCTGGGTAGGATAGGGGTTTAGCTGGCTTTGGAACAGGGAGTTGGTTTTTGACATCGGCTGGGTGCAGACGTTGAATTCTCGGTGGGTTGGCCGCGAGTGAGAGTTATCTGAGTCCTCGGTTTAGCACTGTCGCGTGGTTCAGCGCATAATACATCCGTTCGTAAATTGTGAGAGAAATTATTAATAGAAAGATATCCATAAATATAATAAAAGGTATTAATATAAATGAAATATCAATCTGTCGACAGTAAATCAACCAAAAGAAGGAGTGAAGTGCGAGCAACAGTACAAGGGTGTAGTGAAGGATAGTGTCCAAGTGATTTACTTAGCTTACTCCCACGCTGTCTAAGACATAGATAAATAGTTTGCGCTATAGGATACCAGAAAAAAAAAGAAATTTTGAAGAGTGAACCGACCCTTAACTAAACGAAATGCATAAATTCTGGACCATATAAGTGAAAAAGTCAACAGCCAAGTCAAAAAAAAATCTGTGAATTATATCGAATAAAAAAAAAAAAAAATATTCGAGCCCCTAAAAAAAAAAAAAAAAATCAACCCAAAAGAAAAAAAGGAAAACAATAGTTTTTTTTGAAAAAGTGTATTAGTTGCGGCCACAGCCATGTTGAGTTGAAAGAAAAAGTGAGTTATAACGATCGAGAGATTTGTCGCCAGTGGGGAAAAAAAAAGGGAAAATTGAAAGAGAAAGATACAAGTGTGTAGATTGCCGAAAAAAAAAAAAAAAAAAGAAAACCCTAAAAAAAAAAAAAAAAAAGAAAGGGTTAGGTGAAGCAAGTGACAAACAAACCAAAAAAAAAAGGAATAGTGAGCATTGAATGAAGTGCGGAAGGCAGGTAAAGCGGAGAAGCGGGCGTAAGACGAGCGGGCGAACGAGGCCAGGAAGAGGGCAGGTGATCTCCTACCAATAGGGGAGTTTTTTTTGTTTACTTTTTTTTTATTTTCTTTCTTCTTTTGTTTTATTTTATTTAATTTTTTTTTATGGATATTATGGATTTTACTGATATATATAAAAAAAAAAAAAAAAACAAGAAAATCAACAACGAAAAGAGACATGCTTGGCTTATTATATTGTATAATTCATGAAATTTCCTTTGGTTCTTTTTTTTTCTTGAGCTAATTATCATACCTTAACAGTAGACCCTTTAAGTCGAAGATTAGTCGCCTATCGTTGGCATAGTTATCTGGAGGGAGCGAATCCGAGTTTCCGGTTCGTGCGCGTCGACCCGGGTTCGAGTATCGGGCGTTTTTTGTTTTGTTATTTTTTTTATTTCCTCTTGTTTAGTGTGTCCCGTTTGTGGTGTCTCAGCGTAGGGTAGGCTTAAGTTGGAGTTAAAATTGAATCCTTGCCTTTGAACACTTGAAATTTTGTAAAAAAAAATAAAAATTGTGAAAACAAGGCCCCAGTATTACTACAATTGTTAAGGTAGATACTAAGTAAATTCTAATAAAAATAGAAATAAAAAAAAAATCTATATTATACATTGGAAAAGTCGAGTCCGTTGTTCTGTCTTTTTTTTGTGTTTACCTATCCTTCCTTGTGGATCGGGTTTTCCTATTGGGAATTGGATACCTCCCCCGTGTCGCAGTTCTTGGGAAGAGGTACGTTGAGCGGAAGGGCAACTGCGTGGAGCCCTAAATAACACCTTTACTCACGGCCACCCTCCATTGAGCGGCCCGGCGTTCTTCCGCCCAACTCCAATCGATTTTGGGAAATCGCGCGGTAACATTTTGGCGCCCAACGTGGGGCATAGATAAGAAAAATATTATAAAAATCAATTATATTGTCAAGGTCGTTATCGCGAGCGTCCTATTTAATTGCTGGTTTTTTTTTGTGTTGATTGTTCTCCTAAGGGTATCACTGCGGTCTTCCTTGTCTCGTTCAAAAGAAATCGTAAGATGGATGTCAACCGGTTGAGCGCGGAGGAATTGACGTACGAGTTGGACGTGCGGGGGCTAAAGGGTACTACGGTAGACGAAATGAGGAAGATGCTGCGTACAGCTATGCGAAGAGGTGCAAGTTTCGTTCTACCGGAGTATCCTTTTAGCTTCGACGAGGATAAGGCGGCTGTTACCGCCAAGCTAGAGGAGATTCTAAGGCTGATAGGAGATTTTGTAGGCGACGAAAACTCAGGCGACTACAAAAAAAAAGTCTCGAAAACCGATTGGGTGTTACGGCGTCTAGGTAGGTCAGTGTGCGAGTCTGTCGAAGACAAGGTATTTGTGGCAGACGCTAGGCAGCAAGTAGTAGGCCTTCTGTCGAACCTGGACGTTAAGGCAGCGGTAGAAGTAGGAGGTGCGGCCGAACCCGCGCAGGGACCACTAGCTCTCAACCTTGACGGGAGGCATAACGCTCCAGTAAGCCCAGTCATCTACCCAGCCCACCCGAGAGCCACGTCATCACCGATGTCATCACCGATCCTACCCGCGACGAAGAGGGTACCGGTCATGAAATGGGGCCTTACGTTTAGCGGCGATACGAGCCAGTCGGTCACTAGTTTCCTGGAAAGAGTGGAGGAGCTGAGAGAAGCCAGGGGGTTCACGCATGAGGAGGTCTACGGTTCTGCGTACGATTTGTTTGAGGGGAAGGCGGCCGTGTGGTATAGGGCGAACAAACTCCGTTTCCGGAATTGGCAGGGGCTGGTAGGTAGTTTGCGAGCCGAGTTTCTACCGCCGGGCTACGAGGAACGACTGTGGGCAGAGATCAGAGGTAGAACCCAGGGGCAGACGGAGACCATTGGTATCTACGTAAGTGTGATGCTGTGCCTTTTTGCCCGACTAAGTGAGCCGTGTAGCGAAGAGACGAAGCTGAAGCAGATTCGCCGAAACCTCTGCCCATTCTACCAGTCGCAAATGGCCTTGGTGGACATCAATTCGCTGGATCAGCTCGTCGAGGTGGGGCATCGTCTCGAAGCTACCCGCTTTTTAGTCGAAAGCTTCGCACCTCCGCCGAATCGGAGAACGGCTCTGCTCGAGCCCGATCTCGCCTACGTCGGGGTTACGGGCCAAGAGGAGGCACAGGCCATTGCCGGAACATCATCCAGGGCTCCGACGCCCCTCTCCTGCTTCAGATGCAAGGAACAGGGCCACATCGCAGCCAGGTGCCCACAACCGGTTCGATGTTACGGGTGTAACACTCCTGGGGTCATCCGCAGTCGTTGTCCACGTTGCTCTCCTCAGACGCCCGCAGCGGGAAACGGGGTAGGGACTCAAGGACAGGCGGGTCGTTGAGTCAGGTGTCCGAATCCGCATGTCAAGCGCTCTTTCCACCTGCGGCGCTTGACTTTATGCTACAAAGCAGAGGAGGAGATCGTCATCCTTATTTGATGGATTCTGGGGCATCCCGCACGATTCTTGGTGGGCCGGGTTGGGCATCGTTGAGGTCGTTGGGCTGCTCTGTATTCAAGGTTGATGTAGGGTCCGTGACAGTAGCGAATGGGGATGGGGTTGAGGTGTTAGGGGCAGTTAGCGTTCCTCTCAGGTTGGAGGGCAACGTGAAGGTGATGGAGGTGCTCATCATTCCGAAGTTAACGCACAGCCTTATTCTGGGGGCCGATTTTTGGGAACAGTTCGCCATTGTGCCAGATCTTTCCAAGAGAGTTTGGAATTTCGCCGACGAGGTGTGCGCTAGTGAAGGGCAGGAGAGACTGTCTTCAACGCAAAGGGAGGAGCTAGAAGTCTTGGTCGACCACATTTTCAAAACCATGGGTGAAGACCTAGGATGTACCAACCGAGTGGAGCACGTCATCAGAACCCACGCGGAACCCATCAAACAAAGGTACTATCCGGTTTCTCCGATCGTCCAGAAGCAGATCAAAAAGGAAGTGGATGAGATGCTTCGAGCTGGGGTGATTGAGCCATCGTCCAGCCCTTGGTCTTCCCCTATCCTTCTTATTAAGAAGAAGGATGGGAAGTATCGCTTCTGCGTTGATTTTCGCAAGCTCAATCAGGTGACCGAACGCGATGCGTATCCCATTCCATACGTTTCTGCAACTCTCGACAAGCTACGAAACGCAAAATTTCTCTCCTCCTTGGATATTAAGTCCGCCTACTGGCAGATACCCATGGCCGAGTCTTCGAAGAGGTACACCGCGTTTACTATTCCCGGAAAGGGGTTGTATCAATTTTGCCGCATGCCCTTTGGGCTTCATAACGCTCCTGCGACGTGGCAGCGTTTTATTGATACAACCATCGGAGCCGACCTCGAACCGAACGTGTTTGTGTACCTCGACGATGTCATTATTGTCACGGAGACTTTTGAGCGACATCTCGAAGTGCTAAGGGAAGTGTTGACGCGTATCCAGGAGGCGGGGCTTGTATTAAGCCGAGAAAAATGCGAGTTCTGCAAGTCGGAGTTGAAGTACTTGGGATACATCGTAAATAAAAATGGTCTTCTGGTCGATCCGGAGAAAGTACGGTGTATGGTGGAGTATCCAAGGCCCACGACGGTGTCGGGTGTGCGGAGGTTCATCGGTATGGTCTCCTGGTATCGTCGATTCGTCCACAACTTCTCCGACCTTCTTGCTCCGATCACTGAGCTGTTGAAGAAGAGACGGAAGTTCGAGTGGACTGATAAGTGTGAGGCGGCCTTCCGCACATTGAAGGACAGATTGGTACGTGCACCGATCCTAACTTGTCCGAACTTCGACCTACCCTTCATTGTCCACACCGATGCATCTGGCGTAGGTATAGGGGCTGTTCTTACTCAGGAGGTACCTGGCGAGGGAGAAAAGGTGGTTAGCTATCTGAGCCGTACGCTAACCAGAACTGAGCGTAACTTCTCTACGACGGAGCGAGAGTGTCTTGCTGTCATTTGGGCCATAGAGAAGCTTCGCCCATATCTGGAAGGTAGTCAGTTTACGGTAGTGACCGATCATCACTCTTTGGTCTGGCTGAACAATTTGAAAGACCCACAGGGTAGGTTGGCCCGGTGGGCGGTCAGATTGCAGCAGTTCGACTTCACCATCGTTCATCGGAAAGGTAAGGAGCATTTGGTACCCGATGCCCTATCTAGGGCAAATGAGGAAGCGGCAACGGTCACCGTTGCTACCCATGATCCTTGGTACCTCAAGATGTTGCAGATGGTGAATAAGAGTGGTGAGGAGTACCCGGATTGGCGCATCGATAGAGGAGCCCTTTTTAAACATGTGCCAACAAGATTTCCGAAGCTAGTGTCAGAGGAAGATCAGTGGAAACGCGTGATTCCAAAGGAAGGGAGAGCTGGGATCCTCCGGGAGTGCCACGACGACGTCCTAAGTGGACATGGCGGTGTCCAGAAGACCATGGACAAGGTATCCCGTCGGTACTATTGGCCACGAATGAGGCAGAGTATAAGGCGTTACGTGCGGGGGTGTGCGGTCTGCCAAGCAGTCAAGCCTGAACTGCAGAAACCCGCAGGACTGATGGCGTCGCGGTGCAATGTAACCAAGCCGTGGGAGATGGTGTGCGTGGACTTTGTGGGACCTTTGCCAAGATCCACGAGGGGATTTCAGTACATCCTTACCGTGGTGGATCATTTCTCCAAATTTCCACTGTTCTTCCCTGTTAGGTCGGCTACGGCCAAATCATTGAGGATGATTTTGGAGGAGCAGGTGTTCCTGGTGTTTGGTGTTCCAAGGTGGATTGTTTGTGACAACGGCGTGCAGTTTAAGAGTAAGGAGATGTCTGAGTTAGCGACTACGTACGGCGTTACGTTAGACTTCACGGCATTTTACCACCCACAGGCCAACCCTGCTGAGCGCTACAACCAGACGGTGAAAACAATGCTTCGTGCGTACGTGTCTGATAATCACCGCACTTGGGACACACTCCTGCCGAAGGTTGCGTGCGCTATACGAAACTCAACGCACGAAGTCCTCAGAACTACTCCGTTCTTCGTGTTGTTTGGTAGGGATATGACGGTTCATGGGAGGGATTCTCCTATTCCCGCTGACGGTTATAGGACCGATCGGACAGGAGGCGTGGAAGCCCGCACTGAAGCGCTGAAGGAGCTTTTCGCCGATGTACGATGTCGGTTGCAGGCCGCTGCGCAGAAGTCCAAGACGTTTTATAACCTGAGGCGGAGGGACGTCAGTTACTACCCGAAGGACCTGGTTCTGAGGAGGAATTTTGTGTTGTCCGACGCGGCGAAATATTTTACTGCCAAACTCGCCCCGAAGTACATAGGACCGTTTGAGGTGACGCGGAAGGTGTCCCCCTGGACCTACGAACTGGCGGACAGTAAGGGGAAGTTAGCGGGGATATGGCACGCCAAGGATCTGAAACCATATCACCGCCAGACCGATGATCTCTAGGATATTCCTCGGCGAAAACCTTTCGAAAGGAAGGGAGGAATATTATGGGTTTCCACTGTTGAAAGGTTTTCGCCTAGAAATAGGCTAGAGATTCGTCATGGTAGGTGGGCGTATGGGGGCTGGATCATGGCGTCGTTGTCCTCCCCAGGATAGTCAGGTGAAATTGGTAGCCTAGTGGGTTGGATGTTCGACTATGAGACTGGGAATGCTGGTTCGAGTACCGCCCCAACACTTTCAGTTTTTTTTTTTTGCTTGTATTTTGACTTCGGGTGGTTAGCTTTTGTTCCGCTTCTTCCTTATTGGACGTGATGCTAGCTGTGCCTAGGGTGGCGCGATGGAGAGATTGCGGGTTCCTTAGGAAGGGGAATGGTTAATCAGGCGATCGTACCGCGAGCTGGACGAAGGATCTGATCATCCGATCAACGATGTACGACGTGGCTGGGTAGGATAGGGGTTTAGCTGGCTTTGGAACAGGGAGTTGGTTTTTGACATCGGCTGGGTGCAGACGTTGAATTCTCGGTGGGTTGGCCGCGAGTGAGAGTTATCTGAGTCCTCGGTTTAGCACTGTCGCGTGGTTCAGCGCATAATACATCCGTTCGTAAATTGTGAGAGAAATTATTAATAGAAAGATATCCATAAATATAATAAAAGGTATTAATATAAATGAAATATCAATCTGTCGACAGTAAATCAACCAAAAGAAGGAGTGAAGTGCGAGCAACAGTACAAGGGTGTAGTGAAGGATAGTGTCCAAGTGATTTACTTAGCTTACTCCCACGCTGTCTAAGACATAGATAAATAGTTTGCGCTATAGGATACCAGAAAAAAAAAGAAATTTTGAAGAGTGAACCGACCCTTAACTAAACGAAATGCATAAATTCTGGACCATATAAGTGAAAAAGTCAACAGCCAAGTCAAAAAAAAATCTGTGAATTATATCGAATAAAAAAAAAAAAAAATATTCGAGCCCCTAAAAAAAAAAAAAAAAATCAACCCAAAAGAAAAAAAGGAAAACAATAGTTTTTTTTGAAAAAGTGTATTAGTTGCGGCCACAGCCATGTTGAGTTGAAAGAAAAAGTGAGTTATAACGATCGAGAGATTTGTCGCCAGTGGGGAAAAAAAAAGGGAAAATTGAAAGAGAAAGATACAAGTGTGTAGATTGCCGAAAAAAAAAAAAAAAAGAGATAACCCTAAAAAAAAAAAAAAAAAAGAAAGGGTTAGGTGAAGCAAGTGACAAACAAACCAAAAAAAAAAGGAATAGTGAGCATTGAATGAAGTGCGGAAGGCAGGTAAAGCGGAGAAGCGGGCGTAAGACGAGCGGGCGAACGAGGCCAGGAAGAGGGCAGGTGATCTCCTACCAATAGGGGAGTTTTTTTTGTTTACTTTTTTTTTATTTTCTTTCTTCTTTTGTTTTATTTTATTTAATTTTTTTTTATGGATATTATGGATTTTACTGATATATATAAAAAAAAAAAAAAAAAACAAGAAAATCAACAACGAAAAGAGACATGCTTGGCTTATTATATTGTATAATTCATGAAATTTCCTTTGGTTCTTTTTTTTTCTTGAGCTAATTATCATACCTTAACAGTAGACCCTTTAAGTCGAAGATTAGTCGCCTATCGTTAAGCGTGTCTTTGGCATAGTTATCTGGAGGGAGCGAATCCGAGTTTCCGGTTCGTGCGCGTCGACCCGGGTTCGAGTATCGGGCGTTTTTTGTTTTGTTATTTTTTTTTTATTTCCTCTTGTTTAGTGTGTACCGTTTGTGGTGTCTCAGAGTAGGGTAGGCTTAAGTTGGAGTTAAAATTGAATCCTTGCCTTTGAACACTTGAAATTTTGTAAAAAAAAATAAAAATTGTGAAAACAAGGCCCCAGTATTACTACAATTGTTAAGGTAGATACTAAGTAAATTCTAATAAAAATAGAAATAAAAAAAAAATCTATATTATACATTGGAAAAGTCGAGTCCGTTGTTCTGTCTTTTTTTTGTGTTTACCTATCCTTCCTTGTGGATCGGGTTTTCCTATTGGGAATTGGATACCTCCCCCGTGTCGCAGTTCTTGGGAAGAGGTACGTTGAGCGGAAGGGCAACTGCGTGGCGCCCTAAATAACACCTTTACTCACGGCCACCCTCCATTGAGCGGCCCGGCGTTCTTCCGCCCAACTCCAATCGATTTTGGGAAATCGCGCGGTAACAAGTATTATCTGTGAAGACCTTGAAACTTTTTAGCTTGCTGACTTTTTGAAATCTTCTAAAAGCATTTGCTTTCTGTAGGCTATTAAATTGACATGAGTAGGATTTTTTCTAAAAGTCCTCCAAGTCTTTAATTTTGCGGTTCTTAATTTAGCCAAATTTTCAAGTCAACCATCACCAAGTACAGACGTGTCTCGTCATAAGTGATAATAGTCGTCGCCTACGAATAAATATCCGGGCGGTGAATCAGGTTAATTACGATAGCGGATAAATAAGTCTGTGACTTTATGAAATTGTATCTTAGTCCACTAAATTAACTTGTTATTATTGCAAAATCTAAGCTTAAAGCTTGTTTTAAAAGTTGACAATAATTTCTTTGATATACACATACAATGGTTGGTACACCAAACTCCGCGGACACTCATTAACGTTCTCTTCGATCGGGTAATAAATCGGGAACATCTCTTAAAGTTTCGAGTTCGGTTGAAGTTGTTAATTTGATTAACAAACAATTTGATTCACTGAAAAACGAATTGGTAAAAGTCAAAAATGAACTCACAACCGAAATAAAAGCATTAGAGAGCCGTTTGCTTATTGAAATTTCTTCCTTAAAATCTGAATTCGACCAAAGACTGAAATCTTTAAAACAGAACTTTAGTGAGAAATGTTTGTCATTAGAGAATGAAAGCAAACTTCTAAGAGCCCAAACAGACTTTCTCTCACGAAAGAGTATTGCTGGTGGCATAGTAATACATGGAGTACCTTGTGTTCAAAATGAAAACCTTGATCATACATTCAAGTTGTTGTGTGATAAAATTAATGTTTGCTATGTTCCCCCTTTTTCTATTACACGTGTCGCTCCAAAAACTAACTCAACATCGAGTGCTGTCATTGTGAAGCTTCCGTGATGCCTATGCCTTCAACAAAGGGAGTTCACGTCCACTCTTCAAGATCTCGGTATAGGCAGCAACAAATCAGTTTGTGTGTATGAGTGCTTGACAAGATTGAATCATGAAATCTTTCGAAGAGCTGTGCAGTTGAAAAGTGAGAATTCCTACAAATGGTATACACGCGTTTTGGCAGAGTATACATCAAAAAACACGCAAGAGATAAATCAATTGCTGTCTCTGACATTTCGCCGCTGCAGACAATCACCTCAACTGAAGACATTCACTCGCCCTTCAGTACCGTTAGTGCAGTTGACGGCAGCTCTGACGTCGGGAGTAATAGTGCACACAAATCAGCTGACTTTCGTACTATTTTTGTATTTATTTTAAGCTTTGTTTTTATTTGTTTATTTCGATGAACACACGTTTATTTTGTTTTTATTCCTTTTTATTATATTATTATTTATTATTTTCAAAATACATAATTTTTTGTTGTTCATATTTATTAATTCTGATTTTTGTTTGTTACTTCTGCATCCAATTTTGTTTTGTTATTAATTATAAATCTAATCTGCTTGTGATGTGGTTTTCCTTAGTAATTATTGAAGCCGGTATAGCTTTAGTTTTAGTTCTAAGTTTTGAAATCTACGTTGAATCAAAACCATCCTGATAAAATCAGGACCCTACTCAATGTAGTTGGTGAATCAACTCAGGGTATTAAAATCTGCCATCTGAATGTCGAAAGCTTACGTGCGAAATACACAATCTTGCACCAAATTTTCAGTACGTCTAAAATCGATGTTTTAATGTTTTCCGAATCTTGGCTTAATTGCCACCTTTTATCTAATTTTGTAGAAATTCCGAATTATAAGCTATTTAGAAATGATCGTGTGGATAGAATAGGTGGTGGTATGTGTATTTATGCCGGAAATTCTTTGAAGCCTAAATGTGTGTACTCGTCCTCTAAGTCTATAATCCAATTTTGTTGTGTAGAAGTTAGTGCTTTAGATGAGAAAATGCTTTCAGTTGTTTTGTATGCACCTCCTAATTGTTTCGTAGAAGATAACTTAAAAGAACTTGAAGAAACTTTATTAATATTACAAACCAAATACAATAATATTATAGTAGGTGGTGATTTTAACGTTAATATACTCAAGTGCAACAATATTACTAGTCAACTTAATTATTTCTGTGATAAAATTGGAATGTCAGCAATAAAATCTCGCTATCCTACCTGTTTTAAATCTTTAAATAATCCATCTTTTCTTGACATTTCTTAACTATCAACGCCTCCAAAGTATTATGTTTTGATCAAATAAGTATGACAAGCGAAGCTTCTCTGTAGATAGAACCAGCTGTGATAATATTTTTAACTTCAGATCATTTAAGGACATAAATATTTTTGAACTGACAAATGCTATAATATAATCTAGATTATAATATACTCGTATATAATAATGGCGGCGCTACAGTTCGAGGTGGGCCTGGGCCCAGCTTTTAGGTCTAAGTTCAAATCCAAGTTCAAACAAGCAATTTTTCACTTAAAATTGTTCACGGCCCCACCTCTTTCGAGTCACTGACAATGCTCAAAGAGTATAACTGTCTAGAAAAAAGCTTCTCAATCCCGCCTCTCCCTCAAATCTCTGGATGAAGAGGGATGTTGCTCTAAGCAATTGACACACATCAATCTTGTGCAAGGTTCAGGATCGTGAGGGGGGAGACTACAGTTTACACAAATATTGTTTACTTTGCACCATTTATCTGTATTCCCGAGAACCTGGCAAATTACGGTATCTCATGGGAGATGGGATATACTTCTTGACCTTTGCTTTGTACCAGCCGATCTCGACGGTTTACGAAAGGTGGTTAAGATCAAAAGTGAAGACCATAAGATCTGTAGGTTCGAATTTGTCATTAATTTTTTTTTGTAAATTTGAACACGTCTGAGACGCCCTGCGATTTCATTTCATCAACTATTTCAGATTCCTGTACATTTTTTAACCAAGGTGCGAAAACTACTCCCTTGGAGGAATTAAAGTGTTTATGCAGGCTAATAACCACTGGAATTTGGTTTGCTAGCAATGTTGTTTTTAGGAATTTATCCGCAACTACATAATTGGCTTTTAGCTAACAAAAAAATGCTGCCGTCCTTCAACATGGAAATGTTGTCGTACTCAGTGCTGATGGCGTCTATTGATTTTCTCAACACCAAAATACTTACAGAAGATAAAGGCTTGTCTTCACATTTCACTGTAATAGTCACAAATTTAGGGTATTTGAGATTACGGATGACTGGTAGTTCAGGATATTCGGTCAGTGATATACCACGTTTATTCTTTTTTGCCAAAAGTTGCTCAGTAGATATATCTGATAATATATCAAACCGATTCCTGGGTTTATTTCGCGGCCCCAGTGGACCCATACCGTACTTGATTTAACAGGCAGAAGGGGAGTGTTATACCTCGATGTTAAGTGAAGGAAAAAATAGACAAAAATTAAGCTTGTGAGAAGGCAGAACTTCCACTAAAGAGAAAAGAAAAGTCGAGCGACTGTAGACCAACGAGACTTGAACGCTACGAGAGCCTACTGATGACGGTCAAATTTGGAAAACAAACACAAACGATCAAGAAGTACCAACAAAGCGGTCATATCCAAGATGTATCACTGGTAATGAACTGCGAGTCCTAGCCAGAACAAGAGTGAAGCCAACATCGGACAACAATGTGAGTACATTCATTGGCGAATGTAAGAAAGACCTAACGTCGCAACAGATGCAAGAAGTGAAGGAGTTGCTGACTAAATGCAGCCCTATATTTGCGTCAAATTCAAAAAATGAGGGCGGAGCAAGCATTGTTAAACATTCAATCGACACCGGAGATGCAACGGAACAACGTCATTGAGCCATCGACAATTCCATGGAGCTCGTCAGTGATGATAGGTCAAAGGAAGTATGGCAGCACACGCTTCTGTGTCGAGTACAGGAAGCTAAATGAGGTAACTAAGAAAGACAGTTATCCACTGCAAAAAAATGCAATACCAACAATGTGTCCATTCTCAGGAGCGAAGTGGTTCTCTACATTGGACCTCCAGAGTCGTTATTATAATAATAATAATAATAATGGCGGCGCTACAGTCCGAGGTGGACCTGGGCCTAGCTTCTCAGCTACCACTCGTGGTGTGAGTGCTATTGTTCTTTCACGAGTGGACCCTAGAGTGATTACACACCTTGCAGCGGTTCTGGGGCTTAAGTATGATTAATGATACCAGTGAGCTATGGCGACGGACATGCGGCAAAGCATATCCTTCAGGGTCACCCATGTCGCAAAGGTCCTGGTTGAAATCTGAAAACCAAGATGTAATCAAGCTCTATCCCACCTCATCCCTTCCTCTTCTCCTCCCCTCTACCCCACTCCCCTGGGCTGGATCAAAGTGTCATGCGACCCGTGCTGATGATCAACCAGGCTGAGGGCCCAGACAAATAGCTCAGTCGCGTACGGAGCATCCAGATACCTGGCGACCTCTGGATTAGCTAGCCTTACCTACGTACACGGAGCCCTGCGTAGGCGGACCACCCTTTCTCCGATACTCGTGGGAATCAAATTAAATGAACACTAACAACAAAAACAATAAAAACATAAATACAGACAACAACAAACCAAGAGAGGAAGAAGGTTCAAGTCGTGAACCGGTGGGGGAACAGGTTAGCAAACCTACCCCGCCCCTCCCGAACCCCAGCCCTTCATCTGGATCGGTGAGGCTAACTTCCCCCCACTCGTCCAACACGGACTCCGTAAAATCACTGCCAGACGGCTCGCCATTAGCTCTAGCACGGGACAAACCCTGCGCGAGCAAACAAGCGCGTGCTGCTGCTAGGCCACCAAGAACCTTAACGGACCGAATTCGGAAAACCGCGCCTGTTAAAGGATCCAAAGCCAGCAACCTGCCCATTAAGACAGGTTCTGGCACGGCTCCAACAAAGCAGGCGAGGAAACACCATCTGTCCTCAACGGATGCTAGTACTAGCAACTTTAGGGAGCGGCGCGCAGCCACTCGTATCCTTGACAAACTGGCGCCCTTCCCTAAAGACAGCTGGAACAGCAAACAAAAAGAGTCGTATGATTGGGCCATAAATAGACTCTCCTGCGCCAAGGGAACCTCCGTACCTCACGCGGTCAAACGCGATAGGTCTATGGAGGAGCAAACGGTGCAGGCCCCGGCCCCCAAAAGAACCAAAAACAACACCGGTACCGCCAGACAAGACAAGCAGTACAGCGATGTCCTGAAGAGCCATACCCCCGTTGGCGTGGTTGACAAGGCAGATCCAGATGGGAGCATCTCGGCGGATAAGTGGAGGAAGGTAGAGGCTGAGTTGGCCCCTGCCCTTCTCTCTATCTTAAGGGAGCGACCAGGACCTGCTCCAATCTGTGAAGACGGGGGATGGTTCCAGGGGCACGTTAAACTACTTGCCTGTGCGGACCAAAGGTCGATTGACCTCCTAATCGAGGCCATAGGGATGGCGGGCGAGGTGTGGCCAGGGGCTCGCCTAGAGGTCTTGTTGTTGGACAAGATACCTAGCAGGCCCAGGGCACGCATCCGCCTTCCGGCCAAGCCCTCGGACTCTACGTCCATAATGGACCTTATCAGGTTGTGCAACCCGAAATTAAATACAAGTGACTGGAAAGTCGGCAGGCTGGAGTAGCCCAAGGGGGACACCCGTTCGGTGGTAATCATCATCAACGAGGACTCCTTGGCTCAACTTGCTGCAGACGAGTACAAGATCTACTTTGGTTTCGGCAAGGTCCCCATTAGGGTCTACAAAAAGGGCACAGAAAGGGTATCTGCCCCTAAGGCAGATATCCCCCCGACAGATATAGTCGCACCTGGCACGTCATCTGCCCCCAACACGGAGATCTCCCCCTTACCGGTAGACACTTGTCCCGCCGAAACAAGTGCTACCCCCACTGATAACGGACCACCGGACGCATCAGAAGAAGTCCTCACGACAACGCTCAATACTCTGGGCATTGACGACGATACACTTTCGTCGGACTCAGAGTTTGAGCGGTTCTTCACCGCCAACTTATATCGTCCACCCCAGGAGAAGGATGACTTTATGTCTTCTGACTCGGACGAGGCCAATGACATTGTGGTGGAGGCATCTGTAATCAGTCGCAATGCTGCGGGTGATTCAGATTAACCTTCACCACTCCAAGGCGGCCTCCGCCAACCTCCTCATCCGATTAGCGAAAAATGGGGAGGTTATTGTCCTGATCCAGGAGCCCTGGACCGCGAAAGGTCTGGTGCTGGGACTCAGGGCAGCGGGCTAGAAGCTGCTTTACACCAAAAATGCAGGTAAACCTAGATCTTGCATTATGGTTAAAAGCTCTATTAACTCATTCCTCATTTCTAACCTTAGCGACCCTGATAACACGGTGGTAAGCCTGGAGCTGAGTCAGAGTACGTGTTGGATGACTTCAGCATATATTGCATACGACAAACCCATCCCACCCACAACACTCTCAAGGACGGTCGCTATGGCGGAATCCAGCAACGCCTTCCTCATTATTGGCTGTGATGCCAATGCACACAATCAATTATGGGGTAGCTCCAACGACAACGAAAGAGGTGAGTCTCTGTTAGACTTTATTCTAAATAAGAATCTAGTTGTATGTAATACAGGAAATGTACCCACCTTCGTTACCAAAAATAGACAGGAGGTACTTGATATTACCCTTGTCTCAAATAACTTCTCCAACTACATTAGTAATTAGAGGGTTTCTGATATCCATTCCTTCTCGGACCATAGATATCTCCAATTCGACCTTAACGGTCTTCCCCCCGAGCAACCTCCAGTCAGGAACTATAGGAAAACCAACTGGTCTCTCTATAAAAGTATCGTAGAGAAATCCCTTTCGGGAGCACCTCCCTCCCATACTGACGTCAATGAGCTGGAATGGCTAGTCAACTCGTTCACCATTGCCCTTAATGATGCAATGGACACGGCCTGCCCACTCAAAACACGGAGTTTAACTCCAAGCCACACTGGTGGAATAGTGAAATTGAACATCTTCGTAAAGCCAGCAGGAGGAAGTTCAACAAAGCTAAATCCTCCGGGGATGAGCTCCTCTGGGAATCCTATAAAGAATCCCTCAGATTATTCAAATCCAAAATGAAAACGGCAAAAAGGAAATCCTGGAAGCTGTTTTGCGGAAGAATAGAAGATATTTCGGAGACCTCAAGACTCAGAAAAATCCTCTCCTCGTGTCCTGCCATACCAAGCTACTACATGAAGCAGGACGGCACTTGGACTACGTCTAGTAAAGAATCACTTGAGATTCTACTTGATACTCACTTCCCCAGCTGCTCTGATGACCAACCCTTTTCAGCCTTGGGTTCTGGTTATTCCATCAGTAGCCTCGTGAAGCTCACCACTAAGCGCAGAATAGCATGGGCTATTCGTAGCTTCAAACCGTATAAATCCCCTGGTCCGGACGGTATTATACCAGCGGAACTCCAACTGAACTTAGACCTAATTCTTCCATGGATGGAAACTATCCTCAAAAGTTGCCTGAGCTTGTCCCACATTCCCTTGGGATGGAGGCAGGTGAAGGTTGTTTTCCTACCTAAAGCAGGTCGTAGCTCTCATGTTAACCCCAAAGATTTCAGACCTATCAGTTTATCTTCCTTCCTACTCAAAATATAGATATCCATCTTCGCTGCAATATAGACCCATCTAGATTGTCAGCCTTCCAACATGCATACACTAAAGGCAAATTAGTAGATACTGCCCTACACTCGCTTGTATGCTCCATCGAAAAATCCCTTCACCATAAGGAATTCACTATGGTAGCCTTCCTGGACATCGAGGGAGCCTTCAACAATGTCTACCCATCCTCTATCATCAGTGCACTGGTAAATCTTGGCGTGGACAAGGCACTCTGTAGATTGATTTACCAACTGCTCGTCAGTAGAGTTATCATATCGAAGCTGGGTTCTACCACAGCCACCAGATTTACCAGCAGAGGAACACCACAAGGTGGAGTTCTATCTCCCCTGCTATGAAACATCGTAGTCAATGAACTACTTTTGTTGCTAGATAAGGCAGGGTGCAAGGTGATAGCCTATGCGGATGATATTGCTGTGGCTGTCTCGGGAAAATATACATCAGTGCTAAGGGATCTCTTGCAGCATGCTCTCTCAAAATTTTCGGCGTGGACCAAAGTCAACGGATTGGGCATTAATGCTTCTAAAACGGAAATTGTCCTCTTCACACGAAAATATAGTATCCCCTCGATCGACCCCCTACCATTAACGGCACCAGTTGCAACTTCTCGGAGTCTGCTAAATATCTGGGGCTCATCCTATATAAGAGGCTAAACTGGAAGCCGAACGTAATGGAGCGGATCCGCAAGGCGACGCTGGCTCTCTACATTTGTAAAAGAGCATTAGGAAAGAAATGGGGTCTCCAACCTCATATGATCCACTGGATCTACACAACCGTCGTTAGACCCATTCTGTTGTATGGAGTGCTTGTCTGGTGGCCAATACTAGACAAAGCCATACACTACAATCTCATTAGGAAAGTTCAACGTCAAGCATGCATTTGCATAGGAGGTGCTCTGAGAACCACACCCTCAGATGCACTGGACGTGATAATGAACCTAGACATTTTCGGCAAACTACTAGCAAAGAATACTGCTATCCGTCTTACAGCCTCTTCCCAGTGGACCAACAATTCATTTGGCCACTCTACTATACTAAGTTCTTCTAACTTCCCTACGAGAATTCTGGACCATACCACACCCCTTTACTTTCCTGACAGACATTTTAAAACCCTTATTCCAGATAGAGACTTTTGGAATGATAATCCTAAACCTTTTGCAGGTTCCCTGCACTTTTTCACGGATGGGTCTAAAACCCAGGAGGGGGTGGGTAGTGGCGTTTTTTCTGATAAACTAATTATAAGTCTCTCCTTTCGCTTACCCGACTACTGTAGTGTGTTTCAGGCGGAAATAATAGCGATAAGTGAAGCGCTGTCTTGGCTCAAATGGAATGTAATATCCGCTCGTGATATTTGCATTTTCACTGACAGCCAGGCAGCCATCAGAGCCCTGGAATTGGTCTCTACGAACTCTAAGACTGTAATAGACTGCCGCTCATCTTTAGACAAGATGGCCGACCAGTTCAACATTTGCCTGTGCTGGGTGCCAGGACAAAGAGACATTCCAGGCAACTGCAAAGCAGATGAACTCGCCAAGCTCGCAACTTCACAGCCATTACTTCCCAAACACAGGAGCTTGGGTATGCCCCTCACAACTTGCAAATTGTTGCTCTCATTAGAGGCAACTCGTGAAATAGATAACAGATGGGCGAGTGGCACTTCGTGTCACACCTCCAGGATAATCTGGCCTAGGCTAGATTCCAAAAGATCTAAGGATTTAATATCTCTTCACAGATCGAATATAAGCTCTATCGTCGGTGTCATCACAGGACACTGCCTCATAGGAAACCATGCCATCAGACTAGGTGTCCCGGCTAATGATTTCTGTAGAAGCTGCCTAGATGAGGAGGAAGTGGAAAGCGTCCCACACCTCCTATGCTCCTGTCCGGCCCTGGCGTCTATTCGACGCCAATATCTAGGGGCCTACTTTTTTGATGACAGGTGAATCTGAAAAATTGGCCACATCTCACCTAACCTAACCTAATATCAAATTTTAACGAAATGTTTCGTCATGCTTTCATAAAACACACGCGTAGTCATAATGAACACATGCGGGCATGGCGGTTACTATGGCAACATTTTGTTCTTGCTTTTATATCCTATCAAATCAAATCAAAATAATTTGCAGTTGCGCACCTGCCATATTAGGATTTCTATGCGTTTGTGTGCCTTTTGTCAAATTCACATATGCGCGGTGTGGTTCAGAGTGCACTAGTTCTTGCTTAACGAAACATTTGTTTGTTTGTGTGCCACTTGTTGAATTCGCACATGCTTAACGAAATGTTTCGAATTGTTCGTGAGCTCCAATATATTCGCTTTTATGGGGATGCGTGTATTCTCTCACTCATTCATGTGCATTTGACATTAGCTCATGCGCACTCATGCCTATTATAGTTGGGCCTTAATACTTACGTTAACACTTAACACCCCTATCATAGGATCCGTCGTAACCTCGATCCCGTTCGGAATTCGGATATCGGTATCATAGAATTCCATCGGAACGAAGTTTCGTAACTTTGACGTACGAACATTTCGAAATTCGTAACAAAGCTATCATAGGATCCGAATGAATCGGAAATCTGACATAAAATTAAATTACCTTCCGAAGCAAAATTGTTGTCGGAACTATTGATAAAACAAGTTAAGTCTGTGAATTTGTTGCAAAAATACTATTAAAACACGGGTAAAGTACAGCAAAAATAGTTTAATATTCAATTGTATGCAAACCACAATAAAAGTTTGTATTTTCGTTTGTAGAAGAGGAAGGAATAAAAAAAAAGCACTGCAACTGGAAGAACAAAATATACAAACAATATAACTTGGATATCGAGAATCAATTGCTCGGATTCATGTTATTGTCTAAAAAAAAACACTTTTATAAAATATCTTGAAAATACTTTAAGAGTAGAATATAAACATACCAACATAGCATTTAAGCTCTAAAACCCTTTCCTATTGCAGTATAGGAAAACTCCTGCTTTGGGTTTAATTATTTTGATGTGCGTTCCATCAACACATCAAATTACTCCGCGAAATTGGTTTTTTGGAAAAAAAAAAATTAGCAATTGAAGTGACAGGAGTCTAAGTTCGAATTCGAACATAATGTTACCAACCAAAGAAATATTAAAGATCTTACGACGGATCCTATGATGCCTTTTCATTAGTATTCGGAACGGAGAAATGAATTCGGAGGTTTTCTCCGACGGATCCTATGATAGGGGTTTAAGTTAACGAAACTTAATGAAACCGAACAAAATACTATTTGTGCAGTACTATTTACGTGTATTTGGACACTACAGTAAGTTCTAAAGTCTAAGAATTAAGAATTACATCGCATCTGTTTTGATATTCTTCTCGAATGCTTTGCATAGGAGAACCTCCAATTTCAACGGGTATAATTGACATTGATAATCGTAAAACAGAAAATATTTAATCCTTGTTTGCGGTAAGTTGAAGTAAATTGTTAAGCTTTAATGGTGTCATAAATAAGGATATTATAATCTCATTGCTGATTCTAAATTGTTTTATCCCATCATATAAGACAAATTAATTACAATTAACATAAAACTGCTTAACTAACAATTTGGCCTACGATGATGAGCGTTGCCGAAACTTTAACTGCCATTGATAATTCACATACAACTCCACAATAAAGGAGTTAATTAGGCAATTCTTTCTATCTAGGATGGCATACAAATGTACATATAGGTATTTGCATATATTTTATGAGGCAGGTCAACTTAACTGGGTACAAATTAACAAATTCTGCAAATCAATCCAATATCAAAAGAATGCCTTCGCATCGGCTGGAGGGGACCGAAATGAATCACATGAATGGTATCAAATGCATGAATGCAGTAATGCTCTACGCGGCGCAAGTATGGGGGTATAAGCCATATGAGGAAGTTGAAAAACTACAACGTTTTTTCATTAAGAAAACATTCCACCTCCCTCCAAAGACTCCGAATTATATGCTCATGCTGGAAACACTATTTATTAAAACACTTAAGTTACAGGTAAACTACATACTAAGGGTTATAAACATGTCAGACAACCGTCTTCCAAAGATAATGGCCTTATACGCGATTCGGAACAAAAAAGCATGGTTCGAAGAATGGCTGGAATTAGCTCGCAGTTGTGGTGTAGAGCTGAATGCGGAAACTATGAACTGAAAGAATTCACTATACCAGCTCATAGCGCGAGTTGATGAAAAGGCCAGAATGAAGTTTGTAGAAGAAGCGACGGGATCACTGCATCGTAGTACGTATAGCCGGCTAAATCACAATCTTGAGGATAAAAACTACTTCAAAGACATCCATAGCATTCTCGAAATATCAACAATGTTTAAACTCCGTGGAGAACTCCTAAAACTCAATTATATCCCCCATAGAGAAGATCTTCCTATATTCTGTAGTATGTGCAATTTGGAAGACCGAGAAGATACCATGCATTTTCTAGGCAAGTGAAAGGGAAACAAGGAGAAGTTTCTTTGGAAAAGACTTCTTATCGGAGCAAGAAATGATATCCCTTCTCAACGAAGTTAACGTCACTAAGCTATATAGATACTGTAAAATTGCATTAAAATATAGAGAGAGTATATTAGCAGGGAACTTCTAAAAATGTTTGTAAATGTACCTAAGTAAATGTAAATAAATGCAATCCTTATTATTATTAGTTCGTTAGTCAATCTAATATAAGTACAATCGTCGGGACACTGCCTCATTGGAAATCATGCCATCAGGCTAGGTGTAACGGCTAATGATTTCTGTAGAAGCTGCTTAGACGAGGAGGAAGTGGAAAGCGTCTCACACCTTCTCTGCTCCTGTCCGGCCCTAGCGTCTATTCGACGCCAATATCTAGGGGCCTACTTTTTTGATGACTTGTGTGAACTTAGTACGGTTCCCATTAACAATCTACTTCGGTTCATTATAGGCTCCAAATGGTTTCCCTCGGACAACTTATTGGTTTGATCCCGATCAAACCATGTGGCAGCACAATGGATCAACTCTGGTCTAGGTGCACACACACAGAAAAGCCACATCTCACATAACATAACATAACATTCACGAGTGGAGGGGGCCTACAGTTTAATGCCGACTCCGAACGGAGAGATTGAGAAGCTTTTTTCTAGACTCTTTGAGCAGTGTCAGTGACTCGAAAGACGTGGAGCCGTAAAAAAATTTTAGGTGTTTTTCGGGAACCGAACTGAGAACATCGAGCGTAGGGATCGACTCACGTACCCACTATGCTACGGCGCCCACAAAGTGGTTATTGGCAAGTGGAAATTGCAAAAACGGCCGGGAAGGACAGCTTTTAGTGCCGGAAATGGCTTTTGGCAGTTTCTTGTAATGCCATTTGGACTGTGCAACGCTCCAGCAACATTCGAGCCGCTAATGGAGCATGTACTCAGAGGCTTGCACTGGAAGACGTGCTCAGTATACCTCACGACATCATTGTTATGGGGAAGGACTTCAACGACCATCTAAAGAACCTGGAAGAGCTATTCCAACGCATTGCAGGAGATGGAATTAAGGTCAGTTCGAAAAAGTTTACGCTTCAAGAGGGAAGTGAAATCACCGGATTACCAGGGAAGGTACTCACACCAATCAAGAGAAGATAGCAGCAGTAAGAGATTGATCCTGACCTGTTGTGCTCAACACTAAAGCATCTGCCTAGAATCTTGGAAAAACAATTTTTTTTCTTCTTTCATGAACGAAACTTTTATGACTGGACTGGCGTTGATTGGAGATTAGTGTTGGTGATTCAAAAAAAAAGAAAAAATGTACGATAAAAAAATTTAGAAAAAGGTGTGAGAAAAAAAACAAGTGAAAAAAGGAACCCCCAATAACAAGAGCATCAACCACAATATCACAAGCATCAACAACAAGACCCTCAGCAACAAGAGCATCAACCACAAACTATAGTAAATTTTTGTCGTAAAAAGAAGAAAAAAAATTAAAAAGCAGTCATTACAGATGTACGAAATACGTTGTTACTACCTCTTGTAGTAAGTCTTTATGAAAATGTGCAAACAATTTGTATAGAGTAGAGAGTCATCCAACCTCAGTAACGAAGATAGTTTTTCAAATACACCCGATCGTGTAGAAATTACATACAGATTCAACAGAAATATCACATTCAACCCAAAATGACATTTAATTCGTCGCAAGCTATCAAACTTATATCTGAGTTTGTTACTGAAGAGGATATAGAAAAAACCGCATTCAGCACACCCAGCGATCATTTCGAGTTCAATCGAATGCCCTTTGGTCTACGCAATGTTCCACCAATATTCCAGAGACTCATGAATACAGTACTCTCTAGATTACAGAGCAAAAAGTGTTTAGTCTACCTCGATAATATAGTAATCTACGGGAAAAATCTGTAATATCACAATAATAAATTAATAGAAGTCTTTCAGGCGTTAGAGAAATTCAATTAACAAAATGCAAATTCCTTGAAACAGATATTAATCTAGGGCATGTAATCACGTCAGACGGTGTAAAACCCGATCCTGAAAAAATAACAGCAATAAAACGAAATCGAACCTCCCCAAAATCAAAAGCAATTTAAATAATTTCTAAGCACTTTTGCAAATTAGCTAACCCACTGAACAAACTACTTCGCAAAGACGTTCCATTTAAATTGGATGCATTTTGCGATGAATCTTTCAAGAAAATTAAGCATGCAATAACCAAACTATCTATACTTATCTATCCAAATTTCGACAAAATGTTTTGAGTCACAACCGATGCCAGCAACGACGGTATCGGCGCAGTCTCTCCCAAACAGATCAAGACAACAACGATTTGCCTATAGCCTTTGCAAGCAGAATAATAAACTCCGCAGAAAAAAATTACTCCACTATCGAAAAGGAAGATCTGGCAGTAGTCTCGGCAGTTACACACTTTCGACCATACATGTTCGTTCGTCATTTTATGGATGTTCAATTTAAAAGATCCCTCTTCCAGGATAATGCGTTGGTGCAGCAAGCTAGAAGAGTATGATTTTACAGTAACGCACTATAACGGTTAAAAACAGCGGAAGTAAAAGTAGTAACCCGCAGGCAGAGTAAACTAGGCGAGACAAGACTTCATTGAGGTCTCTTTTAGGAGGTCATCAAGGAGTCAAAAGGCTGTACAATTGGAAAAATATGCACACGAATGTGAAAAATTACATCAAATCTTGTGATTTGTGTCAAAGAAACAAATTGTACTCACGTAATAAGATACCAATGGTCATCACTACAATGGCAAAAGTTCCATTTAAAAGACCACTCCCGATAACAGAGGATAATAACAAATACATACTTACATTTCAAGACAACCTCACAATATTTGTTCAAGCAGTCGCAAGCAAGAAACCCATACAGTGGCCGAAGCGCTATTAAAGCAAATCACTTGTACATTCGGAATACCATAAACCATTCTCACAAATCAAGTATCTAATTTCACAAGCGATTTATTCAAAAACATTTGTAAGCTCCTAAAAATACAAAAGACACAAACAAGCCCATACCATCCGCAATCGAATGGAACACTTGAACGATCGCATAGAACTTTAGGCGAGTATCTGAGAAACTATGCAAGTGACGATCAAACCAATTGGGATAAGTACATTAACTATGCAGTGTTCTGTTATAATACAACAGAGCACACAAGTACCAACAACAGCCCCTATGAAGCCATTATCAGGCTAAAACCACCGATTCCCTCTATCCTAAATAAACAAGAGCAACCGGTATACAATTACGATGACTACATCAGTGAAATTAAAGCTAAGCTACAAACAGGCTACGAAATAATACGAAAAAAACAATTAAGAGCTAAAGAAAAATCAAAACATTATTACAATCAGAAATTAAGCCAGGTCAAACAATATAATGTCGGTGACAAAGTATGGTTAGAAGCAAAAAACTGATCAAACAAAAGACTTACCCCATCTATAAAGGACCCTATGAAATTCAATATCCCCAACAAATACCAAATTAAAAATAGGTAGAAAAGAAAAAGTAATACACAAAAACCTCATCAAACCATACACTTAACTTATTAAAGAACACATAATAATATACACTACACAGAAAACACAGTCTAAACTCCCATAATAAATACTCATGTTCTCATTTCATGGAATTTTAACAATAAATCAATACTGCAAAGCAATGACCGAAGAAGTATACTTGCAAGCCTTAAACGAAATCTATGACAAAACCCCAACCATGTACCGTTTCGATGATGTGTTGCCAACGGAAATCCTAGAGCTCCCAACAAACCTATCCCAAATACCACCCGAAACAGTAGACATAGAAGAGTTAGATTTAAACAAATACATCATCAACCTAAACGATGCTTTAACAAGGAAAAAAGCTTTTAAATAAGCTTTTAAATAAAGCTTTTAAATGAGCTTTTAAATAAAACTTTTAAATAAACTTTATTATAGATATATAATCGTATTGTTGTGCGTCAAACATTTCCACAAGTATTTGTATGGCCAACAGTTCCATCTGAGAACGGATCATACTGTATTAAGGTGGCTTCTCCAATTCAAGAATCTTGAAGGCAAATTGCACGGTAGATCGAAAGATTACAGAGCTACCAGTTCAATATCGAACACCGGAAAGACGAAAAACATGGCAATGCGGACGCACTATCGCAACTCCCTTGTAAGGTAGAGTGCAAACATTGCATAAGGATGTGGTTGCGATGATTGTGTGACCTTCCGGATGACCATTGGTCTCTGAAACAGATCCGAAGAGAGCAGAAGAATGATCCGGATCTGACAAGATCATCGAGGCCAAGGAACGTAGAACCAATCAAAGTGAAGGAAATGGCACCGGAATGACCTATCGCCAAAACAGTCAAGAAGCCGTGGAAAGATGCACCAATACAAACTCCCGTTGCATTCGAAAGAGTTGCGATGGACGTAACAGGGCATTTTCCAAACAGTGGTCATGACAATAAGTACGTCCTTGTGGTGATCGACTACTTCAGCAAGTGGCCGGAAGTGTACGCTATGCCGAACCAGGAAGCAGACACGTGCGGATACATTCTTCAGCAATTGGGTATGTCGTTTCGGTGTTCCTATGACGCTGCACTCGAATCAGGGAAGACATTTTGAGTCTGTGGTCTTCAAAAAACGGTGTCACACCTTGGGCATACACAAGACACGAATAACACCGTTGCATCCGCAGTCAGACGGCATGGTGGAAATATTCAACCGGACGCTTGAGGAGTATTTGAGAAAAGTAGTCGGTAAGAGTCAACGATGTCTCCTGTAAAAGCGATGTTTGGATCAAAGTTAAGGCTTTCAGCAGACATGAGGTTCGGCATATCGACAATTGAAGAGGATTCATCATCTTTGAAGGAACGTCTGAACCAGGTTCATCGGGATATAAGGAAACGTACCCAGCTAAAAATGGGTAAGATGGAGGCGCGGTGCGACATCAAAGCAAATTCAAATTCAATTGGTGTTGCTTCCGATCCACGACGGAAGAGAGACTGTCACCCAAGCTGCAGACACATTGGGAAGGACCATACAAAGTTATCAAACGAATTAATTATGTTGCCTACAGGATACAATGAAGTACTAACAGTAGAGCAAAAATGAAAGTCGTTCACCTGGATTGACTCGCACCTTACAAGAGAGATTTTGAACAAATAAGTTTAGGTGGTGGATAGTGTGTCGAAAAAACACTCTTACGCCGACAGCGTCATCTACTGCAAACAAAAACAAAAATTAATAGATATTATGACAACCCTGAATATGGTGAAACTCCATAGACGGAATTGTACAGCTGTCAGGCAGAGATCCTTCTCAAGGGGTCCTGAAGGCAATGAAATCTTAATGAGGAAGTATAAATATCCCCGAATGGCATTAGTCGATACAGTTAAATTAAAGTATTACTAGAGTGCAGATCACTTAAGTGTATACAGGTTATTATCATTCAGTAATTGTAATTTTTTTTTTTTATAATTTGCGCGCTAGTTACGTTCCGAGACGGAATGGTTACAAATCATACAGAAACAAATTAAAAAGCGGACCATTGTTTGTAATAACATATATTTTGTATAATAAATAAAAGCAACTCGACTTCGTCGGTGGTCCTGACAAAACTGACTTCAGCGTCTATGCACTTTTACAATCACAGTTGACAAAACGTTGTAGGCGTAAACAAATGAGAGGGCTAAGGAAATAGGAAAGGACGCTGTTGTTGCAACACGTAAACAAATAAGGGAAACAACAACAAGTACATCGACGCTTATCAGTGAGTAGGGCTACCAACATGTAACTCGCGCACAAGGGTTTACGAATACCCTTAAGTGCCCGGAATCAAGACACAGCGCGGGCCGAAGGTATAAAGGGAGAAAGGGAGAGGAGGTACCTGTGAACATTGACCTTAAATGACTGTGGATTGTATTGAATAGGAAATATCGGGCTGGGAAGAGCATTCCATATTCGTGTGGTGCGGCTAAAAAACGACTCTCTAAACTTAACTGTACGTCCGAAAACAGGCTTGAGGGTGAACTGATGAGCATTCCTGGCGAGACGAGTATTGCGGGTGAATTCATGGAAGGGAGGAATGCAATTGGCTAGCTCACTTGAGCATCGTTTGTTAAAATAGCGATAAAACAGTCATAAGAATGAGACATTACGGCGATGTTCAAGCGAGTCTACCGACTTCGCAATATTACTGTCTCTTATAAGGTTTATCGCTCGCTGTTGTATTCTATCAAGTAGGTGCAGAGAGGTCTGAGGAGCATCAGACCAGATATGAGCGTTATACTCAAGCTTGGGGCGAATGAAGGCCTTGTAAATTGAAGCCAAATCAGAGGGAGTGAAATATTTCTTGCAACGTTTTAGGAAACCTAGACATTTCGCAGCATTTTTGGCGACCTCGAATATGTGATCATTCCAACTAAGTGTTGAGTTGATACACATACCGAGGATGGCAAGTTTTTCGGTTTCTTCGATGTAAGTGCCATTCAGGGATAATGGCTGATTATTTTGGGATCGCTTAAGTGACAGTAGACCGCATTGAGTTTTGGAAGCATTAAATTCCACTCTATTGTTTTTATAATAATAATAATGGCGGCGCTACAGTCCGAGGTGGACCTGGGCCTAGCTTCTCAGCAACCACTCGTGTTGTGCGTGCTGTTGTTCTCTCATGAGTGGAGGGGACCTACAGTTTAATGCCGACTCCGAACGGCGAGATTGAGAAGCTTTTTTCTAGACAGTTATACTCTTTGAGCATTGTCAGTGACTCGAAAGAGGTGGAGCCGTGAAAAAATGTTTGATGTTTTTTTTCGAGATTCGAACCGACGACCTCGAGCGTAGGAGTCGACGCACCTACCCACTACGCCACGGCGTCCACGTCCTCTATTGTTTTTACCCCAATTAAATATGCTGTCAATTCTACGACCGAAGGATAGGGTCGTGAGTCTTGGAACGAATATGAAAAGCTGAGAGTACTGTCATCAGGGAAGGAGCGGATTGGATTAGAAGTAGCAGACAGGAGATCATTTATAAAAATGAGGAAGAAAGTCGGACACAAAACAGAGCCTTAGGGAACACCAGCATTAATTTGGTGAATATCAGACTTGAAACCATCCAAAACAACTTGAATTTAACGGTTCGAAAGGTAATTTCTAATCCATAGAAGAAGAGACTCATCGATATCATAAGCACGCATTTTCGACAAGAGAGCTTGATGCCAAACTCTGTCAAAGGCCTTTGAAATATCAAGCGCAACGATCTTGCTTTCTCCTGCATTGTCCAAGGATTGGTTCCACTTTTCGGTGAGATATGCCATCAAATCACCTGTTGCTGACCTGTTGCTGCGGAAACCATACTGCCGGTCATTAAGAAGCTTCCGCGATTCAATATATTTCATAAGCTGACGGTTTATCAGCGTTTCCATGACCTTGGAAAGAAGGGACGTTAGTGCTATGGGTCGGTAGGGGGAGGGTAACGAAGATTTGCTCTTTTTAGGGACAGGCTGGACAAATGCTGTTTTCCAGATGGACAGATAAAAAAGCTTGGTTTTGCCAGCAGATTGGCCTTTCTAAAGAGCTGACAGCTGGAATGTCATTGCAAATGAGCGTGGGAAAATTGAAGATGAGGCTGAATTCCTTATATTTTTAACAAATGGCCAAAAGTTTTTGCTATCCTTGGGACATTGTAGCACTTTTTGCCTCAACTTTTGGTCATAGGAGAATTTAACACGTCTTATTTATTTATTTATTCACAAACTTAATACAAGCCGTAGACAACTATGACTAAATTATTTACAATATTTTGCTTAAGACTACTTAAACCTACTTGAAATATACAATTTTCTAAGCAAAGGAGGAAAGGGTATGTCTTAGTGAGCTTTTGTTTGTATTAAAATCAAACATGTTTAGGGCCTCGTTGGTTATACGCAACATTCGCGACATAGGTTCGTTTCGCCCATAATCAGTTCGATGGTACTTGAGATGGAAGAGAGGTACTACCCTAAGGGAACGAGGATTGGTGTTGAAAGATATCTTTTGAAGCAGCGCAGGACAATCAATGATGCCCGATAATAACTGGTGGAGAAATAATACATCAGCAACTTTTCTACGTTTTTCGAGTGATTGCATGCTCAACAGGCACAACCGATGCTCATAAGGGGGTAGATAATATCTGTCGGACTAAGGTAGTCCACGGAGAGCAAAACGAAGAAATCTCCGTTGGACACACTCGATTCGATATTTTTGCGTAACCTGATAGGGAGACCAAACTTGACTAGCATATTCCAAAATCGGTCTAACAAAAGTACAGTAGAGGGACTTCGTTACGTAAGGGTTCGAGAATTCTTTCGACCAGCGTTTAACGAAACCGAGGGCAGAATTAGCCCTACTAATAATATTTTCGATATGGGGACGAAAATTAAGTTCTCTATCGCAAATGACACCTAAGTCACGCAGTAAAGTAACTGTGGGAACGGGTTCGTCACCAATAAAATAAGTTCGAGGGGTAGCCGAAAAGCGCTTACGAGAATATGTAAAAGCTTGGCATTTGACAACATTTAGAACATTTAGAACAAGAACATTTTTTGTACACAAAGTCGAAAAAGTGTTCAAATCCATTTGAAGTTCATACGAGTCAGCGGAGATAGAAATTTCCTTAAAAATTTGTATGTCGTCCGCATAAACTGAAAGACGAGAATAATTAATAAACTTATCCACGTCGTTAATTGTTAGGATGAAAATCAGCGGACCAAGATGGCTACCCTGGGGGACCCCAGATGTGGCTACAAAGGAATTGGAAACAGAGGATCTAAAAACTACTTTATATTGACGCTCTTCAAGGTACGACTTGATTCACGCAATAAACTCCGTTTGGAAGCCAAGAGCTTTAAGTTTCAAAAGTATAATCGCGTGTGAGATTTTATCAAAAGCTTTGCTAAAATCGGTAGTGACAACATCGACATCTTTGCCATCTTCCAATGCGCACAAGGCGCTGGACACGAATTCTGTCAGGTTTGTCGTAGTTGATCTTCCCTTCCCTTCCCAGACCTACAGTGAAAAAAGATAGTATCATAAACAATGCTTTCAAATAATTTAGGCAAGGTAGAGAGTTTGGCTTTAGGCCGGTAGTTCGCAATCTCATTTTTTTTACCTTTTTTTTATGTAAGGGGATTATAAAAGAGCTTTTCCAAGCCTTAGGAAAGACACTTTGTGAAAGAGAGAGACCGAAAAGCGTCGCTAGAGTTTGAGATAAGTAATTTGCACATTTTTTCAGAACTACAGAAGGAAGGCCATCTGGACCAGCGGAATATTCATTTTTAAGTTTGTCAATCTTATTCTTCACGATTGCCGCGGTGATGTCAACTGAGGTAAAAGAAGTTTGGGCAAAATATTTCGTGCATTTTTGCATTCGGTCCATGTATTGCTGATAAAGTGATTCGCAAAGTTCGGAAAAAGCGGAGTAGGCGTGAAGATAATTAGAAAGATTTAGGTTCGAGCGGGTTTATTGCGAAGAGACCGAAGTTCTTTATTATACCAAGGTGGAGATGAAGAAGTGTTCTTTTGGGGCATGAAAGGAACGGACTGCATGAAACAGTCAAAAATTGCGGAGTAAAATTTTTCAAGTGAGCTATCAATAGAAATATAATGTGAATCCACAAAAATACTATCGAAGTTAACCCTCTAACGTTTAAAACCGCAATTTTGACGCAAAAGAGTCGGGAATTTTTTTCTGATAAATAATGGGCTTATAAATCATAATCTGAAATCAGAATTCGAAAAAATTCTTTTGCTGGACCTCCAGGCACAAAACAGGTAAGGCGGCCTCAGGCCAGCTATAACCGTTTAAGTCAAAGTTTTTTCCCTTCACTTTGCATCGTAAATCATTGATTTCATCGTTTCACCTATTATTTCAAAATAAGTGCAAATTTAAAAGCTTAATAAAAGCAAAATGCTTAATCTATGATGCTTTTTGATTGTTTTATTGAAACAGGAAGATAATGAATAGTAGAAAATGAAAAAGAGAATTACTTTTTGACAACGGTAAAAAAAAAACAAAAACAAAATGTTGGCGTAAACGGTCATGGCTGCCCTCAGGCCGCCTTCGTATTTCTTTTCTCAAACACGTAATTTTAATTTTTATTTATTATTTGTTTTCTTATTATGAAAGTACATGAATATATCTACTTACTGTAAAATTCCCGACTCATTCGAAAAATTGGAAGTATTTTATTTCTTTATGAGAATTTTTCTTACGTGCTCTAATTTTTTTTGTTCGCTCACTGATTTTTCACATACAAGTGACTACTACAACGAGACAAAACTTCGCAGTGTGCTGAAATGTAGTTCAAAATATGGCTTGAAGTATAATTGAAGGCATGGTAAATCGTCATAAAAAAAAAAAAAACGCACATGGAATAAACTGGCAATAGGCGATGGCTGCCCTGAGGCAGCCTTAAACGTTAGAGGGTTAACAGAACCTAAGAGGTTGCGAAGTTTAGTAAAGTTAGCCTTACGAAAATTAAAGCTGTACGAGTATTCGGATGCTACAGTTCTGGCAGCGTTGTTGTAGGAAACAGTAAGAGATAGGGGTGGATGGTAATGGTCCAATTTGGAGAGAAGATGGCTACTTGCTGAAACTGTACAGTTATCGGTGTCTGATGAGAAGATGAGATCCAGTTGTCTACCTAAGTTATTTGTAATACCGCTTAACTGATAAAGGTTGCAGCCAGTAAGGCAATCGATAAAAAGAACCTCCTTATCTGAGGAGGGATTAATTGCGACATAATGGGATTCATCATCTGATAGAGTCCATTGAAGATCAGGAAAATTAAAGTCTCCAAGAATCAAGACGGTGTCGCTAGGATAAGTGTTATTAAACAGAGAATCGATCGCATCGATGGCTAACTGATAGCTCTGCATTGGCTGGGCCGGACGGATGTAGCAACAGAGAATAAAAATGTGGCACTTAGGCATAGTTATTTTGACACATATAAATTCAAAATTAGATGAATGAGAAGTTTTGATTAGAGCAGAGTCAAATCGGTTGTGAACTGCTAAAAGAACACCCCGACCCGAGGAATCATTCTCTTTCTCAAAACCATCGTCTCGAAAAACATTAAAGTCAGGAGTAAATAATTCATTGTTGGCAAAATCAGGTGTAAAATTAGTTTCGTCAAGGGCGAAAATATCATAAGTAAGCTTTTGTGAGTTAAGATATATATTGGGTGTTTTAGTACGCAACCCTCGCACGTTTTGATAGTATACACAAAGATACTCAGGGAAAGTTAGAGGTAAATACGTAATATTAGATTGAATACCAAATCATTTTTTGGAAGCGGCGTTATAGGTGCAACTGCAGATGTTGATTTCTTAGGTCTGGAAACGAATTCGTGGACTAATGCTCCATCAGGCCAAAATTCTTGAGACAGTAGTAGTCCGAGGAGGGAATCAGGAATCAACAACTTAAAAGATGCAATTTCCCGAGGTTCTTTAAAGTTGTATTTGATACACTTGATGGATGAAGACATCGAGATTTTGCTGCTTATGTAGTCGAGAATATTTTTCTCAGTTGTAAGAGAAGAAAGCCTCGATAAGAAAATTGTCTTACGAGGAGACTTTTTTACAACCACTAGGTTGACGGATGATGATGACTGAAGCAGCAAATTAATCTGTGAGCAACTATGATGCAAAGAGTCCGGTTCAGGAACATGCGATGATAATGCAGTAGGATCAGTTACATTTTCAGCAGGAACAGGAGTTAATGGGCAACTGACAAGAGGTGTGTCCACAGGAAGCGTTAGACATGCATCTGCTCTGGAAACAGTACTAGGGCTAGAAGATGGAAAAGCGACATAGGATAAAATCACTACGTCCGTCGTCTTTGATTTCGGAGCAGATTTAGGATTAGCGCGTTTTTGTTGGATGTTGCTAGCCTTTGGTACTATTTCGTTGCAACAAGCAAGGTCGTAGAGCTTGTCACAAGTAGCAACATTTTTTTTTTTTACAAGCGCTCTAATTCATCCAAGATCAGTTTCGATGGACTTCTGCACTCATCTAGTAGTCTATGAAGTGAAGAAGTTGATAACTTTCGACACTGCGCACAGAACCATTGCAGGCCATTGGGGGTAGAACTCCTCAAGTCATCTGCGGTTCTGGGTGACAGCATCACACATTTGGTGTGAAACAATTTGTGGCAGCCGGCACACGAAATGTAGATGTCGTTGGAACTATAGTTCTGTTTGCAGTAATTGCAGCCGATATCCATATTATATTTAATTATTATTACTTTTCTCGTAAAGATGTGATGGCAACTCCGTGAAGTTTAAGTGTAGCTGCCGATGTGTCCACAGATTGTGTGTTGGATGCGATTTTGTTTGTGGGATAGATAAAAACTATCACGTGCAGCAACCTCAGAGCTCCAAAGATGATGTGGTTGGTGGATATAATAAAAAATAAGGTGTGGTGAATATCTACCTTGCTTAACGGGAGATCATACACTAAATTGTACTCACACGGAGGAGAGAAGTAGAACACCAATAGTAGTCCAAATGAAAGATGACGATGGGATCACTTTTCACTCAGATGTACAGGAAAATTCAGTTCCAACATGAAAAGAAACCCGTACAAAATTAAATCTGTAGGTCGGCAGAAAATTGCTTCATAGGCAGAACATCTACTAATATTTTAAATCACCGGGATAGATGAGTCATGAATGCAATGAGCTTGAATGCAATGAAGTGAGTTGGAAGATAAAAACACCACTCAACTTCGCAAATAAATCACAGAGTAATAATAATAATAATAATGGCGGCGCTACAGTCCGAAGTGGACCTGGGCCTAGCTTCTCAGCAACCACTCGTGTTGTGCGTGCTATTGTTCTCTCACGAGTGGAGGGGACCTACAGTTTAATGCCGACTCCGAACGGCGAGATTGAGAAGCTTTTTTCTAGACAGTTATACTCTTTGAGCATTGTCAGTGACTCGAAAGAGGTGGAGCCGTGAAAAAATGTTTGATGTTTTTTTTCGAGATTCGAACCGACGACCTCGAGCGTAGGAGTCGACGCACCTACCCACTACGCCACGGCGTCCACGTCCTCTATTGTTTTTACCCCAATTAAATATGCTGTCAATTCTACGACCGAAGGATAGGGTCGTGAGTCTTGGAACGAATATGAAAAGCTGAGAGTACTGTCATCAGGGAAGGAGCGGATTGGATTAGAAGTAGCAGACAGGAGATCATTTATAAAAATGAGGAAGAAAGTCGGACACAAAACAGAGCCTTAGGGAACACCAGCATTAATTTGGTGAATATCAGACTTGAAACCATCCAAAACAACTTGAATTTAACGGTTCGAAAGGTAATTTCTAATCCATAGAAGAAGAGACTCATCGATATCATAAGCACGCATTTTCGACAAGAGAGCTTGATGCCAAACTCTGTCAAAGGCCTTTGAAATATCAAGCGCAACGATCTTGCTTTCTCCTGCATTGTCCAAGGATTGGTTCCACTTTTCGGTGAGATATGCCATCAAATCACCTGTTGCTGACCTGTTGCTGCGGAAACCATACTGCCGGTCATTAAGAAGCTTCCGCGATTCAATATATTTCATAAGCTGACGGTTTATCAGCGTTTCCATGACCTTGGAAAGAAGGGACGTTAGTGCTATGGGTCGGTAGGGGGAGGGTAACGAAGATTTGCTCTTTTTAGGGACAGGCTGGACAAATGCTGTTTTCCAGATGGACAGATAAAAAAGCTTGGTTTTGCCAGCAGATTGGCCTTTCTAAAGAGCTGACAGCTGGAATGTCATTGCAAATGAGCGTGGGAAAATTGAAGATGAGGCTGAATTCCTTATATTTTTAACAAATGGCCAAAAGTTTTTGCTATCCTTGGGACATTGTAGCACTTTTTGCCTCAACTTTTGGTCATAGGAGAATTTAACACGTCTTATTTATTTATTTATTCACAAACTTAATACAAGCCGTAGACAACTATGACTAAATTATTTACAATATTTTGCTTAAGACTACTTAAACCTACTTGAAATATACAATTTTCTAAGCAAAGGAGGAAAGGGTATGTCTTAGTGAGCTTTTGTTTGTATTAAAATCAAACATGTTTAGGGCCTCGTTGGTTATACGCAACATTCGCGACATAGGTTCGTTTCGCCCATAATCAGTTCGATGGTACTTGAGATGGAAGAGAGGTACTACCCTAAGGGAACGAGGATTGGTGTTGAAAGATATCTTTTGAAGCAGCGCAGGACAATCAATGATGCCCGATAATAACTGGTGGAGAAATAATACATCAGCAACTTTTCTACGTTTTTCGAGTGATTGCATGCTCAACAGGCACAACCGATGCTCATAAGGGGGTAGATAATATCTGTCGGACTAAGGTAGTCCACGGAGAGCAAAACGAAGAAATCTCCGTTGGACACACTCGATTCGATATTTTTGCGTAACCTGATAGGGAGACCAAACTTGACTAGCATATTCCAAAATCGGTCTAACAAAAGTACAGTAGAGGGACTTCGTTACGTAAGGGTTCGAGAATTCTTTCGACCAGCGTTTAACGAAACCGAGGGCAGAATTAGCCCTACTAATAATATTTTCGATATGGGGACGAAAATTAAGTTCTCTATCGCAAATGACACCTAAGTCACGCAGTAAAGTAACTGTGGGAACGGGTTCGTCACCAATAAAATAAGTTCGAGGGGTAGCCGAAAAGCGCTTACGAGAATATGTAAAAGCTTGGCATTTGACAACATTTAGAACATTTAGAACAAGAACATTTTTTGTACACAAAGTCGAAAAAGTGTTCAAATCCATTTGAAGTTCATACGAGTCAGCGGAGATAGAAATTTCCTTAAAAATTTGTATGTCGTCCGCATAAACTGAAAGACGAGAATAATTAATAAACTTATCCACGTCGTTAATTGTTAGGATGAAAATCAGCGGACCAAGATGGCTACCCTGGGGGACCCCAGATGTGGCTACAAAGGAATTGGAAACAGAGGATCTAAAAACTACTTTATATTGACGCTCTTCAAGGTACGACTTGATTCACGCAATAAACTCCGTTTGGAAGCCAAGAGCTTTAAGTTTCAAAAGTATAATCGCGTGTGAGATTTTATCAAAAGCTTTGCTAAAATCGGTAGTGACAACATCGACATCTTTGCCATCTTCCAATGCGCACAAGGCGCTGGACACGAATTCTGTCAGGTTTGTCGTAGTTGATTTTCCCTTCCCTTCCCAGACCTACAGTGAAAAAAGATAGTATCATAAACAATGCTTTCAAATAATTTAGGCAAGGTAGAGAGTTTGGCTTTAGGCCGGTAGTTCGCAATCTCATTTTTTTTACCTTTTTTTTATGTAAGGGGATTATAAAAGAGCTTTTCCAAGCCTTAGGAAAGACACTTTGTGAAAGAGAGAGACCGAAAAGCGTCGCTAGAGTTTGAGATAAGTAATTTGCACATTTTTTCAGAACTACAGAAGGAAGGCCATCTGGACCAGCGGAATATTCATTTTTAAGTTTGTCAATCTTATTCTTCACGATTGCCGCGGTGATGTCAACTGAGGTAAAAGAAGTTTGGGCAAAATATTTCGTGCATTTTTGCATTCGGTCCATGTATTGCTGATAAAGTGATTCGCAAAGTTCGGAAAAAGCGGAGTAGGCGTGAAGATAATTAGAAAGATTTAGGTTCGAGCGGGTTTATTGCGAAGAGACCGAAGTTCTTTATTATACCAAGGTGGAGATGAAGAAGTGTTCTTTTGGGGCATGAAAGGAACGGACTGCATGAAACAGTCAAAAATTGCGGAGTAAAATTTTTCAAGTGAGCTATCAATAGAAATATAATGTGAATCCACAAAAATACTATCGAAGTTAACCCTCTAACGTTCAAAACCGCAATTTTGACGCAAAAGAGTCGGGAATTTTTTTCTGATAAATAATGGGCTTATAAATCATAATCTGAAATCAGAATTCGAAAAAATTCTTTTGCTGGACCTCCAGGCACAAAACAGGTAAGGCGGCCTCAGGCCAGCTATAACCGTTTAAGTCAAAGTTTTTTCCCTTCACTTTGCATCGTAAATCATTGATTTCATCGTTTCACCTATTATTTCAAAATAAGTGCAAATTTAAAAGCTTAATAAAAGCAAAATGCTTAATCTATGATGCTTTTTGATTGTTTTATTGAAACAGGAAGATAATGAATAGTAGAAAATGAAAAAGAGAATTACTTTTTGACAACGGTAAAAAAAAAAACAAAAACAAAATGTTGGCGTAAACGGTCATGGCTGCCCTCAGGCCGCCTTCGTATTTCTTTTCTCAAACACGTAATTTTAATTTTTATTTATTATTTGTTTTCTTATTATGAAAGTACATGAATATATCTACTTACTGTAAAATTCCCGACTCATTCGAAAAATTGGAAGTATTTTATTTCTTTATGAGAATTTTTCTTACGTGCTCTAATTTTTTTTGTTCGCTCACTGATTTTTCACATACAAGTGACTACTACAACGAGACAAAACTTCGCAGTGTGCTGAAATGTAGTTCAAAATATGGCTTGAAGTATAATTGAAGGCATGGTAAATCGTCATAAAAAAAAAAAAACGCACATGGAATAAACGGGCAATAGGCGATGGCTGCCCTGAGGCAGCCTTAAACGTTAGAGGGTTAACAGAACCTAAGAGGTTGCGAAGTTTAGTAAAGTTAGCCTTACGAAAATTAAAGCTGTACGAGTATTCGGATGCTACAGTTCTGGCAGCGTTGTTGTAGGAAACAGTAAGAGATAGGGGTGGATGGTAATGGTCCAATTTGGAGAGAAGATGGCTACTTGCTGAAACTGTACAGTTATCGGTGTCTGATGAGAAGATGAGATCCAGTTGTCTACCTAAGTTATTTGTAATACCGCTTAACTGATAAAGGTTGCAGCCAGTAAGGCAATCGATAAAAAGAACCTCCTTATCTGAGGAGGGATTAATTGCGACATAATGGGATTCATCATCTGATAGAGTCCATTGAAGATCAGGAAAATTAAAGTCTCCAAGAATCAAGACGGTGTCGCTAGGATAAGTGTTATTAAACAGAGAATCGATCGCATCGATGGCTAACTGATAGCTCTGCATAGGCTGGGCCGGACGGATGTAGCAACAGAGAATAAAAATGTGGCACTTAGGCATAGTTATTTTGACACATATAAATTCAAAATTAGATGAATGAGAAGTTTTGATTAGAGCAGAGTCAAATCGGTTGTGAACTGCTAAAAGAACACCCCGACCCGAGGAATCATTCTCTTTCTCAAAACCATCGTCTCGAAAAACATTAAAGTCAGGAGTAAATAATTCATTGTTGGCAAAATCAGGTGTAAAATTAGTTTCGTCAAGGGCGAAAATATCATAAGTAAGCTTTTGTGAGTTAAGATATATATTGGGTGTTTTAGTACGCAACCCTCGCACGTTTTGATAGTATACACAAAGATACTCAGGGAAAGTTAGAGGTAAATACGTAATATTAGATTGAATACCAAATCATTTTTTGGAAGCGGCGTTATAGGTGCAACTGCAGATGTTGATTTCTTAGGTCTGGAAACGAATTCGTGGACTAATGCTCCATCAGGCCAAAATTCTTGAGACAGTAGTAGTCCGAGGAGGGAATCAGGAATCAACAACTTAAAAGATGCAATTTCCCGAGGTTCTTTAAAGTTGTATTTGATACACTTGATGGATGAAGACATCGAGATTTTGCTGCTTATGTAGTCGAGAATATTTTTCTCAGTTGTAAGAGAAGAAAGCCTCGATAAGAAAATTGTCTTACGAGGAGACTTTTTTACAACCACTAGGTTGACGGATGATGATGACTGAAGCAGCAAATTAATCTGTGAGCAACTATGATGCAAAGAGTCCGGTTCAGGAACATGCGATGATAATGCAGTAGGATCAGTTACATTTTCAGCAGGAACAGGAGTTAATGGGCAACTGACAAGAGGTGTGTCCACAGGAAGCGTTAGACATGCATCTGCTCTGGAAACAGTACTAGGGCTAGAAGATGGAAAAGCGACATAGGATAAAATCACTACGTCCGTCGTCTTTGATTTCGGAGCAGATTTAGGATTAGCGCGTTTTTGTTGGATGTTGCTAGCCTTTGGTACTATTTCGTTGCAACAAGCAAGGTCGTAGAGCTTGTCACAAGTAGCAACATTTTTTTTTTTACAAGCGCTCTAATTCATCCAAGATCAGTTTCGATGGACTTCTGCACTCATCTAGTAGTCTATGAAGTGAAGAAGTTGATAACTTTCGACACTGCGCACAGAACCATTGCAGGCCATTGGGGGTAGAACTCCTCAAGTCATCTGCGGTTCTGGGTGACAGCATCACACATTTGGTGTGAAACAATTTGTGGCAGCCGGCACACGAAATGTAGATGTCGTTGGAACTATAGTTCTGTTTGCAGTAATTGCAGCCGATATCCATATTATATTTAATTATTATTACTTTTCTCGTAAAGATGTGATGGCAACTCCGTGAAGTTTAAGTGTAGCTGCCGATGTGTCCACAGATTGTGTGTTGGATGCGATTTTGTTTGTGGGATAGATAAAAACTATCACGTGCAGCAACCTCAGAGCTCCAAAGATGATGTGGTTGGTGGATATAATAAAAAATAAGGTGTGGTGAATATCTACCTTGCTTAACGGGAGATCATACACTAAATTGTACTCACACGGAGGAGAGAAGTAGAACACCAATAGTAGTCCAAATGAAAGATGACGATGGGATCACTTTTCACTCAGATGTACAGGAAAATTCAGTTCCAACATGAAAAGAAACCCGTACAAAATTAAATCTGTAGGTCGGCAGAAAATTGCTTCATAGGCAGAACATCTACTAATATTTTAAATCACCGGGATAGATGAGTCATGAATGCAATGAGCTTGAATGCAATGAAGTGAGTTGGAAGATAAAAATATCACTCAGAAAACACCACTCAACTTCGCAAATAAATCACAGAGTAATAATAATAATAATAATGGCGGCGCTACAGTCCGAAGTGGACCTGGGCCTAGCTTCTCAGCAACCACTCGTGTTGTGCGTGCTATTGTTCTCTCACGAGTGGAGGGGACCTACAGTTTAATGCCGACTCCGAACGGCGAGATTGAGAAGCTTGTCCTAGACAGTTATACTCTTTGAGCATTGTCAGTGACTCGAAAGAGGTGGAGCCGTGAAAAAATGTTTGATGTTTTTTTATTTTTTTCGAGATTTGAACCGACGACCTCGAGTGTAGGAGTCGACGCACCTACCCACTACGCCACGGCGCCCACAAATCACAGAGTGTCTATAAGTTTTTGATAGATGTAAAAATACAATTTAATTTTCTTTAAAAAGCGGAAAATTCAAAATGCAAGACAACTCGCAGAATATTTCAATCCATGAAAAAAAAAGAAACCGGTTTGAACGTAACACAAATCGTATTTAGTACTCTACGAGAAGTTAAAATAAAAAATAAAAAAAATTAGGAGCTGATATAAGAAAAAGCCGAACTCCACAGAATTACTCAAAAGAGCATTGCATTCATTTCTGGCCCGTTTTTGGTTTTCCTCGGTAGGGTTGACTTTGTAAGTCCGGAAACTTGACTCCCTCAACCTGATAGCCTCTTTGCAGCTCGAGTCATACCACGCACTTGCCTTGGGTTTGCTACTCTTCACTCTGTGAGGAATGAAGGATCTCATACCCAGCGGAATGATGTTCGTGATCATATCAGCAGCGGCATCCACGTCACTGTCGAGGAAACATAGTGACCAGTTAAAACTCCTAAAGAAGTCGTTAAGGCCAATTGGTAATTAGGAATTTGTTCTCTAACTGTGTGGAGTGAATACGAGAAATTAGCTGATACGACACAGTGGTCAGACGAGCCTAGAGGCGACAATATATCAATAGAATATTTATCAGTATTAGAGGTGAGAAACAGGTCCAGGGTGTTTTTCATTTCATTTCATTTCATTTCATTTACAAGATAAGTTACATAATGTTTTTTTTTACAAAGTTGAAATATCATATAGAATATATATAAAAAAAATACAGTATAAAAACATAGCTTAACCTAAGAGAAAGGAAAGGAGAAAGGAAAACAAAAGAGGGAAAAGTAAAAGATATTTTAGAAAATATTTTAAGATCGTTGTATTATTAATGGATTAATTCATTTTATAAAATTCAAAAAGTTTCTCTTTAAAGCGATTTCCTGCATCTACCCTTTTAATCTCCGGTGGGAGTGCATTCCATAAGTGAATGTGCACAAAAAATTGTCTTCCTGTACTCAGAAACTTATGCCTGGGTGGTATGAGGCTGAGGTTTCTTTGGGATTGCGCAAACCTTAATTTAATATATAATAATAATAATAATAATAATGGCGGCGCTACAGTCCGAGGTGGACCTAGGCCTAGCTTCTCAGCAACCACTCGTGTTGTGCGTGCTATTGTTCTGTCATGAGCGGAGGGGACCTACAGTTTAATGCCGACTCCGAACGGCGAGATTGAGAACTTTTTCTAGACAGTTATACTCTTTGAGCATTGTCAGTGACTCGAAAGAGGTGGAGCCGTGAAAAAATGTTTGATGTTTATTTTCGAGATTCGAACCGACGACCTCGAGCGTAGGAGTCGACGCACCTTTTTTTTTTTTTTTTTTTTTTAAACGTATTTTTTTATTTTATTTAAACAAAATTTCTTACATGCTAGATATAAAAATACTTAAAACTAGCTTATATAAACTAAACATATGTTTTACTTATCTAACTTACTGACCCTATGCGGGTGCTCTAAGCTAACCTAATCTTAGTATAGTTTGCCTTTCGGCGCAAGGGTTTTTGTTTTTTTTCTTTTTTATTATTTAAAAAAAAAATAAAAATAAAAACTTATAACTAGGCCAAGAAAATTTAAAAAACTTGGCATAAGCAATTAATTTTTTTTTTTCTTAAAACTACTTAACCTAACTTAAAATAACTTATCCTAACATACAAACTACCTTAAAAAACTATCTTGACTATGTCCGTAACAACATACGGACGCGTGCACCAGGGCGTAAGTACAATGTATGCATTTCATACATTTAATACGCCGTGGTGCACCTTTTTTTTGTGTTTTGTATGTTTTTTTTGTTTTTTTTTTGTTTTCGTATTTTTGTATTTTTTTGGGTTTTAAATTCTTTTTTTTTTTTTTTTTTTTTTGTTTTTTGTATTTTTTATTTTTTTTTTTTTTTTTTTTTTCTTAATCTACCTAATATATAATAACCTAAACTATGTGAGTTGGCCACCAAAGCTCAACCAAAAAAGTACTGCTCTACGAAGTTAGCGGCGGCGAAGGCTGATTTTGATGCAACCACCAATAAAAATGCCGTTCTTTGGCAGACTCTGTCCTGTCCCGGGCAGAAATCGCCCTGCTGAACCGAAGAAGATCCTCGTGGCTGCGAGCGACGTCCGGCTCGTATTGGAGTCGCCTGTCCACTGTTCGGCGTACGACATGGAAGATAATAGGACATCCTTCCATATCCTGGATCAGGCCTTTCTCATCCAAATAGAGGAATGCTTCGGGAGGAATAAAGCCGTTCAGGCGCACCTTCTCATTGTACATTATATTGGGGTAGTAAGCCCCAAAGATCAGACCATTGGTTGAAGTCATAGCTCGTGCAACATGCCTTCGAATCAGCTTAATAATAAAATTATCTATCCTGATCAGGTTTGCCTCGTTGTACAAGACCTCATTGGGATAGAATTTCTTGTACTCGGATTCGGGTGTGCGATACAAACGGAGGCAGGCCCGAAGACACTGCCTCTCGAACACCCTCATCTGTTCCATCTGGGAAGGACTCACGTTGAACCACACTGGACAACCGTATACCATGACTGGCCGGATGAGGGCCATGTAGCAGATTACCTTCACCCTGGTATCAAGTTGGCTGCTATAAAACAACCTTCTTGCCAAGGCAAAGGCTTTCTTGGCTTTCGTCAGACCAGCAGCTATATGTCTGTCGAAATATAGATACTGATCCAACCAAATGCCTAAGTACCTGACTACACTTTTCACTGCTAACGGCTCCCCCTGCGGGTCAACTATGCCGAACTTGCGCCAGTTTCTTTTCGTATCCCCCGAGGCCTTGGACAGCGGGGTTCTGAACAGAATAGTTTCACACTTCCGGAAGTTGATTTTCAACTTCCAGTCGTCGCAAAATCGCTGAATCTTATCGAAGTCACGCTGCAACAAGATATTTATTACTTCAACCTTAGGACCCGATCTGTACGCTATCAGATCATCGGCATACGCTATTAAGTTTGGCATTGAACCTATAAGATCGCTAGTGAATATAGCGAACAGAATCGGCGAACCAACTGCCCCCTGTTGCAACCCATTTTTTATGTGGAATATTGTGGTAGAAGTTACGTTGCCATTTTTCACAACGAACCTCCTTCCTGTGATCATATCATAGATCATATATAGCAATGGTTTACTGATACCCAGCCTGACCAACTTGAGGAAAAGGCCTTCTAACCATACGGTGTCGAACGCCTTCTCCATGTCTATCAGGCAGGCACCCGTGCATTCGGTCTTGTTATTATTCCATTGAATGTCGGATACCAATTTGGACGCGGCATGTGTGGTATCATGCCCCGCCCTGAAGCCGAATTGGTTATCCGGTATAATTTGATTTTCCTCGACCCATTCTTTCAGAGTTCTAATAACAATCTTCTCAAAGACTTTGCTTATACACGGAAGAAGACTTATCGACCGGAGATTTGTCGGGATTGAAGTATCTTTGTCCCGTTTAGGGATCGGTTGTACCACCGCCGTTTTCCAATGGGCTGGGTAATAAGCATTACTCAGCGCATTGTTAAACAGGACTGTGTATACATCCACCGCCTCGGAGGGGAGATGGCGCAGAACAATATTCGGTATACTATCGATTCCCACTGACTTCTTCTTCTTCAGTGAGTTGAAGATACCCTGGAGTTCATCTCTCGAGATAAGGATGGAGTTGTTTCCATCATCGGCGACGACATTATTTGCCAGAAAGTCGTCATTGAACCTGGTGAAACCAGGGTTCTCAGATCGCCATTGATTTATCTCATTCCGGAGATAGAAGTGGTTCAGCAAGGCTCTGTTCTCCAAGTCGTGGTTAGGACAACGGGGTTCGTTGACCGTGTACACTTCCTGGAAGACAGCACCAATTGCTTTCACCTTCTCCTGGGGATCCTCAACTACGAAGAAGTCGTTGTCGAGCACTGCCCCATCTGGATCGATGCCAACTGACGTCAGTAAGTTCGCGTTATTTGTCGTTCTGTCAAGTCGAACGGTCTGAATGTCGTTCTGATCTTTTCTCCGGAAGATTTTTTTTACTTGCGGGAACATACTCGGGTTGTTGGATATTACAGCCCGAATTTTATTGCCCCAGTGCAAGCTTACAGCTAGGCTGTACTGTTGGCGAATTAATTGTTGGAGTATTTTGATCTCCGACTTCAATGACCGTACTTCAGCGTTTTGTGGATCTGTAAAACGTCTGTACAAGAGCTTGAGTCTTGACAGCAGTCTACTCTTTTGCACGTGGAGTGCATCGATGGTAGCATTCCGATAGACGTCGCCGTCATCGGTTTGTGCTACCTTCGGAATCGTTTTGTCCATTGTACGTTTTATTATGTCGTCCATTTGTACGAGGTACCTGTCAACCTCTTCGTTCGTCAGGTTTCTGTTCGTAGGTGGATTGATCGCACTCGAACGTAGTTCCCTGGATAAGGCTCTAGAGAAGCGTGGCCAGCGTGCCTTATTATAATCATAAGGATACGACTGGACATATTCCTCCAGTTCCTCCAGCTCGTTCGGGAGCTGAGTAACCGCTGCAAGACCACAGTGATCACTGTCGTACTCAACAGTGGTTAAACAGTTCCTTGTGTGTCGTTCCACGTTCTGTAACGTAAGTCGTCTGTCTATAAGCATCACATCCAGATACGACCCGCCTCTGGGAAACGATGGTCTATCGGTTGCAAGCAAATCAAGCCTGAACTCAATACCATTCTGTTCCATCCACTCTAGGAGAGCGTTTCCCCTCTCGTTCGGAACACTGTTACCCCACTCGCCGTGCTTTGCATTCAAATCACCGGCTAGGATATAATAGTTTTCCTCCGAGTTTAAGCGAAGGCTAGTGAAGAGAGCCTCGAGTTCCGAAATGAAATTCGAGTTTCGAGCGTCCGGTGCGTAGACGGCAATCACGAACAATCGCTTCCCACCTTGGAGAGCGATGCGCGCGATACATGCCTCCAGCACACCAAACCTCCGCACCTCATTGCTATATATCACCTTGTGACTAATATTCTTTTTAATTAAAAGAGCGACCCCACCCCCTCGAGTGGATTGGGGCCGATCTCTTCTAATTATGTGGTAGTTTTTGTACCTGAGTTTGCGCGTCTGGTTTAGCTTAGTTTCGCTAGCCATCAGCACGTCAGGACTATGGGTTTGCAACAATTGAGACAGAGTTAGTTTTCGCTCGATCCTAATCAGCGAATTAACATTCACTGCTAGGATCTTAAGGGTTCTTGCTGCGCGTGAGCCCATTATATCTGCGCGTTAGGCTCGCCAAACAGCTCCGAATAGATGAAGTCTACTCGGGCCGTTTGCTGAAGGAAGCTGGTCTGTAATTGAACCATCTGTTTTTGCAAAGCGATCATCTGCGCTTGCATCGACTGGATGGTTGTCATTACATCCTTCAATGAGGGGTCTGCCTCAGGTTGCCTGGCCACAGGGACCGGGGCCACCTTCGGCACTGTCTGTTGTGTCGAACCCCTGCCTGACGCCATTTGGGCGTAGGAGATGGCAGACGTAACAGCGGTAGCTGCAGCGCGGGCCATTGGCCTGGCTTGTACCTTTTTGTCCTCCCTTTTGGCCTTTATTTTATCTCTGAGCTCTTTGACTCTTGGACAGCCCCTATAAGTAGCAGGGTGTCCAGTTTGTCCACAGAGAACACAACTGAGAAGGGCCCTGTCTTCGACCTTATCCGTCCCTAAAGGACATTCCCCTTTATTGTGGGTGACCGTGCATCTGGCGCAGCGGAACTCCATGTTGCAGTTCGCCGCGGCATGCCCAAGCATCCTGCACTTCGCACATTGTAAAATGTGGTCTGTTTTGTTTAATTTTTCCCACTTTACAGCGAGAGAGCCTACAGACCGTATTTTCTTTAGGCTCTCAATTTTGCTGCCGTGGGTGACCTGGACCAGGAAGAAGGGAAGTTTAATGTCCTTCTTCCTCGCTGCCGCAGTGTTAAAGGGCTTAACCCCAACGAAACGGACCTCGTCGCTCTCGACTTGGCGCAGCTCTTCGAGGATCTCATTCGGATCAGCCGAAGGATTTATGCCCTTAAGGAGCATCGTCTGCACTTTTTCCCCTTTAGGGGTGTAAGTGTAAAAATCAGCGTTCGACGCCGCTAACTTCTCTTTTAATATTTTGTAATCAGCCATTGACGAGCAATGGACCGAATGCCTTAGGGGCGCTTTATACCTTATTGTAAATGAAGCTTTGGTGGCCAACTTACACAGTGTGGTTAGATCCTTAGTCTCCAGTCCGAAGACGTTAATTGGCGGACATCGCTCTCGCTGTTGTTGTTGTGTCTGCTGCTGCTGTCGTTGTTGTGTCTGCTGCTGTCGTTGTTGTTGTTGCTGCTGCTGCTGCTGCTTCTTCTGCTGCTGTTGTTGTTCTTGTGTTTGCTGCTGCTGTTGTTGTTGTGTGTGCTGCTGCTGTTGCTGCTGCTGCTGTTGCTGCTGCTGTTGTTGTTGCTGCTTCTGCTGCTGTTGTTGTTTTTGCAGCCGTTGAGCTGCCGAGGAAGTGGATGGCAGCTCATCTTTCCGCTGTCTTTTTGGGAGCGATTTGGTTTCGCTCAGCGGCTGCTTTGGTTGTTGTTGTTGCTTCTGTTGCTGTTGCGTCTGCTGCTGTTGGAGCTTTTCCTGCTGCTGTTGCAGCCGCTCTTCCATCAGCCTCTTCTCCGCAGCTTTCTGAGCTGCCTTCCTCGCCGTGGCTTTCTCGTGGAGGAACTTTATATGGGCGTCGAGCTTCGCCCTTTGTTCCTCCATCTCCTCGATCTCCTCAGCCTCGTCGTCGGACTCGGAGGAAGCCAAAATTTGGAAGGAGTTGTTGCTCCCTCCATACGAAAAACGACCTTCGTTGCCCTCCGATTCATACTGGAGGGCACTCAGGTCTTCTTCTGCCATTTTCGCCGCCGATCTCGTGGCTACTCCTGGCACTGCTGATGTTGTTGTTGTTGTCGTTGTTGTTGTTGTTGTCCCTGCTGTTGATCGGATGGGAACTGCTGCTTCGTCCTCTGACGTAGCCATTGTGGTTCGCCGTTTAACCATATTAGGTTTCGGATGAATTTTCCTCCTCCTTTTTATTTGGCTGACGTCACTCTTCTGGTGGCCTGATGTGCCGGCTACCGGTCCGCCCACATCATCCGATTTCTTAGGAGGCCGTTCATTCGGCTCCATCCTCACACTCACACTCACTTTCTTCTTAGTATGTTTTTTTATACTTTAATTAATGAAAAAAATAATTTTTGTCAAATTCTGGGTATCGAACCCGCGCACTGGGGGATCACAAGCAGTGAATCTATCACCCAGGCCAATGTCTGCTTATAAAAGTCACTGTCTTTTTACTCACTTGACTCACTACACTGTGTTTTTATTGTTTAAGTAAAGCCGAAACACGTCTTAATACCGCGGAGGTCTGTGAACGACTGAGTCGACGCACCTACCCACTACGCCACGGCGCCCTTAATTTAGAATACAAATATTCTGGTGCTTTGCTATATATAATTTTATGCAGAGCAATGACTGTAACGATAAGGACAACGAAGAAATCGGTTAAGACTGCAACCAGTAATTCTCTTTGCAAAATCTAAGACATACCGATCTAAATTATAGATATAACGTGCACAGTTTTTAAAAGCCACGTTCAATTTGTGTGAACATTCAAAGTCAAGGTTAGAGAATATTTAGCAGCCGTACAGAATAAGAGGGAGGATAAATGACTTAATGAGTTTTTCTTTAACATGAATAGGTAAATAATGTTTGGTTGGGCTTAACCCTCGTAAGACGCAATAAATTTTGCGAACAATTTGATTAATCTGATCATTCCAGCTGAGGAATTGGTTAAAGACAATTCTCAGATTTTTTATTTTGGTGACGTATTCAATGGTACTGTTATTAATTTGTAGTAATCCGGCTGTTGTATTTAGATTTCTTGTACTTACTCGGAGAGCTTTAGTTTTAGAGGGATTCAGAGATAAGTGAGTCTTTTGTGACCACACAAATAACGCGTTTAGATCAGATCACTAAGTGCACTTGGCTCTGTTGGAATTTTAAATGTTTTGTAGAGCTGTACGTCATCAGCGTAGATGTGATGCTGACATTTGTTTATAAAATGTCATTTATAAATAACATAAATAAGAGTGGACCTAGGACAGATCCTTGAGGTACGCCTGTGAACAGGGGTAAACTCGAGGAACTTTTATTCGCATGGAAAACAATTTGTGTTCTTTCACGCAGATATGATGATAGGAGTCTACACACAGATTCATCAAAACCGAATTGAGTTCTTAGCTTATGCAGCAAAATGGAATGGTTGACGGAATCAAATGCTTTTGAGAAATCCAAAAAAACTATTATCGATGCCATATCATTATCGAATCCGGAGCGTATATCGTCAGATACTTTTAAAAGTGCCTTTTATGTTTATTTAGTTATGTTTACTGCGAAAACCTGACTGCAACTTCGTCACAAACTTATGTTTCTCCAGATACGATTTCATCTGGTTGCACGCTATTTTTTCGAACACTTTGCTAAGAAATGGAAGGATCGCAATCGGTCTAAATTAGGATTTATTGGCTTTGGGGAGAGGAATAATCTTTGCCACTTTCCACCTAAGAGGGAAAACACCCGTTGTAATAATAGTATTAAATGTGTATGTAATGTGCTTACATACGACAGGCAATATAATCTTCATAAAATTAGGATGTACTTCACCAAATCCTACTGCCTTTGACTTGATAGACAAGATTGCTTGGCCTACGCATATGAAATCAACACATTGTAATGAAAAAGACGTTACAGGGTTTGGTGTGTTCAAATGGAAAAAGTTGAAATCTAATTTTTTCCGTTCTTGGCGATGCGAACTCAACAAACTTCCTATTTAGCTCGTCCAGGTCTACATCGTCTGCAACTCTAGGTTTTACTGAGCCGACTCCAACTTCTTTTATTGCCTTCCAAAATTCTGTGCTGGATTTATTTGCCCTGAATCTACTTCGTTAGTAAATTTTTTTATTGTTGCGAATAAGCGATGTTACGTTATTTCGTGCGGTTTTATGTTGATTAAAAATGGATGCGCACTTGTATCTTCTCCACCTATGGTAAAGAAGATCGCGAGTTGCAATCATGTTTGTAACTTGTTCATTAAACCAAGGAACATCATACCTCTTTACAATTTTGGTTTTTAGTGGCACATGCTTGTTCATCAGATGATGTAAATGATTTTCTAACACTGACACTTAAGTATTAACATCAGCCGTTGAATAAATCGGTGACCAATCTAGTGTATTGCAGTCAGTAAACAGTGCTGAAATATTTGTCGATGGAAAGTGACGAAACTGAATGCTTCTTTTTATATTTTTTGAAGAAGTAATATTAAGGGTTGCAACAAATAAGTCATGGTGAGAAAAACCTGGAACAGCAATCTGGTCATAATGGCATATGAGTTCCTTTTGTTACACTTAGCAAACATCGATTAGGGATGGCTGTTTTGTTGTGGAAGAAATGGGTAGGACTGGTCGAATTAGCGAAAACCAATCCAAAAGACCTTACCATTTCAACAAAAATTCTATTTTGGTTTTCCAAGATATTCAAGTTAAGGTTCCCGCACAAAACTACTTCAGAATAAAGATATCCCAACCGTCTAATACGTCTCTTACACAAGATGAACTAGCTACACTCGGTGCCATGAACATGGAACCCACTAAAAATGTCGTGTGATTAATCGTTATTTCAACAAAAACACATTCAAAAGTATCCGATTCGGATGTTAGCTTCACCAATTTGCAGTTAATGCCATTCTTGACATACATGGCAACACCTCCACTATCCCTACTTAACCGATCGCCACGAAATATCCTGTACCCAGGCAGCTTAAAAAGTTCCGACTTCATGTCCGGCTTCGCCCATGTTTCAGATATGCAAATTATGTCGAGAAATTGGTCTTGAAATAAGTTCCTCATCTCATCTATTTTATTAACAAAGCTTTGCGCATTAAAATGACAGATATGTAAACCATTTTTGAAATTAGTAATAATATTAAGGAGAGTTTTTGTGCTGAGCAATTGACTAGTACTTCCCCGGCTTCCAATATTTAACATATTATTGGAATAGAAAACTGTTCTGTTAAATGGGACAATGCAAGAAACATACTATAAAGAAAAAATAAAAAGGAAATATTGTAGTGGGACAATAATTGAAATAAATAACATAAATTACATTTGATACATATCTTACAACGAAAATAAAAAGAGTACAGAAAGAACACTAAGAGAAGAAAATACAAGTGAAAGAGAGAGATAGGAGATAGATAAGAGAGAAGAAAGTTGGAAGAGAGAAAATCAAAGAAGGAAAAGTGAGAGGGTTGTACAAGTATTTTTATATGTGACATGTTGCTCTTGTTCATGTTTGCTAAATTACTCGCCCAAAGTCTTCTTTGCTGGATATGAGAAAAGATTCGCCACTCAGCTTTCGCACGTACACTTGTCCATTGTGAGTGCGGACGGAAGAGATTTTCTTTTCGGCCTTCAGCTTCAACGCATTACGTTGCAATAAATAATTACTCTTTGTCAGACTCTCATGGCTGAAACACAATAGTGCGTTGCGCTAGTCGACTTCACGTTACGGAGGGTGTGCGTTGACGCACTGCGTTAATAAGCTCCTCCCTCCCTCTCTCAAATACCAAATAAAAAATACTCCGTCAGCTGTTTTCATTTCTGAAATGTCAAATCAAAAAATATTCTGGTCAAACAATTCAACGTTAAAGAAATTGATTGCGGAAAATGAATGCCAAGAAAAATTAAAAAAAATAAAAAAGTGATTCTTGTTGCTAATTTGGCATATTCATTCAAATTAGTTTTGTCGTTGAAATAATTTTAGTCAGCTGTTTTCATTTCTCAAATGTCAGTTGCCACAAAATGTTCTCAATTTGAGAAAAAACTCTCAATTTGGGAAGCATTTCTCAATTTCGCTCTCACAGCGCATCCCTCTGTCAAAAAAATATCCAACATGTTGAATAATGACGTGCGTTGGGATTACGTTATACGTTTTATTACGATCCTCTCATCTCTCTCATTTTTCATTTACGTAGCTTGCTGCAGTATTGTGTGCATGGCCATTGAATCGTGTGCGTTGAAAGACAGCGCTGACGCTGACGCACTATTGTGTTTCAGCCATCATTGACAAAAATTCTGCTATCTGATGGTATTCCAACATCAAGGAGAGAGAGACCTTTTTTGGTTTGTTTATACTTATTGAAGCAGTGTCGCAGCACATTATTCTTGTCATGGGAATCGACGGATTTTAGAATTATTGTGCCGTCATACGATGATCGCTTACCAGTGTTGCTCGGCTTAGTCCGAAATATTTTCTTCATAGGGGGAGGTGGTAAGCTAATCGAAGAACACAATTTCTTGAAAATTTCTTCAAGGTCTTCGTCATTAGTAGCCGGCACTCCAACTAGTACAGCATCAGAGCTGAATTGAGATCTCTCCAGAGAGTCAACACGGCCTTGCAGTTCATTGCACTGACTTTGTAGCTCAGTGACCTTATGAACTAAATCGGACTCAATCTCATTTATTTTGCTGAGTACTCGTTCCTTCATAGCCGTTAAATGAGACAGTTTGATGATGATTTCCTCGGTGAAGACGGATAATCGTTTGTCGATGCGGGACCACAATTCAGCCGCATCGATGTTATTCCCTCTCGATGGAGTAGCACTCAATTGTGCGTTTTGAGACGTTTTAGTTCTGGTACCGGACGACATTATCACTCAAGTTGCTCGTACTTTTAAAAAAAATTGATTTTAATAATGAAAGTAATTTATTTCTGCAATAGGCTTGGTGATGTAGCATAGATATCTTGTAGTGCACGACTTTAACAACAACTGCGAATTTTAGGGAGACTATATTTCGTATAATTATTAAAGAGACTCGGAGCTAAAATGTGCACTACTACTCGAAACAAAACATACTCAAACATGGCGGAATGATCTGCAATGTCAGGTATTCGTGTAGGCTCATTCACAAGCTGGGTCAGATTATTTACCTCAGCGAAGATCTCAACATACCGTCCTTCGGGTGTTGTCTGGCCTCAATGTCGAAGCCAAGTAGAATTGTGTACTTTGAAATCGCCCGCAATGGCAATTTCAGTGTGAGGGTATAGGGATACAATTCTTGTTGTGGAATCGGATAGCATATCAAACTCATTGAAAGTTGAATTGCTATCCAGGTTTGGACTTCTATAAATGAAACAGTAGTGGATTAAATGCTTACGGGCATGGATTTTTAACCACAGAAAATTAAATTCCGGATTGGAACAGAGGCCGTTTTGTGGTTACATCACTACGTATGTATAGGGCGAGACAGCGGTGAGAGAAGAAAAGAGGCACCAAGATATATCCAGCAGGATCAAATCCGATAAATCCGTATTCTCACCTACTTGTGTTTCACTCAGTGCTAAGACAGCTGGTTTATATCGATATAGGTGGACGTACACAGCGTAATAGTAGTATAGTGGTGATTATTGTAAGCGAAAACTGTAGTGTGTTTTTTAAATAACCTAATTGAGAATAAACAGCTACAGTGAATTGTGATCCAGTGATCGAACTCTTAATTATTAAGATTACGTTTATTTTTCAATAACGTTACAATATGTAATATTACTGAACAAAGCCAAAATAATAAATCGATTGTCGCCATATGTTTTTTCCGCGTTGATATTGATTCATTGCAATCACAGACAAAAGTGAAAAAATAGGTCTGGAGTCGAGAAGTGTCCACACACAATAATAAACCGTACGACTAAGGGGAAAAAGTTTAACTAGTATACAATACGATAGATGTGAATGACTTAGAGCGTTCACATTGTACGATATAGAACAAATTTGGTCTATCAAGAAAAATGCTACTCCGAACGGCGAGATTGAGAAGCTTTTTTTTAGACAGTTATACTCTTTGAGTATTGTCAGTGACTCGAAAGAGGTGGAGCCGCGAACCATTTTTTTTTTGTTTGTTTCTTTGAATTGTTTGTTTCTGAACTTGTATTCGAACCTAGACACGGCCACGGCGCCCACTTCATGAGAAATAAGAATTTAAAAGAGGGCATTACTCAATTCTCTGTAGAACATTACTAGGTGAAGACATGGTGCAATTGAACCGATTCGCGTGTTCCACACACAGAAAATCTTGCCTGCCCAGTCGGATTTCCCAGTCGTTATTTGTAGGTATCATCAATGCGTCGAGGTGTTTAATTTCATATTTCACAATATTAAAAAAAAGCAAAAAATAATGTTTAGGTTGAAGCATGTGAAACAATTGGAACTAGTTCAGAAAACTAACATTATTCCAAGAAAGATATTGTAGAAGCTAGGCCAAAGTTCACCTCGACCTGTAGCGCCACAATATCCACATCTCATATAAATATATGTAAAGAGGAAATGTTTCAAATTATTTTTCTTACCAAAATCAAACCAAACAATTATATTTTTTGATGTATATTTTGCGTAACAAATACAAACATATTTCCACATGCCAATACAATATTTTTAAGGTTTAATTTTGGGAAAGTGAATTTTCCTAGAATCATCCTAGTTATCAGTAACTAAAATCTAGCAAAATAAAGAAATATATATCTGTCTATTTATGTATCGTTTAAACACAACTTTTAAAAAATTAATCTGCCGTAAGGAATTTGGACTTTCGTTAAGAGTTGTCATAAAAATATTTATGGATCTTTATAAGCAAATATTCTGCAAATATAAAAGGTTGCTGTGCCCTGCCCTGGAATATATAACATTTTATGGTTTTACTGGATGTGACAAACTGTGAAGAGTAGAAAATCATATATTTATTGTACAAAAATGTGGTAGTCTATCATAGGATGGAACCCGTGCCAGAAATTATAGGATAGAATTGTGTTTTATTTAGGAAAAGAATTCGAATAAATATGTCACGTTTAATTTCTGTAACAGCTCGGTGTATTCCAAGACCAGTACTTAAATGCGGGTTCCAGAATTTTAAAAAAGCCGGAGTAAGTATTAGTATCTTAGAAATGTTTTTCAACTTAGATGATTATGTAACATGGAAAATTAAGTAGACAAAAAGTAAATCTGTTATAACTAATAACCTTAATTTTACTTGCTTCCTGCGATTTTAAATATATTTGGTAATATATGATAACGTTGTAGGTTAATAGCAGACGTTATGCATTATACTCATCCAGATTGCCCAATCATGAGAAACCCTTTGGAATTGTTCTGGACTCCTACCAGCGGTTAGTTAGAGTATTAAATGTATGTGAGTAAAAATATCTTCTTAAAAATTCCAAAAACAAATTTGTAGGAGTATGGCTGCCATTTTTTTGGAATCAAGGAATAAAATTCATGTAAGTGTTTCGCTTTTCCAAACTGAAGTGGTAAAAACTCCTGCGTTTGCTGATTCTGTTTCTGAAGGAGATGTCAAGTAAGGAACTACAACATAGGTTAAATATGTGGAGTATAAACGTGTTCTAACATTTAGGTTTACTGCTAAAGTTGGAGATTATGTTCAGGTGGATCAAGTAGTAATGGAAATTGAAACTGATAAAACGACAGTAGGTGTACCAGCGCCATTTGGCGGTATAATTGAAGAAATTCTCGTTAAAGATGGCCAAACAGTGAAAGCTGGTCAAGAGCTATTTAAACTAAAGAAAGCTGAGGGTGGAGCACCAGCGGCAGCCTCAAAAAAAGCCGAAACTGCTGCTAGTCCACCTAAAACTGCTGCAACTGCACCAACACCAACTACACCGCCACCACCACCACCATCTACACCACCACCACCATCATCGCCCCCAAAACCTACACCATCTCAGGCTCCCAAAGCTGCCCCCTCACCTCCGCCACCACAACCAAAATTATCAGCTCAGGCTGGACAAATACCGGTCGCTGCTATTCGCCATGCGCAAGGCATTTCACAGCCAACCGTGAAGGTTCTAGTTCAATGCAGGATTGTCGAATATATATACAAGGTTTTATTATTCTAGGTACCTCCAGTTGATTATACAAAAGCAATAACTGGAACGAGAACTGAGCAACGTGTAAAAATGAATCGAATGCGTTTAAAAATTGCCCAAAGACTAAAAGACGCTCAAAATATCAATGCTATGTTAACTACATTTAATGAAATTGACATGAGGTTTGGAATATAACTACATTGACCTATTGATTTATATAAGTGCAAATAATACTTGATATCATCCACAGTTCTGCGATGGCCTTCCGAAAAGCCAATCAGGATGCATTCCAGAAGAAGTTTGGAATTAAGCTTGGTTTTATGTCTATCTTTACTAAAGCTGCGGCATATGCACTTCAAGATCAACCTGTCATTAATGCAGTAATTGATGAGAATGTAAGCAGTTTTATGTTCTTACTCATAAACTAGAATTTATATTTATGTATATATTTTATTCATAAACTAGAACGATTTATTTTTTTTTGGGAAAAAATTATAATTTTCTAGATGCAATATCCTCTTCAATAATTATTATCTTTATTTATATTATCTACTTATTTCACTTAGATTTTATTTGGAGTAGAAAAAGTAATCTAAAAATCGCAGAATGGTGGCTTAATACTTTAAAAACATGTATAATAATAATAATAATGGCGGCGCTACAGTCCGAGGTGGACCTGGGCCTAGCTTCTCAGCAACCACTCGTGTTGTGCGTGCTATTATTCTCTCACGAGTGGAGGGGACCTACAGTTTAATGCCGACTCCGAACGGCGAGATTGAGAAGCATTTTTCTAGACAGTGATACTCTTTGAGCATTGTCAGTGACTCGAAAGAGGTGGAGCCGTGAAAAAATGTTTGATGTTTCTTTCGAGATTCGAACCGACGACCTCGAGCGTAGGAGTTGACGCACCTACCCACTACGCCACGGCGCCCACATGTATATCAATTATTATTTTTAAAATTTACTAGCGTATTATTTAAAATAATTATTAATTAATTTAAAAAAGTTAGCTGCTTAGGCTTTTGGCCTTATGATGAACAGTAGTGTCTTAAATATCTATATTTAGTTTTTAGATTAAGCTATATATCGTACAAATGTTTTTGTGAATGTGTGAATTTGTGTGTGGTGTCTACATATTGGAGCTCTCAATACATGGTATGCGTCATAGTGTGCCTGACATACTGGACTAGGTAGTCTTTTGAGTAGATAAAGTGGGATGTAGTGAAAGAATGAACTATACAAATTATGATATCCCTACCATATAATACACTGTGTTTTAGCAAAAGCAGTGTTTTATTTATCTCTATTATTTCGGTTTAAAAGCAATTGTAATATCTAGGGATTTTCCTGAAAATGTGTAATTGAACTTGAGTTTACTCACAGTCGCACTCCCGATGCAATTTTAAAAGACTGTCCAGTGGCCGAGAACTGATCAATTCGTCTTTTCTGAAAGAAATGCCGGTGGAAAACCTTCCTTGAATTGGAGCCGAGGGAAAGTTTAGTATGTGCTCTCTATATTATAATAGAGTCGTGGAGGGCTTTTACTATATACCCTTTTAAATAGTTTAAGTTTTCAGGTGAGTTTTTTTTGTCCAGTATTAGACCCAAAATCTTCAAACTGTCTTGTGCTAGTGCTTGCGCAAGTACTGTACCGCAAATTGATAGGATGTCGCAGGGATAGAATTTATACAGTAAGAATACACCTTTTATATAGCAAAACCATTCCGAGTTATCGTGGGTGTATTTCGTCTTGTTAAATAGCTTTCAAAATCCCACTATGGAGGTTTAAGTTTGTTCCTGGATGATGAGGGAGGACTACGAGAGTTATCTATTTGGCACTCTTCGGAGACCGACTAATGAAAGACACAATTTTTTTTCTTAAGAAAAACTCCTAGGAGGATTTTATTTGACAAGAGTTCAAGTAGTACTCTACTGTGTCAATGAATGGTAGGTAGGGAGAAGTGTCGCCGTTCGAACAAATTCCTGGTTATATTTTCTTTACACCGTATTTCTGTTTGATCAGCTCGAAACCTTGCAGGTCAACTTTTTTATTATTTTTTGAGATGGTGTTCGGAAAACATACGCTGTGAGTGTTGACGGTAGCGTTTTTATTTTCGGGGTGAATATTCGATGCTGGGGTGGAATCGGCTAATGCGATAGTTGATTGTTGATTGTCACATTGGAGTTTCTTGCTCTGCGTAATGCGATTGTCAATTTAAGAATCGCAAATTTGCGATCGTTTTCATGTGACAGCTAAATTGGTGTCGTTTTCATATATTTTTGTTAAGTGTTATTTATGGACAATTTTCGATTGTTTTGATCATATAATCTTACTGCAGTTGTTTTTATTAAATGATACAATTGAAAATGAAATACATGTATGTATGTAGGTGAAATATGCATATGTAAGGTATATGGAAGTACATGCAAATAGTCTTTTTATTTAATCCTTGAAGGACATTATTTAATGAAGGAATAATAGCATAAATGCAATGATATGCATGTACATACATGTATATATGTATACAACTGCTACTCAATTTGAGTTATGGACGAAAATACAAATGGGAGTGAATTTGAAGTACGGTGTATTAATTACATATAGAGTGGCATCAGAAAAATAAGAGGATTTTTTTAAACATAACTATATAAACCGCAAACTCATTACAGGCTCTTGACAGAATAAGTTACATTTATGTTTCTCACATATTCTACACACAATATTGATGGGAGCGTATTTATTTACGCACGCTTTTCCTACTTCATCAATCACCGATAAAGAAAAACTCTTTTGAAGTTTTTTTTTTTAAGAAAATTCAGTTTCAGTGCCGAGCCACAACAATAGCAATTAGCAATAAAACAATTCACCAATTAGACAACAAACAAATTTATAAACTATTTAAAATACAAATAATAATGATTAAGCATGTCATGACATTCAAAAAAGAGGAAGTGATGCCAAGCTGTCATATATTTTTTGCGATCAAATTACTCAGACGTTAATATATTTGATAGTCACATTTGATTTTCAAAAGTGCTACAATCAACTATCGCTTTAGCCGATTCCACACCTGATGTAACTCTTCACTCCCTAGTTTTGATATTCTGTTGAATCTTGTTAATAATTCTTACTTTAGTTGCTCTTTGCTTTTGACATTTAGCTAACAATTATTATTACTATAATTATAATAAGAATAAAAGGGCTTCCCATAATATAATTAGTTAATTTATGATACTTTAATTCTTTAATGCTTTCTTATCTCATTACAATTTCTTCGAAGGATAGTTTATTTTCGGTATGAAGCGAATGTTATATATTAAAAGACTTTTCAGTTCAACCTTTGAAATAACAAATTGTTGCTTATATTCGTAATCATTATAAGAAAAACAACAATAATTGGATTTTATAAAATGGTTTCCATTTAACAAACATTTTCTTTCGTCACAAGTAAAGTTCGACCGAAGTTCAGTTTTCGGTCGAAGCCGAAACCAAATATGATGGTATTACGTACTAAGCGATCTACCAAGTGACAACGATTTGGAACTTATTTTGCAAGTTGCTTGCGCATATTTTTACTGAAATAGCCCTAAAGTGGGTTTTTAGCTGTTTTTTATGTTCTTTGTACCTGAAACAGTACAAATAAATTGCATGCTTTTATACAGACCACTTAATAGTTTACCAACTTGCTAAAGCTAAATCTGCTGATTTTAAACAATCGCACTTTTAAAATACAAAATATCCGACAATTACAAAACAAAAAACATGTCATCTGTACACGCAATAAAACTGCTCAGCAATCCCAATTGAGTAGTAACCCAGCTAATACAAGTACATACCAATGTCAGAATTCATGTCCATGTCATACTGTTCTTTTCATTGTATGTTAATATTAAAAGTTCTTGAAACGTTCCTCTTTTTTTTTGTCTGTTTTTATAAAAGTATTTACTCTTTTTAACACAAATGTTAACACAATGTTAAACTCAAACGAATGGGAGAGTTGCACCAATCAATGGGGAGGTTCCATGGATAAACCAAAGATACTTCTAAATATTTTGTCTAATGTTAATAAAGGGTTTGAAATGCCATATTAATTCACACAGCATTAGACACAAAATAGATGAAATTCACTAATTTTATGGGGATGATTGTATAGATTTTTCCGCTTTTGACTGGAATATCTTAAATACTACGCCGTTCATCTGCAAGTACATTGCACACATAAACAACACCATAATTACTACTAGTGTATTTCCCAATGATTGGAACAACGGAACAATTTTACCAGTCCCTAAATCATCGTCAAGTGCAACAGAATTCAGGCCTTTTCTGTTACAAGTTTTCCTTTTCTGAGAAAAGGTTGCTTTCTCTTTGAAAGCAAACAAGCAAGTGAAGGAATTTTTTGAGATCAGAAACTCATAACTTTCTTCTAGTCCGGTTTTAGGTACCGTGCCACCCTTCGACGCGTGCACATGCATTTTTTCCGTGCCCTACGCGCTCGCAAAATTATATAATAATTCTGCGGACAATTCCACCTCAAAACGCGAGTGCAAAGTGCAACAGAAAAAAAATCAAAAAAATTAAAGTGTAGTGAAGTGATTCGGATCGAGTGCGCCAGGTCCGCCAGTAGGGTTGACGTGAGCAACGTTCGTGGTCTAAGAGCGGATCTCTGTGTGTACGTTCACCTTTGTAAATATAAGTTAGTTGTCTTGGCACTGAGTGAAACACATGTAGGTGAGATTACGGATTTATCGGATTTGAACCTGCCTGGATATAACTTGGTGCCTCTTTTTTTCTCTCACCCAGGTCTCGCCACTACATCTCGTAGCATACCAAGTTCCACAATACGGCCACTGTTCTAATCCGAAACTTAATTTTCAGTGGTTAAATGGCCACGGCTGTAAGCATTTAATCCACTACTATTTTAGTTATAGAAGCTCAAAGCTGGGTAGCAATTCAACTTTCAATGAGTTCAACAGGTCCAGTGGTGATTTGATGGTATATCTCATCGAAAGGTGAAAGCAGTCTTTACATAATTTAGGCGAAAGCAAGATCGTTGCGCTTGATATTTCAAAGGCATTTAACAGAGTTTGGGATCAAGCTTTTTTGTCGAAAATGCGTGCTTATGGTATCGATGAGTCTCTTTTTCTATGATTAGAAATTACCTTTCGAACCGTTCAATTCAAGTTGCTTTGAATGGGTTAAAGTCTGATTTTCAACAAATAAATGCTGATGTTCCCTAAGGCTCTGTTTTATGTCCGACTCTCTTCCTCATTTTTATAAATGATCTCCTGTCTGCTACATCTAATCCAATCCTGATGACAGTACTCTCAGCTCAATCCTGATGACAGTACTCGGCAGCTTATGTTAAACATATTGACTTCCGACCTTGACAGCATAATCAATTGATGCAATAATAATAGAGTGGAATTCAATGCTTCCAAAACTCAATGCTGTCTACTGTCACTAAAGCGAACCCTTAATAATCAGCCATTATCCATGAATGGCACTTGTGTCGATTAAACCGAAAGACTTTCCATCTTTGGTATGTGTTTTAATACAACTCTTAATTGGAATGACCACATATTCGAGGTCGTCAAAAACGCTGCAAAATGTCTAGGTTTCTTTAATCGATGCAAGAAATATTTCACCTCTTCTGATTTGGCTCCAATTTGCAAGGCCTACATCCGCCCAAACTTGAGTATAATGCTCATATCTGGTTTGGTGCTCAGAGGACCTCTCTGCACCTGCTAGAAAGAATACAGCAGCGAGCGATAAACCTTATAGGAGACAGTAATATCTCGAAGACAATAGACTCGCTCCAATACTGCCGTGATGTGCCAACCTTGTCTCTGTTTTATCGCTATTTTTATAAACGATGCTCAAGTGAGCCAGCCAATCCCTTTTTTGAATTCACCCGCAATACTCTTCTCGCCAGGAATGTTCATCAAGCTTGCTTTCGGACGTACAGTTAAGATTAGAGACTCGTTTTTTAGCAGCACTACACGAATATGGAATGCTCTTCCCAGCCCGATATTTCCTATTCAATACAATCCACAGTCATTTAAGGCCAATGTTCACGGGTACCACCTCTCTCTATCTTCCTCTATACCTTCGGCCCGTGCTGTATCTTGATTCCGGACATTTAAGGGTACTCGTAACCTATTTTGCGCGCGAAAATTGTAAAAAAATCTACCTTACAATATTATTATAACCTTTTAGGTTAGGCTAGCTTAAGGTGGCTGGAGTATGCACTTAGACCAGTGTTGATCCATTTTTTTTTAAGAATTTTTTTAATTTTTAAAGTACGTTTTAGAACACTAGTTTCCCGTAGCTCCTTCAGATGCAGAATATCCTTTACTTGAATAGCGTTCTCTTCATCCTACTGAATGTATGAGTAAAATGATTGCACAGCAATTGACGCTTGTATTTTAGGACGTGGAGTAAGTTCAGCATCGATTTCATCTGTACTTTCGTTTTTTGGGCTTCGTAATCCATTTCTTGGCCAACTGAAGTTTCTTTGATCCATTCATTAAGGACTTCATTTGTAAAGGAGTTATTTGGTGCAAGTTCTTGGAGCATTGATGTAAGGGTTGCGCGATCGTTATCAATGTCTCTTTTCATATTGTTTATTTACTCTATCTGTTTATTTACTCACTAGTATCATAGAGAGTTGCAGTTATTAAGGTATTTTTTTTTACTAGTTGCACTTATTAAGGTCATAATGCTAATGCGTGTATCAAGGGTTGCGATTACCGAATTCGTACTGTATTAGATTCATGGTTGAGGATGTCTTCGAAAGTAATCTTGTTTTATAGGGTGTCATTCAATTAAGGAATGACAAAAGAGTCATATTCGATAAGTTTGTTGGAAAATTTTAGGTTATCTATTAAAAGGCTGCAGTTACTATAAGAGAATAAATAATTTTCGTAAAAAAGAAAATTTCTTATCTATTTCAATTATTTTTATTCGGATTTAAAATGTAGTTCAAGTCTTTCTCTATTATGCATCGAAATAGTTTTTTGTTTGCATTGAGTATATCGACAGGTAATTTGGCGGCGAAGGGGATCTTTTGCCTTTTTGAACGCAGCAGCACTAACTAACTATTAACGTAGGTTGTTAACAAAAGAAACAAAAAATCGAGAAGTGAAAACGAAAGTGTGCACGATTTCAGTGAAACTTTAGTCACAGTGGAACCAAAAAAAGAAATTATCAGAAGGTAATGATTTCCAGATATCACAAAGTAAGCCTAAATTGTATAGTCGAATACCAAAAGGAAAAATATAAATTTATACTTAGTGATCGGTAATCAGTGATTCTCAAAGTGAATAACAAAAAGACAAAAATTATAAATATAAGATCTAATTATAACAATGCCTATACCACAACAGCCATCTACATCATCAACCCCAATAATGACTCATAACGATATAATGAAAGATGCTACAAGAATCAGCATAGTCCGAGGATACGGAAGTTACGCACTTTCGTCATGGCTAAGAGAGTTCGATACGTAATTGCCCCTAGTAAACAACAACCCTGAATTGAAAATCTATGTTTTTCAAAGATGCATAGTTTTGTCTGTCCTCGAGACAAACTCAAATGGTCAAATGGTCGAATATCAAATCAGCTTTAGTAAACCACTTTGAAGTGAAAGAAACGTATCGTCAACTGTACCAGCAAGTATTACCAGCAAGAAACACACAGGTTAGATTCTACAGTCCCTGGCCATATTATTAAACGCACTATAGATTTTATGCGAAAATGCGACGGAAAGAAAGTCGGTACTTGTTTACGCTCTGTTACCAATACTTTGACATTATACATGTATAAAGCAACATATCAAATTAAAAAATGAAGGAAATAGAACCACAAAACAAATTGAATACACAAAACTTAATTTCTGCAACGTTAAAAGTTAAAAATATTGCGTATAATCTAATAATAATAGTAATAATAATGGCGGCGCTACAGTCCGAGGTGGACCTGGGCCTAGCTTCTCACCAACCACTCGTGTTGTGCGTGCTATTTTCTCACGACTGGAGGGGACCTACAATTTAATGCCGACTACGAACAGCGAGATTGAGAACCTTTTTCTAGACAGTTATACTCTTTGAGCATTGTCAGGAAATCAAAAGAGGTGGAGCCGTGAAATTTTTTTTTTTAAATTGTTTGTCTGAACTTGGATTCGAACCTAGACTGTGAAAGTCTAATGCGCATGGGTCGACGCACGAACCCACACGGCCACGGCGCCCACTCAATTTAATGGTATAATAATAGTCACCATTCAATAACTGAAGAAAAGCCACTTATCATTCAAGAAGGTAACTGCAATAACATTAAGATTTTTGACAGACTAAGTAAAAAGAAAATCCAATCAATTAGTAAACGATATTTAAATTGGGAAGCCTATGAGAAGAATAGGGTAGAAGGATGTATCAAAAATTTCAAGAATGTTAGGCATAAATATCAACCCAAATTTATAAAAAGCAAAGTTGAATATGTACACCCAACTAACCATGGCTCAAGCACATCTAACAATTGAGAAAATCAACACAAGTGTTGGATACTCAGAGGTAGAACTAGATGATGCCGAAATAGTACTCAACTACATCTCGATACATACGTTATAATTCCGAAAGAAATCTTACATATATTAAATGATTTAGAAGCAAATATAAGACTATCGGATTTACAAAGGCACCAACACTAGAATAGCAGCTAAGATTAATATGAAATAAAATCCAAACAGTGATTCCGCATTGGCATAAAGAGGGGCATATAACATTTTAGGCACAGTAGTTAAATGGCTTTTCGGAACAATGATGATGATGGACAAGAAATAGCTGAACATATAAATGTAATCGATAAAACCAATCATAAATAAATAATTAACAAACACTTAAAAATAACCTATAAGAATTAATAGAAAAAGATAGAGAAATGATTGTAAATAAATCGATTTAACGAAATGACAAGACAAATGTTGTACATTCACTATGCACTAAAGATATTAGAAGATAATATTGATCATATTCAAGGCAATATATTATTGGCTAGGATCGGCATTCATAGCAATATCTTAATGAGTGAAGAAGTTGTTGAAAATAACATTAATCTAAAGAAATTGCAAAACATTAAGCTTAGAGCATTGTTCGATAACAACGATAATATTGTATTTGCCATCACAATCTCAAACAAAATTGTATCATTTCAGAAAGTTTTATTATTAGCCATAGGCGATAATGAATACAATGAATTAATGTTTGAACCCCAAGAAATTTTAAAAATAATAGTTGCTACAATTATAATGTAGACAATGATTTGGAAAGCTTGAAGCCATGTAATAACTGTGTAATTAAGAAAAATGTAATCAAAATATTTAGCAATGCCTCAGAAACCTTAGAAAAAAGAACTGGCCTTTTTTTTTTTTTACTGAAAAATCAATATAATGTACAATTCCATAAATCTTACAACTCTCGACAACTTGTTCTGAACGGAAATTATTAAATAAATTTTAATGATTGTTCAATTAATTTTAATAATTATATTTTCCAGAATTCAAACAATGCTTAACTATTCTGAATAACATAGATGATATTAAAATATAGAAAATATAAATCTGGTATTTGACGACGTTGTAGTACGACAAATGGAAAATTCGAAATTAAAAACCAAAAACCAGACAATATACACACGGAAAAATTTCTGTTGTACTACTTATAATCACTGTAATATAAATTGTAACGTTTGCTTGTAAGCATAGAAAACTCAAGATTTAAATAAATAATACGATTCCTCAAGGGAGTCCTAATTCTAGGGGGAGCTCCGCGGTAAATAGTACAAATAACATCAGTACCGATGGCATTTGGAGGAGAAGGTTCAACCACGAACTGTATGGGCTGTACAGCGACATGAGTCTAGCCAAGCGTCTACGGATCCAACGCCTAAGATGGCTAGGCCATGTAGAGCGTATGGATAACTTAGCTCCAGCCCGAAGAGTCTTCGACTCTGAGCCTGTGGGACAACGCAACAGAGGACGTCCACGTACAAGGTGGCGCACACAAGGCGAAGGTGACCTCGGCCGCCTTGGTGTGCGAAACTGGAGACAGCTGGCGAAAGATCGTGCTTGCTGGAGAGGCATGTTGGATGAGGCGCAGGTCCACCTCGGACTGTAGCGCACTAAGAAAAAAAAGTAGAAGTTAGTCTTACCATCATCATGAAATAAAATATTTTAAAATCATTTAAAAAAGACAGTAACTTTTTATTTCATGGAATGTATATTTCACGTAGCGCTAGGTTTGATACACCACCATTCACAAGTCACTAAGATGATGTCAGGCCCTACGTGAGCCGTAGTAACCACATTTATTTATCTTTAGTCCACCAATATTTTTATTCAAAATTATTGTAGAATTTAATCGAACTTTCCCAGCGGTTACTCAGTTTTTGGTTTTTGAGTGGATAACCATCTACACTACTTGCAACCAGTAAGAGAATCAATTAATATAAATCATTTCAACTCAGCATTAGCAAAATAATAATATAATCTTTTTTGTATAAGTTTTTTTTTGCATATAGGCCATATTTCACAGTAATTTATATTTACAAGTTTCGTCTTTCTAGTTTTCTTTTTATTTAAATGTGATGAATTTGATTTAATTCACAGGAAGTAATTTATCGTGATTACATCGATATATCTGTTGCTGTTGCCACACCAAAAGGCTTAGTTGTTCCTGTGATTCGTAACGTGGAAAGCATGAATTACGCCGATATCGAAATTGCATTAGCGGTACTCGGCGAAAAAGCTAAAAAGGGTGCAATCGCTGTTGAAGATATGGCCGGTGGGACATTTACAATTAGTAATGGCGGTGTATTCGGATCACTAATAAGTACGCCAATTATAAATCCACCACAGAGTTCTATTTTGGGTATGCATGGAATTTTTGACCGGCCTGTCGCTGTAAAAGGAGAAGTATAAAGCATTTATTTTTAATGTTGAACAATTGAATTTCAATGAGTATATATTTAGGTCGTGATTCGTCCAATGATGTATATTGCAGTTACATATGACCATCGTCTTATAGACGGTCGTGAAGCTGTTATGTTTTTACGCAAAATCAAAGCAGCTGTAGAAGACCCTCGAATCATGCTTGCTGGTTTATAATGAATTAATCTGTTCATAAAAGAATTATGTCTAAATCGTGGATTGAATTTGTATTCACCGTAATAAAGATGAATTAACATGAAAAATAGAACAATGTAAATCTGAGATTGCATGTTAATTTCATAAGCTCAGTAAATGCAATACTTGTGTACAATACTTGTGCGATATAACTTGGAGCCATTTAAGATGACTAGGGTGATGACTAGGTTCACACGAGCGACGACAATAATGATGGCGTGACGGGATGAGCTTGGTGGAATGCTATCAAGTCGATCAACTCGTAGATTTTATATTTCTGAATTTTACAAATCGGTCAACCTGATTGAAGATATTGATCATTTTAATGACGGCGCTATCCGGAAGTTCAGACATTACATTCGTTGGTAAATTTTCTTGGTCGCAGGGAGCCGCGATTCCTGAAGAAATATAATAATTAAATACGCCTTTACCCATGCCAAGGTGTTAAGTTTTTTTGATATTTGCTAAAAATCCTTTTCCCCCTTTTTAAAGTTCCGTCTGTCTGTTACACTTTTTTATCTCCGACATTTATAAAGATATCTGCATGAAATTTTGGAATTAGGTATTTTAGGCACAGAAATAATTTTTCATGCAGGCAATTTTAAAAAGTGGGCCATTTCGGCTTAGATTTCGAAATAATGATAATGACGCACCACATCGACTGATGATATATCATATCGAATAATTTTTTGAAATGAAGGGAAGTTTCGGTTAACAATTTTTTGATACAAAATACAGTTTGAAAAATATGGAGCTCCGAAGCTAGTTTTAATGCACCATTTCATCCCCAAAATGTCCTGCAGCAATCTCTACACAGCAGGCATAAGCAGTGATTGGATATGATGGAATGGGATTTTCTGTGTTAAATATATTTGGATTGATGTTCGTACATGCATGTATGGATGTTTGTTTGTATTTACGTATGTTATAATAAATAGTTGATTTGGGTTGAAATTAGAAGAAAATTCAACTGAAACAGTTTGAATTCGTTGCCTGATTACCTGTTTCTACCAAAAATTATTTATGCGATGGAATCTTCGTGCATAACTCGCACTTGCCCAGTTTATTTTTCATAGAAATCGCGGCCGCAGATTGCGCTTCATGTAACGGATTAACTGAGTATATTCGTGATTGACGAGTCACTTAATATTGAAGTTCTTTTTTCATGCTATCAAATACTTCATTACCAGAAGCAAGTAAAGGCCCAACTATAATAGGCATGAGCTAATGTCAAATTTAATTAAATTAAATGAACACTAATAACAAAAACAATAAAAACATAAAAATTGACAACAACAAACCAAGAGAGGAAGAAGGTTCAAGTCGTGAACCGGTGGGGGAACAGGTTAGCAAACCTACCCCGCCCCTCCCGAACCCCAGCCCTTCATCTGGATCGGTGAGGTTAAATTCCCCCCACTCGTCCAACACGGACTCCGCAAAACCACTGCCAGACGGCTCGCCATTAGCTCTAGCACGGGATAAACCCTGCACGAGCAAACAAGCACGTGCTGCTGCTAGGCCAGCAAGGACCTTAACGGACCGAATTCGGAAAACCGCGCCTGTTAAAGGATCCAAAGCCAGCAACCTGCCCACTAAGACAGGTTCTGGCACGGCTCCAACAAAGCAGGCGAGGAAACACCATCTGTCCTCAACGGATGCTAGTACTAGCAACTTTAGGGAGCGGCGCGCAGCCACTCGTATCCTTGACAAGCTGGCGCCCTTCCCTAAAGACAGCTGGAACAGCAAACAAAAAGAGTCGTATGATTGGGCCATAAATAGATTCTCTTGCGCCAAGGGAACCTCCGTACCTCACGCGGTCAAACGCGACAGGTCTATGGAGGAGCAAACGGTGCAGGCCCCGGCCCCCAAAAGAACCAAAAACAACACCGGTACTGCCAGACAAGACAAGCAGTATAGCGATGTCCTGAAGAGCCATACCCTCGTTGGCGTGGTTGACAAGGCAGATCCAGATGGGAGCATCTCGGCGGATAAATGGAGGAAGGTAGAGGCCGAGTTGGCCCCTGCCCTTCTCTCTATCTTAAGGGAGCGACCAGGACCTGCTCCAATCTGTGAAGACGGGGGATGGTTCCAGGGGCACGTTAAACTGCTTGCCTGTGCGGACCAAAGGTCGATTGACCTCCTTATCGAGGCCATAGGGATGGCGGGCGAGGTGTGGCCAGGGGCTCGCCTGGAGGTCTTGTCGTTGGACAAGATACCTAGCAGGCCCAGGGCACGCATCCGCCTCGGACTCCGCGTCCATAATGGACCTTATCAGGTTGTGCAACCCGAAATTGAATACAAGTGACTGGAAAGTCGGCAGGCTGGAGGAGCCTAAGGGGGACACCCGTTCGGTGGTCATCATCATCAACGAGGACTCCTTGGCTCAACTTGCTGCAGACGAGTACAAGATCTACTTTGGTTTCGGCAAGGTCCCCATTAGGGTCTACAAAAAGGGCACAGAAAGGGTATCTGCCCCTAAGGCAGATATAGTCGCACCTGGCATGTCATCTGCCCCCAACACGGAGATCTCCCCCTTACCGGTAGACACTTGTCCCGCCGAAACAAGTGCTACCCCCACTGACAACGGACCACCGGACGCATCAGAAGAAGTCCTCACGACAACGCTCAATACTCTGGGCATTGACGACGATACACTTTCGTCGGACTCGGAGTTTGAGCGGTTCTTCACCGCCAACTTATATCGTCCACCCCAGGAGAAGGATGACTTTATGTCTTCCGACTCGGACGAGGCCAATGACACTGTGGTGGAGGCATCTGTAATCAGTCGCAATGCTGCGGGTGATTCAGATTAACCTTCACCACTCCAAGGCGGCCTCCGCCAACCTCCTCAGGACATTGTCCTGATCCAGGAGCCCTGGACCGCGAAAGGTCTGGTGCTGGGACTCAGGACGGCGGGCTACAAGCTGCTTTACACCAAAAATACAGGTAAACCTAGATCTTGCATTATGGTTAAAAGCTTTATTCTCACTCATTCCTCATTTCTAACCTTAGCGACCCTGATACCACGGTGGTAAGCCTGGAGCTGAGTCAGATTACGTGTTGGATGACTTCAGCATACCTCGCCTACGATAGACCCATCCCACCTACAACACTCACAAGGACAGTCGCTATGGCGGATTCCAGCAACGCTTTCCTCATTATTGGTTGTGATGCCAATGCACACCATCAATTATGGGGTAGCTCCAACGACAACGAAAGAGGTGATTCTCTGTTACACTTTATTCTTAGTAAGAATTTAGTTGTATGTAATACAGGAAATGTACCCACCTTCGTTACCAAGAATAGACAGAAGGTACTTGACATTACCCTTGTATCCAACAACTTCTCCAACTACATAAGTAATTGGAAAGTTTCTGATATCCATTCCTTTTCGGACCATAGATATCTCCAATTTGACCTTAACGGTCTTCCCCCCGAGCAACCCCCAGTTAAGAACTATAGGAATACTAACTGGCCTCTCTACAAACGTATTTTAGGTAAGTCCCTTTCAGGGGTACCTCCTTCTCCCACAGACGTCAATGAGCTGGACCGGCTAGTTAACTGGTTTACCATTGCCCTTAACAAAGCAATGGACATTGCCTGTCCTCTCAAAACAAGGAAGATCAACTCCAAGCCACACTGGTGGAATAGTGAAATTGAACATCTTCGTAAAGCCAGCAGGAGGAAGTTCAACAAAGCTAAATCCTCCGGGGATGAGCTCCACTGGGAATCCTATAAAGAATCCCTCAGATTATTCAAATCCAAAATGAAAACGGCAAAAAGGAAATCCTGGAAGCTGTTTTGCGGAAGAATAGAAAATATTTCTGAGACCTCAAGACTCAGAAAAATCCTCTCCTCGTGTCCTGCCATACCAAGCTACTACATGAAGCAGGACGGCACTTAGACTACGTCTAGTAAAGAATCACTTGAGATTCTACTTGATACTCACTTCCCCAGCTGCTCTGATGACCAACCCTCTTCAGCCTTGGGTTCTGGTTAATCCCATCAGTAGCCTCGTGAAGCTCACCACTAAGCGCAGAATAGCATGGGCTATTCGTAGCTTCAAACCGTATAAATCCCCTGGTCCGGACGGTATTATACCAGCGGAACTCCAACTGAACTTAGACCTAATTCTTCCATGGTTGGAAACTATCCTCAAAGGTTGCCTAAGCTTGTCCCATTTCCCCTTGGGATGGAGACAGGTGAAGGTTGTCTTCCTACCTAAAGCAGGTCGTAGCTTTCATGTAAACCCCAAAGATTTCAGACCTATCAGTTTATCTTCCTTCCTACTCAAAATGTTGGAAAGACTCATAGATATCCATCTTCGCTGCAATATAGACCCATCTAGATTGTCAGCCTCTCAACATGCATACACTAAAGGCAAATCAGTTGATACTGCCCTACACTCGCTTGTATGCTCCATCGAAAAATCCCTTCACCATAAGGAATTCACTATGGTAGCCTTCCTGGACATCGAGGGAGCCTTCAACAATGTCTACCCATCCTCTATCATCAGTGCACTGGTAAATCTTGGCGTGGATAAGGGACTCTGTAGATTGATTTACCAACTGCTCGTCAGTAGAGTTATCATATCGAAGCTGGGTTCTACCACAGCCACCAGACTTGCCAGCAGAGGAACACCACAAGCTGGAGTTCTATCTCCCCTGCTATGGAACATCGTAGTCAACGAACTACTTTTGTCGTTAGATAAGGCAGGGTGCAAGGTGATAGCCTATGCGGATGATATTGCTGTGGCTGTCTCGGGTAAATATCCATCAGTGCTAAGGGATCTCTTGCAGCATGCTCTCTCAAAACTTTCGGCGTGGACCAAAGTCAACGGATTGGGCATTAATGCTTCCAAAACGGAAATCGTCCTCTTCACACGTAAATATAGTATCCCCTCGATCGACCCCCTACCATTAACGGCACCAGTTGCAACTTCTCGGAGTCCGCTAAATATCTGGGGCTCATCCTGGATAAGAGACTAAACTGGAAGCCGAACATAATGGAGCGCACCCGCAAGGCGACGCTGGCTCTCTACATTTGTAAAAGAGCATTAGGGAAGAAATGGGGTCTCCAACCTCATATGATCCACTGGATCTACACAACCGTCGTTAGACCCATTCTGTTGTATGGAGTGCATGTCTGGTGGCCAATACTAGACAAAGCCATACACTACAATCTCATTAGGAAAGTTCAACGTCAAGCTTGCATTTGCATAGGAGGTGCTCTGAGAACCACACCCTCAGATGCACTGGACGTTATAATGAACCTATCCTCAATCGACACTTTCGGCAAACAACTAGCAAAGAATACGGCTATCCGTCTTACAGCCTCTCCCAGTGGACCAACAATTCATTTGGCCACTCCACTATACTAAGTTCTTCTAACTTCCCCACGAGAATTCTGGACCATACCACACCCCTTTACTTCCCTGATAGACTTTTCAAAACCCTTATTCCAGATAGAGACTTCTGGAATGATAATCCTAAACCTTTTGCAGGTTCCCAGCACTTTTTCACGGATGGGTCTAAAACTCAGGAGGGGGTGGGTAGTGGCGTTTTCTCTGATGAACTAAATATAAGTCTCTCCTTTCGCTTACCCGACTACTGTAGTGTGTTTCAGGCGGAGATTATGGCGATTAGTGAAGCGCTGTCTTGGCTCAAATGGAATGTAATATCCGCTCGTGATATTTGCATTTTCACTGACAGCCAGGCAGCCATCAGAACCCTGGAATTGGTCTCTACGAACTCTAAGACTGTAATAAATTGCCGCTCATCTTTAGACAAGATGGTCGACCAGTTCAACATTTGCCTGTGCTGGGTGCCAGGACATAGAGACATTCCAGGCAACTGCAAAGCAGATGAACTCGCCAAGCTCGCAACTTTACAGCCATTACTTCCCAAACACAGGAGCTTGGGTATGCCCCTCACAACTTGCAAATTGTTGCTCTCATTAGAGGCAACTCGTGAAATAGATAACAGATGGGCGAGTGGCACTTCGTGTCACACCTCCAGGATAATCTGGCCTAGGCTAGATTCCAAAAGATCTAAGGATTTAATATCTCTTCACAGATCGAATATAAGCTCTATCGTCGGTGTCATCACAGGACACTGCCTCATAGGAAACCATGCCATCAGACTAGGTGTCCCGGCTAATGATTTCTGTAGAAGCTGCCTAGATGAGGAGGAAGTGGAAAGCGTCCCACACCTCCTATGCTCCTGTCCGGCCCTGGCGTCTATTCGACGCCAATATCTAGGGGCCTACTTTTTTGATGACAGGTGAATCTGAAAAATTGGCCACATCTCACCTAACCTAACCTAATATCAAATTTTAACGAAATGTTTCGTCATGCTTTCATAAAACACACGCGTAGTCATAATGAACACATGCGGGCATGGCGGTTACTATGGCAACATTTTGTTCTTGCTTTTATATCCTATCAAATCAAATCAAAATAATTTGCAGTTGCGCACCTGCCATATTAGGATTTCTATGCGTTTGTGTGCCTTTTGTCAAATTCACATATGCGCGGTGTGGTTCAGAGTGCACTAGTTCTTGCTTAACGAAACATTTGTTTGTTTGTGTGCCACTTGTTGAATTCGCACATGCTTAACGAAATGTTTCGAATTGTTCGTGAGCTCCAATATATTCGCTTTTATGGGGATGCGTGTATTCTCTCACTCATTCATGTGCATTTGACATTAGCTCATGCGCACTCATGCCTATTATAGTTGGGCCTTAATACTTACGTTAACACTTAACACCCCTATCATAGGATCCGTCGTAACCTCGATCCCGTTCGGAATTCGGATATCGGTATCATAGAATTCCATCGGAACGAAGTTTCGTAACTTTGACGTACGAACATTTCGAAATTCGTAACAAAGCTATCATAGGATCCGAATGAATCGGAAATCTGACATAAAATTAAATTACCTTCCGAAGCAAAATTGTTGTCGGAACTATTGATAAAACAAGTTAAGTCTGTGAATTTGTTGCAAAAATACTATTAAAACACGGGTAAAGTACAGCAAAAATAGTTTAATATTCAATTGTATGCAAACCACAATAAAAGTTTGTATTTTCGTTTGTAGAAGAGGAAGGAATAAAAAAAAAGCACTGCAACTGGAAGAACAAAATATACAAACAATATAACTTGGATATCGAGAATCAATTGCTCGGATTCATGTTATTGTCTAAAAAAAAACACTTTTATAAAATATCTTGAAAATACTTTAAGAGTAGAATATAAACATACCAACATAGCATTTAAGCTCTAAAACCCTTTCCTATTGCAGTATAGGAAAACTCCTGCTTTGGGTTTAATTATTTTGATGTGCGTTCCATCAACACATCAAATTACTCCGCGAAATTGGTTTTTTGGAAAAAAAAAAATTAGCAATTGAAGTGACAGGAGTCTAAGTTCGAATTCGAACATAATGTTACCAACCAAAGAAATATTAAAGATCTTACGACGGATCCTATGATGCCTTTTCATTAGTATTCGGAACGGAGAAATGAATTCGGAGGTTTTCTCCGACGGATCCTATGATAGGGGTTTAAGTTAACGAAACTTAATGAAACCGAACAAAATACTATTTGTGCAGTACTATTTACGTGTATTTGGACACTACAGTAAGTTCTAAAGTCTAAGAATTAAGAATTACATCGCATCTGTTTTGATATTCTTCTCGAATGCTTTGCATAGGAGAACCTCCAATTTCAACGGGTATAATTGACATTGATAATCGTAAAACAGAAAATATTTAATCCTTGTTTGCGGTAAGTTGAAGTAAATTGTTAAGCTTTAATGGTGTCATAAATAAGGATATTATAATCTCATTGCTGATTCTAAATTGTTTTATCCCATCATATAAGACAAATTAATTACAATTAACATAAAACTGCTTAACTAACAATTTGGCCTACGATGATGAGCGTTGCCGAAACTTTAACTGCCATTGATAATTCACATACAACTCCACAATAAAGGAGTTAATTAGGCAATTCTTTCTATCTAGGATGGCATACAAATGTACATATAGGTATTTGCATATATTTTATGAGGCAGGTCAACTTAACTGGGTACAAATTAACAAATTCTGCAAATCAATCCAATATCAAAAGAATGCCTTCGCATCGGCTGGAGGGGACCGAAATGAATCACATGAATGGTATCAAATGCATGAATGCAGTAATGCTCTACGCGGCGCAAGTATGGGGGTATAAGCCATATGAGGAAGTTGAAAAACTACAACGTTTTTTCATTAAGAAAACATTCCACCTCCCTCCAAAGACTCCGAATTATATGCTCATGCTGGAAACACTATTTATTAAAACACTTAAGTTACAGGTAAACTACATACTAAGGGTTATAAACATGTCAGACAACCGTCTTCCAAAGATAATGGCCTTATACGCGATTCGGAACAAAAAAGCATGGTTCGAAGAATGGCTGGAATTAGCTCGCAGTTGTGGTGTAGAGCTGAATGCGGAAACTATGAACTGAAAGAATTCACTATACCAGCTCATAGCGCGAGTTGATGAAAAGGCCAGAATGAAGTTTGTAGAAGAAGCGACGGGATCACTGCATCGTAGTACGTATAGCCGGCTAAATCACAATCTTGAGGATAAAAACTACTTCAAAGACATCCATAGCATTCTCGAAATATCAACAATGTTTAAACTCCGTGGAGAACTCCTAAAACTCAATTATATCCCCCATAGAGAAGATCTTCCTATATTCTGTAGTATGTGCAATTTGGAAGACCGAGAAGATACCATGCATTTTCTAGGCAAGTGAAAGGGAAACAAGGAGAAGTTTCTTTGGAAAAGACTTCTTATCGGAGCAAGAAATGATATCCCTTCTCAACGAAGTTAACGTCACTAAGCTATATAGATACTGTAAAATTGCATTAAAATATAGAGAGAGTATATTAGCAGGGAACTTCTAAAAATGTTTGTAAATGTACCTAAGTAAATGTAAATAAATGCAATCCTTATTATTATTAGTTCGTTAGTCAATCTGGCAGACGGCAATGCCATGCTAACGGATTTTGTTTCATTATTATCATAATGTTATTATTATTACTTTAAATAGATCTAATCTAATATCTAATCTCTCTCTGGTATCAAACCAAATCGGCTTCTTAAAGATATTAAATAAATTCCACTCAATTTAAAATTATTTTTATTTAACATCAGTGTAAGTGAATTGCCATCAATCAAAATGATTTTTATAAAAAGTAATAATAAATTAATAATAATAATGAAAATGCTCAAAGAGTATAACTGTCTTCAAAATGTTTCTCAATCTCATTCGGAATCGGCATTAAACTGTAGGGCTTTTCCACTCGTGAGAGAACAATAACACGCACAATACGGGTGGTGGGTCAGAAGCTAGGCCCAGGTCTACCTCGGAGTGTAGCGCCGCTATTATTATTCTTACTATTATTATAAAGCTTTGGAGTGCTAAAATGATCTCCAACCTAAAATTATAATACGGTTGTTTTACAACACAGAACGTCCAGTAGCGAAAATTAAACATTGAAGATTCTCTACCTGTGCTCAAAATGACATTGTTGGGAAATTAGAATTATTTAATAAAGAAATACAAAACAGGCTTCAAACAACGACTCATGAACGGCGACCCCACACACAATTAAAACAGTCATATTAAAGTAATAATCCTAATTCATTACCATATTAATGCCATCTTAATCTTACACATAAACAGAATAAATTATATAAAATAAAAAATAAGATATAAAATCCACTTGCATCATGAACTATATTCAGCACGACAATAAAATCGTCTCAGGAAACGACACTTTTCCCATACTTTGTTGAAACTATTCACAATGATACGAAATTTATCAATCGCCAATTATAATATCGATATTATTGATGATTGATTAAAAGTCTCAATGATCAATTATCAACCAATTAACAATGATAATGAAGTGTAGCATTTCAAAAATCAACAAACGCGCCTTTATTTGTGAACTTACAGTTCTTTTTTAAATTTATTACTTGGTTTTTTCAACTTGAATTTTGAAACATTTTTTAAACCTTTTAAATAAATATTTGTGTTGAGTCCCTAATTGGACTCGTTTTTTTGAGTTGAAAAAGACGACGATATTAAAATTAGGTTTTGTTTTTATTTTATCCGTCACAGAGTACACAGAACACTACGTCCTCTAAGTGTTAACTCTCAGTATCGCTTTACACAGCAGATGTTTACTGCGCGACTAATGATCATCTGCCGATTTTTCATCTCATAGACTACTTCAAATAAACAATATTATTGTAATTAAAGAACAATGTATAAACAATTTTTTAAACTCTAATCGTGACAAGCTAAAATCAATTTCGTTGCAGAGTATTGAATGTGTTTATGCACATTGTAATGGGTTCATTGCAATCATTCATTGGTTCTATGCTTTTTATCAAAGAATAAACTTCTCACCCGAAGAGATCTTTGGGGAGAATATATATTCATGAGAAAAAGTAATTCTGTTGAAATAATATGATAATAATATCGCGGATAAACATGGCTGACGTTGCCTTAAGCCTGAAACTTAAGGTTTGCAAGCCAATTGTTTTGCGTCTTTCTTTATAAATAGGAAGTTCTTCAAAGGAATATAACTTTCGGAAAGCATATCTCGTGAAATTCTTTTGAACTCTTTCGAGTCTGAATTCTTGTGTATCATATGGTGAAGCCTAAATGATGGAAGAATATTCTAAATATGGCCTAACGACCTGTAGATGGACTAAGACTAGATATATCCCGAAAATCCTTACAATTTCTTTTCAGAAATCCTAACATCGCGTTATACTTCGCAATCATGTAATCATAATGTAGTGAAAATTCAACTTAGGGTCAAAAATTTCTCCTTGGCGATTAAGTCTTTGGTTATCTATGGAGTAATCATAAACAATCGGAGATGTTGTTCTGTACGCCGTGAAAATTTTACATTTTGAAATATTTAGATCTAAGGCATTATGTTTACACCATCCCACTAGGTTTTGTATATCCGATTGAAACTGAATGCAGTCGGCTATACTATTTATCGATGAATATAGTTTAAAGTCACATGCGAATATTAGAATTTCGCAGTAATTAAATATTCCATGAACATTATTTATGAACAAAAGAAATAGTAAGGGATCCAAATGGCTACTTTGTGGCACCCCCGATTTTACTGTTATTACCCGAGATTTAAAACTATCGATCTTTATAAATTGCTTCCTCCCTGTTAAGTAACTGGAAAACCACTCTAACATTGTTGAATGAATTCCCGTTGACCTAAGCTTGTTTAAAAGCAAACTGTGATGTACTTTATCAAAGGCTTTCAAGAAATCCGTGTAAAGTACATCGACTTGTAAACGACTTTCTAAATTTGCATATATGGAATTCGAAAATAATAATAAATTAGTAGAACATGACCTACCACGCATAAAGCCATGCTGGTTATTAGAAATAATTTCTTTTAGTAAAAAATATAATTTTTCTTTTACAATATTTTCAAACAATTTTGGGATGGATGAAAGCTTTGATATAGGCCGATAGTTTTCTACTTTTTGTCTTAAACCGCTTTTATAAATTAGTGTTAAAAAATAATATTTCCATTCATTTAAAAATTCACTATTTTTTAGCCACTAAAAATAATTTTAAGTGGTCGATAAAAAGAAATCGAACACTTTCTTAATATTACAGATCGGGGTCTGGGCTGTTGTTAAGTTTAAGATTATTTAAGGCATTAATTATAGCATTGTCTGTTAGATGCAATATGCCTATGTCTAGAACCTCAGGTATAGAGTCCGACCGAAGGCCAGTTTTTCGGCCGAAGCCGAAGCCGAACTTCGGCTTTTTCATCACCTTCGGCCGAAGCCGAATGTTCAGTCGGACTCTATTTGGAACATATTTTGCAAGTTGCTTTAGCATAATTTTTACAAAATAATCCTGAATTGGCTTTTGCTTCCATTTTTGATGCTCTTTCTATCTGAAACCAGTACAAATAAATTTAATGCTTTTATACAGACCACTTAACAGTTTACCAACTTGCAAATGCAAAATCTTTTGATTTTAAAGCTGTAAACAATCACACTTTCAAAATACAAAATATACGACAATAACAAAACAAAAAATACACTGTTCCTTGCAACTTCACTTCTAATACTACTGACATACTAGCAAATTTTACAAAGCAAAACACGGCGTATCGTATTTCTATTTTTACAGAAAACATGTTGATATTTCACATTCGGCTTCGGCAAAATCTTCGGCCTCATTTGGCCGAAGCCGAATGTTTTCCTGAAGGTGAAAATAGCCGAAGCCGAATCCGAATGTTCGATCGGACTCTACTCAGGTATATTTGAGTAATGGTTTATCATTGTCCGGACTTGAGATCCATTATAGACCGACTCAAAAAAGGAGGCAAATAGGTCACAGGTTCCATTCAAGTCATCAACAAACACACTACACCCACAGTTCTGCTCTACACGATGGTTTGATGCACTTACGAAATTTGCTGGATGAGAAGGGGAGATGAGACAGCTATTAAAACTCCCCCACCCGTCTCCCCAATGGATGTGCAACGATCTCTCCGGTAAACTACGTAAGACCGATCAAAGATTTCAGCAGAACAGAAGTGTGGGTACAACCATGTCTCTGTTAAAACAATAATATCATATTGGTGGTCACAGATAGAAATGAAAATTTCTTTTAATTTCGTCCTCATTCCACCAATATTTTGATAGTACAGAGAATAGGCTTTAACGGAGGTGCATCGCCCTCGCAGCTGATCAATGTTTATGTTTTGATCTTTGCGGCGGGCAAAGCAACTCCGTTTTTTTTCATACATTTTTTTATACGTCTTTTTTTTCGTATATTTTAATTCTTTACTGTTTTCTTTTTTGTCCAACACCCCTATTGCGGTTGTCGATCATCGATCAAATCGACAATCGCTGAGTTCGTCGATTAATTTCATTTTTGGTATTGTGTAACTCAATCGACAAACGATAGTGTTATTGTGAATAAACTCATGCATAGTGTCACGTTTGACAGTTGCAAACTCAAATCCCTTGCACTTTGTTTACATGAGCCAGAGAATGCAATACAACCATCTCACTCTTTCCTTTGGCAATTTTTTTGTCACTCTCTCATACAATGGACATGTAAACAGGCGCTTGTGCTTGTGACAGCACACGAATACGAACAAATCATATGTGCAAATAATTTTTGCAATACGCATTTTCATGTATACATTTTACAAGGATTTTCATGAGTTTTTTATTTGTGATTATCTTCAGGATACATTCAAATCTCTTTAGAATTATATTTACAATACAACAGTCTGAATAAAATTTCATTTGGATCACAGGAAAGTGTTTATTTTTGTAGTTTTCTGACGCGTTCCAACGGTCGATCAAGAAATTCTTCACGACGAAATTCGCTCGGCAAATCGACAAGTGTCGATCGACAATCGACAACCCCAATAGGTGCCCAAGAAAAATTAAAAAAAAACTTGGTTGTCTTTGTTTTTGTTTTTTTTTACGTATGAGGTTAGAGATGTTTTTTATGCTTTATTCATCGGTCGTAAATAGAAAAAGGAAGAGTACTTGAAACAATTTGTTAAGATCTGAACTAAAGTTAGTCGTAAGGTTATGCCTAATTGAAGTAATATTAAGTGCGTAGTTTTTTAATTTAACATTACCACCATCTTGCAGTATTAATCCAATTAATTAACAAATAAATATTATTTTACTTAAATTAGGGGAACGTTTCTTTATGGGAGGGGCTCCACTCACTCCGTAGGTAGGAATATTAATGTGGTAATATAAAGGTAAAGTATAAATTTTTAGCATATATACTGAACCCCCGACATACGCGGTCTCAGCATACGCGATTTCGCTGTCGAAAATGAAAACAGGAAAAAAAACTGTCTGCCAATAGGCTTTGCATCATCAGATTTCGAACTTGGAAAGGAGTTCAACTTATGCCGCATTACTGCTTAGCTCGATTGGGCCATATTGAAAAAAGAGCTATAAAGCATCCTTAAGTGCCTTATTTTCTATTTTTTTTGTTATGAATTGCTTTTTTTCATTTAATTTGATCAAAGCTTTCGTTCTTCCTATGTTGAACCGTTTTTAAGTCTTTATTCAAAAAAAAAGGAAACAAACTGAATAAGATATTTTTTTTTAAATTGCTTGTCTTGGAACGCATCTTTATATTTTCACACAGTTTTTAGTTTCAAGTTGCACAATGGATCAACTCTGGTCTAAGTGCACAACTTCGCCACTTCTACCTTCTAGCCTCAACATACGCGAATTCGAAATACGCGGTATTTTTTTGAAACGCATCCCTCGCGTATGTGGGGGATTGCTGTATTGGTGGCTCAGTGCATGGAATCTAATAGAATAATTCCTAAAATTTAAATTTCAATAGATATGGGATAAATAGAAGCTACACACCTGATCAAAAAATAGATACACCTTACATTTTTCGTCTTCAGTGTTGCACAAGGAAGGAAATGGTTAAAGTTCACAAAAAGGCTAATATATTTGTATTCTAGATACATACTTATTAAAAACTTAAAACATAAAAATATTTTCAATTTTTACGTTAATAATTTTTTTTATGAAGATCATATCAAAAAAATAGATACATCGCAATTTATTTCTGTTGCAAAACCAATGACCTCTAATACCCTATAAAGTTACCCTTTTGTATTATATTTTTTGCAATCCTTTTCGGCATACTGCTGATGAATGCTTGACATGTCTCTACTGGTATTTCATAACAAGTTTTTTGAACAAATTATCACTGTTCGTCTGTATTGGTAAATATATGCTCAAACAATTTCTTCTTTAGATGCCCCTACTAGTTTTCAATAGAGTTTAGGCCTAGAGATTGACTTGGCCAAGCTGGCAGGTTGATTTTGTTGTGAGTAAAATATTTTTTTACTAGTGTGGAAGTATGCTTTGGTTCGTTATCCTGCTGAAAGACCCAACGCAGAGGCATATTTTCTTTGGCGTATGATAGCATTACCAAAATGTCTTTGTACCCGGTTGCCGTCAGATTGTTTGAAGTTTGGGATATTGGACGAATATCATTCTAAGAAAAACATCCCCAGACCAGTATATTGCTTTGTTTGTAGTTTGGGATATTGGACGAATATCATTCTAAGAAAAACATCCCCAGACCAGTGTATTGCCGCCTCCATTTTTCACTGTACTTTTTGTGCAACGGTAATGGAATTCTTTGGCTTGAGAAGCCCTTCATTCTTTTCACAGTCATTCCCAAAGAGACTAATCTTTGTTTCGTCGCTCAGCAAAATATTTCGCCATTAAAAATTCCGTCAAGTTTTACTCGTTTTGTTCTGTTTAACAAATAGGACGAAAACCATTTATAAATTATACATCTTAATCCAGTCCAATATAATTTGTTGAGCAGAAAATCGTGATTAACCATATCAAACGCTTTAGTCATATCTATGAAAAGTACTAGATTGGGATTATTATAATAATAATAATAATAATAATATAATAATTTAATTACACAGCTGCAAAATAGCATCTTCAGTAGATCTTCCTTCACGAAAGCCGAATTGTTCATTTCTAAAAAAAGTTGTTTTTATTTAAAAACGACATAATACGTTTTTTCATCAGCTTTTCAAACAGTTTGCAAAATGTAGGAAGCAAAGATATAGGTCGATATTGGGTTAACAAGTTTCTGTTTCCTTTCTTAAATAGGGGAATGACGTCAGCACTTTTCAGTGATGAGGGAAAAATACCAAAGTGAACACTTAAATTGAACATATAACTTAACAAATCAATTACATAGAAAGAAATACTTTTTAACAGACAATTTGTTATACCATCGGAGGTACAAGAGTTCTTATTATCAAGTGACATGATACAATTATGGATTTCAATAGGTGTAAAAGGCTGAAAGACAAAACTGTTATTTATGGAAACATCTTCAACTAAATCAGGAAACCTTTCAACCTGTGTTTACAAGGATGTCGCTTACATTCCTTACGCAATGCATTTTTTTTGTTTATTTGCATGAGTAATCTTACGTTAATCCATGGTCTAAGACGTTTTAAATACGATTTTTTTTTATTTAGACTAATAGTGCAACTTTCTATTTGGTTTTTGAGTGTTAACAAAAATATATCATATGCTAAACTGGGATTGCTTTCTGTATATACAGACTCCCAGAATTCATACTTTAAGTGTTCTATTAGTTTTTCGTAAATAATTTTATTTTGGGCCTTAAAAGGGATAACTTCTTCTTCTTCTCCTTAGGGCGCTACAGTCCGAGGTGGACCTGGACCTCACTCAACATGCCTCTCCAGCCAGCGCGATCTTTCGCCAGCTGTCTCCAGTTTCGCACGTCGCAAGTCGACTCGACTTGTGTGCGCCACCTTGTACGTGGACGTCCTCTGTTGCGTTGTCCCACAGGCTCTACATGGCCTAGCCATTTTAGGCGTTGGATCCGTAGACGTCTGGCTAGACTCATGTCGCTGTACAGCCCATACAGTTCGTGGTTGAATCTTCTCCTCCAAATGCCATCAACGCAAACAAGACCAAAGATCGCACGCAGAACTTTTCTCTCGAAAAGACCAAGAGACTGTTCATCGGCTTGGGATATTGTCCATGCCTCTGCGCCGTACAGCAGGACTGGGATGATCAAGGTCTTATATAAAGTCAGCTTGGTCTTCCGAGAGAGGGCTCTACTACTCAATTGCCTTTTGAGCCCAAAAAACCAGCGGTTGGCAAGAGTTATTCTGCGTTTGATCTCGGTACTGTTAACCGCGAAGCCAAGGTAGACGAAGTCCTTTACTACCTCAAAGTTATAGCTGCCTATGGTGACGTTCTGACCAAGTCGTCGATGTTGTGCGTCTTTTCTCGATGACAGCATATACTTTGTTTTGCCCTCGTTTACCGCCAGACCCATTTTAGCCGCTTCCGTTTCAATGCCAGCAAACGCATCATTGACGGCTCGCTGTGTTCGCCCAATCACGTCAATGTCATCCGCGTAGGCTAGCAGTTGAACGGACTTTTGGAAGATCGTGCCTCTTGTGTTGGCCAGTGAGTTTTGCACAATCTTCTCAAGAACGATGTTAAAGAAGTCACATGACAGCGCATCGCCTTGTCTAAAACCTTTTTTGACATTGAAGGTCTCGGTGAGTTCGTTACCGACCTTGATGGAGCAGCGAGAGTTCTCCATCGTCATCCTACTCAGTCTGACGAGTTTGGCAGGAATGTCAAAACTAGACATGGCGCTGTATAGCTCGTCTCGGCAGAGAATATCTTATACGCAATGTTAAGGAGACTTATCCCCCGATAGTTGGCGCAGTCAAAGGTGTCTCCTTTCTTGTGGATCGGGCAAACGATACTGAGATTCCCCTCATCGGGCATGCTTTCCTCCGACCATATCTTACAGATGAGCTGGTGCATGCTCCCTACCAGATCACCTCCAGCTGCCTTAAACATTTCAGCGGGCAGACTATCTGCACCAGCAGCTTTATTAGACTTCAGTCTCGATATCGCTATCTTGACTTCGTCTAGGTCGGGGGGACGGTATTCTCTTCTATCATCGTCCGTTGTGTTGAGTGGAACATTCTGCCTGACAGCGGTATTTGTGTCCTCATCGCCGTTCAACAGTCTGCAGAAATGATTTTTCCAAATTCTCAGTATCGACTGCGAATCTACTACTAGTTGTCCATTTTCGTCCCGGCAAGCTTCTGTCCGAACTTTATATTCATTCGATAAAAGTTTTACCCTTTGGTAAAACTTTCGGACATCATTCCTGCCATAACACCTCTCCATCTCCTCGATCGCGCGCTTCTCCTGCTCTTTCTTTTTCTTCCTGAGAAGCCTGTTCTCTTCCCTTCTTCTCTGTTTGTAGAGCTCACGAACAGCTCTCGTAGTTCGATGCAGCGTTGCCCGGTAGGCTTCTTGCTTTGCTGCATGTGCCTGCCTGCACTCGTTGTTAAACCAGAAGTTTTTCCTAGGTGGTGTTTTTAAACGCAGCACATAAGTAGCGGCTTCTCTGATGGCTCTTTGACAACGTTTCCATTCTTCGTCTATTGTTAGTGCAGGCGGCGTCGAACTTTCGGAGAGTTTCAGGGAGACTCGATCGGCAAAGTTCCTGGCAGTCTGTTGCGATTGTAGCTTTTCGACGTCAAACCGTGGTTGTCTTCCTCGACTCCGTTGTTCTCTCGATATCCATGTCCTTACCTTGGCTACAACAAGGAAATGGTCCGAGTCGATGTTGGCGCCTCGGAACGTTTGGACATCAAGAATACTGGAGGAGTGTCTGACGTCGATCGCAACGTGATCAATCTGGTTGACGGTTGCTTAAAAGGGATATACTTATCTGAATTTCCAGTTTTAATAATTTCAATATTAATGTTTTCTGTTACATCAGCTTTTGTCTTTTCCAATATAAAGTCAAAACAATCCTGTATTTCTTCCTACTCAGTGCTTTTTTTTAGAGATGCCCACTGAAACTGCTCAGCGTACTTAAATTGTGAAGTTTACTTCTCAAGGTACTGCAAGCAGTTTTTATAAAAGCATTGAGTGTGAGATATGAACCATGTATTATTTATGGCAACACATTCTTCCAAGCTATTAAAGTGGGTTCCATAGAAACTGAAATGAAAGGAGCGGTCATTCGTTCTTCTAATTTAAACTTTAAATTAACTATCTGGTTATGAATTTCCATTATAGTTTTCTTATCCCCCTCGACTTGCGACATTGAATTGTGGAACAAAGATGACTGCTTATGTAAAAATATTAACCAAAACTCAGATTTTTCAAATTTGAAAAGCACTTATGTATTACAGAGAGTGTGCATCTGCTACTGTTATTTTAAATAATTGTACATTTATTATTTTGTGGGACTTTGCGGGACAAATCTGTAAATGCGAGACATTTTGAGGGACGAGTTCGAATCTCGGAAAAAAAACATAAAACATTTTTTCACGGCTCCACCTCTTTCGAGTCACTGACAATGCTCAAAGAGTATAACTGTTGTATCATTGAAGGAGTATTGAAACGAACAACTTCAACTTAATAAAAACATATATTTATAAAACGAACAATCGAGAATATTTTAGAAGAAAATAATTTGAATTGATATTTAGAATAGATGACCGGTTGTTGACAAAGTTAGAATAGGAATGAAAATATGGAATTAGTAATTTCATATGAACGAATAATATGCCTACTACGATTATTTTACAACAAGTGTTTTGCAGCAAGTGCTCATATAGTTATAACAATTCTCCCCCACTTAAACGAACATATAAATTTGAAATAAAAATGTATCAGTGAGGCAAATAATCGCTGAAATAATTTGGTTGCCTCCGTTGTCTTCCGGATGTACGACGACTCGGAATTGGTTCGGCTTCAACATCTGGATTTGAAGATTCTTCAACTGGTACTTCACTTTCATTTGTTTGTGGTTCTGTTTCACTCGAAGTACTTGGAAATGTAGAAGATTCGGAAGATACATTTGTTGGCAACGCCGGTATTATAACTGGATATTGAAGAAGTTGTTGATCTTCTCTTTGACCATTTTCAGGTTGCTGACTATCTGTAAAATAAGGTTTTTGAACATTGGTTGATCTAAGTTGGTTTATATGGCGTTTGAAGACAAATCCATTGTCGAGTTTAACAAGGTAATGAAGACGACCAAGTTTTTTGGTGATAGTACCAAGTTTCCATAAAGGCTTGTTTGAAGTATAATATCTCGCTTGTACTCGATCTCCCTCACTTAGCTGTCTGACTGATATTTTTGTGTCAGAAGATTTGCAAAGTTTCGAGGGTTTCAAAGCATCTAATTGAATCCTTATTTGTCTTCCTAGGTACTGTTCTGACGGTGATTTTCCATTTCGAAGTGGTGTTGCTCTATATTTGAATAAAATGTCCCTTACCTTCATTGGTATTGGAGATGGATCATCTGACATTGCAGCCAGTCGCTGTTTTAAGGTCTGCACATTTCTTTCCGCCAGCCCGTTTGTTGCTGGATGACCAGGAGCAATAAATTTTTGAAAAATTCCCAAATTTGTACAAAAAGTTGTAAATTCTACGCTTTTGAATATAGGAGCGTTATCAGATACCATCACATCGGGATATCCATTCCTTGCGAATATATTACGTAGTATTTCTATTGTTGAATTCGATGTTGGTGAAGATGAGCATACGCCTACTTCTGCCCATTTAGACTTTGAGTCAATGACTACCAAAAATTGATATCCATGGTAAGGTCCGGCATAGTCAATATGAATACGTTGCCAATTTTGTTCTGGTTCCTCCCATGGATGCAAAATTACTTTAGAAGGACTTTTCTTCACGGAAGCACAAGCAGCACAAGAACGTACGAACCTTTCGATATCTTTGTCAATTGAAGGCCAATATACATATTGTCTCGCTAATTGCTTCATTTTAGTGATTCCAATATGTGTATAATGCAATTCGTCTAATACAGATTGATGTAGTGAAGTGGGTACAACAACTCTTTTTCCCTTGCACAAAATATCACTATCAATGATGTATTCGGTATCAATAATATTTGTATTACGCAAATCCGACAATATTTTTGAAAGTTGTGCATCCTTCTTTGTTGCCTCTCGAATAGATTTGAAATTTAAATTTGTCGAATTAATTTGAAATAAGGTAGATTCGCAAATAGAGTGTACTTCTATGTCTATTGAATTTTGTATGTTATTACCTGAATTTGTGGGTGCTCTGGATAGACAATCTGCATTGACATTGTCTTCGCTTCTTTTCGTACATACTTCATAGTTGTAGCCAGTCAAGAAAGCGGCATAACGTTGAAGTCTTGATGAAGTCATTTGTGGTAATTTTGAATTTTGATGAAAGATTCTAGATAATGGTTGGTTGTCTGTAACTAGTTTGAAGATTCGACCGTAGAGATATTGGTGAAAATGTTGTACAGCGTACACTATGGCTAGGGCTTCGCGATCAAGTTGTGAATAATTTTGTTCAGCTGGAGTTAACGATCTTGATGCAAACGCTATAGGCCTTTCTTCGTCATCAATCACATGTGATAAAACAGCTGCTATTCCTGTGGGACTAGCATCACAAGCGAGCTGTAACTTCCATTTAGGGTTGAAAGGAATAAGAACGCGATCGCTGGCAATCTCTTTTTTTAACTTGTTGAACGATTTTTGGCATTCAGATGTCCACTTGAAAACTGAAGTTTTGCGTAACAACCGTCGCAAAGGTGTGGTTATTGTTGATGCATTCGGTATAAATCTTGAATAATACGTAACCATACCAAGAAAACGTCGAACTGATTCAATAGTTTTTGGTTGTGGCATCTCCAGAATAGCCTTTACTTTTGAAGGTGATTTTTGAACTTTATTGTATTGTATCGTATGGCCTAAAAATTCAATTTTGGTTTCGAAAAAAATGCATTTTGAAATATTTAAATGAAGATCAAATTTTTGTAGTTGAGCCAAACACAATTTCAAATTATTTTTGCACTCAGCCATTGTTTCTCCATGAACTACAATATCATCGAAATATGATTCTGTCTTTGGTATTTCACGTAATATCTGGTCAATGATTCTGTTAAATTCAGCTGGAGCGGTTTTGATTCCAAAAGAAAGTCGATTCATTTGAAATGTTCCCTTATGTGTTGAGATGGTTTGTATTTCACTTGAATCTTTATCAACAGGAACATGTAAGTAGGCTTTGTATAGATCAAGACGACAGTAGTACCTTGAACCTCTGAGACTATTAAAAATTTGATCGATTTTTCGAATTGGGTAATGTGCGTCAATAAGTCTTTGATTTACTCCAACTTTATAATCAACGCAAAGTCGTACTCCTCCGTCTGCTTTTGGAATAACCACTAATGGTGAATCCCAATCACTGTTAGAAACTTTGGTGATTATACCTCCTTTCTCTAATTCTTCCAGCTCTTTATTTACGCGTTCTGTTAAAGCATAAGGTATAGAGCGCTCTTTTGTGTAAATTGGCTTGACATTTTGCCGTAGCTTTAATGAAACTTTGTAATTGGGTATACATCCGATTTTTTGTTCAAAAACTTTAGAGTAAGCCGCCATAAGATCTTTAATTTCGTAAGAATTATTGATACAATTTGTCGCTAGGATGTTTGAATTAATTTCATCTAATTCATTCAGATTGATTCCCAAGCGACGTATCCAACTTCGGCCTATTAATGCTGAACATCCATCTGGAACTATGTACAGATCATCGAAAATTGATTTGTTTTTGAATTTTATGTTAACTTGGACTTTCCCATCTGGAACGAAAATATCTTGGGTATATGATCGAAAAACAATGTTAGTAGGTGTTAATTTGCTTGTTAATTTTAAATCTTTGAACAAACGTCTTGGTAGAAACGAGTATCCGGATCCAGAATCTACTTCAAAATTAATAACTTTTCCATCAATTGATAAATTTGCGTAGTAACGATCGAAATTTGTATTTAAGTAATCATTTCGGTAGACATCGACAATTTTGTAGACTTCATATTGAGACTCGTTGCTTCTTACCTGATTTGTTGCGTTTTTATTCGGTCTAGCCCTTTTTCTGTTATTAGCGCCATCCGCCAAGAGAGAAGCAATGCAAACTTTTCCTACATGCCCTTGCTTTGAACATAAATTACATTTTAATTTTGTACCGGAACGACATTCTTTTGCAAAATGATTGTTTTTGCCACATCGTAAGCATAACCCTGCAATACCCAATTGTTCATAATTTATTTTTCTTTTAGACTGCACTTGGTGGTTTTTAGCACGATTTGAAGTGATTTTACTTTTAAAAACTTTATTAACCATTGCACCGCTATTTAATAAACTTGTAGCGTGTGACAATTCTTTGGCATCCAATTTTGCTGCTTCTAATGCCAACGCTTTTGTAACGATTTCGTCGAACCTGGATGTACTTGATTGAAGAAGTTGTTCACGTATGCTGTTATCTTGAACTCCACGAATAAACTGTGCCCTGAGAAACACATCAGCAATTGATTTTTTGCATTCGCACGTTGAAACAAATTCACAGTCATTAATATCTGCGCGTAGTGTGGCCACATAATCTGCCACAGATTGTCCTTCGCTCTGATACTTAGATAAAAATTTATGTTGTGCTACTAACACATTCTTTTTCGGTGCCAAATGTTCCCCTAATAGCTTCAATAATTCTTCAAATTGCAGTTCTGTAGCTGCCTTTGGTGCTGCCAACGCTGTCACCATATTGAAATATTTCGCACCAATTGAGTTCAAGAGTAATTTCGTACAATACCCCTTATTACTATCAATACCCTTCATAGTTACATAATTTGAAAACCTTTGAATATAATTTTTGTATGTCTCCTTAGATGAATCAAAGACGTCGAAATTGGGTACTAGTATCGTGTTGATACTACTATTGCTGCCTTGTTCTGCAACTGAAGAAGTAGCACCAATATTCAACTTCGAAAGTTGTTTGACTAAAGCTTCTTGCACCTTCATAAATGCTGCAAATTGACTGGAATCCATTTTATTCTGATGTAAGCTTGCACTTGCTTCAACAAAAGAAAAAAAATGTTAATTTGAAAAACGATATGTATTTGAAATTAGTTTTCACTCTCGTCGCCAAACTGTTGTATCATTGAAGGAGTATTGAAACGAACAACTTCAACTTAATAAAAACATATATTTATAAAACGAACAATCGAGAATATTTTAGAAGAAGATAATTTGAATTGATATTTAGAATAGATGACCGGTTGTTGACAAAGTTAGAATAGGAATGAAAATATGGAATTAGTAATTTCATATGAACGAATAATATGCCTACTACGATTATTTTACAACAAGTGTTTTGCAGCAAGTGCTCATATAGTTATAACAATAACTGTTTAGAAAAAACTTCTCAATCTCGCAGTTCGGAGTCGGCATTAAACTGTAGGTCCCCTCCGTTCGTGACAGAACAATAGCACGCACAACACGAGTGGTTGCTGAGAAGCTAGGCCCAGGTCCACCTCGGACTGTAGCGCCGCCGTTATTATTATTATATTAATTCAGTTAAGTCTTGCAAAAAATCAAAAGATTGTCAATCTTAATTTGTAAGAATTTTGAGTAAATAAATAAATAAATAAATAAACATGTAAATCTCATACAAGCAAATTAATGCATAATGAAGCGTGAAGCGTGTAACTTAAAAATTGCAAGGCATGATTTAAATATCCAGTATACCAATTTCAAAGAAAGTTTTCGTGCTAAGTGCTCTAAAATCAACAAAAGAGAAATTGATATTTACGAAAAGAGCAGTCAACGTTTTAAGTGTTCCAGTTGCATTAGTCAGCGGAGAAAATCCGTAGTGGTTAACGCTCCCATTAATAACGCAACCGCAAGTTCTTCTCAGAGTACTTCTGAAAATTTTACTCTTAGCAGAGATTTGTACAATAACAAGGATCTCACAAGTGGCATTGGGTCACGCACACCAATTCTTAATCCAACAATTCCCGTTATGATAGCGATGCGGAACATAATATTACTTTCCAAACAATATGCAGAGAGACAATAAATCCAAAACTAAGGATTGACTCATTTGAAATGAAGTTGAATTCAATGCATGAGGAGAATAATGCTACTCTAATTAAGAGAATTGATTCATTGGAGGTGAAGCTGAAATTGATGGAACTGAGAGAAAAAAAGAGCACAGTTGACATAAATGGAATTCCAAATGTAAACAATAATAATGTGAAAGATAAAGTTCAAACATTATTAAGAACTGTTCTTGGTGGCCAGGTCGATGACCGCGAATTTGATTCATGCTATGGAAAGAAAGTCAAAACCAACAACAAGAATAAAAATGCAACCAACATCGTCTGTGGTCAGTTTTCAACTTTCAAAAGGAAAAAAACTCTAATGAAAAGCGGAAATTTATGCGTTCAGATCAATCTTGAAAGGAATTATACCAACTGCGACATAGCAATAATGTCGGACAGTCGAGCCGCTATTATGGCATTGGACTCCTACACCACCAAATCCAAACTTGTATGGGAATGCTTGCAAAAGCTCAAAGAGTTGAGTAGGAGAAACCGAGTAAAACACTGCTGGATACCTGGCCATACGGCGATAGAAGGCAATGAAATGACCGACTCCCTGACAAGGAAAGGAGCATCAGAACCCTTCACAGGCCCTGAACCACTCTGCGCTATAGGAGACCATCTCCTCAGAAAAGAATTCAGGGATCTTGAAAGAAGGAATCGGATTGAAACCTGGAATAACGCTCGTGGAATGAAGCAGGCCAAGAAACTCCCAGGGCAATATAACCGGAAGAGATTCGAGGCATGCATCAAAATGAGCAAGAATAACCTGCGTATCCTAACAGGCTTCCTAACGGGGCACTGTAGACTCAGGGAGCATCTAAGGAAACTAGGGGTATCAGAAGAAGGTCTCTGCAGATTTTGTGGAGAATTTAATGAAATTCCAGAACATATACTGGGATTTTGTGAGGCGTTGGCCCACAAAAGAAAAATAAGTCTGGGCAAGTACCTACTATCAGAAGTAGAAATGCAATCACTAGAACCATGTCTCATTCTCAGATTCCTGAAGGAAACTGGCTTAGAGAGAATACTCTAGAACAGATTTCTTCACCTATGCGCAGTAGGTGACAATACAACTCTGAAAAGAACTGCATTTGAGTGGAACTCGTAATTGTGCTAAGGTATTGAAAGGGGGCACAATAGATATTAAAGGTCGCGGTGCAATATACCCTGAACCATAATAATAATAAAAATAATAAACTCTAATGAAGAAGATGCGATAAAACAATAGTAAAATCTCTTCAAGCATATATGATTCTACATACTACAACAACAGGAACAGCGAAGACTCCAACATCAACAGAAACAACTTGATCTACGTATATTAATGATTATCTTAGTCATTCTTTATGGTCTATTCTAAAAAAGGCAAATGAACTTAAGCCAAATAATATTTGTAAATATGTTTGGGTAAGAGATTCGAAAATACTCATTAGAAGAGAAGAGGGATCAATTGGATCATTTGCCGGATATAATATGGGTATACAGTTGCGTGCAAAAGAATCGGGCCATACAAATCGGCTTGGTATTTACCCATTTGATTAAAGCAAATCGTACTAATTATTTGCCATAAATATATTATTTTTCTTATAATTATTATTATTAATGTTAGTACTATTATTATTATTTATCTACTTTCTTTTTTGCAAAAATAAATGGAGACGATTATGCCTTCCAGTATCCGCATATATTTTGTGTGCAAAAGTATCAGGCCATACTATTTTTCAGAACTTTCACTCACTATTCTCATTCGTTTCTGATCAGTTCTCAGTATAATTAGATATTAGTTAATTCACTACTGAGTATGACACGTTACATTAATATCGAAATAAGATAACGATAACGACCCCAAGCACACTGCCAAACTTGTCCGCAAATAGGTTGCTACAAAAAACCGGACCTAAACCCCATCGAACACTTATGGGACGAGTTGGGAAATAAGGTGTACGCAAAGAAGCATTCAAATAAAACTGACCTTTTTGCATCCCTATATGAAGAATGGAGAAAAATTAATATTGAATACCTGACACGCTTAATGCCCCGTCGCGTTGGTGTGCTGCTGTACTTGCTGCGAAGGGAATGGCAAGTACTAAATCTCTAAGATACACAGCTTTAATTCTATTAATTTTATTTTATTAAAATATTTCTTTTCGTAGTTTCAAATACTATCAAAATGACCTGATACTTTTACACACCATATGTATTGCATTTTTGCAATAAAACTGAATTATTTATGAATTACAAAAACTTTTGTTTGTTTTTTTTTCTTTATTTAAAGTCGAACTTCCCTATAGTGAACTTCTATATACTGAAGTTCTCCGTACAATGAACTAATTTCAAAGACACAGCTTTCTGGTTCTATTTTAAGTGTATTTTTATCTCATAATGAGTTTCCATATAGTAAACATTTATCTACAATGAATAAATTTTCTAGTTGTAAATTTGACTTTCATTCTTTTTTGTCTTCATATAATGAATTTTTTTCATATTATTTTTTCATTTCAAAACGCTTTAACATCCGTACAAATATCGACCGTAACGTTAGTTTTACTGGTTGCTTGTTTGTTTGTTCGATGTCTCTTTAAGACTCATTTTTTTGTTTTAATTATTTTCGATGTAATATATACCCTTGAACTTTGACAGTGAGTGAATAAAGTAAAAATGTCTCAGCGAAATAGTATTTCTCTTGAAAAAAGATATTGATAATTAATAAAGTTGACGAGGGAGTAACAAAAGAGAAAGATATTGCCAAGCAGTTTGGAATTCTTCCCAGTTCGTTATCAAACATTTAAAAAAACACGTCAGCGATTCTAAAAAGTGCAGAAGACGGACAATTAAGTGCGAAACGCAAAAGACATCGAACATGTTTTTTGAGGATATTTATGAAGCAATGCTGAAACGGCACGGTATTCTTCAGAAAACCCTATGTGGTGAAAGTGCAGATGCCAACATAAAAGATCGCAATGAATGGGTATTGAACGTTTTGCCGAAACTGGTGCAAAAATATAAACAATTAATGCCGATGTGACTGGCTTGTTTTTCAAATAGTTGCCAAATAAAACACTGACTTTAAAAATGAGAAGTGCTTTGGTGGGAAACATAGCAAAGAAAGAATAACCGTTCTGATAGCAACATCATGAAATTTGCTTGTTATTGGGAAAGCTAAAAATCCACGATGCTTTAAAGGAATAAAATCATTAGATGTGCATATTAACACAAATGGATGAAGACAAACCTGTTATGGCCATAGATATATTGCAAGCCATTCGAAATCTAAGCACGGTATGGAACGTCTATGTAAAACCAGAAACAATTGACAGGCAGGATTTTCGAAGGGTGATGTTCAAACACAATCTCCGCAATGGAATGAAGAGTACTTTCTACCGTTATACCATTTGGCGGCTTTACAGTCTTCATTTAGAGCCGTAGCAAATATTGATGCATCATTTGAAGACTACGTCAATGTAGATATTGATGTGCAGGCCAGAGAAAACCGTTCGACAAAGATATTCTCAGCAGTGTCTTGGAAAGCCTTGGCCAGTGGCAAAGAATTGGCGGATGCGGTGTTACCTATATTGGGTCGAATTTCTTCATCTCTTGCTGAACTTCTTACCTTTGTGGAGATGAAGAGCAACGTACCGAATAATGTATTTTAGTCTCTGGATGTATTAGAAAGTTTTGTTGAGTAAGAAAAGTGCAAGGGTATAATCCAAACTAAAATACCTCATTATTTAAAATAAAAGTTGAAAATACATAATAAATATCATAATTTCTATATAATGAAGTTTTTTCCTGGTCACGTGCGCATTCATTATAGGGAAGTTGAACTGTATATGTATTAGAAGAAATCTCAGAAGTCAAAAAGAAACACTATCCTTATCGGTCGGCAGTTTATTTCGAAGTGACAGAAATTTTGTAATCCAATATATATCCAATATATGTACAGAAGAAGTACGAAAAAGGGATAACATAATAAATGAGAATGAAAAGAGAAAAAGAGTTCGATACATTTAAGTTGTACTTGAGAGCTTAACTTTCCAACACTCCTTCTCAACATTAGAATCGTATCGATTACATTTACAAATGCAAATATTTTATAAAATTAGTACAAATTCATTAATTTGCTTTGTACTACTTCTCTAACGTGATGATATTTAATATCGATGTGTTTGCTTCTTGCATGATAAACTGGGTTTCTTGCACGATGGTTTGCACTTAAGTTGTCTCCGTTTATGATGATGGACGAATTTGCACCAGGAAAGTCAATTTCTCATTTCATTTCATTTCATTTATTTATTTAGCTAAATTTTGCTATTACAATATAAAGATTATTTAAACTGATAAAATACATTAATCCAAATTAATAATATATATACATTTTAATTATATTTTGTTCTTATATAATTTATTAGCTTTCTTTTGAATATTTGTAGTTGGTTTTCTTGTTTTAATTCATAATTTAACCTTAACCTTTATAAAAAATTGTATTTTGTGCTCTTTGTGTTCTTGCAAATGGAAGACGAAAATCATTTCTGTTACGTACATTATATTCGTGAATATTACTAACATACATTATCTTATGGCACAGATATTCAGGTAACATGTTATTTTTCATTTTAAAGACAAAAATAAGTACATTCATGATTGTTCTTTGATTTACACTTAGCTATTTAAGCACATTTAACATAACATTTATTGGTGTTAACCAGTGGCATTGCAGAATGCTTCGCATTGCTCTATTTTGAAATTTTTGCAATCTATCTAACATTGTAGTATTTGTTAAATGGATAATTGTTGAACAATACTCAAAATGTGGATTTATAATACTATTATATACATTTATTGCATAAATAATTGATAGTCTTTTTCTAATTCTCCTAAAAAAGCTAACCTTTTAACTTATTTTTTTGGATATGTATTCAATATGATTATTAAAACTCAACCTTGTGTCAAGAACTACACCTAAATATTTGATTTCACTAACAATTTCGACATTTTCATTTCCAATAACAACATGCATATCTGTTTGACCATTAATAAACATACATTTTGTTTTACTAACATTTAAACTTAATTTATTCATTTGAAACCAATGACTAAGCTTCTTTAGGTCTCGGTTAATTTTATTAACACATTCATTAATATCACTACAAGAAACAAAAAGGAGACCATCATCAGCGAATAACTGCAGAGTTGACACATTTACAACATTTGGCATTTCGTTGACATACAATATAAACAATAAAGCTCCCAGGACTGATCCTTGAGGTACACCAAGTGACACATCTATTGCATCGGATATTGCACTACCCACTTTGGTTTTTTGATTTCTATCAGAGGTCTTCTTAAGTATATAGCTTCTTTTGCCGCGGTAGACAGAGCCATGTACTCAGCTTCTGTACTACTTAAGGCAACCGTATTTTGCTTTTTACTTTCCCAAGAAAAAACGCCTCCAGCCATGAAGAATACATACCCTGTGTATGATTTCCGGTCTGTGTGATCTCCACCTCAGTCCGCATCAACATATTGATACACCGGATGTCCTTGTTTGCTATAATGAATTTTATAATTAATTGTTTTTGCTAAATACCGTAGAATATGTTTTGCTCCCGTTTCATGCTCAACATGTGGACTTACATTTCGCTGCGCCTATTTACAAACCGAATGTAAAATATCTGGGCGAGTAGAAATTGCTAAATACATTAAAGCCCCGATAATAGATTGATATGACGTGGCGTCCACCTTTTTACAGTGGTTGCTATCACATTTGGCTTGGTAACCAATATCAAGAGGTGTTGCAGCAGGACGACAATTTTCAATTCCATATGCCTTCAAAAGATTGTTGAAGTATTGCCTTTGACACACTGTAATAGAGCCTGTATCTCCATCTCTCTCTACCTCCATTCCCAAAAAATATTGTAGTGGGCCTTTGTCTACGACACGAAATGCATTTGAAATCTCCTTCTTGATCTTTATTAAGTCATCTTTCGTTGAACATGCTAGGATGATAACATCCTTTTTGTGTTCATTTTACCTTTTGTGTTCATTTTATACAAACATGGTTCATTTCTACACGCAATGAAATCAATATTCTTCAAAACCGTATCAAGTTTTGAATTCCATTCCCGGCCGGACTGCTTAAGACCATATATAGCTTTGTTGAGTCTCAACAGTCGGTTAGGAAACTGTGCATCGATAAATCCTTCCGGTTGTTTCATGTACACCTCATCCCTTAATTCACTGCTAAGATATGCTGTAGAAACATCCATTTGATGTAAATGTAAATTTAATTCAACTGCTACAGCTAGTAACATCTTTATTGTTTCGTAACGCACCACTGGTGAAAAAGATTCCCAATAATTTACACCAAACTGTTGGCTATAACCTTTCGCAACAAGCCTAGATTTAAAACGCTCAACTGTGCCCTTTTGGTCCCTTTTTACACTGAAAATCCACTTGCTACCAATAGCCTTCTTTCCAGGTGGAAGATCTACTAATGATCCTGCGTTGTTGATGGACTCTTTCCAATCTTCGGCATTCACACTTGACATTGCTTGTTCCACCGTTTGTGGAATTTCAATATCCAAATCTGCACTCATCAAGTTTAGAATATTAAATTGCTTACGTGGACGTCCTGGCTTTCCCGTGCGTATGATGATTGGTCTTCCTGGTCCTACTTTCATGTTGGTATTTGCGGTTGTTCGTTTTTCTTCTATTGCATTGATGACTTTCTGATTTCCTTCTTCAATGTCGGTGTTCTTTGTGTCAATAGTCATATCTTTCGTTGTAGTAGAAGCCTGCTCTCCTTCTTCATTTGAGAGAAATACGCTGCTGATGTTCTCAACTCCTTCTAAGGGAAAAAACTCAAACGAATCTGTATTACTCATTCTTGGAACAATGTTTTCGTCAAATAAAACATCTCTTCTCTCTATTACTTTTTTAGTGGAGGGATCAAACAAACGATAGGCTTTAGAAGTAAGTGAGTAACCAACCATAATGTATTCCTTACCTTTTGGGTGCAATTTACTTGCCAATGTCTTGTCTAAAGCTATTGCTGTTGCACCAAAAACTTTGAAATGTTGTACTGTCGGTTTCTTTTCAGTCCATACTTCGTGTGGTGTTTTATCTATTAAAGCTTTTGTCGGAGATCAGTTTCGTACTCGTATGTATACTGCGGTTGCCACAGCTTCGGCCCATAGAGATTCAGTTGCCCCGCCATGCAGCAACATACTTCTTGCCATTTCCACAATCGTTCGATTGGCCCGTTCTACTATGCCGTTCTGCTGTGGTGTATACGGCACCGTAAGTTGACGTTGGATACCGTTCTTCTTTAAGAATATATTAAAATCATTATATACATAATCTGTGCCATTGTCACTCCGCAAAACTTTAATTTTTCTACCAGTCTGATACTCTACCATAGCTTTAAACAATTTGAATTTTTCAAAAACTTCATTCTTTGATTTGAGAAAAAAGATAAAAATGTGCCGCGACATATCATCAATAAAGGTAGCAAAATATCTTGATCCACCGTAAGATGGTTTTCGAAATGGACCACACACATCTGTCATGCCATCTTAAAGTATTATTAACAGATGAATAAAAGTACGCATTTTCAATGTTTTTAAATACAAATAGGTTATTTTGTCTATGAGCTCTTACCACAACACTGCCAGATGAATCTTTAATCTCAGCAAATCTGTTATTAAATGACAAAAAGAATCCGTTTTCAACTGCTTTGCTTACCGACATGAAATTGCCTTGCAACTCAGGAACATAAAGCACGTCTCTCAAAGTTATGACACACATAGCTGTTTTGACGACGACGTTACCCTTTCCTACTGCCTCTATGAAATTATTTCCCGCAAGAAAGATTTTTTCCTTCACTTCTTGGAACGCACAGAACAGACTACGCTCGTTGCACATATGTGTTGTCGCGCCACTGTCGATACACCAATTCGAGGAATTCAATCCATGAAGATCCGCTGCACACAAAATTGAATAGGAGTATGACGGTTGGGAGTTTTGTTGTTGTCGTTTTGGTGCCTTACATTTTGCAGCAAAATGCCTTTTTTATCCGCAATTATAGCATTTACCGCTTATCCTTGGAATCTATTTTTTATTCCGCTGTCCTTTTGTTTTCGCGATGTTGGTGTTGGTGCGAGCTAAAAACGCTTGTTCGTCACACATGCTTACAGTATTTTGGTTCCGTTGAGATCTTCTTTCTCCTTCCTCCAAAAGTTTAATTTTTAGGGCGCTGAATGTGGGTAAAGTGTCGCGTGCTTCTACCGCAATAACGAATGATTCAAATGATTTCGGTAGGCTTGATAGCAATATAATTACGAGGAAAGCATCATGCATGACTAATTTAATTTGACATCCTCAGCCATACTTGCCTGTATTAACTGTTTGAATAACGTTACCTTACGTGCTGGTCCTCTAGGTATATTTCACGTAGCGTTATCCATGCCTCCGCCGCCGTTTTGCTGTGTTTGAAGTGGTTGATTTGTGAAGGTTTAACACTTAACATGATTGTTGCTAACGCCTTTTCATTCTGCGCATCCCACATGGTCAACTCCTCAGGCTTCATATCTTCTTTCTTCTCGAACTTTCCATTAACTATATTCCATAGTTCCGAATGAATGAGAACGTTCTGCATCTGTATGTGCCACGAATCGAAGTGTGGACATGGAGCTTCTCAATTTGGTAAAGTCCCGAACTCATTTTAAATATGTATATTTTAATCCAAACTAATTAGATAATAATCAAACTTCTTTACTATGGGTGACTGGGCCCATAACCTATTAGAAAAGTCAAAAAGAAACACACTCCTTAACGGTCGGCAGTTTATTTCGAAGTGCAAGAAATTTTGTAATCCAATATTCATATATACATATGTACAGAAGAAGTACGAAAAAGAGATAACATAATAAATAAGAATGAAAAGAGAAAAAGAGTTCGATACATTTAAGTTGTACTTGAGAGCTTAACTTTCCAACAATATGAAATTAACTTTACTGACCAAAATTTGAAAATATTTTTTTTTTTATGCAACTTTCATTCAACTTTGTTCGGCCCAATTCTTTTGCACGCCACTGTATAGTCATTTTTAAATTTGAAGCTGTTTACAATGATTCGTAAGCAGCTGATGGTGTCGCGGTTTGTTATAGAAAAAATATTTCAAATTGTGCAATAACAAATTTATTTTAGCATATAATATATAATTTGTTTTAAATGTGAGGTATCAGCAGGGTTGCTAATTTCATACTATTGGTTTACATTTTATCGTAAAAAAAAACGTATAAAATTGTATTAAAATGTATAAAACTATTTAAATGTAAAAAATGGTATAAAAGTGTATAAAAGTATCTAAAAAAAAAAATGACATACCCACCCTGTTATTTAAATAACTTTATTTTTTTAATTGATCACACAAACCCACTGTCGCTTCGTGTAGCTGGAGTTAAAAAGAAGCAGAAGAGGATAGTGGAGTTTTCGCAGTGTCCCGCTGGTCTCCGGTCGAGATACACGTGTTCAAACATCTGTTCGGTACGTAATACCCCGCCACATAATTGGTGTATGCATTTCGTGCCAATATAAACTGTTTCTGTTTTCGTATATGTTCTACTTTTTTCTTTAGTTTTTGATTAAAAATGCTTTTCGAAACTAGAGAAAGGCGACTTAGGTCCATGTGGGAAGAAGTGCTAGAAGATACTTCCGTCGAGTTGAGCTCTGAGAAAGAATCCGACTATTGCAGTAAACATTACCTTCAAACTGAGACAATTCCGTTTTTTTTCTGTATTAATATAAGAATTCTTAAAATATTAAATGTGTTTCATTTGCAACTAATTATTATATACCCTTTTCTCCTTCTCAGAGCAACAAACAGATACCAGATGACCAAATCGTGAAGTACCGTATTTTTAGTGGAAAAACTTGTTGGTATTATACCAACTATTATACGTCTACAACCCTGGGTATCAAGCATTCATGATTGTTTTATATGTTTGTACAGATTAGGGATGTTGCAGATATTCGAATCCGCATCCGCAACAGCAGAACTTCCACATTAAATTCAACATCTGCATCCGCATCCGCATCGCCCGCAAGCAAAAATCAATACGGAGCTTAGGCGGATGCGGATGTTGAACAAGTCGGTACAGGAACGACTTAGAGTCCCAAGAAAATATAAAAGAAGTCAAACAAAGACTTAATCAACCGCATCTCAATGTACTCCAAGACTGAATAACCAGATGGAACAGTACTTTTTATATGTTCGAGCGGTTTTTGAAGGTAAAAGACGCATTAAGTCTCTGCATGAATAACAACGAAATGGACCCAATTATGCCAGAAGACTGGAAAATAATGGAATACTGAGTCCCGTTGCTGAAACCTTTTGAAGAAGCGACACGAGAAATCAGCATCTGTGAGACGCTTATATCATCTGTAATTCCAATAACTCAAATGCTTATGAAATAAACTGGGCAAGTGCGAGTTGTACTCGCACGGGGAAGGTTCCGTCGCATAATATTGATGGATGATTTCTGAATATCAAACGAGGTTTCCAAACGATTTCAGTTGAATTTTCTTCTAACTTCAACCTACATCAACCCTTCATTCATACATTCACAGAACCAATCAAACTATCATTCATCCATACACATATCTATACCTCTATCCAAGTTTATCCAACACAGAAAATCCCTTCCATCATACATACATACATACCTACCTAATCACTGCTCATGCCTGCGGTGTGTGTGTTCATTTCTGTTCGGCATTTAGGGGTTAGATCCAAAAGATAACACTCATCAACGAATAGAGTGGTCGAACACAGCATGAAATTTATGTGTGAAAATGAAAATAGTGATTATTTTAAATCTTAGATATCTCAAAATTTCAACATGAATTGATATTTTGAAATTTATCATTTCCTAATACTTACGCTGAGGTCTTCAAAACTGCGTTTTCAGATCTTCAAAATTCGCATGTCGATGATTGATCGTTTTTGGCCAATATCTCGAAAACTTTTAAGGCCAGAATACTCGAAATTATTTTAAATGAAAGTACTCAATGAAGCGAAGTTTTTGTGATTTTTTCAGATTTTTAAACTCTTTGGTTCAGAAATGGCAGGGGGGGGTGCATTAAAAAAAACTTTGGAGCTCCATACTTTCCAAACGGTACTTTGGATCAAAAACTGTTGAAGCAAACCTCTACCTCATTTCAAAAGATCTGTCGATTGATATATATGTCGATGGGGTGCGATAATGTTTCAAAATTAATGGCAACTTCACCTGTACTGGACACACCCCCAAATGGCCCCCATTTTTAAATTTGGGTTCATAGGCAATGACATCTAGACCTGAAGTACCTAATTCCAATTTCATGCCGATATCTTTATAAACTTCGGAGATAAAAAAGTGTGACAGACACGACGGACGGACGGATGGATACACCGAAATTATAAAGGTTCCGTTTTTGTAGACGGATTTGGTGCAGTCGATTGACCATTCTCAGAACAACCTAGCACGTCTGGTATCGCTAGGAAACCCTGTTTAAAAAGTGATCTGGAAGCGAAGCTTGATTCGTCAAGTGAAGATGACGACCTTGCCCAAAGATCAGACAGTCCCGGTAAAAAGGAGTTAACGTAATATCGCAGCAAAAAAAGGACAAATGTGTCGCAAAGTCCTCTTATCTGGTGGAAAGAAAATAAAGAGTTTAAGATGTTATCTGACATAGCACGAAGACATTTGTCACCTTCCCCAGCCAATGTTCCTAGTAAACAATTGTTTAGTGGTACGGGACTAAATTATGACCTTTGCGTAATCGGCTGGACCCAGAAAAGGCGGCCAAGTTGCTATATATATATATATATATAACTCACCGATGTTTATGTTAAAGTTTCAAAAGTTTAAAAAGTTAAAAAAAAAAAAATAGTAATAATTAATGCTTTTATGTATCAAAATTAAAACATTAATTATTACTATTTTAGTAATTTAATTATTTATTTTAGTAATTCTTACATCCGCATCCGCATCAGCATCAGCATCCGCGCATGTGAGCCTTTTAATATCCGCACCTGCATCCGCATCTGCGAATGTCAAAAAATCTGTATTCGCAACATCCCTAATCTGTATTACAAGAGCCATGAGAACTTGCTCAACTATGGCCATGGAAGTGCTATTGGAGCTGACTCCCCTGCTTCTAGTAGTTACAGAGTGTGCAAACAAAACGATCATGAGAATGGCAAAAGAGGGGATAGGAAAAGACAAATGCATTAAATTGAGGCAATTCGACGCTACCTATACTGACCATTCCGAAGGACGACGCACGTGATCAGGAAATTTGATTTCCAAAAGAAATTCACCAGTGAGCTCAGCACCAAAAAGGACTGGTGCAACGAATCCATAGTTCACAGACTGAGCAGCAATACGGTGAAATGGTACACAGACGGCTTAAAAACTGATGAAGGAACTGTAGCAGGAATATTTTTACCTAGGACAAAATACTTCGAACCCATGGGCAAATATACTAGCATCTTTCAAGCGGAAATTTATGTCATAGACAGATGGGTTCAGATCAATCTTGAAAGGAATTATTCCATCAAAAACTGATGAAGGAACTGTAGCAGGAATATTTGGACCTAGGACAAAATACTTCGAACCCATGGGCAAATATACTAGCATCTTTCAAGCGGAAATTTATGTCATAGACAGATGGGTTCAGATCAATCTTGAAAGGAATTATTCCAATTGTGACATAGCACTAACGTCGGACAGCCGAGCCGCTATTATGGCACTAGTCTCCTACATCATCAAATCCTACAGTTGAATAGGAGAAACCGAGTAAAACTCTGCTGGATACCTGGCCAATCGGGGATAGAAGGCAATGAAATGGCCGATTCCCTGGCAAGGAAATGAGCATCAGAACCCTTCATTGACCCTGAACCATTATGCGTTGTAGGAGACTATCTCCTTAGAGAAGAATTCAGGGAACTAGAGAGATGGAATCGGACAGAAAACTGTAACAGTATTCAGTATTTATTCAGTATTTTTTACAATTATATATATTTTTTTACAATTATATTATAAAATATTTTCAAAATAAAATAAGAAAACGTAGTGATTTTAATATTTAAAAAAGTTGAATAATGATAAAGTCACTTCAAAAAATAGAAGGTTTTTAGACAGTATATGGAGATTGAATATCAGAAAGAAAAAAGACAAAAAAAGAATTGAGAAAAGCCAAAAGAAATAAAAACAATGTATTATTATTAAAATAATGTATTATTAACAAAGCTCATGGCATGAAACAAGCCAAGAAACTCTTAGGGCAGTACAACCGAAAGAGATTTGAAGCATGCATCAGAAAAAGCAAAAATAACCTCCGCATTCTAACAGGCTTCCTAACGGGGCACTGTAGACTCAGAGAGCATCTAAGGAAACTAGGGGTATCAGAAGAAGGTCTCTGCAAATTTTGTGGAGAATTTAATGAAATTCCAGAACATACACTAGGATTTTGTGAGGCACTAGCCTCCAAAAGAAAAATATATCTGGGCAAGTACCTAATATCAGAAGAAGAAATGCAATCACTAGAACCATGTCTCATTCTCAGATTCCTGAAGGAAACTGGCTTAGAGAATATACTCTAGAACAAATTTCTTCACCTATGCGCAACAGGAGTCTATTATTCTTTTCAGAATTGTATTTGAGGGGAACTCATAATTGTGCTTGGGTATTAAATGGGGGCACAATAGTACTTAAGGGTCGCGGTGCAATATACCCTGAACAATAATAATAATAATAAAGTCCGAACAGAAAGTTTGGAGTAGAGCTACTCTCTACTCTCTACTTTTATTCATTTGTGTTTTCACTTTTGGCGGGCAAAGTAAGTAATTAATGTATTAATGTGTATATCTATCCTGTTTAGATTTTATTTCTCTATTGTCAATTGCTCTATTGTCAGTCACCTTACCATTTCCAGTTGAAGGACTAGTGCTTCAAAACATATGTTTACCATGGCTGTGGCTAGTAGTACCGTCCTGTTACTTTGACATGCTGTGGCATGATCTTTACTTGTTGTTCTTCCTCCTACTACAACTACTACGACTACTGTACTTCGGGGGAAGTGACGAAGGGAATTGTGGATTCTTTCTTTCTTCTTCGATGAGCAATGCCTTGCGGCATGTCCATCACGCAAATAGTTGAAACAAAGCCTTGACTTTTGGGCCATCTCCTTTTCTTTTGTTTTCATACTAAGAAATTTTTTGCAATTCTACAATTGATGAGACTCATTAAACAGCACACATTTGGACTGTGTGACTGTAGTCAAATGGTTTCTGGCAAATGTCGGTTTCGATGCTTGCGACTGGTGTTCTCGATTGAATTCGCGACTGCTCTTCAATCCTCGGAAACTCCCCTCGTTGAAAAAAAAAATTTACTGAATTTTGGAATTTCTGTTGACGTTCCTTTGATTCAATTTCCTTCAGTTCAATTCAATTCAATTCGATTCCTTGTTGATACAATTTCCTTGATTCATAGTCGAGTTTTGGATATATTAACTGAATCACTAATGGATCATAAGAACTGACATCAGCTCCCAAGTTTTTGATGCCATACAAGATTTCTCTCGACGTATCCATGATATTTTTCAAGTCGAACGCATTGTAATTTCGAAATGATTTCAAGGTAAGGAACCTTTGAATGTAGTTGTTGACCAACGCTGCTGAATTTTGAAACCGGTTCGTTAGCAGTTTTATAGCTGTTGCATAATTGCTTGACGTAGGTGATAGGTGGTTGACAATCCTTGCTGCTTCTCCGTTCAGATTTCTTTTCAAATATTGCATTTTTTCTACATTGTTTAAGGAAGTGTTTTGGTGTACTAATCGCTCAAATAGTTCCCAAAATGGTGTCAACTCTTCATACCTTCCACTGAATTTTGGTATGCTTGTAGGTGGAAGTTTGATTTCTTGATGTAGCTGGTCTGCCTCCTTAATTTGAATGTATACATCTTGATACATCTGCTCCAAGTCGATAAACTCGTTGCTGGACACATACTCCTGGTCAGCTTCTTCAAGTGATAACATAATTTTTTCATTCATCGTTTGTAACCTTGTCCAGCATTCCTCTAGTTGGGTCAGCTTGAATCGAAGGTAAACTGAATTTTGATTCAAATCCAAGCCGTCAATTATACGTATGTCAATTTTACGCCTGTTCTTGACAAGGTTCAACTTCGTAAACATGGGCACTTCATTTTTTCAGCCGTCTCCTCCGCTTTTTCTGATGATGTGCTCCTTGATGGCTGAACTGCCGCAGCTTGATTTGAATTGGTTTGGTTTAAAGTTATTTCATCAATTTCACTCATGGTTGAGCTTTGTAATTTGTCCATTACAATCTTCTCTATGACTCGTATCAATGTACTGTACTGTACAATTCTCACTGCACTGTTCCGACTATCCAGCTCGAATGACCAGGTAAAATCTATCCTGTATAAACTTTATTTCTCTATTGTCAATTGCTCTATTGTCAGTTACCTCACCGCGGATAGGGGGATAGCTGTGAATAATGAAAGGATCTAACGCTTGTTGCTTAATTAGATCTGAGTTTATTTCTTGCCTTACTGAATATTTATATATAAATTTGGCTTACTATGCTAACTTACATTTTATTAATTGATGACCCGATTCATCGCCGGTCATTATCTGCAATTACAACGTACCCTGCGGAACACCTGATGTAACGTTAAAACGTTTGGAGACAAGATATCTAAATAAAACTTCATATTGTCTTTCTTCCAAATAATATTTTACCTATTTGACGAGACTTGGTGGGAAACCTAGAGTGGTTAGTTTGAACAAAATAACATTCAATTACTAATAAAAGATTTGCAATGGATTTCGAAGCGTTAATACGGGAACCATGCAGACACAAGCGTCTGCACCTAGCCTCTATTAACGAACTCCTACTCTCACCTCCCCGCGGTGAAATCCGGGAGCCGAGTACCCTTGACAGAAGATGGGGTAACTAACCCTAGTGTGAGTCTACCAAGGCTCATCACTCTTGTTAGGATGGTGGCGGAGGAGCTGGTCAACTGATTGGCCAACGGCGGCAACCACAACTCCAGTCAACAGGAGCTACCTGGTTTCCATGGTAAGGGGGCTAAACAAATGGACCTGTCCTCCCAGTTGGAGGTTGTGCGTGGGGTTAACTTCCTCACCACGTAAAAAATATACGAGTTCAGAAAGCACAAACTGCCTCGGATATGGACGGATTAACTATTGACGACCCCAGCAAACGGAATAAGGAGAATGACTTTCGGTTTTGCACGAGGGACCTCACACCCTGAACAGACCACGTGCAGCCGAAGAACTCGCGGAGGCCCTAGACTGCTATAAAGCAGACGTTACTGCAATCCAGGAAGTGCGATGGGATGGTCCGGGCAAAAAGAGGATGAAAAACTGCGATATCTAATACGGCGACTGTTACAGAGAGCGAAGGCAGCGATTATTTAGATGTGGATTTGTTGTTCGAGGCAGACTTAGGGAAAAAGTACATAAGCGAGCGTCTCATAACAATCCGCAACAAGGCTAAATTCGGCAACATCAGCCTAATCTGCGCCCACGCCCCAACGGAGGACAAAGATGACGATAGCAAGGATGACTTCTATGATCTCCTAGAATGAACGTACGATCAATGCCACAGCTACGACACCAAGATCGTTCTAGGAGATTTCAACGCTAAGCTGGGTAAAGAGGACATCTTTGCTAGAGTCATCGGTAAACACAGCCTGCACGACACCACGTCCGAAAACGGACTCAGGCTGGTGGACTTTATTACGTGACGAAACCTATCTGTAGCTCGCACGCGGTTCCCACACCTCAACATCCATAAAGGGACCTGGCGGTCCCCTGATCATTCAACCGTCAATCAGATTGATCACGTTGCGATCGACGTCAGACACTCCTCCAGTATTCTTGATGTCCGAACGTTCCGAGGCGCCAATATCGACTCGGACCATTTCCTTGTTGTAGCCAAGGTAAGGACACGGATATCGAGAGAACAACGGAGTCGAGGAAGACAACCACGGTTTGACGTCGAAAAGCTACAATCGCAACAGACTGCCAGGAACTTTGCCGATGAATTGATATTTTGAAATTTTGAGATATCTAAGATTTAAAATAATCACTATTTTCATTTTCACACATAAATTTCATGCTGTGTTCGACCACTCTATTCGTTGATGAGTGTTATCTTTTGGATCTAACCCCTAAATGCCGAACAGAAATGAACACACACACCGCAGGCATGAGCAGTGATTAGGTAGGTATGTATGTATGTATGATGGAAGGGATTTTCTGTGTTGGATAAACTTGGATAGAGGTATAGATATGTGTATGGATGAATGATAGTTTGATTGGTTCTGTGAATGTATGAATGAAGGGTTGATGTAGGTTGAAGTTAGAAGAAAATTCAACTGAAATCGTTTGGAAACCTCGTTTGATATTCAGAAATCATCCATCAATATTATGCGACGGAACCTTCCCCGTGCGAGTACAACTCGCACTTGCCCAGTTTATTTCATAAGCATTTGAGTTATTGGAATTACAGATGATATAAGCGTCTCACAGATGCTGATTTCTCGTGTCGCTTCTTCAAAAGGTTTCAGCAACGGGACTCAGTATTCCATTATTTTCCAGTCTTCTGGCATAATTGGGTCCATTTCGTTGTTATTCATGCAGAGACTTAATGCGTCTTTTACCTTCAAAAACCGCTCGAACATATAAAAAGTACTGTTCCATCTGGTTATTCAGTCTTGGAGTACATTGAGATGCGGTTGATTAAGTCTTTGTTTGACTTCTTTTATATTTTCTTGGGACTCTAAGTCGTTCCTGTACCGACTTGTTCAACATCCGCATCCGCCTAAGCTCCGTATTGATTTTTGCTTGCGGGCGATGCGGATGCGGATGCAGATGTTGAATTTAATGCGGAAGTTCTGCTGTTGCGGATGCGGATTCGAATATCTGCAACATCCCTAATCTGTACAAACATATAAAACAATCATGAATGCTTGATACCCAGGGTTGTAGACGTATAATAGTTGGTATAATACCAACAAGTTTTTCCACTAAAAATACGGTACTTCACGATTTGGTCATCTGGTATCTGTTTGTTGCTCTGAGAAGGAGAAAAGGGTATATAATAATTAGTTGCAAATGAAACACATTTAATATTTTAAGAATTCTTATATTAATACAGAAAAAAAACGGAATTGTCTCAGTTTGAAGGTAATGTTTACTGCAATAGTCGGATTCTTTCTCAGAGCTCAACTCGACGGAAGTATCTTCTAGCACTTCTTCCCACATGGACCTAAGTCGCCTTTCTCTAGTTTCGAAAAGCATTTTTAATCAAAAACTAAAGAAAAAAGTAGAACATATACGAAAACAGAAACAGTTTATATTGGCACGAAATGCATACACCAATTATGTGGCGGGGTATTACGTACCGAACAGATGTTTGAACACGTGTATCTCGACCGGAGACCAGCGGGACACTGCGAAAACTCCACTATCCTCTTCTGCTTCTTTTTAACTCCAGCTACACGAAGCGACAGTGGGTTTGTGTGATCAATTAAAAAAATAAAGTTATTTAAATAACAGGGTGGGTATGTCATTTTTTTTTAGATACTTTTATACACTTTTATACCATTTTTTACATTTAAATAGTTTTATACATTTTAATACAATTTTATACGTTTTTTTTTACGATAAAATGTAAACCAATAGTATGAAATTAGCAACCCTGCTGATACCTCACATTTAAAACAAATTATATATTATATGCTAAAATAAATTTGTTATTGCACAATTTGAAATATTTTTTCTATAAAAAACCGCGACACCATCAGCTGCTTACGAATCATTGTAAACAGCTTCAAATTTAAAAATGACTATACAGTGGCGTGCAAAAGAATTGGGCCGAACAAAGTTGAATGAAAGTTGCATAAAAAAAAAAATATTTTCAAATTTTGGTCAGTAAAGTTAATTTCATATTGTTGGAAAGTTAAGCTCTCAAGTACAACTTAAATGTATCGAACTCTTTTTCTCTTTTCATTCTTATTTATTATGTTATCTCTTTTTCGTACTTCTTCTGTACATATGTATATATGAATATTGGATTACAAAATTTCTTGCACTTCGAAATAAACTGCCGACCGTTAAGGATTGTGTTTCTTTTTGACTTTTCTAATAGGTTATGGGCCCAGTCACCCATAGTAAAGAAGTTTGATTATTATCTAATTAGTTTGGATTAAAATATACATATTTAAAATGAGTTCGGGACTTTACCAAATTGAGAAGCTCCATGTCCACACTTCGATTCGTGGCACATACAGATGCAGAACGTTCTCATTCATTCGGAACTATGGAATATAGTTAATGGAAAGTTCGAGAAGAAAGAAGATATGAAGCCTGAGGAGTTGACCATGTGGGATGCGCAGAATGAAAAGGCGTTAGCAACAATCATGTTAAGTGTTAAACCTTCACAAATCAACCACTTCAAACACAGCAAAACGGCGGCGGAGGCATGGATAACGCTACGTGAAATATACCTAGAGGACCAGCACGTAAGGTAACGTTATTCAAACAGTTAATACAGGCAAGTATGGCTGAGGATGTCAAATTAAATTAGTCATGCATGATGCTTTCCTCGTAATTATATTGCTATCAAGCCTACCGAAATCATTTGAATCATTCGTTATTGCGGTAGAAGCACGCGACACTTTACCCACATTCAGCGCCCTAAAAATTAAACTTTTGGAGGAAGGAGAAAGAAGATCTCAACGGAACCAAAATACTGTAAGCATGTGTGACGAACAAGCGTTTTTAGCTCGCACCAACACCAACATCGCGAAAACAAAAGGACAGCGGAATAAAAAATAGATTCCAAGGATAAGCGGTAAATGCTATAATTGCGGATAAAAAAGGCATTTTGCTGCAAAATGTAAGGCACCAAAACGACAACAACAAAACTCCCAACCGTCATACTCCTATTCAATTTTGTGTGCAGCGGATCTTCATGGATTGAATTCCTCGAATTGGTGTATCGACAGTGGCGCGACAACACATATGTGCAACGAGCGTAGTCTGTTCTGTGCGTTCCAAGAAGTGAAGGAAAAAATCTTTCTTGCGGGAAATAATTTCATAGAGGCAGTAGGAAAGGGTAACGTCGTCGTCAAAACAGCTATGTGTGTCATAACTTTGAGAGACGTGCTTTATGTTCCTGAGTTGCAAGGCAATTTCATGTCGGTAAGCAAAGCAGTTGAAAACGGATTCTTTTTGTCATTTAATAACAGATTTGCTGAGATTAAAGATTCATCTGGCAGTGTTGTGGTAAGAGCTCATAGACAAAATAACCTATTTGTATTTAAAAACATTGAAAATGCGTACTTTTATTCATCTGTTAATAATACTTTAAGATGGCATGACAGATGTGTGTGGTCCATTTCGAAAACCATCTCTATCCAAGTTTATCCAACACAGAAAATCCCTTCCATCATACATACATACATACCTACCTAATCACTGCTCATGCCTGCGGTGTGTGTGTTCATTTCTGTTCGGCATTTAGGGGTTAGATCCAAAAGATAACACTCATCAACGAATAGAGTGGTCGAACACAGCATGAAATTTATGTGTGAAAATGAAAATAGTGATTATTTTAAATCTTAGATATCTCAAAATTTCAACATGAATTGATATTTTGAAATTTATCATTTCCTAATACTTACGCTGAGGTCTTCAAAACTGCGTTTTCAGATCTTCAAAATTCGCATGTCGATGATTGATCGTTTTTGGCCAATATCTCGAAAACTTTTAAGGCCAGAATACTCGAAATTATTTTAAATGAAAGTACTCAATGAAGCGAAGTTTTTGTGATTTTTTCAGATTTTTAAACTCTTTGGTTCAGAAATGGCAGGGGGGGGTGCATTAAAAAAAACTTTGGAGCTCCATACTTTCCAAACGGTACTTTGGATCAAAAACTGTTGAAGCAAACCTCTACCTCATTTCAAAAGATCTGTCGATTGATATATATGTCGATGGGGTGCGATAATGTTTCAAAATTAATGGCAACTTCACCTGTACTGGACACACCCCCAAATGGCCCCCATTTTTAAATTTGGGTTCATAGGCAATGACATCTAGACCTGAAGTACCTAATTCCAATTTCATGCCGATATCTTTATAAACTTCGGAGATAAAAAAGTGTGACAGACACGACGGACGGACGGATGGATACACCGAAATTATAAAGGTTCCGTTTTTGTAGACGGATTTGGTGCAGTCGATTGACCATTCTCAGAACAACCTAGCACGTCTGGTATCGCTAGGAAACCCTGTTTAAAAAGTGATCTGGAAGCGAAGCTTGATTCGTCAAGTGAAGATGACGACCTTGCCCAAAGATCAGACAGTCCCGGTAAAAAGGAGTTAACGTAATATCGCAGCAAAAAAAGGACAAATGTGTCGCAAAGTCCTCTTATCTGGTGGAAAGAAAATAAAGAGTTTAAGATGTTATCTGACATAGCACGAAGACATTTGTCACCTTCCCCAGCCAATGTTCCTAGTAAACAATTGTTTAGTGGTACGGGACTAAATTATGACCTTTGCGTAATCGGCTGGACCCAGAAAAGGCGGCCAAGTTGCTATATATATATATATATATAACTCACCGATGTTTATGTTAAAGTTTCAAAAGTTTAAAAAGTTAAAAAAAAAAAAAATAGTAATAATTAATGCTTTTATGTATCAAAATTAAAACATTAATTATTACTATTTTAGTAATTTAATTATTTATTTTAGTAATTCTTACATCCGCATCCGCATCAGCATCAGCATCCGCGCATGTGAGCCTTTTAATATCCGCACCTGCATCCGCATCTGCGAATGTCAAAAAATCTGTATTCGCAACATCCCTAATCTGTATTACAAGAGCCATGAGAACTTGCTCAACTATGGCCATGGAAGTGCTATTGGAGCTGACTCCCCTGCTTCTAGTAGTTACAGAGTGTGCAAACAAAACGATCATGAGAATGGCAAAAGAGGGGATAGGAAAAGACAAATGCATTAAATTGAGGCAATTCGACGCTACCTATACTGACCATTCCGAAGGACGACGCACGTGATCAGGAAATTTGATTTCCAAAAGAAATTCACCAGTGAGCTCAGCACCAAAAAGGACTGGTGCAACGAATCCATAGTTCACAGACTGAGCAGCAATACGGTGAAATGGTACACAGACGGCTTAAAAACTGATGAAGGAACTGTAGCAGGAATATTTTTACCTAGGACAAAATACTTCGAACCCATGGGCAAATATACTAGCATCTTTCAAGCGGAAATTTATGTCATAGACAGATGGGTTCAGATCAATCTTGAAAGGAATTATTCCAATTGTGACATAGCACTAACGTCGGACAGCCGAGCCGCTATTATGGCACTAGTCTCCTACATCATCAAATCCTACAGTTGAATAGGAGAAACCGAGTAAAACTCTGCTGGATACCTGGCCAATCGGGGATAGAAGGCAATGAAATGGCCGATTCCCTGGCAAGGAAATGAGCATCAGAACCCTTCATTGACCCTGAACCATTATGCGTTGTAGGAGACTATCTCCTTAGAGAAGAATTCAGGGAACTAGAGAGATGGAATCGGACAGAAAACTGTAACAGTATTCAGTATTTATTCAGTATTTTTTACAATTATATATATTTTTTTACAATTATATTATAAAATATTTTCAAAATAAAATAAGAAAACGTAGTGATTTTAATATTTAAAAAAGTTGAATAATGATAAAGTCACTTCAAAAAATAGAAGGTTTTTAGACAGTATATGGAGATTGAATATCAGAAAGAAAAAAGACAAAAAAGAATTGAGAAAAGCCAAAAGAAATAAAAACAATGTATTATTATTAAAATAATGTATTATTAACAAAGCTCATGGCATGAAACAAGCCAAGAAACTCTTAGGGCAGTACAACCGAAAGAGATTTGAAGCATGCATCAGAAAAAGCAAAAATAACCTCCGCATTCTAACAGGCTTCCTAACGGGGCACTGTAGACTCAGAGAGCATCTAAGGAAACTAGGGGTATCAGAAGAAGGTCTCTGCAAATTTTGTGGAGAATTTAATGAAATTCCAGAACATACACTAGGATTTTGTGAGGCACTAGCCTCCAAAAGAAAAATATATCTGGGCAAGTACCTAATATCAGAAGAAGAAATGCAATCACTAGAACCATGTCTCATTCTCAGATTCCTGAAGGAAACTGGCTTAGAGAATATACTCTAGAACAAATTTCTTCACCTATGCGCAACAGGAGTCTATTATTCTTTTCAGAATTGTATTTGAGGGGAACTCATAATTGTGCTTGGGTATTAAATGGGGGCACAATAGTACTTAAGGGTCGCGGTGCAATATACCCTGAACAATAATAATAATAATAAAGTCCGAACAGAAAGTTTGGAGTAGAGCTACTCTCTACTCTCTACTTTTATTCATTTGTGTTTTCACTTTTGGCGGGCAAAGTAAGTAATTAATGTATTAATGTGTATATCTATCCTGTTTAGATTTTATTTCTCTATTGTCAATTGCTCTATTGTCAGTCACCTTACCATTTCCAGTTGAAGGACTAGTGCTTCAAAACATATGTTTACCATGGCTGTGGCTAGTAGTACCGTCCTGTTACTTTGACATGCTGTGGCATGATCTTTACTTGTTGTTCTTCCTCCTACTACAACTACTACGACTACTGTACTTCGGGGGAAGTGACGAAGGGAATTGTGGATTCTTTCTTTCTTCTTCGATGAGCAATGCCTTGCGGCATGTCCATCACGCAAATAGTTGAAACAAAGCCTTGACTTTTGGGCCATCTCCTTTTCTTTTGTTTTCATACTAAGAAATTTTTTGCAATTCTACAATTGATGAGACTCATTAAACAGCACACATTTGGACTGTGTGACTGTAGTCAAATGGTTTCTGGCAAATGTCGGTTTCGATGCTTGCGACTGGTGTTCTCGATTGAATTCGCGACTGCTCTTCAATCCTCGGAAACTCCCCTCGTTGAAAAAAAAAATTTACTTAATTTTGGAATTTCTGTTGACGTTCCTTTGATTCAATTTCCTTCAGTTCAATTCAATTCAATTCGATTCCTTGTTGATACAATTTCCTTGATTCATAGTCGAGTTTTGGATATATTAACTGAATCACTAATGGATCATAAGAACTGACATCAGCTCCCAAGTTTTTGATGCCATACAAGATTTCTCTCGACGTATCCATGATATTTTTCAAGTCGAACGCATTGTAATTTCGAAATGATTTCAAGGTAAGGAACCTTTGAATGTAGTTGTTGACCAACGCTGCTGAATTTTGAAACCGGTTCGTTAGCAGTTTTATAGCTGTTGCATAATTGCTTGACGTAGGTGATAGGTGGTTGACAATCCTTGCTGCTTCTCCGTTCAGATTTCTTTTCAAATATTGCATTTTTTCTACATTGTTTAAGGAAGTGTTTTGGTGTACTAATCGCTCAAATAGTTCCCAAAATGGTGTCAACTCTTCATACCTTCCACTGAATTTTGGTATGCTTGTAGGTGGAAGTTTGATTTCTTGATGTAGCTGGTCTGCCTCCTTAATTTGAATGTATACATCTTGATACATCTGCTCCAAGTCGATAAACTCGTTGCTGGACACATACTCCTGGTCAGCTTCTTCAAGTGATAACATAATTTTTTCATTCATCGTTTGTAACCTTGTCCAGCATTCCTCTAGTTGGGTCAGCTTGAATCGAAGGTAAACTGAATTTTGATTCAAATCCAAGCCGTCAATTATACGTATGTCAATTTTACGCCTGTTCTTGACAAGGTTCAACTTCGTAAACATGGGCACTTCATTTTTTCAGCCGTTTCCTCCGCTTTTTCTGATGATGTGCTCCTTGATGGCTGAACTGCCGCAGCTTGATTTGAATTGGTTTGGTTTAAAGTTATTTCATCAATTTCACTCATGGTTGAGCTTTGTAATTTGTCCATTACAATCTTCTCTATGACTCGTATCAATGTACTGTACTGTACAATTCTCACTGCACTGTTCCGACTATCCAGCTCGAATGACCAGGTAAAATCTATCCTGTATAAACTTTATTTCTCTATTGTCAATTGCTCTATTGTCAGTTACCTCACCGCGGATAGGGGGATAGCTGTGAATAATGAAGAGATCTAACGCTTGTTGCTTAATTAGATCTGAGTTTATTTCTTGCCTTACTGAATATTTATATATAAATTTGGCTTACTATGCTAACTTACATTTTATTAATTGATGACCCGATTCATCGCCGGTCATTATCTGCAATTACAACGTACCCTGCGGAACACCTGATGTAACGTTAAAACGTTTGGAGACAAGATATCTAAATAAAACTTCATATTGTCTTTCTTCCAAATAATATTTTACCTATTTGACGAGACTTGGTGGGAAACCTAGAGTGGTTAGTTTGAACAAAATAACATTCAATTACTAATAAAAGATTTGCAATGGATTTCGAAGCGTTAATACGGGAACCATGCAGACACAAGCGTCTGCACCTAGCCTCTATTAACGAACTCCTACTCTCACCTCCCCGCGGTGAAATCCGGGAGCCGAGTACCCTTGACAGAAGATGGGGTAACTAACCCTAGTGTGAGTCTACCAAGGCTCATCACTCTTGTTAGGATGGTGGCGGAGGAGCTGGTCAACTGATTGGCCAACGGCGGCAACCACAACTCCAGTCAACAGGAGCTACCTGGTTTCCATGGTAAGGGGGCTAAACAAATGGACCTGTCCTCCCAGTTGGAGGTTGTGCGTGGGGTTAACTTCCTCACCACGTAAAAAATATACGAGTTCAGAAAGCACAAACTGCCTCGGATATGGACGGATTAACTATTGACGACCCCAGCAAACGGAATAAGGAGAATGACTTTCGGTTTTGCACGTGGAATGTGAGGTCCCTGAACAGACCACGTGCAGCCGAAGAACTCGCGGAGGCCCTAGACTGCTATAAAGCAGACGTTACTGCAATCCAGGAAGTGCGATGGGATGGTCCGGGCAAAAAGAGGATGAAAAACTGCGATATCTAATACGGCGACTGTTACAGAGAGCGAAGGCAGCGATTATTTAGATGTGGATTTGTTGTTCGAGGCAGACTTAGGGAAAAAGTACATAAGCGAGCGTCTCATAACAATCCGCATCAAGGCTAAATTCGGCAACATCAGCCTAATCTGCGCCCACGCCCCAACGGAGGACAAAGATGACGATAGCAAGGATGACTTCTATGATCTCCTAGAATGAACGTACGATCAATGCCACAGCTACGACACCAAGATCGTTCTAGGAGATTTCAACGCTAAGCTGGGTAAAGAGGACATCTTTGCTAGAGTCATCGGTAAACACAGCCTGCACGACACCACGTCCGAAAACGGACTCAGGCTGGTGGACTTTATTACGTGACGAAACCTATCTGTAGCTCGCACGCGGTTCCCACACCTCAACATCCATAAAGGGACCTGGCGGTCCCCTGATCATTCAACCGTCAATCAGATTGATCACGTTGCGATCGACGTCAGACACTCCTCCAGTATTCTTGATGTCCGAACGTTCCGAGGCGCCAACATCGACTCGGACCATTTCCTTGTTGTAGCCAAGGTAAGGACATGGATATCGAGAGAACAACGGAGTCGAGGAAGACAACCACGGTTTGACGTCGAAAAGCTACAATCGCAACAGACTGCCAGGAACTTTGCCGATCGAGTCTCCCTGAAACTCTCCGAAAGTTCGACGCCGCCTGCACTAACAATAGACGAAGAATGGAAACGTTGTCAAAGAGCCATCAGAGAAGCCGCTACTGATGTGCTGCGTTTAAAAACACCACCTAGGAAAAACCTCTGGTTTGACAACGAGTGCAGGCAGGCACATGCAGCAAAGCAAGAAGCCTACCGGGCAACGCTGCATCGAACCACGAGAGCTGTTCGTGAGCTCTACGAACAGAGAAGAAGGGAAGAGAACAGGCTTCTCAGGAAGAAAAAGAAAGAGCAGGAGAAGCGCGCGATCGAGGAGATGGAGAGGTGTTATGGCAGGCATGTTGTCCGAAAGTTTTATCAAAGGGTAAAACTTTTATCGAATGGATATAAAGTTCGGACAGAAACTTGCCGGGACGAAAATGGACAGCTAGTAGTAGATTCGCAGACGATACTGAGAATTTGGAAACATCATTTCTGCAGACTGTTGAACGGCGATGAGGACACAAATACCGCTGTCAGGCAGAATGTTCCACTCAACACAACGGACGATGATAGAAGAGAATACCGTCCCCCCGACCTAGACGAAGTCAAGATAGCGATTTCGAGACTGAAGTCTAATAAAGCTGCTGGTGCAGATAGTCTGCCCACCGAAATGTTTAAAGCGGCTGGAAATGATCTGGTAGGGCGCATGCACCAGCTCGTCTGTAAGATATGGTCGGAGGAAAGCATGCCCGATGAGTGGAATCTCAGTATCGTTTGCCCGATCCACAAGAAAGGAGACCCCTTTGACTGCGCCACCTATCGAGGGATAAGTCTCCTTAACATCGCCTATAAAATCTTCTCTGCCGTTTTGTGTGAACGCCTGAAACCATTCGTGAACAAACTGATAGGTCCCTATCAGTGTGGTTTCAGGCCCGGGAAGTCCACCATCGATCAAATCTTCACACTGCGGCAGATCCTGGAGAAGACCCAAGAAATGCAAATTGACACACACCATCTATTTGTCGATTTCAAGGCCGCATATGACAGCGTGTATAGAGACGAGCTATACAGCGCCATGTCTAGTTTTGACATTCCTGCCAAACTCGTCAGACTGAGTAGGATGACGATGGAGAACTCTCGCTGCTCCATCAAGGTCGGTAACGAACTCACCGAGACCTTCAATGTCAAAAAAGGTTTTAGACAAGGCGACGCGCTGTCATGTGACTTCTTTAACATCGTTCTTGAGAAGATTGTGCAAAACTCACTGGCCAACACAAGAGGCACGATCTTCCAAAAGTCCGTTCAACTGCTAGCCTACGCGGATGACATTGACGTGATTGGGCGAACACAGCGAGCCATCAATGATGCGTTTGCTGGCATTGAAACGGAAGCGGCTAAAATGGGTCTGGCGGTAAACGAGGGCAAAACAAAGTATATGCTGTCATCAAGAAAGGACGCACAACATCGACGACTTGGCCAGAACGTCACCATAGGCAGCTATAACTTTGAGGTAGTGAAGGACTTCGTCTACCTCGGCTCCGCGGTAAACAGTAGAAACAATATCAGTACCGAGATCAAACGCAGAATAACTCTTGCCAACCGCTGGTTTTTTGGGCTCAAAAGGCAATTGAGTAGTAGAGCCCTCTCTCGGAAGACCAAGCTGACTTTATATAAGACCTTGATCATCCCAGTCCTGCTGTTCGGCGCAGAGGCATGGACAATATCCCAAGCAGATGAACAGTCTCTTGGTCTTTTCGAGAGAAAAGTTCTGCGCGCGATCTTTGGTCTTGTTTGCGTTGATGTCATTTGGAGGAGAAGATTCAACCACGAACTGTATGGGCTGTACAGCGACATGAGTCGCCAGGCGTCTACGGATCCAACGCCTAGGATGGCTAGGCCATAGCCATGTAGAGCGTATGGACAACTTAGCTCCGGCCCGAAGAGTCTTCGAATCTGAGCCTGTGGGACAACGCAACAGAGGGCGTCCACGTACAAGGTGGCGCACACAAGTCGAGTCGACTTGGTGTGCGAAACTGGAGACAGCTGGCGAAAGATCGTGCTGGCTGGAGAGGCATGTTGAGTCAGGCCCAGGTCCACCTCGGACTGTAGCGCCCTAAGAAGAAGAAGAAGAATGGAAATACATTAAATCATGTATGTATGCCTTCAAAAACTTTGGGAATGCAGGAAAGTTTTGGTATAGTGCGGTAGTTATTTATCACATTTCTTGAGCCTTTCTTATGTGTAGGAACAATTAAAGAATTCTTCCAAAGCAGTGGGAAGGATCCTTATGAGGTGAATATAATGAAGGGAGACGTCAGAGGTTGGGCTAAGAGTTTTGCGCATTTTTTGAGAACACTTGCTGGTAATCCATCGGGACCATTCGAATAATAGTCCTTTAGGTTATTTAAGTTCTCTTCAACGATGAGGACGGTGATGTTGATGGAAACTAGTGAGGTTTGTCCGCAGTTGTTCTTGTAGGAGAAATAATCAAGATCGATGTCAGTGGAATAGTCGGAGTACGACTGACTGAAGAAGTCGGCGAACGAACAGGTTTGCATGTTTGCGGGTCGGATAAAGCTGTATCCGCGAACTTAAGAGTTGCAGGATAGTTATCACATTTCTGTTTGGTATTAACAAAATGATAAAAGCTCTTGGGATCTGTAATGAGATTAGATTGCATTCGGTTGATGTACTCTTGGTAAAAACGTTCATTTTGTTCAGCAAATTGTAAATGGAATCGCTGGTATATGGAGTAGTCAAAACCAGACCGAGATTTTAAATAGGTTTTCTAGAGTTTTTTTCTTCTGTTGCGAAGCGAGTGTAGTTGTTTGTTACTCCAAGTTGGGGAGGAAGTTCTGGTGGTCTTATAAGGGAGTGATTTCAGTAACTACTCGTGTTCTGCGTGCTATTGTTCTCTCACGAGTGGAGCTGACCTACAGTGCCGACACCGAACGACGAGATTGAGAAGCTATTTAGATATATACTGTTATACTTTTTGAGCATTGTCTCGAAATGGAGCCGTGAAAAATTTTTTTTAAATTGTTTGGCTGAACAGGGATTCCAACTTAGACTTGAAAGTGTAGTGCGTATGGGTCAACGCACAAACCCACACGGCCACGACGCCTTCAGTGATGATGAAAGAGCAGTTTCAAGTTTAAGACAAGCATCATTAAAGTTGGCGTAACTAAGCAAGCTATTAAGTTTGCCAAAGTCCGCTTTTTGAAAACTTAAACTATATGACGTCGGTGTATGATTTTTTTGAATCAAGTCTCCGTAAGAAAAGGAATGAAAGAGTGGGGGGTGATGCCGGTCTAAAGCAGAGAGTATGTGATCACTTTCAATGACAACGCAATTTTCGGTGTTGGCTGAAAAAATAAGACCAAGTTGCCCTAACAAGGCAGTTAGTTATACCATTTACTTCATATAGACCGGAATTGGAGATCTAAATCTAACAATCTAAAAACACTAAAAAAAAGAGAGTACAACATCATCGTTGGTGTCTATGACGTCAAAAAGCGAGTCTATGGCATCAATAGCAAGTTAATAGCTTTGGATTGGTTGAGAAGGGCGAATGTAGCAGCAAAACAGATAAAGATTTCGTTTGAGAATAGAAATTTTAGCACAAATAAATTCGAAATTAGCAGTGTGAGGGGTTTTGAAAATTTAAGTATCATTTTGTTTATGGACTCCCAAGAGAACGCCACTTCCGGAAGAACTATCTTCTTTTTCTAAACCATCGTCCCGGAGAAGATTAAAGTTAGAAGAAAAAAACTCATTGCTGTTAAAGGAAGAAGAGAGATTAGTTTCAGTAAGGGCGAAGCCCTCATAAGGTAGGTAGAACTGAGAAACACGGAAGAAGATTTAGTGTGTAAACCTCGAACGTTCTGATAATAAATAGACAGGAACGAAAATTGTTTGTGTAATTAGAACGAGTTCTTTGAAGATGGACAATGCGCTTCGTAGCAATATGGGACACAAAAGTGGATAGATCATTTGCAACGTTATTAGGTGGTATATTTAGGCTCTCATGAAAATGTACGAAAATCATTTTAAATTCCAAGGGGTCGGTGGGAAGACCTTGAAGTGAGACTAGAACATTTGTTTTGTTTAGCGTCCATCCTCACCGGTGTCACTGAGTTGTTCGGTTAATTTCGCAACGGGCACAGTGGGTCAGGAAACGATTTCAGTTAAGTAGGTAAATTACGGGGATTAGAAGGTGGTTTCGCAGAGGTAGGATGCGTCGAGCGATGAGAAGCGGAGGGAGCATTTGTCAACTCAGAATCAGAGTTAAGATTAGATGTTGATGATGAGAGATGGTACCTGAGGAAGTTTGGGGATTTGGCACCAGATGTTAGGTAAGATTTGAGAAACGAATCTAACTCCGTTGAGTTGTCAAATTGAACGAAATTCGCTTAGGAGGTATATGAATTTGGAAAGATGCCAACCTTAAAGATTCAATTGGGATCCATTTTGGAGGGGTGAGCTTGGGTTGTGTTACTAAGAAAGGGGTGATATTATTTACACCAGTCAGGTTAATAGTTTGACTAGATTTAGTAGAAGTTGACTTAAGCTATTTAGTTTATAATTGCCGCCGAAGAGGTTCGTAAGCAGCCACTCGTATTTATTGTAGATGCGGAACAGGAAGCGTCGGTTTCGCTTTTAAAGATGTCAAAAAAGAACATTGCTTTCATGAACTCCTTCAGTTGTGTAGCAGTCACCTTTCGTGAGCTTTCTCACTGGGATGGTTGTGTTCCTGAAGCTTTATGATTCTATGGTCCCATATCTTGGACCATGATGTACTGAAGAAGTGGAGTTTGGCTGGAGGATATTCTGAATCGTTATGTAGCAAGTTGTAGATAATTTCTAAATGAAACACACTTCCGATTTTAGGGACAATGTATTCTTAGGTCCGCACTCTATCGTTTCTATCTTACAACTGAGCCCACTTTACAATTGTGTTCATGTTGATGCTTTCACCGGCAGCTATTTCTTGGAATTAACATTTTGTTTTGATTTTGAGATGTGTTGCCACAATTCAGCCATCCTGACTAGCAGTCGTCCCAATTGACCATAGTCTCTTAGGCTAAATTAACAGAGGGTTTAAGATTGGCAACTTCCCATATTCCAGTATAGGGTAACTGCAACTGCAACCCTTATTCATCTTTAATTAGATACCTATCATTAGATAGCACTTTTGCTACGTCATAAAGTCCTTTAAACCTATGTGCAATTTTCTTACAAGCTCCCGGTATACTCAAAAAGTTTCTCACCATAACATAATCTCCTATCTTGTATTTTTTATGAATTCTATTTCTGTCCTTCATTAGCTTATTGTAGTTCTGACTTTGAATAATTTTGTCTTCCGCTCGTTTTCTTTTCACTTTGATTCCTTTCTTCCAACTTTATTTATTTCTCCTCTGTGATGAACTCTACAAAGTAACTGACTTACACACACATCTGTACTGTTTTCAGTTCAGTTTGAATGCATTTTTTTATTTTTATCTTTATAACAACTCTTACATTCTAGGAAAAATACTTAAACTAGATATATAATTAATGCTTTCTTATACTATCTTACTGGCCCTATGCGGGCACTCTAAGTACACACATCTGTACTATTATGTGTTGTATTATTAAGTGAAAATACGATGTCAGGCAAAACTTTATCTAAACTGAACATCGTACCTGCGCTAGTTAGTTTCGCTATCATAGGTGCAATACATCTGTTAATTCTATCCACTTGCCCATTGGTTTGCAGAGAACCGGTTGCTATTTTTGTATGCCGCACATTATAATAATAATAATGGCGGCGCTACAGTCCGAGGTGGACCTGGGCCTAGCTTCTCAGCAACCACTCGTGTTGTGCATGCTATTGTTCTCTCACGAGCGGAGGGGATCTACAGTTTAATGCCGACTCCGAACGGCTAGATTGAGAAGCTTTTCCTAGACAGTTATACTCTTTGAGCATTGTCAGTGACTCGAAAGAGGTGGAGCCGTGAAAAAATGTTTGATGTTTTTTCCGAGATTCGAACTGACGACCTCGAGGGCAGCAGTCGACGCACCTACCCACTACGCCACGGCGCCCACATTAGCGCTACTAAAATTCTCAAAATCTTTTGAGGTGAAAGCACTACCTCGATCAGAAGCCAATGGCCTTGGCCTCTTATATGCACGTAAATGAACTTTCAAGCTCCTTAATACTTCATTAGTACCCGTCGATCTCATCGCATATAATATAGTAAAGTTCGAAAAAGCATCTACTAATAGAAATACATATGTGGGCGCCATGGCGTAGTGGGTAGGTGCGCCGAATCCTACGCTCGATGGTCTCGGTTCGATTCCAGAAAAATACACCAAACATTTTTTCACGGCTCCACCTCTTTCGAGTCACTGGCATTGCTCAAAGAGTATAACTGTCTAGAAAAAGCTTCTCAACCCCGCCGTTCGGAGTCGGCATTAAACAGTAGGTCCCCTCCACTCATGAGAAAACAATAGCAAGCACAACACTAGTGGTTGGTGAGAAGATAGGCCCAGGTCCACCTCGGCGTGTAGCGCCGCCGTTATTATTATATTATTATTAACTACCCAATTATTCACCCTCTATGCAGACGGGACCGAAAATCACCCACAATTGGATAGTTGGGGGGAGGAAATGATTTCAGTTAAAGAAAAAAAGGCGGGTTTGGGTTTAGAACAATTTTATTTCAATATAGCGATCTTACCTCGAAGGCGGTTTTTGGCAAAGTGACCGAGACTAGATGAAGATGAATTGAGCTGAGCTTAAAATAATGGCGGATGGGTATAGCTTAACAACTGAAGTTTGAAGCAATTTAGTTTTAAGTGATGACATCTATTTGTCAATACATATACTTCACTAATCTCACCTCATCATTGCCGGCCGCCTAGCAGCATTGCTGCAACTAGCTTATACTTTACAATATTCATTAGGTAGTTAATACATATCTTATAAATTAACAATGTCTTATAAATTAACAATAGAGGGGGGAGTCTTTTGTTTTCGGGGGGACTCCACTCACTCCGGGATTTTTGTTAAGTTTCTAATTTTGTACAAAAAAAAAAATAATTCAATAAATTTTGAAGAATAATTGCAATGTAACAAATTCAAGGTATAATTTGAATAGAAAGTTGTAGTTGAGTAAAAGAAAAACAAACAAGTACATTATTTACATAATATTTATATAATATTACCAGTGCAATATTTACAAATTAATCATTATTACTTCAATAATTTCATATCAGTTTTAATATCGTTAATCAGTTAGGGTAAAAAGCAAAGTTCTACGATCGGACGTGTTAAAATACCATTTTGTGTTTTTATATCACCGATCCTAACTCTACCATCAGTACTAGTGTGGAGTTTAATGACCCTACCTAATCGCCATTCATTCGGTGGTAGATTCTCTTCTCTAATAACCGCGAGATCGCCTACATCCACATTCCGTTGAGGATGCCTCTATTTATATCTCCGGTGGAGTTCTTTTAGATATTCTTCCTTCCAGCTACTACAAAACTGTTGATGTAGGACCTTTAATCTATCCCATATCCCATCTATTTATTGTGCTTAAAGAACAAGAAATCAAGTCAGGTTCTGGACAAGCCATCAAAGGAGCACCGCGGAGAAAATGTCCTGGAGTTAGAGCCAAAATATCATCCACATTTTCGGACGTGAGGGAGATGGGTCTGGAGTTTAAACAAGCTTCAATTCTAGCGAGAATTGTTCTTCGTATGTGAATTTGTGATCACCCAGCAGCTTTACGAAAATGCTGTTTAAAACTCTTCACGCCTGCCTCCCAAAGACCTCCCATATGTGGTGCACTCGGGGGAATAAATTTCAAAGAGACTCCTTGAATTCCGTACTTATCAGAGATAGTTTTCGAAAATGACTTCAGAAAGCGGTTGAAATCATTCGTTAGAACGATGCAGTAGATAAATCGCTTGTTGCTTCCAAATGAATTGCTTTACATGAAAAGCAAACAAAGAGACACATATAACCCTTTGTTATGCGGCTATTTCGATCAGTAAAACTTTTTATTAAAAATGGTTCTGCAAAATCAATGCCCGTATTAGTGAAAGGAATGGAATGGGTGGTTCTTTCGACAGGAAGCGCAGCCATAATTTGGGTCCTGAGTTTTTGTTTGAAAATCGTACAAATCTTGCATGATCGGAGACACTTTTTTATTAGATTCTTCAGTTTTAGTATCCAAAATTCTGTTCGAATCAGGCGGAGGGTTAACTGAATTCCTCCATGGATGGAAATTTTGTGGACAAATTCCGTAAATAGTCGACTAATGTGTGCATTGTGAGGCAGGATAATTAGATATCTTTCATTGTAAGGAAGATTAGAAGAAACAAGTCTTCCATTTGCCCGTATCACATTACTTGAACCTAGCACTAGATTCAGAGTCAGAAGAGAACTTATTCTAGAAATTTGTTGATTTTTAGTTAAAGCCAAATAATCCTCGACGAAATACAATTCCTGTGTTAAGCGGATTAGCTGAACTTTAGTGTGCGCAATTTCGAGATCTCAAGACAGTGAATAATCATGATGTATGATTTTTGTTTGTGTTTTGGGGCTCGTCCGAAACACGAAGCGGTAAACATAACTCATGACGCGAACCAGCCTTTCCCAAGAAGAAAATCGATTAATAACATCTTCTATGTTTGAGGAACGAATATTAGTAAAAGATCGAATGCGTCGAATTTCTAAGTCTGCTTCGTCGGGAATTTGTTCCACGGATTTAGGCCAGTTACCTTTTCGCTTTGATAGCCAATGAGAACCGTGCCACCAAAGGTGGTTGTTGCGAAGATCGGAAGGTAATAAGCCTCGAGTGGCTAAATCTGCTGGATTATCACAGGACGAGACGTGACTCCATCTTTGATTCTGGGTGTTTGTTAAGATTTGTGATACTCTATTGCCGATAAATGTTTTCCACGTATGGGGGGGTTTCTTCAACCACGCCAAAACTATTGAACTATCTGTCCAGAGGAAGACGTTATCAAATTGATTTTCAAATTGTGACGTGACTTTCTTTATAAGTTTAGAAAGTAGAAGAGATGCGCACAGTTCCAGTCTTGGTAATGTTAATTGTTTAACTGGTGCAACTTTGGTTTTTGCGCAAAAGAGATGGGTAGAAAACCTATTTGCATTGTGTTGGACTCTTATGTATAATGCAGAAGCAAACCGTGGATTTCATAAAGTACAGTTTGTTTGAATTCAATCCATCTGGGAACCTGAATAGCTTCAATTTCGGGAAGATGAGTAGAAAAGTTTACCCAACTGCGATGTGTATGTGGATTAAGTGGCGAGTCCCAGTCAGTACCATCTCGCCAAATCTGCTGCATTACAATTTTCGCAAAAATAATGACTGGTGCCAGCCATCCCGCAGGATCAAAAAGTCGTGCAATAATGGACAGTGCAATTCGTTTTGATTTTTTTCAGCCTTTATTTCTCGGATTATGGGGTTCAGAGTAAATGTGAAGCAATCGTTTCACGCATTCCACTCTATTCCTAACATTCGTGTGTTCGATTTGTCCTCAAGTTTTAAAAGATCTTTGTTCAGCAGGTCTTCAGGCTGCACATTATTGAGGAAGTCCGAAGAATTAGACGTCCATTTTTTAAGGACAAATCCAGCTGACTTTACAGCAGTTACTAATTCGCGTTGAGATATAACATCCTCAATATTATGAGCCCCTGCAAGAACGTCGTCTGCATAAAAATTGTTTTTGAAAATGTTCGATACCAATGGAAATTGCATTTTCACGTCTTGTGCAAGTTGTAATAGCGTACGAATTGCTAAATATGGAGCACAATTCACGCCAAAAGTTACAGTTTTAAGTTCGAAATCTTGTATAGGGTTTTCGGAAGAATTTCGAAATAAAATTCTTTGATAAGGGGTGTGTTTATGATGAACACGAATTTGCCGGTACATCTTCTCAATGTCTGCATTAAAAACATATTTGTAAAAGCGACATTTGAGAATAAGTGACATTAAACCCGACTGTAGGCTTGGGCCAGTGTAAAGAACATCATAAAGACTTAATCCATTCGTTGTTGGATTAGAAGCATTGAAGTCGAATCGGGTTTTCGTCGTGGTACTTTGTGGTTTTATAACAGTGTGATGTGGCAGATAATAAGAGTCAAACGACTTAGGTAGGTAGGTAGGTATGTGGGTAGACGGGCTTAAGCCACGTCTCACTTAGGTCCTTAGGGACCCATTGTGATGCCCAATTGGAGGATAGTGTCCCCTTTTTAACCCTTGTCGCACTCATGGTCCTTCGTTGCGGCGGAGCCATCCCGATTTCCTTATAAACCTGTAAAGAGATCTAAGAGGTATACTTGAGATTTCATGTAAGTCTTGGAAGAAGAATTCTCCCAGTGTTCTATGACGCAACTGACAAAGACTAGAGCAGTGACAGAGGTAGTGAGGAGTATCCTCACGTTCCTCCTCGTGACCACAGCCTCTACAAATGTTGTCGTTGGAGAGTCCCATTTTCATGGTATGGTTTCTAAGATGATTATGGCCAGTGAGAGCTCCAACCACCATCGTTAGCAACTCTTTGTCGCACTGAAGGATCTTGTCGGTTTTTGCTCGGCCGTATCTGGGCCATAATGCTTTAGTAGTCGCCCATGTAGACAGACCACGCCAGCTACTGTTTGCCATTTCAATGATCATAGTATCCACCTTATTCCTCAGCCCTGAGAGTGGCGGTTTAATACCTTGAATTGCTTGTGACGCGTCGGTCACTGACCCTGTTCTGGCAAGGTCATCAGCTATCTCATTGCCGGCTATGTCCCTATGTCCTGGGACCCAGCACAGATTGATCGAGTGCTGTGAGCCAAGAGCCTTTAGATCTTGGCGACACCTTGCGACTAGCTTGGACTTGACTTCTATTGCGGATATAGCTTTCATGGCCGCCTGACTGTCAATGAAAATGGTAATATCAGCCGGTGGTATCGCCATCATTGATATCGTTTTGGCCGCTTTTTTGACCGCCAGGACCTCCGCTTGAAACACACTGCCATAATCAGGGAGTCTGATTGAGCAGTGCAAGATTAGCTCGTTGGAGAAAATGCCCGCGCCTTTGCCTGCTTCCATCTTTGACCCGTCGGTATATACCTTTATTGTCGAGTTGTTGATGGGTTCATTGGACGCCCACTCTTCTCTGGTGGGGTATTGGCATTTGAAGGGTCTCTCGAAGTCGAGGAATGGGAGCCTGTAGTCGCTCTCGACTTCTGATACTGCAAGTCTGTTAAGAATACTTGCATGTCCAGTGGTACCTGAGCGCCAGTTGCAAGATTGACTGATTCTCAGAGCACTTTTAGCGGCGATTGCCTGCATATGAAGGTCAAGCGATAGCATGTGTAGGATCATTTCCAGTCCAGCTGTTGGGGTAGAGCTGATTGCGCCAGTAACTCCCATACACGCAAGTCTCTGTATTTTCGTCAATGCCTTAAGATTAATGGCTTTGAATGCTGCCTGCCACCAGACTACGCTGCCATACGTAAGGATGGGTCTGACAATGGCGGTATACATCCATAGGATGGTGTTGGGGCTTGGTCCCCATTTTTTACCGACAATTTTTGCGCAGAAATACAAAATCGCATGTTGCCTTTTTGAGCCTTTCAGAGACATTAAGTTTCCTATTTAGTTTTCTGTCAAGAATGATACCTAGGTATCTAGCACTGTCGGATAGCGTCAGTGTGGATCTCTCAATAGCTGGCAGCCTGAATTGCGGTATGACTCTTTTATTTGAGAAGAGAACCAATTCGGCCTTACCTGGGTTAAAACCCAGTCCGCAGTTTTTTGCCCATCTAGCTAGTATGCTTATAGCGCCCTCAAGTAATTCACTTATGGTCGGGAGGAATTTGCCTCTAGCTATCAACACTACGTCGTCTGCATAAGCAACTACCGTCACTCCCGAGTATTTGAGCTTTTCTAAGACTTCGTTGATGACAAGAACCCAGAGCAGGGGTGAAATTACCCCTCCCTGCGGTGTGCCTCTAGAGGCAATGGCTTTCACGAGCCTGTCACCCATGTTCGCGTAGATTGTTCTTTTACTGAGCAGGCTAACAATGGTTGATGTTATTGACTACTCAATATTGGCCCTCTCGAGGGCTGACTTAATCGCTCTCGTTTCCACATTATTGAAAGCGCCTTCAATATCCAAATAGGCTGCGAGTGCGTACTCTTTGGCTTTGAGAGTGCTTTCAATCACATTAACCACGCTGTGAAGTGCGGTCTCCACACCTCTGCCTTTAATATAGGCATGTTGCGCTGTGGAGATTGTGTTAGTAGAAAGCTTACTGCGAATATAAGCATTGATTACCTTCTCAAAGGTTTTGAGAACAAAGGAAGTCAAGCTTATAGGTCGGAAATCTTTTGCAGCTGTGTGGCTAGCTTTACCGGCTTTAGGAATGAAGACAACCTTTACTTCTCTCCAAGTCGACGGTATGTAGCCGTTTATTAAGCTGCATCTATATATCCTACTCAGGACAGGGATTATCATATCCTTAGTCTTTTGCAGCATAATTGGATATATGCCGTCTAAGCCAGGAGACTTATATGGGGCAAATGAGTCTATGGCCCAAATTCTATCTTCGTCAACAACGGTTTCAGGAACGTAGAGTTCATTCACCGCGTCGTCGGCTGGCGCCGAGATATCGCTGCCAAAGGTGCAACCCGGGAAGTGAGTGGACACCAGAAGATTGAGTGTTTCCTCTGAAGACTGTGTCCAAACACCGCCGTTATCCTTGAGATACCCTGGGACAGCAGGTTCTTTGGAGAGAATTTTCCTTAGCCTGGCCGTTTCAGTGGTATTCATTATTTCACTGCAGTAGGTACGCCATGTGCATCGCTTGGCAATAGCCACTGCTTTTTTGAAGTCCCTTTGACTAGCCTTGAAAGCTTCTCAGTCTTCGGGCGACCTTGACGCTTTGGGTGCATTAAAAAGGGTTCTGGTTCTTTTCCTGATAACCCCAAGGTCTTTATTCCACCATGGGGGGGATTTTTTATTTCTGAAGGTCCGAAGAGGACACGCTTTTGTGAAAGCTTTCTCATAGATGTTCTTAATATCTAAGGCAGTTTGCTCAATGTCGCTTATGGAGACCATTGGTCTGACCATAAGAAGAATAGAGCAACTGCAGATTTCTTTATAGAAGCGTCCCCAATTTGAATTTTTGGGGTTCCTGAACCTGTCCTCCTTTACCATCCTACTGTTGACCGTGAAGGTTATTACCTTGTGGTCCGAGAAGGACGGCGAATCTGACACTCTCCAATTGCTGACCTCCATAGTGGCGGAGTCATTATAGAGAGTTATATCTAGAACTTCTTCCCTATTTCTGGTGACGAATGTAGCTTCATCACCCAAATTGGCTATTCTTAAAGTTCTTCACCTCTTATGTTGGAGTCCGAGCTTCCCCATAGTGTGTGGTGGGAGTTGGCGTCGCACTCCATGACGAGGTCCCAGTTGTTTTTTCTTGCCGCATCCACCAGGATCTTCGTACTTTCCTCTGGTGGGCCGAGCACCGCGTCGTAAGGCATGTAGACCGATGCAAGTAAAAGCGGGGTTTATCTTGCCTTTCGACCTTCACAACCGTCTGATCGCAATCAATCACTATATTTAGATAGGAGGAAGATATTAGAATTTTTCCTAGCTTCTATACAGGTTCTAGATTTACTTACACCAGAAGTTGCGTGATATGTCACCAACTCCTTATTGTTCAGCCCCAGTATCCTGCCTCGGCAGAGCCAAGGTTCTTGGACCAGGGCGATGTCTACACTCCCTGTTCTAAGGAGGTATACCAGATTTGCGCTGGCCGCTTTACTGTGGTGAAGGTTTATTTGCACCACTTTCATTACGACCAGCGGAATCTGTTGTCCTTTTACTGCCATTGACCGCCAGGAGTCTGAGCTTGCAGCGGGTTGTACCCACACGAACTTTGAACTCCTGTTTGCGCAGCAGTGGCAGCGACCTATGGCTTAAGAGAACATCGACCTCCATACCATTGTCAGAATGTTCCCCCACCTTCACCACCTTCCATTCCCGACTGTTCAGCACCGGATTGAGGTGTTGAAGGTAGCGCTCTATCCTTTCCTTCGGGAGGTATGGTCCCTGGATGAGGATGCGGCCTTTAGGCCTGGTAAACTCTAGGATCTCCCTCTTATCTTCAACTTGTAGGTCGGCATTATCCCATGGGGCTACCGTCTTGGCTACGAAGCTCTTCAGCCATTCGAGGGTGCTCAAATTGTCGCATTCCATGACCTTGAAGCCCTTGACGGTAGTCAGCTGTCCGAAAAGAGGGATCACTTCGTCCTTCTTCAGGATAGCGTCGTTCACACCATCAAGAATGCGCAATTCAATTAATCTCCATTGATGTTCAGAGAGTCTGCGTTCTGGGTTACCAAGGTCAACAATTGCGACCCGCAGACTCTCCTTTACGTTGTCAGAGAATTTGGCCTTTTTTGCCACAGCTAAGTTAGGGGAGAGCGAAGCATCAAGACGACCCCTCTTGGAAGTTCCTTTCTCCTCAGCAATTCGGGATGTGTCCTGTTTCGCTTTGGATAGAAGACGCTTAGCCGCGGTACCAGCTGAGGATAGAGGTTGTCCTCTCCTCCTCGCCGATATCGCATCACCGCTCCTTCCTTTCGGGGTCACTACCCTACCTAACCTATCTGCCTTGCCGTTAGAGGAAACCTGTTTGGATCCTGGAACCGGCTCAGGCTCAGTAGTTACTGTTCCCTGGACGGTCGAAGAACCAGAAGCTTTTTCCGCTCT